>OZ017740.1:201527428-201684928 GCA_963969285.1 Odontomyia ornata
CCGAAATCAAGTATTTCTATTATAATTTATCGTTTTTAAACAAATTTCATTATTATATGCTTAAAGTCTCTCTACCGCTCCATAACCAAAAACAAACAAACAGAATGAACAATCATTAAACTCATGGTAGATTGTTAGTAGCGAAAAAATATTATACAATTGGAGTAATATTTCAAAATATAAGAAGAGAAAAGTTAAGTGTATATAAACAAATATCACTACCACTGAATTGATTTGATGGCAAATTATTTGATTTTATCTGGTCCTAATTCTAGGCACATAGGGTATCTTCTTACCCCAGTCGATTTTATTGAAAATTGGCGCGACAGGGACGGCGCTTACGTGGTTGCAAATACCTTGGCTTTGGTGGCGAATTTCAAACGATCAACATATACAATAGCTTACATAAGTAAATAGTTTGTAACCATGGTTGACGTGTTCTTGCACTTCAATCACTCCCGAAGACGATTCGGTGGCATATAGACAACTATTTTGACACTATTCAATGTTTCTAAAGCACGTTCAAATACTGTACCGAATAGCGAGCTGAGTTCTATGAGATCGGCATCTTAAAAGAATGTTTGTTGGGAGTTTCTATATTTATCTTCACGCTCCGAGTATTAATTTGATTCAAATTTTGAAGTCTAGTCTAAGTTTGCTGTCATTCTCTCGTCATCTTCTTTCAAACGGTATGTACCCACCACACGCGATTTGTGATGTTCCATCTCTTGGAATAGCTATCATCTACTCTAACTTTTGGAAACAGCTTCCAAAGCTAGATTTAATTTGTTGCGAGAATTTAATGGCGAGATGGTATGCAAATCATATCTTGCTCTGGCACTTATTCCGTTAAATTAAGGACGTGGGCACTGCCGATCCTTCACCGTAAAACTTACTTGCTAACCTCCAAACAGTAGTCACGGCATTCGTCCGACTGCAAACTTTTGTTTGCATTAAACAAGAAGTAGCGCCACAACGCAAAAGCAAAAAAAATGGTCCATTCCTTCCTTAATTACACTCCTACCTCTTTGTCAATTGTACGAATCTCGCGTGTTGTCTCGCTGCTGCTGCTGGAATTTCTCTTGTTGCGCTGATCGTTGACTGCAAGCGCTGGGCGACGCGGCTCGTTCTTGGAGTCCAGTTCGGAAGATTGAGCAAAACGAATTCGCCTATTTTGCAAGCCACAGTGCCAAAGAAAATCGTAAAGGCAGCAAACAACTGGGAGTGCCCGCAAGGTACGATGAAAATGGAATTCCAAATAGTTGCGAGTTCTAACTTTAGTGTTTAATTGCGCGCATATCTCCGTGTTGACGCTGAATGCGCTTTATGTATGTCACTAGAATGGGAGGACTGTGGAAGTTAATCAAGTGAGAGTAGCAGTGTCGCACTTACCGACTTTAGTTTACTACGAGCATTAGCTAATATTTGCAAAAATCTTTTAATGAGCCACTTAAGTATCTTAGAAGTTTGGACACACACTCCCGTAGCTAGCAAAAGAATTTACCGACACACTTCGCCATGTGGCTGTCAAATTCCACCGGTTTTCTCCTCGGACAAAACAGATGTGTGTGGAATGGAACGCCACATGGCGGCAATGTGCATCTCCATTTGTTGCCAGTGGCATAGTTTTTCGATGGTCACGGTGGAGGGGCAATCCCAAATGGATATGTCTCGAAATGCGTCGGGGTTTTGTTTAATATTCTGTTTCAAATATTTAAATCCACAGATCTAAATATTTGGAGAAAAAAAATATTTTTTGCGCAAGATATCCGCACGAAAGATGAAGTCCGCTTGCATTTCGAGATCATACCCATCTGGCCGAGTGCAAGGGTTCGGGATCGGAATCACTTCGATTCCCGGGCGTAGGCGTCACATTACACATTCCCCCCCCCCCCCCCCCAAAATCGAAGTAATTACGATCCCGCCCCCTACGTAAAAGGTCTTGGTTAGGGCCGTGGCGTGTCGAAGGTCGATTTCGAGGAATAGGCTACAACCATGTTCGTGAAGACTCGACGGTGACTATACCGTAGGGAGTCAGGTGTTACTCGGGGGTCTTCGTCCAGGCAGAGATTTAGGTAAGCCAAGGTTTTTCGTGGGAAATAGTTGCACTTCATCGTCTAAGGTCTTTTGCGTGGTAAATTCCCAGGGTTTTGCCAGCCATGTCCGCGATGAGGTATCGGGTGGGGCTTATTACTTGTAGGACTCGACATTTCACGAATTTCTTGTCTAGTTTGGCATTGTAATGTCGGGTGGCATCGCTCTGCCGGAAGTTTCGACGATATATTTCGTCGCCTGCCTTAAAGCCAGAAGGATGAGATCGCAAGTTGTACCGCTCCTCTCCCATCCGTCGACTTTCTTCAATCTTCTCCCGCAGTTGCTCTCGCAGAAGTTGGAGCTTTTCGTGTGGTTCCAGAACCACGATTGGGTCCTCTAGCGATTTCAGTTGCCGCAATAGCCGGTAAGCGCTCCCATGACAGATCATGTACTGGCCGAACAATGTGAAATACGGTGAAATGCCGGTAGTGGCGTGGTACGACGAGCGCAGCGCACTAGTGATGGCGGACAATTTGCGATCCCAGTCCTTCTGAGTCGGGTGGACATATGCGCGAATGGCCGCTATGAGCGTACGGTTCAGTCGTTCGGATGCGTTGGCTTGTGGTGAATAGATGGCGGTTCGTTGGTGGATGATGCCGTATTTGGACATTAGGCCTCGGAACTTGCTGGAGGTGAACTGGACCCCATTGTCGGAGACAAGTTTCTCCGGAACTCCAAACATGTGAAAGACTCGGTTCTCCAAGAAGCTGATTATAGGTCCAGTGTGCATGTTACGTAGTGGTTCTGTGATAGGGAATTTAGAGAGCTGGTCCAGGACCACTACAGCTCCCGTGTGACCAGAAGTAGATCGAGGGTAAGGACCGATAAGATCAATGTACAAGCGCTGGAACACACGTTCGGGGACCTCAACCTTACCCATGGGTGGCCGAAGAATGGTGTTGGGCGCTTTAGTACACTTGCATAGCTCACAAGAGGCTACGTACGCTTTTATCTGTTGTGCCATCTTAGGCCAAAAGAAACAGGTTTTCAACCGCCTAAGGGTACGACCGTATCCGCCGTGCGCACTAGATGGGTGGTCATGGGCCCGTCTGATAAGATCAGTGGTTAATTCTTCGGGCACCCACAACTCCCACTGTTCTTCTTCTTGTATGGGGTCTCCGGATGCGTGTCCCATCCGCTTATAAATAAATCCATCCGTCAACCGCAGTTCAGGAAGCTGGGACAGTTGATTCTGGATAGTGTGAATCAGTTGGGTGTAGCTGGCTGACTTGAAGGCAGGATGGTCCAGATCGATCAATTGGGGGCTCCTTCAGGAGCGAACATTCTGGATAGGGTGTCGGGGACTACATGCTGGCTTCCCTTTCGGTGGCGAATTGTGAAGTCAAATGCCTGTAGTTTCAGTGCCCACCTGGCCAATCTGCCGTTGAGATCAGTCTGGCTCATTAGCCATTTCAGAGACGCGTGGTCTGTAACGATTTCAAAGGAGTGTCCCTCCACATAGGCTCGGAAGCGTTTCACTGCCAACACCGCAGCTAGACATTCCTGCTCGGAGACCGTGTAATTTCGCTGGGCTGGGTTCAACTTGTGAGACATGAAGGCTATAGGTCTCTCCTCGCCGTCTTGTGCAACCTGGACTAAGACGGCTCCCACCCCATGTTGACTCGCGTCACAATGGATTGAGAACGGTTTGTCAAAGTCCGGGCTGTGCAGTACGGGGGGCTGTCGTCAGACTCTTCTTTAGCTCTTCAAAGGCTCGCAAGCTGGGCTCTTCCCAGACGAATTTACGTCCCTTACGCAGCATGTCGGTCAAAGGAGTGGTTATGGTGGCACAGTCACGTACAAAACGCTGGTACCATCCGCATAAGCCTAAGAATCGGCGTAATTGTTTGGTGGTCTTGGGTAATGGAAAAACGTTAATCGCTTGAGTCTTTTCCGGATCGGTCTTGATATGGCCATGCCCAATGAAGTGACCTAAATACTTCACCTCCGTCATCACGAACTGACTCTTCTGTATGTTGATGGTTAATCTGGCCCTCCGGATGTGTAGAGCCACCTCCTGAAGCAGGTCGATGTGTTCGTCAAAGGTCTCGGTTATAAGCAACAGATCGTCCAAGTACACGAAAACTTGGTGCCGCAAATGAGGTGGTATTACCTTATCCATAAGGCGCGTCATTGTTTGGGGGGCATTGCACAATCCGAATGGCATGGTCACGAATTGGTATAGGGGCCGACCTGGGACTGTGAAGGCTGTTTTCTCCTTTGAACCGGGGTCTAAAGGAATTTGCCAGAAGGCGTCCTTGAGGTCTAAGCTCGTGATGAAATGGGCTTAAGGTGACTGGGGAAGCCCACGCGCTCTGTGATTCTTCGATTACGCCTAAGGCTAGCATTCGATCCACTTCGGCATATAACGATTTTTCCTTCGCCGGAGATATGGCGAAATGTCTCTGTTTTATGGGTTTAGCATCCCCCACATCTATAGTGTGGAACACCAGGGCAGTCCGCCCGAGACCTTCCTTCTCATGCGATGGAAAAGCCGATATAGCCGAGTCGAGACGCAGTTGCTGATTTACATCCAGAGTATGTCGTAATAAGTGAGAGGGTTGAGATTGGTCAGGAACGGTGGTGACGGACTCCAGGGTCGTACCGGAGAATAGTGCCGGGGCCAAGTTAAATTTTCGAACGAAATCCACTCCTAGATAAAGATTCAGGGTTAACTGAGGTATGATGAAAAGTTCCATAGGTTTAGTTACTCCTTTAAAGGTGACATCCGTCATAATTTTTCCCACTACAGAGTGACGAGTTCCGTCCGCCGTGCTTAACCAGGAGGTGAAATGACGGATTTGGTCCGCGTGCTTTGCCAGTACCTCCCCTGCAAAATCGGCAGATATGCAATTCACGCTGGCTCCCGTATCGACTAAACCTGACACTCGTTTTTGCAGGAGGTGCATTGACGCATATGGCCGAACATCATCCCTCAATAATTCGTCTAAGTGTATGTCCTTCAGCACCTTCCTCGACTGCCTGACTTTTCTCCAGAAGCTCCGCATCCGACGCGTGGCTCGCTTGCTTCGCGGTGGGACATTTGTAGCCAACTCCTCATGGAAGATGCGCTGTCGAGTAGCCAAATAATTCCGCAGCCTGACATGAAAAGGTTTTACATGCCAAGGAACTTTCGCCTCGCTATCATTTCCCTGCGCGTTGGCCTCGGCGAAGGATGGCGTCGGTTGTGGAACTTCGGGAGAACTGTGTTTAGCGATGCGAGTCAGCAGAATTGGAGTCATGTTGGGGGCTTGGTCATAGCTAGTGATGGGGTCAAGATTGGTTCGTCCGGGGTTTAGGAGTGCCGACGGGTGGTCGCGGCACTCGGTGGCAAGTTTTTTCGCACTTTGCAATTTGCACAGTCAGGGGCGTATGTGTCGGCCTTCCCGCAGCGGTAGCAGAAAAGCGTTGGCTCCGCTGGACATGCATAGAACCGATGTCCCGGTTGTCGGCAGTTCCAACAGACCGTCGGGCTTGTAATTGCTTCAAGGGAGGGTCGATCAATCAATGCTGGGTCCTCAAGCTCCGGTGGTGCTCCGCTCCTCGGTACTGGTACTGAATCAGCAAGCAGGTGGTCCGCTGCCATCAACTCCGCGGTGTGATGATTTCGGGGATTTGGTCCCGTTATGCGAGGTTGTGGACGGAAGGTACCTCGCCGCTCATCCAAGTGTTCTTGCCTACGGGCATGGAGGTGGAATCCCTGTATGGTGTTGATGGGAAAATGCAGAAGGCTGTTCTGGAGATCCCAGCGCATATTCTCTCTGATAATTTCTACCAGTTCGTCCTCGGGCATGGTAGTTCGCAAGCGAGTGCTCAATCTCACTATACTTGTGTAGTACTGGTCGAACGGTTCGTGAGCGCTTTGTTTCCGTTTCTTTATTTGCTCCCTTAGCTCTCTCTCAGTGAAGCCATCCTCAAATCGATTGCGGAAGGCTGCACTGAAAGAGTGCCAAGTGGGACGTGGCGTTGATTCTTTAAAGCTCCAGTACCAGTCGGCAGCGTCGTCGCTGAACAAAAGATGTGCATGCCGGAGGAAGGCCGAGGAATCACCTCCCAGGGTGCTGGATACCAACGCCTGAATCCGGAAAAGGAACCGGTCCGCCGATATCATATCGTTGAACCCTGTAAAGTTCAGGCGCCAACTCTCCATGATACGAGGCGTCGGGTCTCGAAAAGGTGTCAATGCGTTCCCGGGGGGAATCGCATCCTCGATTGACCTGTTGTACTGAACTGCCTCGGGGGCTAGAGGTACCAACGGAGGTCCGGTGCTGTGTCGTGGTCTATATTCGGGAGCTCTGGGATCCATTCCCGAGTTCCTTGGAGGTGGGACCCATTGCTCGGATTGTCGGGAGTGGGGCATCGCCACACTGGGATTGGGCTCCCAGCCAAGCGGAGCTCTCACGCGACTGGGTGGTTGGCTCATAGGGAGATTCTGGAGCTTTCCCTCCAGGTTGCCAATCCTCTCCGACATATCCCTCATCAACGCCACGAGGGTGTCAATGGAGTGGGCGGACGGCATGGGTGTCACCTCGGACACGACACTTGCGGCCGGAACTTCCCCGCCTACGGCTCCTTGCAGGTCTAAAAGTGGTTGTGACGGTTCGGCTTCTGGAACTCCTTTCGCCACTGCTCCACGCGTTGGTAGGGGCGTTCCGAGGGGGACGTCTAGGGCGGTCCGCTCGATGGGTCGCCGGCATAAGGGACACAGCTCGGACGTGAGGAGGAGCTGTTGGACACAGGCACGGTGGAATAGATGTCCACAATCCAATCGCACGCTGTGTACCCCCTCCACTACGTCCTCGAAACAGATCCCGTAGTTCGCGGGTTGGACCGTTTTGGACCGGGTCCACCGCTTATCGGGAGTCCGCTTCGTTGCCATTTCGTGTGGGTTTATTATGGGGGTTGGGGCTGTATCTTACTGAAAGAAGAAAAAAAAATTTAACTTAATCCTACCTCTACTTCTAATCTGTATACATATGCAAAAACTTAATGCTGGATAAGTGGCCGATAGTGGCGAGCTCAAATTTTCCTCACAAAAAAAAAAATTTTAAGACAGCCTTTCAGTTCCGCAACTCCAACTCCTTCGTGCAGAAATGATGACTGATGGTGGTCTGTCAAGAGAAGGGTGCTTCAGATTGATTTACTATTTTATTTTCCCCATTTCCCGTACGTTACAAACCGTTTCTAATCTACGTTAAATGACTCGACGAGACAAGTGGTAGAGCTACCGTAACGATTTTGTACGCGGTCGAAATTCCCGACGCGTGGAAGCATTCCGGGCTTCGCAATTCCAGCATACGCCACCGAACGTTGACCCGATACCACTCGTCTATCACGTATACAAAATAATTAGAATCCTTCCGCGACATAAAGGCAAGGTAGCCTTTTATTTTCTTGAGAGTCCATGCTGATAGGTAAACCCATCAGGCTGGCTGTTCCATCAAGAAAATAGAAGGTCCTTACAGGGTTTAACCTGGGACAACACATCGGAAGGATTCTGTCGCGAAAAAAAAAAATCAAACAAAGGAGAGCGGAAGCTACAACTCACGTGAAGCGACTGCTAGAGTGTATCACACAACTCCACTGCTCCTGATAATGGGACTCGAGTACCAGAGTACCTTACATCCTCCGTAAAGGACCAACTCGTCAGAAGACGCGAATTTTCTTTCCCCCTTAGGATGTTCGGGCCCCACGTTGGGCGCCATTTGTAACGGTTTCCTACTCCGTCTCGTTCGATCGCAATCAGAACCGACCTCTCATCGGTTCGAGACGTGCAGTCTTGGAAATGACAACGGACTGTACCCTTCAGGTCAACAAGTCCGGTCACACTTAGTCTACTCCGTGGTGGCTGCTTGTAGGCTAGCTAGTTCGGAGAGGAGTTTCGGTCGCGGGTCTTACGCGAGCAGACTAAGTCCGAGTTACTTAACTCAGCCACCGGTTCACATGCCCGATTTCCAAACGCGTCAACAAATACTCATCCAGAACGGGAAACCTACGTTACGTTAATTCTGGATGTGATCTCTCCACAGATCTCAAATCAAAAACGCTACAAAATTCCATAGGCGCGCTACCGAATCACCGACACGGTACCAGAAAATAAGCTAACCTACCTCAAGTCCAAAATAACCTACTCTAAGAAAAACGAGCGCAAACTAGGGTACCGCGGAGCGTAACCGACTAGAAATCAATCATCCGCAGATTATTAAAACCTAACCCTCTTCAAGACATACTTACCCTCGGTCATCACTTCCGCTGCAAAAGAAAGAGCATGCGGAACGGAAAGGCTTATGGCTTCCTTAGTAATTCATGTTTAATATTCAGATAATTCATTTAGAGGGTGTAAACATTTTCACATCTAATAATTACCGATAGATTACAGTCTTGTTCAAATGTTACAATCAGACTTATTAAAGATAATACGAGTTTATCGCAGTTAACAATGCTTGTTTTTGTAAAATATATTTTATGTAAAGAATTATTCTTGAAAACTCCTCATATGCATCCTAAATTATATCAAATCCTACAAGCTAGTTTCTTGTACTCAAATAATCCTTGATGATTGAACCGGCTTCCACTCTTTCCCATTATGAATTTTGTTTATTATCACCACGCTACACTGTATTTACAATACCCTCAGTTATTTTCCAATCCGAAATCAAGTATTTCTATTATAATTTATCGTTTTTAAACAAATTTCATTATTATATGCTTAAAGTCTCTCTACCGCTCCATAACCAAAAACAAACAAACAGAATGAACAATCATTAAACTCATGGTAGATTGTTAGTAGCGAAAAAATATTATACAATTGGAGTAATATTTCAAAATATAAGAAGAGAAAAGTTAAGTGTATATAAACAAATATCACTACCACTGAATTGATTTGATGGCAAATTATTTGATTTTATCTGGTCCTAATTCTAGGCACATAGGGTATCTTCTTACCCCAGTCGATTTTATTGAAAATTGGCGCGACAGGGACGGCGCTTACGTGGTTGCAAATACCTTGGCTTTGGTGGCGAATTTCAAACGATCAACATATACAATAGCTTACATAAGTAAATAGTTTGTAACCATGGTTGACGTGTTCTTGCACTTCAATCACTCCCGAAGACGATTCGGTGGCATATAGACAACTATTTTGACACTATTCAATGTTTCTAAAGCACGTTCAAATACTGTACCGAATAGCGAGCTGAGTTCTATGAGATCGGCATCTTAAAAGAATGTTTGTTGGGAGTTTCTATATTTATCTTCACGCTCCGAGTATTAATTTGATTCAAATTTTGAAGTCTAGTCTAAGTTTGCTGTCATTCTCTCGTCATCTTCTTTCAAACGGTATGTACCCACCACACGCGATTTGTGATGTTCCATCTCTTGGAATAGCTATCATCTACTCTAACTTTTGGAAACAGCTTCCAAAGCTAGATTTAATTTGTTGCACGAATTTAATGGCGAGATGGTATGCAAATCATATCTTGCTCTGGCACTTATTCCGTTAAATTAAGGACGTGGGCACTGCCGATCCTTCACCGTAAAACTTACTTGCTAACCTCCAAACAGTAGTCACGGCATTCGTCCGACTGCAAACTTTTGCTTGCATTAAACAAGAAGAAGCGCCACAACGCAAAAGCAAAAAAAATGGTCCATTCCTTCCTTAATTACACTCCTACCTCTTTGTCAATTGTACGAATCTCGCGTGTTGTCTCGCTGCTGCTGCTGGAATTTCTCTTGTTGCGCTGATCGTTGACTGCAAGCGCTGGGCGACGCGGCTCGTTCTTGGAGTCCAGTTCGGAAGATTGAGCAAAACGAATTCGCCTATTTTGCAAGCCACAGTGCCAAAGAAAATCGTAAAGGCAGCAAACAACTGGGAGTGCCCGCAAGGTACGATGAAAATGGAATTCCAAATAGTTGCGAGTTCTAACTTTAGTGTTTAATTGCGCGCATATCTCCGTGTTGACGCTGAATGCGCTTTATGTATGTCACTAGAATGGGAGGACTGTGGAAGTTAATCAAGTGAGAGTAGCAGTGTCGCACTTACCGACTTTAGTTTACTACGAGTATTAGCTAATATTTGCAAAAATCTTTTAATGAGCCACTTAAGTATCTTAGAAGTTTGGACACACACTCCCGTAGCTAGCAAAAGAATTTACCGACACACTTCGCCATGTGGCTGTCAAATTCGGAACGCCACATGGCGGCAATGTGCATCTCCATTTGTTGCCAGTGGCATAGTTTTTCGATGGTCACGGTGGAGGGGCAATCCCAAATGGATATGTCTCGAAATGCGCCGGGGTTTTATTTAATATTCTATTTCAAATATTTAAATCCACAGATCTAAATATTTGGAGAAAAAAAATATTTTCTGCGCAAGATATCCGCACGAAAGATGAAGTCCGCTTGCATTTCGAGATCATACCCATCTGGCCGAGTGCAAGGGTTCGGGATCGGAATCACTTCGATTCCCGGGCGTAGGCGTCACATTACACATTCCCCCCCCCCAAAATCGAAGTAATTACGATCCCGCCCCCTACGTAAAAGGTCTTGGTTAGGGCCGTGGCGTGTCGAAGGTCGATTTCGAGGAATAGGCTACAACCATGTTCGTGAAGACTCGACGGTGACTATACCGTAGGGAGTCAGGTGTTACTCGGGGGTCTTCGTCCAGGCAGAGATTTAGGTAAGCCAAGGTTTTTCGTGGGAAATAGTTGCACTTCATCGTCTAAGGTCTTTTGCGTGGTAAATTCCCAGGGTTTTGCCAGCCAAGTCCGCGATGAGGTATCGGGTGGGGCTTATTACTTGTAGGACTCGACATTTCACGAATTTCTTGTCTAGTTTGGCATTGTAATGTCGGGTGGCATCGCTCTGCCGGAAGTTTCGACGATATATTTCGTCGCCTGCCTTAAAGCCAGAAGGATGAGATCGCAAGTTGTACCGCTCCTCTCCCATCCGTCGACTTTCTTCAATCTTCTCCCGCAGTTGCTCTCGCAGAAGTTGGAGCTTTTCGTGTGGTTCCAGAACCACGATTGGGTCCTCTAGCGATTTCAGTTGCCGCAATAGCCGGTAAGCGCTCCCATGACAGATCATGTACTGGCCGAACAATGTGAAATACGGTGAAATGCCGGTAGTGGCGTGGTACGACGAGCGCAGCGCACTAGTGATGGCGGACAATTTGCGATCCCAGTCCTTCTGAGTCGGGTGGACATATGCGCGAATGGCCGCTATGAGCGTACGGTTCAGTCGTTCGGATGCGTTGGCTTGTGGTGAATAGATGGCGGTTCGTTGGTGGATGATGCCGTATTTGGACATTAGGTCTCGGAACTTGCTGGAGGTGAACTGGACCCCATTGTCGGAGACAAGTTTCTCCGGAACTCCAAACATGTGAAAGACTCGGTTCTCCAAGAAGCTGATTATAGGTCCAGTGTGCATGTTACGTAGTGGTTCTATGATAGGGAATTTAGAGAGCTGGTCCAGGACCACGACAGCTCCCGTGTGACCAGAAGTAGATCGAGGGTAAGGACCGATAAGATCAATGTACAAGCGCTGGAACACACGTTCGGGGACCTCAACCTTACCCATGGGTGGCCGAAGAATGGTGTTGGGCGCTTTAGTACACTTGCATAGCTCACAAGAGGCTACGTACGCTTTTATCTGTTGTGCCATCTTAGGCCAAAAGAAACAGGTTTTCAACCGCCTAAGGGTACGACCGTATCCGCCGTGCGCACTAGATGGGTGGTCATGGGCCCGTCTGATAAGATCAGTGGTTAATTCTTCGGGCACCCACAACTTCCACTGTTCTTCTTCTTGTATGGGGTCTCCGGATGCGTGTCCCATCCGCTTATAAATAAATCCATCCATCAACCGTAGTTCAGGAAGCTGGGACAGTTGATTCTGGATAGTGTGAATCAGTTGGGTGTAGCTGGCTGACTTGAAGGCAGGATGGTCCAGATCGATCAATTGGGGGCTCCTTCAGGAGCGAACATTCTGGATAGGGTGTCGGGGACTACATGCTGGCTTCCCTTTCGGTGGCGAATTGTGAAGTCAAATGCCTGTAGTTTCAGTGCCCACCTGGCCAATCTGCCGTTGAGATCAGTCTGGCTCATTAGCCATTTCAGAGACGCGTGGTCTGTAACGATTTCAAAGGAGTGTCCCTCCACATAGGCTCGGAAGCGTTTCACTGCCAACACCGCAGCTAGACATTCCTGCTCGGAGACCGTGTAATTTCGCTGGGCTGGGTTCAACTTGTGAGACATGAAGGCTATAGGTCTCTCCTCGCCGTCTTGTGCAACCTGGACTAAGACGGCTCCCACCCCATGTTGACTCGCGTCACAATGGATTGAGAACGGTTTGTCAAAGTCCGGGCTGTGCAGTACGGGGGCTGTCGTCAGACTCTTCTTTAGCTCTTCAAAGGCTCGCAAGCTGGGCTCTTCCCAGACGAATTTACGTCCCTTACGCAGCATGTCGGTCAAAGGAGTGGTTATGGTGGCACAGTCACGTACAAAACGCTGGTACCATCCGCATAAGCCTAAGAATCGGCGTAATTGTTTGGTGGTCTTGGGTAATGGAAAAACGTTAATCGCTTGAGTCTTTTCCGGATCGGTCTTGATATGGCCATGCCCAATGAAGTGACCTAAATACTTCACCTCCGTCATCACGAACTGACTCTTCTGTATGTTGATGGTTAATCTGGCCCTCCGGATGTGTAGAGCCACCTCCTGAAGCAGGTCGATGTGTTCGTCAAAGGTCTCGGTTATAAGCAACAGATCGTCCAAGTACACGAAAACTTGGTGCCGCAAATGAGGTGGTATTACCTTATCCATAAGGCGCGTCATTGTTTGGGGGGCATTGCACAATCCGAATGGCATGGTCACGAATTGGTATAGGGGCCGACCTGGGACTGTGAAGGCTGTTTTCTCCTTTGAACCGGGGTCTAAAGGAATTTGCCAGAAGGCGTCCTTGAGGTCTAAGCTCGTGATGAAATGGGCTTAAGGTGACTGGGGAAGCCCACGCGCTCTGTGATTCTTCGATTACGCCTAAGGCTAGCATTCGATCCACTTCGGCATATAACGATTTTTCCTTCGCCGGAGATATGGCGAAATGTCTCTGTTTTATGGGTTTAGCATCCCCCACATCTATAGTGTGGAACACCAGGGCAGTCCGCCCGAGACCTTCCTTCTCATGCGATGGAAAAGCCGATATAGCCGAGTCGAGACGCAGTTGCTGATTTACATCCAGAGTATGTCGTAATAAGTGAGAGGGTTGAGATTGGTCAGGAACGGTGGTGACGGACTCCAGGGTCGTACCGGAGAATAGTGCCGGGGCCAAGTTAAATTTTCGAACGAAATCCACTCCTAGATAAAGATTCAGGGTTAACTGAGGTATGATGAAAAGTTCCATAGGTTTAGTTACTCCTTTAAAGGTGACATCCGTCATAATTTTTCCCACTACAGAGTGACGAGTTCCGTCCGCCGTGCTTAACCAGGAGGTGAAATGACGGATTTGGTCCGCGTGCTTTGCCAGTACCTCCCCTGCAAAATCGGCAGATATGCAATTCACGCTGGCTCCCGTATCGACTAAACCTGACACTCGTTTTTGCAGGAGGTGCATTGACGCATATGGCCGAACATCATCCCTCAATAATTCGTCTAAGTGTATGTCCTTCAGCACCTTCCTCGACTGCCTGACTTTTCTCCAGAAGCTCCGCATCCGACGCGTGGCTCGCTTGCTTCGCGGTGGGACATTTGTAGCCAACTCCTCATGGAAGATGCGCTGTCGAGTAGCCAAATAATTCCGCAGCCTGACATGAAAAGGTTTTACATGCCAAGGAACTTTCGCCTCGCTATCATTTCCCTGCGCGTTGGCCTCGGCGAAGGATGGCGTCGGTTGTGGAACTTCGGGAGAACTGTGTTTAGCGATGCGAGTCAGCAGAATTGGAGTCATGTTGGGGGCTTGGTCATAGCTAGTGATGGGGTCAAGATTGGTTCGTCCGGGGTTTAGGAGTGCCGACGGGTGGTCGCGGCACTCGGTGGCAAGTTTTTTCGCACTTTGCAATTTGCACAGTCAGGGGCGTATGTGTCGGCCTTCCCGCAGCGGTAGCAGAAAAGCGTTGGCTCCGCTGGACATGCATAGAACCGATGTCCCGGTTGTCGGCAGTTCCAACAGACCGTCGGGCTTGTAATTGCTTCAAGGGAGGGTCGATCAATCAATGCTGGGTCCTCAAGCTCCGGTGGTGCTCCGCTCCTCGGTACTGGTACTGAATCAGCAAGCAGGTGGTCCGCTGCCATCAACTCCGCGGTGTGATGATTTCGGGGATTTGGTCCCGTTATGCGAGGTTGTGGACGGAAGGTACCTCGCCGCTCATCCAAGTGTTCTTGCCTACGGGCATGGAGGCGGAATCCCTGTATGGTGTTGATGGGAAAATGCAGAAGGCTGTTCTGGAGATCCCAGCGCATATTCTCTCTGATAATTTCTACCAGTTCGTCCTCGGGCATGGTAGTTCGCAAGCGAGTGCTCAATCTCACTATACTTGTGTATACTGGTCGAACGGTTCGTGAGCGCTTTGTTTCCGTTTCTTTATTTGCTCCCTTAGCTCTCTCTCAGTGAAGCCATCCTCAAATCGATTGCGGAAGGCTGCACTGAAAGAGTGCCAAGTGGGACGTAGCGTTGATTCTTTAAAGCTCCAGTACCAGTCGGCAGCGTCGTCGCTGAACAAAAGATGTGCATGCCGGAGGAAGGCCGAGGAATCACCTCCCAGGGTGCTGGATACCAACGCCTGAATCCGGAAAAGGAACCGGTCCGCCGATATCATATCGTTGAACCCTGTAAAGTTCAGGCGCCAACTCTCCATGATACGAGGCGTCGGGTCTCGAAAAGGTGTCAATGCGTTCCCGGGGGGAATCGCATCCTCGATTGACCTGTTGTACTGAACTGCCTCGGGGGCTAGAGGTACCAACGGAGGTCCGGTGCTGTGTCGTGGTCTATATTCGGGAGCTCTGGGATCCATTCCCGAGTTCCTTGGAGGTGGGACCCATTGCTCGGATTGTCGGGAGTGGGGCATCGCCACACTGGGATTGGGCTCCCAGCCAAGCGGAGCTCTCACGCGACTGGGTGGTTGGCTCATAGGGAGATTCTGGAGCTTTCCCTCAAGGTTGCCAATCCTCTCCGACATATCCCTCATCAACGCCACGAGGGTGTCAATGGAGTGGGCGGACGGCATGGGTGTCACCTCGGACACGACACTTGCGGCCGGAACTTCCCCGCCTACGGCTCCTTGCAGGTCTAAAAGTGGTTGTGACGGTTCGGCTTCTGGAACTCCTTTCGCCACTGCTCCACGCGTTGGTAGGGGCGTTCCGAGGGGGACGTCTAGGGCGGTCCGCTCGATGGGTCGCCGGCATAAGGGACACAGCTCGGACGTGAGGAGGAGCTGTTGGACACAGGCACGGTGGAATAGATGTCCACAATCCAATCGCACGCTGTGTACCCCCTCCACTACGTCCTCGAAACAGATCCCGTAGTTCGCGGGTTGGACCGTTTTGGACCGGGTCCACCGCTTATCGGGAGTCCGCTTCGTTGCCATTTCGTGTGGGTTTATTATGGGGGTTGGGGCTGTATCTTACTGAAAGAAGAAAAAAAATTTAACTTAATCCTACCTCTACTTCTAATCTGTATACATATGCAAAAACTTAATGCTGGATAAGTGGCCGATAGTGGCGAGCTCAAATTTTCCTCACAAAAAAAAAAATTTTAAGACAGCCTTTCAGTTCCGCAACTCCAACTCCTTCGTGCAGAAATGATGACTGATGGTGGTCTGTCAAGAGAAGGGTGCTTCAGATTGATTTACTATTTTATTTTCCCCATTTCCCGTACGTTACAAACCGTTTCTAATCTACGTTAAATGACTCGACGAGACAAGTGGTAGAGCTACCGTAACGATTTTGTACGCGGTCGAAATTCCCGACGCGTGGAAGCATTCCGGGCTTCGCAATTCCAGCATACGCCACCGAACGTTGACCCGATACCACTCGTCTATCACGCATACAAAATAATTAGAATCCTTCCGCGACATAAAGGCAAGGTAGCCTTTTATTTTCTTGAGAGTCCATGCTGATAGGTAAACCCATCAGGCTGGCTGTTCCATCAAGAAAATAGAAGGTCCTTACAGGGTTTAACCTGGGACAACACATCGGAAGGATTCTGTCGCGAAAAAAAAAAATCAAACAAAGGAGAGCGGAAGCTACAACTCACGTGAAGCGACTGCTAGAGTGTATCACACAACTCCACTGCTCCTGATAATGGGACTCGAGTACCAGAGTACCTTACATCCTCCGTAAAGGACCAACTCGTCAGAAGACGCGAATTTTCTTTCCCCCTTAGGATGTTCGGGCCCCACGTTGGGCGCCATTTGTAACGGTTTCCTACTCCGTCTCGTTCGATCGCAATCAGAACCGACCTCTCATCGGTTCGAGACGTGCAGTCTTGGAAATGACAACGGACTGTACCCTTCAGGTCAACAAGTCCGGTCACACTTAGTCTACTCCGTGGTGGCTGCTTGTAGGCTAGCTAGTTCGGAGAGGAGTTTCGGTCGCGGGTCTTACGCGAGCAGACTAAGTCCGAGTTACTTAACTCAGCCACCGGTTCACATGCCCGATTTCCAAACGCGTCAACAAATACTCATCCAGAACGGGAAACCTACGTTACGTTAATTCTGGATGTGATCTCTCCACAGATCTCAAATCAAAAACGCTACAAAATTCCATAGGCGCGCTACCGAATCACCGACGCGGTACCAGAAAATAAGCTAACCTACCTCAAGTCCAAAATAACCTACTCTAAGAAAAACGAGCGCAAACTAGGGTACCGCGGAGCGTAACCGACTAGAAATCAATCATCCGCAGATTATTAAAACCTAACCCTCTTCAAGACATACTTACCCTCGGTCATCACTTCCGCTGCAAAAGAAAGAGCATGCGGAACGGAAAGGCTTATGGCTTCCTTAGTAATTCATGTTTAATATTCAGATAATTCATTTAGAGGGTGTAAACATTTTCACATCTAATAATTACCGATAGATTACAGTCTTGTTCAAATGTTACAATCAGACTTATTAAAGATAATACGAGTTTATCGCAGTTAACAATGCTTGTTTTTGTAAAATATATTTTATGTAAAGAATTATTCTTGAAAACTCCTCATATGCATCCTAAATTATATCAAATCCTACAAGCTAGTTTCTTGTACTCAAATAATCCTTGATGATTGAACCGGCTTCCACTCTTTCCCATTATGAATTTTGTTTATTATCACCACGCTACACTGTATTTACAATACCCTCAGTTATTTTCCAATCCGAAATCAAGTATTTCTATTATAATTTATCGTTTTTAAACAAATTTCATTATTATATGCTTAAAGTCTCTCTACCGCTCCATAACCAAAAACAAACAAACAGAATGAACAATCATTAAACTCATGGTAGATTGTTAGTAGCGAAAAAATATTATACAATTGGAGTAATATTTCAAAATATAAGAAGAGAAAAGTTAAGTGTATATAAACAAATATCACTACCACTGAATTGATTTGATGGCAAATTATTTGATTTTATCTGGTTCTAATTCTAGGCACATAGGGTATCTTCTTACCCCAGTCGATTTTATTGAAAATTGGCGCGACAGGGACGGCGCTTACGTGGTTGCAAATACCTTGGCTTTGGTGGCGAATTTCAAACGATCAACATATACAATAGCTTACATAAGTAAATAGTTTGTAACCATGGTTGACGTGTTCTTGCACTTCAATCACTCCCGAAGACGATTCGGTGGCATATAGACAACTATTTTGACACTATTCAATGTTTCTAAAGCACGTTCAAATACTGTACCGAATAGCGAGCTGAGTTCTATGAGATCGGCATCTTAAAAGAATGTTTGTTGGGAGTTTCTATATTTATCTTCACGCTCCGAGTATTAATTTGATTCAAATTTTGAAGTCTAGTCTAAGTTTGCTGTCATTCTCTCGTCATCTTCTTTCAAACGGTATGTACCCACCACACGCGATTTGTGATGTTCCATCTCTTGGAATAGCTATCATCTACTCTAACTTTTGGAAACAGCTTCCAAAGCTAGATTTAATTTGTTGCGAGAATTTAATGGCGAGATGGTATGCAAATCATATCTTGCTCTGGCACTTATTCCGTTAAATTAAGGACGTGGGCACTGCCGATCCTTCACCGTAAAACTTACTTGCTAACCTCCAAACAGTAGTCACGGCATTCGTCCGACTGCAAACTTTTGCTTGCATTAAACAAGAAGAAGCGCCACAACGCAAAAGCAAAAAAAATGGTCCATTCCTTCCTTAATTACACTCCTACCTCTTTGTCAATTGTACGAATCTCGCGTGTTGTCTCGCTGCTGCTGCTGGAATTTCTCTTGTTGCGCTGATCGTTGACTGCAAGCGCTGGGCGACGCGGCTCGTTCTTGGAGTCCAGTTCGGAAGATTGAGCAAAACGAATTCGCCTATTTTGCAAGCCACAGTGCCAAAGAAAATCGTAAAGGCAGCAAACAACTGGGAGTGCCCGCAAGGTACGATGAAAATGGAATTCCAAATAGTTGCGAGTTCTAACTTTAGTGTTTAATTGCGCGCATATCTCCGTGTTGACGCTGAATGCGCTTTATGTATGTCACTAGAATGGGAGGACTGTGGAAGTTAATCAAGTGAGAGTAGCAGTGTCGCACTTACCGACTTTAGTTTACTACGAGCATTAGCTAATATTTGCAAAAATCTTTTAATGAGCCACTTAAGTATCTTAGAAGTTTGGACACACACTCCCGTAGCTAGCAAAAGAATTTACCGACACACTTCGCCATGTGGCTGTCAAATTCGGAACGCCACATGGCGGCAATGTGCATCTCCATTTGTTGCCAGTGGCATAGTTTTTCGATGGTCACGGTGGAGGGGCAATCCCAAATGGATATGTCTCGAAATGCGTCGGGGTTTTGTTTAATATTCTATTTCAAATATTTAAATCCACAGATCTAAATATTTGGAGAAAAAAAATATTTTCTGCGCAAGATATCCGCACGAAAGATGAAGTCCGCTTGCATTTCGAGATCATACCCATCTGGCCGAGTGCAAGGGTTCGGGATCGGAATCACTTCGATTCCCGGGCGTAGGCGTCACATTACACATTCCCCCCCCCCAAAATCGAAGTAATTACGATCCCGCCCCCTACGTAAAAGGTCTTGGTTAGGGCCGTGGCGTGTCGAAGGTCGATTTCGAGGAATAGGCTACAACCATGTTCGTGAAGACTCGACGGTGACTATACCGTAGGGAGTCAGGTGTTACTCGGGGGTCTTCGTCCAGGCAGAGATTTAGGTAAGCCAAGGTTTTTCGTGGGAAATAGTTGCACTTCATCGTCTAAGGTCTTTTGCGTGGTAAATTCCCAGGGTTTTGCCAGCCAAGTCCGCGATGAGGTATCGGGTGGGGCTTATTACTTGTAGGACTCGACATTTCACGAATTTCTTGTCTAGTTTGGCATTGTAATGTCGGGTGGCATCGCTCTGCCGGAAGTTTCGACGATATATTTCGTCGCCTGCCTTAAAGCCAGAAGGATGAGATCGCAAGTTGTACCGCTCCTCTCCCATCCGTCGACTTTCTTCAATCTTCTCCCGCAGTTGCTCTCGCAGAAGTTGGAGCTTTTCGTGCGGCTCCAGAACCACGATTGGGTCCTCTAGCGATTTCAGTTGCCGCAATAGCCGGTAAGCGCTCCCATGACAGATCATGTACTGGCCGAACAATGTGAAATACGGTGAAATGCCGGTAGTGGCGTGGTACGACGAGCGCAGCGCACTAGTGATGGCGGACAATTTGCGATCCCAGTCCTTCTGAGTCGGGTGGACATATGCGCGAATGGCCGCTATGAGCGTACGGTTCAGTCGTTCGGATGCGTTGGCTTGTGGTGAATAGATGGCGGTTCGTTGGTGGATGATGCCGTATTTGGACATTAGGTCTCGGAACTTGCTGGAGGTGAACTGGACCCCATTGTCGGAGACAAGTTTCTCCGGAACTCCAAACATGTGAAAGACTCGGTTCTCCAAGAAGCTGATTATAGGTCCAGTGTGCATGTTACGTAGTGGTTCTATGATAGGGAATTTAGAGAGCTGGTCCAGGACCACGACAGCTCCCGTGTGACCAGAAGTAGATCGAGGGTAAGGACCGATAAGATCAATGTACAAGCGCTGGAACACACGTTCGGGGACCTCAACCTTACCCATGGGTGGCCGAAGAATGGTGTTGGGCGCTTTAGTACACTTGCATAGCTCACAAGAGGCTACGTACGCTTTTATCTGTTGTGCCATCTTAGGCCAAAAGAAACAGGTTTTCAACCGCCTAAGGGTACGACCGTATCCGCCGTGTGCACTAGATGGGTGGTCATGGGCCCGTCTGATAAGATCAGTGGTTAATTCTTCGGGCACCCACAGCTTCCACTGTTCTTCTTCTTGTATGGGGTCTCCGGATGCGTGTCCCATCCGCTTATAAATAAATCCATCCATCAACCGTAGTTCAGGAAGCTGGGACAGTTGATTCTGGATAGTGTGAATCAGTTGGGTGTAGCTGGCTGACTTGAAGGCAGGATGGTCCAGATCGATCAATTGGGGGCTCCTTCAGGAGCGAACATTCTGGATAGGGTGTCGGGGACTACATGCTGGCTTCCCTTTCGGTGGCGAATTGTGAAGTCAAATGCCTGTAGTTTCAGTGCCCACCTGGCCAATCTGCCGTTGAGATCAGTCTGGCTCATTAGCCATTTCAGAGACGCGTGGTCTGTAACGATTTCAAAGGAGTGTCCCTCCACATAGGCTCGGAAGCGTTTCACTGCCAACACCGCAGCTAGACATTCCTGCTCGGAGACCGTGTAATTTCGCTGGGCTGGGTTCAACTTGTGAGACATGAAGGCTATAGGTCTCTCCTCGCCGTCTTGTGCAACCTGGACTAAGACGGCTCCCACCCCATGTTGACTCGCGTCACAATGGATTGAGAACGGTTTGTCAAAGTCCGGGCTGTGCAGTACGGGGGCTGTCGTCAGACTCTTCTTTAGCTCTTCAAAGGCTCGCAAGCTGGGCTCTTCCCAGACGAATTTACGTCCCTTACGCAGCATGTCGGTCAAAGGAGTGGTTATGGTGGCACAGTCACGTACAAAACGCTGGTACCATCCGCATAAGCCTAAGAATCGGCGTAATTGTTTGGTGGTCTTGGGTAATGGAAAAACGTTAATCGCTTGAGTCTTTTCCGGATCGGTCTTGATATGGCCATGCCCAATGATGTGACCTAAATACTTCACCTCCGTCATCACGAACTGACTCTTCTGTATGTTGATGGTTAATCTGGCCCTCCGGATGTGTAGAGCCACCTCCTGAAGCAGGTCGATGTGTTCGTCAAAGGTCTCGGTTATAAGCAACAGATCGTCCAAGTACACGAAAACTTGGTGCCGCAAATGAGGTGGTATTACCTTATCCATAAGGCGCGTCATTGTTTGGGGGGCATTGCACAATCCGAATGGCATGGTCACGAATTGGTATAGGGGCCGACCTGGGACTGTGAAGGCTGTTTTCTCCTTTGAACCGGGGTCTAAAGGAATTTGCCAGAAGGCGTCCTTGAGGTCTAAGCTCGTGATGAAATGGGCTTTAGGCAACCGACTCAAAATGCCTTCAATCAACGGTAGAGGGTATGCGTCCTTGACTGTGACGGCGTTCAAGCGTCTGGCATCTAAGCATAACCGGACCTTGTTCGGCTTGACAACTAAGGTGACTGGGGAAGCCCACGCGCTCTGTGATTCTTCGATTACGCCTAAGGCTAGCATTCGATCCACTTCGGCATATAACGATTTTTCCTTCGCCGGAGATATGGCGAAATGTCTCTGTTTTATGGGTTTAGCATCCCCCACATCTATAGTGTGGAACACCAGGGCAGTCCGCCCGAGACCTTCCTTCTCATGCGATGGAAAGGCCGATATAGCCGAGTCGAGACGCAGTTGCTGATTTACATCCAGAGTATGTCGTAATAAGTGAGAGGGTTGAGATTGGTCAGGAACGGTGGTGACGGACTCCAGAGTCGTACCGGAGAATAGTGCCGGGGCCAAGTTAAATTTTCGAACGAAATCCACTCCTAGATAAAGATTCAGGGTTAACTGAGGTATGATGAAAAGTTCCATAGGTTTAGTTACTCCTTTAAAGGTGACATCCGTCATAATTTTTCCCACTACAGAGTGACGAGTTCCGTCCGCCGTGCTTAACCAGGAGGTGAAATGACGGATTTGGTCCGCGTGCTTTGCCAGTACCTCCCCTGCAAAATCGGCAGATATGCAATTCACGCTGGCTCCCGTATCGACTAAACCTGACACTCGTTTTTGCAGGAGGTGCATTGACGCATATGGCCGAACATCATCCCTCAATAATTCGTCTAAGTGTATGTCCTTCAGCACCTTCCTCGACTGCCTGACTTTTCTCCAGAAGCTCCGCATCCGACGCGTGGCTCGCTTGCTTCGCGGTGGGACATTTGTAGCCAACTCCTCATGGAAGATGCGCTGTCGAGTAGCCAAATAATTCCGCAGCCTGACATGAAAAGGTTTTACATGCCAAGGAACTTTCGCCTCGCTATCATTTCCCTGCGCGTTGGCCTCGGCGAAGGATGGCGTCGGTTGTGGAACTTCGGGAGAACTGTGTTTAGCGATGCGAGTCAGCAGAATTGGAGTCATGTTGGGGGCTTGGTCATAGCTAGTGATGGGGTCAAGATTGGTTCGTCCGGGGTTTAGGAGTGCCGACGGGTGGTCGCGGCACTCGGTGGCAAGTTTTTTCGCACTTTGCAATTTGCACAGTCAGGGGCGTATGTGTCGGCCTTCCCGCAGCGGTAGCAGAAAAGCGTTGGCTCCGCTGGACATGCATAGAACCGATGTCCCGGTTGTCGGCAGTTCCAACAGACCGTCGGGCTTGTAATTGCTTCAAGGGAGGGTCGATCAATCAATGCTGGGTCCTCAAGCTCCGGTGGTGCTCCGCTCCTCGGTACTGGTACTGAATCAGCAAGCAGGTGGTCCGCTGCCATCAACTCCGCGGTGTGATGATTTCGGGGATTTGGTCCCGTTATGCGAGGTTGTGGACGGAAGGTACCTCGCCGCTCATCCAAGTGTTCTTGCCTACGGGCATGGAGGCGGAATCTCTGTATGGTGTTGATGGGAAAATGCAGAAGGCTGTTCTGGAGATCCCAGTGCATATTCTCTCTGATGATTTCTACCAGTTCGTCCTCGGGCATGGTAGTTCGCAATGTGCTCAATCTCACTATACTTGTGTAGTACTGGTCGAACGGTTCGTGAGCGCTTTGTTTCCGTTTCTTTATTTGCTCCCTTAGCTCTCTCTCAGTGAAGCCATCCTCAAATCGATTGCGGAAGGCTGCACTGAAAGAGTGCCAAGTGGGACGTGGCGTTGATTCTTTAAAGCTCCAGTACCAGTCGGCAGCGTCGTCGCTGAACAAAAGATGTGCATGCTGGAGGAAGGCCGAGGAATCACCTCCCAGGGTGCTGGATACCAACGCCTGAATCCGGAAAAGGAACCGGTCCGCCGATATCATATCGTTGAACCCTGTAAAGTTCAGGCGCCAACTCTCCATGATACGAGGCGTCGGGTCTCGAAAAGGTGTCAATGCGTTCCCGGGGGGAATCGCATCCTCGATTGACCTGTTGTACTGAACTGCCTCGGGGGCTAGAGGTACCAACGGAGGTCCGGTGCTGTGTCGTGGTCTATATTCGGGAGCTCTGGGATCCATTCCCGAGTTCCTTGGAGGTGGGACCCATTGCTCGGATTGTCGGGAGTGGGGCATCGCCACACTGGGATTGGGCTCCCAGCCAAGCGGAGCTCTCACGCGACTGGGTGGTTGGCTCATAGGGAGATTCTGGAGCTTTCCCTCCAGGTTGCCAATCCTCTCCGACATATCCCTCATCAACGCCACGAGGGTGTCAATGGAGTGGGCGGACGGCATGGGTGTCACCTCGGACACGACACTTGCGGCCGGAACTTCCCCGCCTACGGCTCCTTGCAGGTCTAAAAGTGGTTGTGACGGTTCGGCTTCTGGAACTCCTTTCGCCACTGCTCCACGCGTGGGGACGGGCGTTCCAAGGGGGACGTCTACGGCGATCCGCTCGATGGGTCGCCGGCATAAGGGACACAGCTCGGACGTGAGGAGGAGCTGTTGGACACAGGCACGGTGGAATAGATGTCCACAATCCAATCGCACGCTGTGTACCCCCTCCACTACGTCCTCGAAACAGATCCCGTAGTTCGTGGGTTGGACCGTTTTGGACCGGGTCCACCGCTTATCGGGAGTCCGCTTCGTTGCCATTTCGTGTGGGTTTATTATGGGGGTTGGGGCTGTATCTTACTGAAAGAAGAAAAAAAAATTTAACTTAATCCTACCTCTACTTCTAATCTGTATACATATGCAAAAACTTAATGCTGGATAAGTGGCCGATAGTGGCGAGCTCAAATTTTCCTCACAAAAAAAAAATTTTAAGACAGCCTTTCAGTTCCGCAACTCCAACTCCTTCGTGCAGAAATGATGACTGATGGTGGTCTGTCAAGAGAAGGGTGCTTCAGATTGATTTACTATTTTATTTTCCCCATTTCCCGTACGTTACAAACCGTTTCAAATCTACGTTAAATGACTCGACGAGACAAGTGGTAGAGCTACCGTAACGATTTTGTACGCGGTCAAAATTCCCGACGCGTGGAAGCATTCCGGGCTTCGCAATTCCAGCATACGCCACCGAACGTTGAACCGATACCACTCGTCTATCACGCATACAAAATAATTAGAATCCTTCCGCGACATAAAGGCAAGGTAGCCTTCTATTTTCTTGAGAGTCCATGCTGATAGGTAAACCCATCAGGCTGGCTGTTCCATCAAGAAAATAGAAGGTCCTTACAGGGTTTAACCTGGGACAACACATCGGAAGGATTCTGTCGCGAAAAAAAAAAATCAAACAAAGGAGAGCGGAAGCTACAACTCACGTGAAGCGACTGCTAGAGTGTATCACACAACTCCACTGCTCCTGATAGTGGGACTCGAGTACCAGAGTACCTTACATCCTCCGTAAAGGACCAACTCGTCAGAAGACGCGAATTTTCTTTCCCCCTTAGGATGTTCGGGCCCCACGTTGGGCGCCATTTGTAACGGTTTCCTACTCCGTCTCGTTCGATCGCAATCAGAACCGACCTCTCATCGGTTCGAGACGTGCAGTCTTGGAAATGACAACGGACTGTACCCTTCAGGTCAACAAGTCCGGTCACACTTAGTCTACTCCGTGGTGGCTGCTTGTAGGCTAGCTAGTTCGGAGAGGAGTTTCGGTCGCGGGTCTTACGTGAGCAGACTAAGTCCGAGTTACTTAACTCAGCCACCGGTTCACATGCCCGATTTCCAAACGCGTCAACAAATACTCATCCAGAACGGGAAACCTACGTTACGTTAATTCTGGATGTGATCTCTCCACAGATCTCAAATCAAAAACGCTACAAAATTCCATAGGCGCGCTACCGAATCACCGACGCGGTACCAGAAAATAAGCTAACCTACCTCAAGTCCAAAATAACCTACTCTAAGAAAAAACGAGCGCAAACTAGGGTACCGCGGACCGTAACCGACTAGAAATCAATCATCCGCAGATTATTAAAACCTAACCCTCTTCAAGACATACTTACCCTCGGTCATCA
Organism: Odontomyia ornata; assembly: GCA_963969285.1. Taxonomy (NCBI): domain Eukaryota; kingdom Metazoa; phylum Arthropoda; class Insecta; order Diptera; family Stratiomyidae; genus Odontomyia; species Odontomyia ornata. The sequence continues at coordinate 201,553,270 of OZ017740.1, forward strand.
CCTCCGCTGCAAAAGAAAGAGCATGCGGAACGGAAAGGCTTATGGCTTCCTTAGTAATTCATGTTTAATATTCAGATAATTCATTTAGAGGGTGTAAACATTTTCACATCTAATAATTACCGATAGATTACAGTCTTGTTCAAATGTTACAATTAGACTTATTAAAGATAATACGAGTTTATCGCAGTTAACAATGCTTGTTTTTGTAAAATATATTTTATGTAAAGAATTATTCTTGAAAACTCCTCATATGCATCCTAAATTATATCAAATCCTACAAGCTAGTTTTTTGTACTCAAATAATCCTTGATTGTTAGTAAGGGTTATGTTAGTTATTGGTTATTTCCAAGCAAACATTAGATATTTGAAAAAAAAAATTTAGACCGAATAATTTTTAACGTCTACTATCGCAATATGCCTTTAATTGAACCGGCTTCCACTCTTTCCCATTATGAATTTTGTTTATTATCACCACGCTACACTGTATTTACAATACCCTCAGTTATTTTCCAATCCGAAATCAAGTATTTCTATTATAATTTATCGTTTTTAAACAAATTTCATTATTATATGCTTAAAGTCTCTCTACCGCTCCATAACCAAAAACAAACAAACAGAATGAACAATCATTAAACTCATGGTAGATTGTTAGTAGCGAAAAAATATTATACAATTGGAGTAATATTTCAAAATATAAGAAGAGAAAAGTTAAGTGTATATAAACAAATATCACTACCACTGAATTGATTTGATGGCAAATTATTTGATTTTATCTGGTCCTAATTCTAGGCACATAGGGTATCTTCTTACCCCAGTCGATTTTATTGAAAATTGGCGCGACAGGGACGGCGCTTACGTGGTTGCAAATACCTTGGCTTTGGTGGCGAATTTCAAACGATCAACATATACAATAGCTTACATAAGTAAATAGTTTGTAACCATGGTTGACGTGTTCTTGCACTTCAATCACTCCCGAAGACGATTCGGTGGCATATAGACAACTATTTTGACACTATTCAATGTTTCTAAAGCACGTTCAAATACTGTACCGAATAGCGAGCTGAGTTCTATGAGATCGGCATCTTAAAAGAATGTTTGTTGGGAGTTTCTATATTTATCTTCACGCTCCGAGTATTAATTTGATTCAAATTTTGAAGTCTAGTCTAAGTTTGCTGTCATTCTCTCGTCATCTTCTTTCAAACGGTATGTACCCACCACACGCGATTTGTGATGTTCCATCTCTTGGAATAGCTATCATCTACTCTAACTTTTGGAAACAGCTTCCAAAGCTAGATTTAATTTGTTGCACGAATTTAATGGCGAGATGGTATGCAAATCATATCTTGCTCTGGCACTTATTCCGTTAAATTAAGGACGTGGGCACTGCCGATCCTTCACCGTAAAACTTACTTGCTAACCTCCAAACAGTAGTCACGGCATTCGTCCGACTGCAAACTTTTGTTTGCATTAAACAAGAAGTAGCGCCACAACGCAAAAGCAAAAAAAATGGTCCATTCCTTCCTTAATTACACTCCTACCTCTTTGTCAATTGTACGAATCTCGCGTGTTGTCTCGCTGCTGCTGCTGGAATTTCTCTTGTTGCGCTGATCGTTGACTGCAAGCGCTGGGCGACGCGGCTCGTTCTTGGAGTCCAGTTCGGAAGATTGAGCAAAACGAATTCGCCTATTTTGCAAGCCACAGTGCCAAAGAAAATCGTAAAGGCAGCAAACAACTGGGAGTGCCCGCAAGGTACGATGAAAATGGAATTCCAAATAGTTGCGAGTTCTAACTTTAGTGTTTAATTGCGCGCATATCTCCGTGTTGACGCTGAATGCGCTTTATGTATGTCACTAGAATGGGAGGACTGTGGAAGTTAATCAAGTGAGAGTAGCAGTGTCGCACTTACCGACTTTAGTTTACTACGAGCATTAGCTAATATTTGCAAAAATCTTTTAATGAGCCACTTAAGTATCTTAGAAGTTTGGACACACACTCCCGTAGCTAGCAAAAGAATTTACCGACACACTTCGCCATGTGGCTGTCAAATTCCACCGGTTTTCTCCTCGGACAAAACAGATGTGTGTGGAATGGAACGCCACATGGCGGCAATGTGCATCTCCATTTGTTGCCAGTGGCATAGTTTTTCGATGGTCACGGTGGAGGGGCAATCCCAAATGGATATGTCTCGAAATGCGTCGGGGTTTTGTTTAATATTCTGTTTCAAATATTTAAATCCACAGATCTAAATATTTGGAGAAAAAAAATATTTTTTGCGCAAGATATCCGCACGAAAGATGAAGTCCGCTTGCATTTCGAGATCATACCCATCTGGCCGAGTGCAAGGGTTCGGGATCGGAATCACTTCGATTCCCGGGCGTAGGCGTCACATTACACATTCCCCCCCCCCCCCAAAATCGAAGTAATTACGATCCCGCCCCCTACGTAAAAGGTCTTGATTAGGGCCGTGGCGTGTCGAAGGTCGATTTCGAGGAATAGGCTACAACCATGTTCGTGAAGACTCGACGGTGACTATACCGTAGGGAGTCAGGTGTTACTCGGGGGTCTTCGTCCAGGCAGAGATTTAGGTAAGCCAAGGTTTTTCGTGGGAAATAGTTGCACTTCATCGTCTAAGGTCTTTTGCGTGGTAAATTCCCAGGGTTTTGCCAGCCATGTCCGCGATGAGGTATCGGGTGGGGCTTATTACTTGTAGGACTCGACATTTCACGAATTTCTTGTCTAGTTTGGCATTGTAATGTCGGGTGGCATCGCTCTGCCGGAAGTTTCGACGATATATTTCGTCGCCTGCCTTAAAGCCAGAAGGATGAGATCGCAAGTTGTACCGCTCCTCTCCCATCCGTCGACTTTCTTCAATCTTCTCCCGCAGTTGCTCTCGCAGAAGTTGGAGCTTTTCGTGCGGTTCCAGAACCACGATTGGGTCCTCTAGCGATTTCAGTTGCCGCAATAGCCGGTAAGCGCTCCCATGACAGATCATGTACTGGCCGAACAATGTGAAATACGGTGAAATGCCGGTAGTGGCGTGGTACGACGAGCGCAGCGCACTAGTGATGGCGGACAATTTGCGATCCCAGTCCTTCTGAGTCGGGTGGACATATGCGCGAATGGCCGCTATGAGCGTACGGTTCAGTCGTTCGGATGCGTTGGCTTGTGGTGAATAGATGGCGGTTCGTTGGTGGATGATGCCGTATTTGGACATTAGGTCTCGGAACTTGCTGGAGGTGAACTGGACCCCATTGTCGGAGACAAGTTTCTCCGGAACTCCAAACATGTGAAAGACTCGGTTCTCCAAGAAGCTGATTATAGGTCCAGTGTGCATGTTACGTAGTGGTTCTATGATAGGGAATTTAGAGAGCTGGTCCAGGACCACGACAGCTCCCGTGTGACCAGAAGTAGATCGAGGGTAAGGACCGATAAGTTCAATGTACAAGCGCTGGAACACACGTTCGGGGACCTCAACCTTACCCATGGGTGGCCGAAGAATGGTGTTGGGCGCTTTAGTACACTTGCATAGCTCACAAGAGGCTACGTACGCTTTTATCTGTTGTGCCATCTTAGGCCAAAAGAAATAGGTTTTCAACCGCCTAAGGGTACGACCGTATCCGCCGTGCGCACTAGATGGGTGGTCATGGGCCCGTCTGATAAGATCAGTGGTTAATTCTTCGGGCACCCACAACTTCCACTGTTCTTCTTCTTGTATGGGGTCTCCGGATGCGTGTCCCATCCGCTTATAAATAAATCCATCCGTCAACCGCAGTTCAGGAAGCTGGGACAGTTGATTCTGGATAGTGTGAATCAGTTGGGTGTAGCTGGCTGACTTGAAGGCAGGATGGTCCAGATCGATCAATTGGGGGCTCCTTCAGGAGCGAACATTCTGGATAGGGTGTCAGGGACTACATGCTGGCTTCCCTTTCGGTGGCGAATTGTGAAGTCAAATGCCTGTAGTTTCAGTGCCCACCTGGCCAATCTGCCGTTGAGATCAGTCTGGCTCATTAGCCATTTCAGAGACGCGTGGTCTGTAACGATTTCAAAGGAGTGTCCCTCCACATAGGCTCGGAAGCGTTTCACTGCCAACACCGCAGCTAGACATTCCTGCTCGGAGACCGTGTAATTTCGCTGGGCTGGGTTCAACTTGTGAGACATGAAGGCTATAGGTCTCTCCTCGCCGTCTTGTGCAACCTGGACTAAGACGGCTCCCACCCCATGTTGACTCGCGTCACAATGGATTGAGAACGGTTTGTCAAAGTCCGGGCTGTGCAGTACGGGGGGCTGTCGTCAGACTCTTCTTTAGCTCTTCAAAGGCTCGCAAGCTGGGCTCTTCCCAGACGAATTTACGTCCCTTACGCAGCATGTCGGTCAAAGGAGTGGTTATGGTGGCACAGTCACGTACAAAACGCTGGTACCATCCGCATAAGCCTAAGAATCGGCGTAATTGTTTGGTGGTCTTGGGTAATGGAAAAACGTTAATCGCTTGAGTCTTTTCCGGATCGGTCTTGATATGGCCATGCCCAATGATGTGACCTAAATACTTCACCTCCGTCATCACGAACTGACTCTTCTGTATGTTGATGGTTAATCTGGCCCTCCGGATGTGTAGAGCCACCTCCTGAAGCAGGTCGATGTGTTCGTCAAAGGTCTCGGTTATAAGCAACAGATCGTCCAAGTACACGAAAACTTGGTGCCGCAAATGAGGTGGTATTACCTTATCCATAAGGCGCGTCATTGTTTGGGGGGCATTGCACAATCCGAATGGCATGGTCACGAATTGGTATAGGGGCCGACCTGGGACTGTGAAGGCTGTTTTCTCCTTTGAACCGGGGTCTAAAGGAATTTGCCAGAAGGCGTCCTTGAGGTCTAAGCTCGTGATGAAATGGGCTTTAGGCAACCGACTCAAAATGCCTTCAATCAACGGTAGAGGGTATGCGTCCTTGACTGTGACGGCGTTCAAGCGTCTGGCATCTAAGCATAACCGGACCTTGTTCGGCTTGACAACTAAGGTGACTGGGGAAGCCCACGCGCTCTGTGATTCTTCGATTACGCCTAAGGCTAGCATTCGATCCACTTCGGCATATAACGATTTTTCCTTCGCCGGAGATATGGCGAAATGTCTCTGTTTTATGGGTTTAGCATCCCCCACATCTATAGTGTGGAACACCAGGGCAGTCCGCCCGAGACCTTCCTTCTCATGCGATGGAAAGGCCGATATAGCCGAGTCGAGACGCAGTTGCTGATTTACATCCAGAGTATGTCGTAATAAGTGAGAGGGTTGAGATTGGTCAGGAACGGTGGTGACGGACTCCAGAGTCGTACCGGAGAATAGTGCCGGGGCCAAGTTAAATTTTCGAACGAAATCCACTCCTAGATAAAGATTCAGGGTTAACTGAGGTATGATGAAAAGTTCCATAGGTTTAGTTACTCCTTTAAAGGTGACATCCGTCATAATTTTTCCCACTACAGAGTGACGAGTTCCGTCCGCCGTGCTTAACCAGGAGGTGAAATGACGGATTTGGTCCGCGTGCTTTGCCAGTACCTCCCCTGCAAAATTGGCAGATATGCAATTCACGCTGGCTCCCGTATCGACTAAACCTGACACTCGTTTTTGCAGGAGGTGTATTGACGCATATGGCCGAACATCATCCCTCAATAATTCGTCTAAGTGTATGTCCTTCAGCACCTTCCTCGACTGCCTGACTTTTCTCCAGAAGCTCCGCATCCGACGCGTGGCTCGCTTGCTTCGCGGTGGGACATTTGTAGCCAACTCCTCATGGAAGATGCGCTGTCGAGTAGCCAAATAATTCCGCAGCCTGACATGAAAAGGTTTTACATGCCAAGGAACTTTCGCCTCGCTATCATTTCCCTGCGCGTTGGCCTCGGCGAAGGATGGCGTCGGTTGTGGAACTTCGGGAGAACTGTGTTTAGCGATGCGAGTCAGCAGAATTGGAGTCATGTTGGGGGCTTGGTCATAGCTAGTGATGGGGTCAAGATTGGTTCGTCCGGGGTTTAGGAGTGCCGACGGGTGGTCGCGGCACTCGGTGGCAAGTTTTTGCGCACTTTGCAATTTGCACAGTCAGGGGCGTATGTGTCGGCCTTCCCGCAGCGGTAGCAGAAAAGCGTCGGCTCCACTGGACATGCATAGAACCGATGTCCCGGTTGTCGGCAGTTCCAACAGACCGTCGGGCTTGTAATTGCTTCAAGGGAGGGTCGATCAATCAATGCTGGGTCCTCAAGCTCCGGTGGTGCTCCGCTCCTCGGTACTGGTACTGAATCAGCAAGCAGGTGGTCCGCTGCCATCAACTCCGCGGTGTGATGATTTCGGGGATTTGGTCCCGTTATGCGAGGTTGTGGACGGAAGGTACCTCGCCGCTCATCCAAGTGTTCTTGCCTACGGGCATGGAGGCGCAATCCCTGTATGGTGTTGATGGGAAAATGCAGAAGGCTGTTCTGGAGATCCCAGCGCATATTCTCTCTGATAATTTCTACCAGTTCGTCCTCGGGCATGGTAGTTCGCAAGCGAGTGCTCAATCTCACTATACTTGTGTAGTACTGGTCGAACGGTTCGTGAGCGCCTTGTTTCCATTTCTTTATTTGCTCCCTTAGCTCTCTCTCAGTGAAGCCATCCTCAAATCGATTGCGGAAGGCTGCACTGAAAGAGTGCCAAGTGGGACGTGGCGTTGATTCTTTAAGGCTCCAGTACCAGTCGGCAGCGTCGTCGCTGAACAAAAGATGTGCATGCCGGAGGAAGGCCGAGGAATCACCTCCCAGGGTGCTGGATACCAACGCCTGAATCCGGAAAAGGAACCGGTCCACCGATATCATATCGTTGAACCCTGTAAAGTTCAGGCGCCAACTCTCCATGATACGAGGCGTCGGGTCTCGAAAAGGTGTCAATGCGTTCCCGGGGGGAATCGCATCCTCGATTGACCTGTTGTACTGAACTGCCTCGGGGGCTAGAGGTACCAACGGAGGTCCGGTGCTGTGTCGTGGTCTATATTCGGGAGCTCTGGGATCCATTCCCGAGTTCCTTGGAGGTGGGACCCATTGCTCGGATTGTCGGGAGTGGGGCATCGCTACACTGGGATTGGGCTCCCAGCCAAGCGGAGTTCTCACGCGACTGGGTGGTTGGCTCATAGGGAGATTCTGGAGCTTTCCCTCCAGGTTGCCAATCCTCTCCGACATATCCCTCATCAACGCCACGAGGGTGTCAATGGAGTGGGTGGAAGGCGCGGGTGTAACCTCGGCCGCGACAAATGCAGCAGGAACTTCACCGCCCACGGCTCCTTGCAAGTCCATCAGTGATTGGGGCGGTTCGGCCTCTGGGATCCCCTTTCGCCACTGCTCCACGCGTGGGGACGGGCGTTCCAAGGGGGACGTCTACGGCGATCCGCTCGATGGGTCGCCGGCATAAGGGACACAGCTCGGACGTGAGGAGGAGCTGTTGGACACAGGCACGGTGGAATAGATGTCCACAATCCAATCGCACGCTGTGTACCCCCTCCACTACGTCCTCGAAACAGATCCCGTAGTTCGCGGGTTGGACCGTTTTGGACCGGGTCCACCGCTTATCGGGAGTCCGCTTCGTTGCCATTTCGTGTGGGTTTATTATGGGGGTTGGGGCTGTATCTTACTGAAAGAAGAAAAAAAAATTTAACTTAATCCTACCTCTACTTCTAATCTGTATACATATGCAAAAACTTAATGCTGGATAAGTGGCCGATAGTGGCGAGCTCAAATTTTCCTCACAAAAAAAAAATTTTAAGACAGCCTTTCAGTTCCGCAACTCCAACTCCTTCGTGCAGAAATGATGACTGATGGTGGTCTGTCAAGAGAAGGGTGCTTCAGATTGATTTACTATTTTATTTTCCCCATTTCCCGTACGTTACAAACCGTTTCTAATCTACGTTAAATGACTCGACGAGACAAGTGGTAGAGCTACCGTAACGATTTTGTACGCGGTCAAAATTCCCGACGCGTGGAAGCATTCCGGGCTTCGCAATTCCAGCATACGCCACCGAACGTTGAACCGATACCACTCGTCGATCACGCATACAAAATAATTAGAATCCTTCCGCGACATAAAGGCAAGGTAGCCTTCTATTTTCTTGAGAGTCCATGCTGATAGGTAAACCCATCAGGCTGGCTGTTCCATCAAGAAAATAGAAGGTCCTTACAGGGTTTAACCTGGGACAACACATCGGAAGGATTCTGTCGCGAAAAAAAAAATCAAACAAAGGAGAGCGGAAGCTACAACTCACGTGAAGCGACTGCTAGAGTGTATCACACAACTCCACTGCTCCTGATAGTGGGACTCGAGTACCAGAGTACCTTACATCCTCCGTAAAGGACCAACTCGTCAGAAGACGCGAATTTTCTTTCCCCCTTAGGATGTTCGGGCCCCACGTTGGGCGCCATTTGTAACGGTTTCCTACTCCGTCTCGTTCGATCGCAATCAGAACCGACCTCTCATCGGTTCGAGATGTGCAGTCTTGGAAATGACAACGGACTGTACCCTTCAGGTCAACAAGTCCGGTCACACTAAGTCTACCCCGTGGTGGCTGCTTGTAGGCTAGCTAGTTCGGAGAGGAGTTTCGGTCGCGGGTCTTACGGGAGCAGACTAAGTCCAAGTTACTTAACTCAGCCACCGGTTCACATGCCCGATTTCCAAACGCGTCAACAAATACTCATCCAGAACGGGAAACCTACGTTACGTTAATTCTGGATGTGATCTCTCCACAGATCTCAAATCAAAAACGCTACAAAATTCCATAGGCGCGCTACCGAATCACCGACGCGGTACCAGAAAATAAGCTAACCTACCTCAAGTCCAAAATAACCTACTCTAAGAAAAAACGAGCGCAAACTAGGGTACCGCGGACCGTAACCGACTAGAAATCAATCATCCGCAGATTATTAAAACCTAACCCTCTTCAAGACATACTTACCCTCGGTCATCACTTCCGCTGCAAAAGAAAGAGCATGCGGAACGGAAAGGCTTATGGCTTCCTTAGGAGTTCATGTTTAATATTCAGATAATTCATTTAGAGGGTGTAAACATTTTCACATCTAATAATTACCGATAGATTACAGTCTTTTTCATATGTTACAATTAGACTTATTAAAGATAATACGAGTTTATCGCAGTTAACAATGCTTGTTTTTGTAAAATATATTTTATGTAAAGAATTATTCTTGAAAACTCCTCATATGCATCCTAAATTATATCAAATCCTACAAGCTAGTTTCTTGTACTCAAATAATCCTTGATTGTTAGTAAGGGTTATGTTAGTTATTGGTTATTTCCAAGCAAACATTAGATATTTGAAAAAAAAAATTTAGACCGAATAATTTTTAACGTCTACTATCGCAATATGCGTTTAATTGAACCGGCTTCCACTCTTTCCCATTATGAATTTTGTTTATTATCACCACGCTACACTGTATTTACAATACCCTCAGTTATTTTCCAATCCGAAATCAAGTATTTCTATTATAATTTATCGTTTTTAAACAAATTTCATTATTATATGCTTAAAGTCTCTCTACCGCTCCATAACCAAAAACAAACAAACAGAATGAACAATCATTAAACTCATGGTAGATTGTTAGTAGCGAAAAAATATTATACAATTGGAGTAATATTTCAAAATATAAGAAGAGAAAAGTTAAGTGTATATAAACAAATATCACTACCACTGAATTGATTTGATGGCAAATTATTTGATTTTATCTGGTCCTAATTCTAGGCACATAGGGTATCTTCTTACCCCAGTCGATTTTATTGAAAATTGGCGCGACAGGGACGGCGCTTACGTGGTTGCAAATACCTTGGCTTTGGTGGCGAATTTCAAACGATCAACATATACAATAGCTTACATAAGTAAATAGTTTGTAACCATGGTTGACGTGTTCTTGCACTTCAATCGCTCCCGAAGACGATTCGGTGGCGTATAGACAACTATTTTGACACTATTCAATGTTTCTAAAGCACGTTCAAATACTGTACCGAATAGCGAGCAGAGTTCTATGAGATCGGCATCTTAAAAGAATGTTTGTTGGGAGTTTCTATATTTATCTTCACGTTCCGAGTATTAATTTGATTCAAATTTTGAAGTCTAGTCTAAGTTTGCTGTCATTCTCTCGTCATCTTCTTTCAAACGGTATGTACCCACCACACGCGATTTGTGATGTTCCATCTCTTGGAATAGCTATCATCTACTCTAACTTTTGGAAACAGCTTCCAAAGCTAGATTTAATTTGTTGCAAGAATTTAATGGCGAGATGGTATGCAAACCATATCTTGCTCTGGCACTTATTCCGTTAAATTAAGGACGTGGGCACTGCCGATCCTTCACCGTAAAACTTACTTGCTAACCTCCAAACAGTAGTCACGGCATTCGTCCGACTGCAAACTTTTGTTTGCATTAAACAAGAAGTAGCGCCACAACGCAAAAGCAAAAAAAATGGTCCATTCCTTCCTTAATTACACTCCTACCTCTTTGTCAATTGTACGAATCTCGCGTGTTGTCTCGCTGCTGCTGCTGGAATTTCTCTTGTTGCGCTGATCGTTGACTGCAAGCGCTGGGCGACGCGGCTCGTTCTTGGAGTCCAGTTCGGAAGATTGAGCAAAACGAATTCGCCTATTTTGCAAGCCACAGCGCCAAAGAAAATCGTAAAGGCAGCAAACAACTGGGAGTGCCCGCAAGGTACGATGAAAATGGAATTCCAAATAGTTGCGAGTTCTAACTTTAGTGTTTAATTGCGCGCATATCTCCGTGTTGACGCTGAATGCGCTTTATGTATGTCACTAGAATGGGAGGACTGTGGAAGTTAATCAAGTGAGAGTACCAGTGTCACACTTACCGACTTTAGTTTACTACGAGCATTAGCTAATACTTGCAAAAATCTTTTAATGAGCCACTTAAGTATCTTAGAAGTTTGGACACACACTCCCGTAGCTAGCAAAAGAATTTACCGACACACTTCGCCATGTGGCTGTCAAATTCCACCGGTTTTCTCCTCGGACAAAACAGATGTGTGTGGAATGGAACGCCACATGGCGGCAATTTGCATCTCCATTTGTTGCCAGTGGCATAGTTTTTCGATGGCCACGGTGGAGGGGCAATCCCAAATGGATATGTCTCGAAATGCGTCGGGGTTTTGTTTAATATTCTGTTTCAAATATTTAAATCCACAGATCTAAATATTTGGAGAAAAAAAATATTTTCTGCGCAAGATATCCGCACGAAAGATGAAGTCCGCTTGCATTTCGAGATCATACCCATCTGGCCGAGTGCAAGGGTTCGGGATCGGAATCACTTCGATTCCCGGGCGTAGGCGTCACATTACAATATATATATATCTATATAAATATTTATGCATCCCAAACGAGTTAATTTTTAATTTGTTCACCGCAAAACGGTTTTTACAATTTTTGCTTATAGTTTAAAAATGATACTCACTTGGCTTAGCCGCTCAATGTCAGCTGAAATTCCAATCTCTGCCGGTAAATCCTTCACCATTGCATGGGCGTTTATTCCCTGAAAAATAAAGGAGTTCATTATCTAAGATAAAATTTTTCTTATAATATAAGAAAAGAAAATCGAAGCATGGCAACTAAAATTTTACGGTTTACATCAATCTTTCAATGTCAGATTTATAGGAAGCTATGTTTGATCTTCAAAATTAAAAGTAAGAGTTATTTTAAATCTTTCAAATTAAGAGTTATATTAAATCTTTCAAATCAATAGAATAGAAATCTTTTGCAAAGACTTACTTCGATAAATTGCGGATAATCGATAAGTAGTTGGCGCTCGTGCTGTGAAGCAAAATCCTCAGGAAAAATGCCCGGTTCCTTAAAAACGGAGTATTTATTATATGAAGGTAGCTAAAAAAAGGGTTTAAAGAACACTTACTTGAATAGAATCAGCATGGTCTTCGAATGGAACTTCACATTCCACAGGCAGTTCCATCCATTGAGGTTCATTGTCAACCAGAACTCCACATTCTAGGGGCAGCTGCATACATTCTCGAACGCAATCTTCTCCCTGAAAAATCGAGAATTCAAATTAAATTCATATTATAGAATGTGAGAGCTTACTGCACTTTGCAGATGCTCATCTCCAATTTGATTTTGAAATGGCCCCGGTGCCAGCGGTTCCAAGACACGGAGTCCCTAAAAGTTACTGTTGGAAAATTCCACTTACTTCGGCTGAAACAATATATTGAAATTATCAATGGAAGCATTTTATTCACATTATGCAATTCCAAGTTTATATTACTTTAAGGCATACGTATACTAATTGTGATAACACAGAATGCATGAATTTTATCAACCGAATGGAATGCATATTTTCATAAATGATGGAAAGAATCATGGCACAACGTAGCTAAAAGAGCAAATCTCAAATGAATTCGAATGAAAGAATTTAGAACTGGAAAGCGTGAAATATAAAAAAGAAAACTCCCCTAAAAGGAATGAAATCGGTTTTATAAAAGCGGTGCCACCAGTTTATCTTTGTTTCTTTACTGATAGTGAAAATGCTTGTGGCATTTGCCTTGGAACAAGTAAACTGATTTTGCATCGTTTCCATAAAATTCATTTCACCTATTTTAAGGCATTTTCAAGTAAGTTTTTTCAAACCGTATGGACCCGCACATCGAAACAGTTTATTTTATAAAATTAATTGTCTATTAAACAAGTGAAGACATACAAATTTTAAATAAATTCCCTTACTTTAGGCCCCATGCGTCATAATCACATTAAATAAACGTGCCTACAGTAATATGCCCGCATTTATCTGTCTTTTATGAATTTTTCGTTCGATCTTTTTGAAAACGTTACCTTATTCGCGTTCTAAATACAATTACAGTTATTTCAAACGGACACTAGAGTGCTATTCCTATATAAGACAAGTCGCAAGTTCAAAAAACTATTTCGATAACTGGAAATTTTTTAATTATGAATGCTAATTAATTTTTTTTTTAATTAAAAGGAAGGCGGTTTCGAGATGCTCCCGTATTCTCATTTGGTATTAGCTTATGGGCTTTGCATCAACTGATAGGAGCACGGGAAATTGTTGAATGTATTTCCGATTTTGATTTCATGCATATTCAATTAGTTTTTGCGTCCACAAATTATATTAAAGGCCCATAAATTAATACCTGATAAGAATATGGGTGCACCTCGAAACCACCTTCCTGATAGTAAGAATTTGTTTCAAGTTTATAGTCAAATACATTAGTTTATAGTCAAATACATTGCATTTTGTTATTCTTTCAATGGTATAACGTCCTTTACCATTATTTTTTATAATTTTCTTCTGTACAGTTTACTAAAGAATACTGTAAATAACAGTCAAAAACGTTGTTATACCATTGAAAGAATAAAAAATCCAACGTCAAAAGGGAATGAAAATAGTATTTAACTTAAATTATATTAAAATATTGTTGGAAAACAATTCAGAACAAGTTGGGTAGATAGACCTACGCTCATGTCAGAAGGGTTTTGTACTCAACTTACAAAATGCAGTCACCAGCAACGAATAAAATCAAGAAACATGTCAAGGGCGATTTTATTGGAGAAGATGTGAAATTCGAGGATCATACTATTATTAACAAACTTGAACGAATTTTGAAGTACAAACTAAAATATACATGAAGACATTATACAAAAATTAAAAAAAAGTTGCTCCCTTCTTCAGTGTAAACTATTTTCTCTCTGATACTGAAGAAGGGAGCAACTTATTCCCGAAATGCATATCGTTCGAAAAAAGAATTTGTACCTTTTTTGAATACAAAATCAACAAATAAAGGATTACTACTTTAATCAATAAATGAATATATAATACTAAATTACATATTTTTGAAAAATTCCTTTAAAGAAGTATTAAAACTTACTTGAATTAACCGCATTGAAGCATCACTTTGCACTCCTAGGTTGACCTCGGTGTTCGTTGAATCGAAAATTTGAAAAACGATAAATTTTAATATTGAATTAATATTTGCAAAAAGAACTTACTTCTTTCAATCGCGCTGATCCTTGTTCTATTCTGAAATCTTGAAAACTGCCAACTTCTTGAAAAAGATGATTCTCAATATGCCTTTATGATACACATAATAATTTAATTTTGAAACATAAATTAATCATTTAACAATTGTTAGCATAAAGTTTTCATCGATGAATGCATACTTACTTCATTTATCAGCTCCACATAATCCGCCGAAACATGCGATTTCTGGAACTCCTGAAAAAAATGTTTTTAGTGAATTCATCAAAATATTAACTTTTACTCACCTTTCCAATCACGGCCACAGCGGTTGAGGACAACTTGGGCCTTGATTGACTCCAATCAATATCGCCCTCCTTGAAATGGCGCTCGCAGACTCTATCAGTTTTCGGATTTATGGAGCATCCAACTCCTTTCCGAATAACTGCGGTCCATGCGCGTTCCATTCGCCACGATTTTGGAAACCTAGAAAAACAAAAATATTTTTAAACTAAACCGTCCAGTTTTCGAACTTAATAAAATAGCCCCCATATTGGAGGTGCACTGCACTGAGATCATTACACCGTATTTAAGTTTATTTTTTAAATTTAACAATTAAAACGAAAGCTCCGATGTTAGAAACGTTTACGATCATCTGCGGATTAGTAAAAAAACTATTCACATTCACTTGTTCTTAACATAATTTTGGACGAAGCCGGCAAAACTTAAATTTATGCGCGGAAAGTCTGCCTTGTACATAACCGGGACTTTAAATAGCAAGGATTCTCACAAAAAAACAATCTAAATCGTTCGAAATGGAGCTTGAATCAGTATTTAGTTTTGTTTTTGGCCCATGGAAAGAAAATTCGGAACAAAAAACGCACGAACACTTGCATGATAAACAAATTTCATCCGCGTGTTATCCGAATGTTAAAACTAGTATCAAAACTATTTCGCCCGTGGAAATTTTTTAACTCGCACGTTACACACTTTGTTTTCACTTGAAAAGATTCGCGAAACATTCAAAATTATGTATTAATTCACACAACAAACGGAAAACATGGACGGAACAAGAAAACTTCGCGTAAATTACACCCGGACACGGAATTTATTTATTCACTGCACTTTACTTACCTAAATAATGAAAAGTATGGCGTGTCGCTCCTGCGTTGCTGCTCACAATTGCAGATTATACACTTCATTTTTCACTTTTGCACTGAAAAACACAAAAAACTGGTAATTTATTTTACTAATTTCAGAAATTTCACTACTCACTATAAATTTGTTGTCATTCAATTTGCAGAGTTGACAACTGTCAATTTTTCGTCAGCTGAAGATCATATTCGAATTTAGGGGTGTGCAAGCTATTCGCAGGTGATAATTTCGATCGACAACTTTTTAAATATGGCGCACTTTGTATTTTGTTTGTCAATTTTATGAAGAGGAAAGAAGTTTGATAAATGATATTCGGAAACATTGTCTAATATTTCACATACTATATGACTATCCTAAACAAAGTAGGAAATAGTAAACTTTTTTTGCTATTTCGAAATTAATTTCGAACAGTGATGGAGTTTGGACGATCATACTAAAGCTCATTCGTGAAATCCCAAAAGCTTTCGAAAATTGGTGTGTACGTTCATGAGATGTAGGTTAGTATTAAGTATTTATTAAGAGACTTCAGTGATTTATACGAGAAACGAAAGCTCGCCGTCTCTAGTGTATATCTCTATGGTTTACGGTGTTCCTGTATTCGGTACACGACTCCCAATTATGTTGCAACTTTGGAGACCTACCCTTTCGCCGTTGTGGGTTATATAGCCACATCAAGTCATCTTGCTGGAAGCCAGTAGAATTCGCCTTTAGATCAAACCTGGTCTTCATGCGGTCAGTAACCGATTCGAGGTGTTTTCGCACTGTCCGATGTATCTGGTTCAGCCATTGCCTTAGCTCACTTGCGTACTCCGGGATCGTTTTGGGTTTCTCAGAGGGTGTTCCGAACTTTATATCAGCTGGCAGACGAATAGTCTTTTCAAAAATGACTTTCAGACTTTGGCTGGGGCTTCACCCGTCGATGCATGTTCGGCAGCTCTATACGATATCACGAATCATGGGATGTGCCGGTCCCAGTTCTTTTGGTTCTCGCCAACCATCTTGTCCAGGTATTTACTAAGTATGCCGTAGAAACATTCGACCATTCCATTGGATAGGGATGCATCGGTATTGTCTTCATTTTCCGTATTCGCAGCAGCCTACACATTTCACCAAAAACTAGTGACTCAAACTTTCGGCCTTGGTCCGAATGTAGTTCGCAAGGTACGCCGTACCTACTGACCCAACTTAATACTAGCTGTTCGGCTACAGTAGTTGCTTCCTGGTTGGGAATGGGGTAGACCTCGGGCCACTTGCTGAAATAATCGGCCACAACCAGCGTGTATCGATTTCGCCATTCGGATTCAGGAAAAGGTCCTCCGATGTCAACAGCAACCCATCAAATGGTACTGTAGCAACCACGGAAGTCACCGCAGCTGCAGACATTAAGTTCTGGCAGAGGGGTGTGTAGCCCGGGGTGGCATACTGAGGCCGGCTAGCGCTCAGTCGTGTCGTGGGTTTTCCGGGACACCCTCTGCTCATGCTGAGCCACCTTGTAATGTTATAAATCTCCTACCTCACAGGATCCTCCCGGCCTTTTCCGAGATGTCCTGCTTCGGTACTTTGGGCACTACTCAGCCTCGCCACCTGCAGCTTACTTTATCAACCTCAAACTCTTTGGACTTGCCAAAAGAAAACACCTAGTTTTGTATTTTTTTTTTAAATATTTATTTGAATTTTTTACAACTGCTCGGTCGCCTTTAGTAGCGCGTATACGATCCTTCACCTTCTTCTTGATCTTGCGCCGCAGCTCCGTCACCTTCTGCTGCCACTGAGTCCGCTCCGCTGTCGTGGTCGAGATGCGTGCGAGCCGCCTGAATTCGTGGAGCTGGTGCCGTAACTGCTCCCGTCGACCGCCGCGCCTCCGCTTGTAGTTGGCTTCACGGACGGAGGTGTCCAGTGGCGCCTTCAATCTGCCCAAGTACTCCTCGCGGGTGATGGGCCGTGGACCTGCCCTGGCGTTTTCCCGGAGTGCCTCCTCCAGACTCTTCTTGGGTGAACGATGGAGTGCACCTGGGCTGCTTGTTGCGGACACTCCGGCTGCCACTCGATAGATCGGGATACACACGCTGGCGAGTGCTGGTCTAGCTGGGGTGCTCCTGTCCTCCTGGGCACGGCTTCTGATTTTTCGCTCTGCTCGGCACGCTTCAACCGTGCGTCTGGCGGTGTCTCCACGGACGGAGGATGCCTGGAAGAAAGTAGGAATTAATCGATGGTGGCTACGCAGCGTAAAAACGCATCCAAGCCGAATGAGGTTCGCGGCTCAAGCCTACACCTCACCATCTAACTGTTGTGTTGGTTTCCTGCAATTGTACCGGAACTCGTTATACTTTCTGGCCTCGCTGATTACTTCGCGGCGGAATACACTTCGCGTACAAAACCGTAACCGCTGTTGTTACTACTCGCCGTTTCTCGCTCGATCAATTGTCTTTTAAACGATTCTTGCGGCCTCAATTCACCCTAAATTCGCTGAGTAGTTGAAACGTGCGTTCTCGTTCCACGTAAACTTCTTCCTCCGCACACTTCTCACTAACTCGCATGGTGAAGCTTAGCGGCGAATTTAATAAATGGTTTGAAGGCAGGGTTTAGCACAGTGTCACTCCGCTGGAAACACACCCCGAAGCTTCTCATGTACATGGTTGTTGTCGCCGCTAATGTTATGGCTTATGCAGTATAACACTTGGCGTAGCTTGTCGATATTTCTATAAGCACACCCCGAAGCTTCTTATGTACATGGTCGTTGTCGTCGCTAATGTTGCGGTTTATGTAGATCGAACTATGAAGTCTTTACGCTTGCCGTTGGTCGACAAGTACATGCTTTGACGACAATGGGCGTAGCTTGTCGATAATTCTATAAGCACACCCCGAAGCTTCTTATGTACATGGTCGTCGTCGCTAATGGTATGGATTATGAAGACTTTACGCTTGCCGTTGGTCGACAAGTACATCTTTTAATGACAATGGGCGTATGTGCTTGGCCGTATACACTTGGCGGAGCTTAGACAATTGACGACGTTGTATATAGCATAACATTTCCTCCGGCGGATTTGACTGATTTACGTACTTGGAGAGTGAAGTAAATCGTTGTTCCGTTCCAATGATGCGAATTACTTAATGCGTAAGTTGTACTTTGCGCTGCTAAGGCCATTACTATTTTCCGCTGTACTTCTCACTGCCTATTGTTGATTGTTGTTTTGCTGCTGGTTCTTGATTAACATACTTAATTCTACCGTTTAATTTCGTGTATCTTGAACTCCTAATTTACGCTACTTAACATGTTATGGCATAATACAACGTTACAATTGAAAACTACTTCAATTTTGATTTTATATCGTTACGGATTCATGATTTGCTTGCCTGAGTCGCTAATCTGTATGGTTACGTTTTTACTTGATACTAACATAATATGTTAATTATAAATTGATGTTTTGTCTGATACTTAGTATTTCTTTTAATATAGTGAGCTAAGATCGCTTTTGGTTCTACATAATCGTGGATTGATAATGTATATATATATATTTTTTTTTTTTGATTGTTTATCAGTATAATTATTCACAAAGGTTTTTGTTTGATACAACTTTGAGTCAAGCAGGTTTGTGCTTGGTTTGATTCTATACAAGCATAAATTCACAACTCAATATTTCACTTGATTGTATATAATAATGGAATTATGTTACGTTCGATTCTAATGTTGAAGAATATACTGAACATTTCTTCCGGTCCTAAATCGTTTTTTCTTGAGAATAAAACTATTATTTATATAAAACTATTTTTCATTTGAGGGATGCCGGAATTCAATATTACTTTTAATTGGCTTTACTTTATGAGACAGTACATTTTCCTTTAACTTCCATATTTGCTACCGATTTTTCTTTAAATCAGAATTGTATATTATTGGTTTACCTATTTGTGCGTTACTAGGTTGTAGTACAGGTGTTAGCAAATTAACCTGTTAGCGTTAGTGAGGATGTGGTGTGAACGGTGCAGGTGCAACGGCACTTATTATTTTCTTCTTTTCCTTTTCTTTTTGGTTTTGTCTTTATATTCATTGCTACTTTCAATTTCTATTCGATTAACGTTCTTTTGTATCTACTAATATCATTATTCTTACTGTTTCCTTTTTTTTTACTTTGAATATTTCAGATTTTACTTATTAAATTGTTTACATAATTGTTTTTTATTGCTTTTAACATTACTATAGTTTCTAATTAATTTTATTTAATACGATAACTAAGCTTTCTTAAAGTTGTACATATTAATTATTGTGCCAATAGTTTAGTGGGAATTTTTTTTTTGTTAGTATGTAGGCGGAACGTTATGAATTAATTTTTAATGGGATGGAATGTGTGGATATTTAGTAGGGATAGAACGTCAAGCTTGACGGCATTCTATTCGCTCATACTCGTATGGTTGATAAGATTGTTCACTCCAATCGCTTAATTAGCTTCGGACTTATTTCAGCCGAGCGAAAAACTTCCATTGTGGTGGCAGCGAATGCTACCTTACCAAAGCTTCCGCATGGGTTTCCATCGGGATTGGGAATTTTGTCAGGTACGCTCGCTTACTTGCTTCATATGGTGTGATAATGATTAAGCTTTTGGCTGAACAGTTCGCACGATCATTGAAGTTCGTTATCAGGGAAGAACGTACTGCGCTTATCACCACATATGTGCGAATTGGATCTGGCGGGTCGTCGCAAGAGACCATAGGTAAATTCACTGCTAGTCAATTGTATCTTTCTAAAAGCATTAGCTTCGCTGCCGAAATTATGGCTTTATGCTTAACGTGTGCGAGGTGAAAACAAATCAGTGCACAGCTGTTACTTGCTTAATAGTTGTTAGTTGGTCGGATGTTTATTATAGGATTCTACAAAGTTATAGCATTCTTTGTCTGAAATTCGTTTTTTTTTCCTTTTTTTTCGTACCAGCGTCCTGTTTGTTTATATCATTTATTAATATTTCTGTAATATTTTTTTTTGTTTTTGCTTATGAATTTTTTTCATATTAGTATTTTTTATTTTGAACTCAGCCCTTTTTTTTGGGTTACTTTTTGGGTTTTTTTTTTTAATTTTTTCTTGTTTCTTTTTCTTATGTTCTGTTTTACCATTATTTTTTTTCTTGCTATAACTAGACTAGTTGAAAGGAACGGGCGGGATGATGCATGGAGTTTTGGGGTTGGGTACTATGTGAGGGATTGGGTGCTTGCGCTTTTGGGCTACGCGTGTTTACAGGCCGCTCTTTGCGGACCACGGAATTATGTGAGTTATCAGTTGTTAGCGATACCGGTGAAACTCGCTGACTTGCCTCCCCAGTATGGATTTGCAAGGCAAAACCAGGGTTCAACACCTCTGAAGAAACTCTTTTGCTTAAACTCGTCAGACACCGCCCCTTAATGCGTTTGATCAAAAAATATATTGCCATAAATAATACCGAGACCCCCGCCAGGCTTGCCGAGGCCGTGGATAGATGCACATGCCTTCTGGCCGTCTCACTAAATTTGATCCGCTCGAGGTGCGAAAAGATTTCATCGAGGCCGTGGGAGCTGGCTGAAAAATGAATGCCTCCGTTGTTGCTTGCTATTAGCTTTGTTTGCGGTATGCTGTGGTTACCCCCCAGAACAGCGACGTCCAGCTCCAAAATTCTCGAGTCTACTTCAGGGAAATACTGCGGTTGAATTATATCGAACGGGTGAGTACTTTCTGCTTCATAATGTATGGTCATTTCGTTAATCAGAATTGCGCAGGGGAGATGGAGAGTTAGGATTCCTTGACCAATCAGTTTGTGTGTCGTGATGCTAGCATCGCAGCGGATATGAATGGGTGTTTCGTTCGGTAGAAAGTATATCCAACTGTTCGGTTTACTTAACTTAATGAGGGAATCTGTTATCGAAGTACTAACTCGAAGAGGTAGTTCTAACTTCAGATTGAGTGGGTTGTGCAGAAGTGAAATTATTACATTCTCTGAAGGTGGGGATTGAATAATAGGCGTAGTTAATGGGGCCACATATAGGTCTCCAGGTTGTGGATGTTTAATTTTCTTATGATTAGAATTATCGGTTAGAAGCAGAAACTGTTGAGTTGTGATATCACCCGCTATAAACGAGTATTCCACAGTGGGTAACAGAAATAGGGTCCTGTTAGTTTTGATGGGAAACAAGTGTATTTGATATAGTCTCATTAAGGGTAGTTGGAAAAGCGGGAGCGTAATTATCACTACCAGCTTGGTCTTCCGTCTGAAATACCGTAGTATCGCCGTCTGTGCAAGGATTTCCTCACAAAATTCGGGGCAAATATTGCCCGGTTTAACATAGATTTCGTGCAATTTTTTGCTAGAGATTAACAGGGGATGAATTCTGTTGCTTTGAACTGCCACAGCTATGTCAATCAAGGTGCACTGCCGCATCTCGATCTCCACAAGCTGCGCTAACAGGGATGTTAGAACTACATTCCTCCGTTCTGCTGCTGACAGTTTATCAGTCATGAGCGAGATTTCTTTCATCTGTAACCCGAGTTCCGTTTGCCTGTTAATCACATCTGATAGCGGTTTATGGATTTCCTCCAAAGAGATATTCACAATGCTAATCCTTTGTTTTTCCAATTTAACTAATTCCCTTTCCTTGTCCTCCAGGTTATCTAGCCGACTGTACAACTCCTTTTCATTCTCATCATCCATGGTGCCGAATAGCGAATGTAGCGCTCTTCCGACCCCATCAATGAACGACCTTTTGGACCTTTTAGGCATCAGTGACTCAAACAGAGCTTGAGAGCGAAACTTCAGATTTTCCACTAGACTATGGACGTGCCTTAATTGCTCCGCACATCCCAAGCCCTTCCCTGCACAAAGCATCTTAACGAGGTGTTCGGCTCGTTCGGCCACTCCTATTTGATCCTGAATTTCCCCTAGATTAAGCTCCATCACTACATTCCAGCTACTGTGATAGCTCAACAGACCACCTACATCTTCAAATAGTATTCCTGTGTTCGCTATGCTCTCCAGTGAATACGGTTTCAGATCCTCGTTCGGAGTTGCCAAAACGCCAACGCTGAGCAGGCCTAGGATAACTATGTCGATGACCATTGCTAGAAATAAAAAAAAAACAGAAAGGGGGAGTTAGAACAATTTATTCATAGTATGGTTTAAGTCGATTGTTATGAACATTGACCAGTTTTTTCTTTATCGCAATCGTGGTGTTGACGGGGGAAGTAACGGCTTTGACCTCATATGGTCCTACCCATACCTGCACGAGCTTGTGTTTACGATTCTCATTTTTCAGCAATACCTTATCCCCTATATGGAAAGTAACCGGTCTGACGTTGTTATCGTAATGGACCTTGGATTTTAACTTACTCTCCAGTATATTCCTACGTGCCAAGGGATACATCTTTTGTAATTTGTGCTTTAATAATAGATAATAATTCTCATGGTCATAGAGAGGAGCTGGCTCCCTCTTTAGGTTCGATGGAACATCTCCCGTGAATCCATAAAGACAGTCCATTGGAGTGAGTTTCGTGCTATCGTGTTCACTGTTATTGTACACGAACGCGGCCGTACGCAAAAACTGATCCCAAACCTGTGGATTGTCATCCACCATGGATCTCAAATATTCAACAAGGGGTCTATGGGCTCGTTCCAAGGCTCCATTGGATTGTGGATGATGGGCGGTAGTTTGCATTTTCTTTATATTTAATAGCTTACATACTTGCCTGAATAATTTCCCTACAAAATTAGCCCCCTGATCGGTAACTAGCTGCTTCGGTATTCTATACCTGGCAATAATCTCGTCAAAGAACACTTTGGCTACTGTTTCCGCCTCAGCGTTCGGTAAAGCGTACCAATCCACGAATTTTGTTAAATTGTCCTGAAAGGTCAAAATGTACTTATTCCCAGAAGTTGTCTCAATGAGGGGCCCCACGATATCCAGATATACTTTATCAAATGGTTTCTCCGCTATGTCCGTGACAACCATTGGCATGCGATGCTGGGGAGAAGCCTTCATAACTTGACATTTCCTACACGTCCTCACATATTTTTTAATGTCTGATAGCATATTCTTCCATTTATACTTCTTGCGAATCTTCCTGTAGGTTTTCGCAACCCCCTGATGCCCTCCAAAAGGAGAATCGTGAAACTCCAATAAGACCGCCCTTATCTCCTCTGGTGAACCGAGGGTCAGGATATCAGGTTGTATCGCGGGTTGCGGAGAGACAAACTTAATTGTTTCATCACTATCAGCTGCGTAGTTACCAATGTCCTCCTGGGGCTCCTCCTGGGGCCCTCCTAGTATCGGGCCTGTACAGGGATCCTCGAAAACTAAGCCAGATAAATTCTGTTGCCCCCGCGTGGATTGTGGGAACGAGGACTCCATCGACCCCTCCGTACCGTCAGTGGTAATACCATTGTCTTTCTGGCCACCCTCCGGTGCCGGCTCTGCTGAAGAATCTTCTGGAGATTGATCAGGTAATCCCCGCCGCTTTTGTGCTCTAGTGAGGACATTACACTGATATTTATCACCTGCCTCCCCGGCAGAATCCTGGGGAATCCTACTCAAAGCGTCAGCATTAGTATTGTACTTGCCCGGTTTATACTCAATGTGGTAATCGAACTCCGACAACTTATGGTGAAACCTTACCAACCGTGTGGTAGGATCTTTCACGTTAAACACCCCCTTTAGGGGTTTATGATCCGTGTAGATGGTGAAACGTCGTCCTTGTAAATAACACCTGAAATTTTTAGCGGCCCAAACCATCGCAAGTAGCTCCTTTTCAATTGTAGAGTAATTCCTCTCCGCTCTATTCAGAGTCCGACTTGCATAGGCTATGGGGTGATCCTTGCCAATTTCTCCCTGAGATAAGACGGCCCCCAAAGCCTCGTTACTTGCGTCCGTGGTGAGATTAAATGGCTGGGAAAAATCAGGATACGCCAGCAATGGTGGTTCTACTAGCGAATTTTTCAGCAATTGAAATGCCTCCATACACTTATCCGTCCATGTAAACCGAACATCCTTCCGCAATAAGTTTGTAAGAGGCTTGGCTATCTTCGAGAAATTGGGAATAAACTTCCGGTAATAATTGACTAGTCCTAAAAAGGACTGTAGCCTGCGCACCGTCGTAGGGACGGGGAAATCCCGCACGCAGCTAGTCTTACTTGGATCTGGTCGCGCACCCGTTTGGGAGCAAATATGCCCTAAATATACCACCTCGGGCCGTAAGAACTGACATTTCTCCGGTTGGAGTTTCAGGTTGTTTAGTCTCAGCCTAACAAAGATTTTCCGTGGTTTATCGATGTGATCCCTCAAGTTTTTCCCATAGACCACTATGTCATCCAAGTACACAAAACAGTCAAAACCTTGTTAACCCGTTAGTATGTAGTTCATTAGCCTCTGAAAAGTGGCTGGTGCCCCCTTCAAACCAAAAGGCATCCGCTTAAATCCATAGTGTCCATAACTAGTGCTAAATGCCGTTTTCGGCCGATCTGGCGCAGCCGGTAGGAGCTTAGACAATTGACGACGTTGTATATAGCATAACAACCTTACATATAAAACCTAACACAAAGGGAAACGGAGAGGGGGAAGTCATTTCAAGAAATGAAAAATATGGTTTCTAATAGGACATTTTATTTACATTATTAAGTTTAAACATTTTATTCCAAGAATTCAAATTGTAAAATATGAATAAAAATTAACAAAGCATATTAGTCAAACATATTTATTCAGTATAGTGACCCCCTTTCCTAATTAAAAATGAGCTAAATATATTTTTGCAAATAATAAATCCAGCGAGCAAAAATAAATAAAATTGCATACAAGGAAACTTAAAGTACAAATCAAATTAAATTAAAAGGAACCAAAAAGATAAGAAAAGAATTTACTCACCCTTATATTGCTGCCAAGCGCTCTGCAACTGAAAAGGAGGGAATTTAGAAAAATTAATTAAATTGGAATTAACTACCAGTTCTAACTAATGCAGGATCGACCTGCCACCAATCTTCTTTGTTTTTTTATGGTTTGTTTGTTGTCTTTTTTTTCCCCTTTATTATCTCTGACATTGGCTTGACTCAAGTTAATGTTATTGCACCAACTTTTACTAAATACACTTTCATTTTCTGACAATTTAAACTTATGTCTCTGCACTTTAAACTGTCCTATATGCTATGATAATTACTTAACTTACTTTTTATTAATTTTATTTCATTGATCGGTTTATTAACGTCGCACAATTGGCTTCACGACGCTGAAGATTTACTGTATTACCTAATTGTGCGCCTCAACTTGAAATTTAAATGGTCCACTTCGAACTATCTTTCCCCGAAATTATATTCAAACTTCTTCCCCGAGTTTCACCTTCATCCAATCCGATCCCGCAATTCTTTTCATTTTCAAATTACCGCTGCCCCATCTGGGTAACGTAATCGAAGTTCATTACACTTCGATTCCGCTACCCACACATCGTTTGTTCCATATCGACAAACTCAATAGTATCCATTGTTTTACATATGGCAATTTGCACAATCCAAGAAGCGCTTGATTGAATGCAAAGTGTCACATATACATTACGGAAGCTATTGGTTTTGCCGATACCCCAAAAAGAGTGCTTCCCTGCACCCGGGGGAACTTGAACTCAGGGTTCCAGCAGACCGCCGGAGCTATGCCTTATCGATCTCCCATTCATCAGATTAGCAACTTCAACGATGCATCTGGGCATGAGAGTGAATTTTGTTAGCAGGGAAACGTGAATTATTTTCGTTAGTAAAAAAAATAAAATTTGTTAGTTTGAACTTGTGAATAGAATTTGTTAGAATGAAGGAAGGAATTAGGTTTTGTTAGGAAAAATGAATAGAATGAAATTTTGTTAGTGGGAATTAATGTAGGGAGTGTTGTTAGTGGACAGATTAAAATTATTATTATATTACTAGTTTGTTGTAATTTGAAATCAGGGAAAAGGGTAGGATTGTGATGATGTGGAAATAAATATTAAAGGGAAATTAGAAATGTTAATGAAAATACACAGAGGAAAAGGTAAGAGTGCCCAAAAGAAGGTGGAAATCTTACGGCGGCAATTTGAAGTTGCGAATGGGAGAAAGTCGGTACGCCAGAATTAGCAACAGTGCCCCCCCGTTATAGGTTTGCATTTGCCCCCCCCCGGTCATCGCTTTGGACCTTTGATGGAAGCGCAAATCGTGCATCGACGGCACCAGTCCTCTACGTCTTCTCGCGCGTGGAGCCAGTGAAACTTTTCCCGCAATTTCGCTAAGGTCTTGTTAACACCAAGTGGCCTCCCGAGGATCCTTTAATGCACTGATGAATGCTTCTGTTGCAGCGTCATCTCGATGTTCTGGGTCATAGGCTGGGTAAGCCAAAAGCGCCAGTCGCTCAATGTCTTGGGCTAGCTGCTGTAGGATTTCGCCAGACTTCTGCATCCGATGCCGTAGCCGTGACCGATAAATCTGCTTCAGATGATCGTCTCCATAACGCATGTCGAGCGCATTCATTATAGCATCCGGGTTTGATTGCAACTCAATGGGGATAGTCTGTAAAAGCTCGGCAGCTGGGCCTCTTAGAGCAAGAATTAATGCAGTTGCTCTTTCCTGCTCATTCTAGTGATTTGCCCTAGCGGCGGCATCAAACTGGGTTTTGTAAATGCTCCAGACCGTTTGCCCGTCGAATATTGGTGCTTTCACATTGCTGGATGAGCTTTGCGCTGCCTTTGCTGCTTCCAATTCCTTTTTCATGTTTTCCATCTCATGGTTGATTCTCTCCTTGACCTGGCTGAACTTTTCCTCGACCTGGTAAATCTTTTCCTCGACTTGGTCAACCTTTTCCTCGACGCCTTTAATTTATTTGTTCAGACTACCGAGCTCCGCTTTTATTTCGGTTGACTGTTTCTCCACTTCTGTGTGATGTTTGCCTTGATTTCGATCGCTTGTTGGTCCAGCTTTGCTGATTGTTCATTTAGCTCCGCTGATTGTTCATTTAGCTTCGCTGATTGCTCATTTAGCTTCGCAGTTAAACTTAAGGGCTGTTGTCGGTGCTCTTGCTGCATCAGCATTAGCATTTGCATTAGCG
This sequence comes from Odontomyia ornata, assembly GCA_963969285.1. Lineage (NCBI taxonomy): Eukaryota > Metazoa > Arthropoda > Insecta > Diptera > Stratiomyidae > Odontomyia > Odontomyia ornata. The sequence goes on from OZ017740.1 coordinate 201,580,479, forward strand.
CATTTTCTGGCTCCTTTAATTTTGGTGTTTCTACTTCTCCACCTTCTGCATCTGAGGGCTCACCCAAATCCAGATACGCACCTTCCGACTCGATCACGTCATGCAAGCGTGCAATCAGTATAGCCTTTGTACCTTGTGTGGCCAGATGTCGCTGTTCCAACTCCTTCTTGAGCTCCGATATGGTCAATTGATCAATTTTTAGATGTAAGTTTCCCGGCATTTTTATTGTTTCAGCTATTTTTCTACCAGTTTCCACGTTAATTTTCACTATTGTGCACTTTAAAAATGTTTAAGTGTTTTCACTTCAAAAATTTTTTTTCTCACTTCTTGACACCACTGTCGCGAGTTATAGTTCGCGGCCCATAATTTTAATGTTCCGGGAAAGAGAAAACGCAATGCCTTTTAAATTAAGTTAAAAGAGTTTGTTTACTAAAAATGCAAAACTATTAATTTTTACTATTTCACCAAATTTTATTTTCACTGGTCTAAACATTTTTATTTCTACTGTCTATCACTTCACAATTAATATCGCTCTTAATTCGCACTCCACACTATCGCTGTTTTTAATATCGCGGTTGTCATGAATCCCCCCATTCATTCAGCTTGCCTTTATATAGGCTCTCTAGTCATTCAATCCATTTCTCGTACATTGGCGAAGAAGCTGGAATATTCGAGCAGCTTAATGAATGGAGCAGTGACGTCACTTTCAGATGTTGATCATGCTTGGCGGGTTTTTGAGTACATTCGTTTGTTGATGTTCTTAATGGTTGTGAAAACAATTGCGACAGTAGCTCGCAGAATTATTCGTACATGTAAGTGATAGACAGTTGAAAGAAAAATTGTTAGACCAGTGAAAGTAAAATTTGGTGAAATAGCAAAAATTAATAATTTTGCATTTTTAGTAAATAAACTCTTTTAACTTAATTTAAAAGACATTGCGTTTTCTCTTTTCCGGAACATTAGAATTATGGGCCGCGAACCATAACACGCGACAGTGGTGTCAAGGAGTGAGAAAGAAAATTTTGGAAGTGAAAACGTTTAAACATTTTTAATGTGCACAATAGTGAAAATTAACGTGGAAACTCGTAGAAAAATAGCCGAAACAAGAAAAATGTCAGAAAACTTACATCTAAAAATTGATCAATTGACCATATCGGAGCTCAAGAAGGAGTTGGAACAGCGACATCTGGCCACACAAGGTACAAAGGCCATACTGATTGCACGCTTGCGTGACGCGATCGAGTCGGAAGGTGCGTATCTGGATTCAGGTGAGTCCTCAGATGCAGAAAAAGGCACAGAAGGTGGAAAAGTAGAAACACCAAAATTAAAGGAGCCAAAAATGCGCTAATGCTAATGCTGATGCAGCAAGAGCAGCGACAACAGTCCTCCAGTTTAACTGCGAAGCTAAATGAACAATCAGCGGAGCTAAATGAACAATCAGTGAAGATGGGCCAACAAGCGATCGAAATCAAGGCAGACATCACACAGAAGTGGAAAAACAGTCAACCGAAATAAAAGCGGAGCTCGGTAGTCTGAACAAATAAATTAAAGGCGTAGAGGAAAAGGTTGACCAAGTCGAGGAAAAAGTTTACCAGGTCGAAGAAAATGTCAGCCAGGTCGAGGAATAGTTCAGCCAGGTCGAGGAGAGAATCGACCATGAGATGGAAAACATGAAAAAAGGAAGCAGCAAAGGCAGTAGTAACCACCTCACCAGCCCCGCTTACGACCGCAGCGCAAAGCTCCTCCAGAAATGTGAAAGCACCAATATTCGACGGGCAAACGGTCTGGAGCATTTACAAAACCCAGTTTGATGCCGCCGCTAGGGCAAATCACTAGAATGAGCATGAACGAGCAACTGCATTAATTTTCGCGCTAAGAGGCCCAGCTGCCGAGCTTTTACAGACTATCCCCATTGAGTTGCAATCAAACCCAGCTGCTATAATGAATGCGCTCGACATGCGTTATGGAGACGATCATCTGAAGCAGATTTATCGGTCACGGCTACGGCATCGGATGCAGAAGTCTGGCGAAATCCTACAGCAGCTAGCCCAAGACATTGAGCGACTGGCGCTTTTGGCTTACCCAGCCTATGACCCAGAACATCGAGATGACGCTGCAACAGAAGCATTCATCAGTGCATTAAAGGATCCTCGGGAGGCCACCTTGGTGTTAACAAGACCTTAGCGAAATTGCGGGAAAAGTTTCACTGGCTCCACGCACAAGAAGACGTAGAGGACTGGTGCCGTCGATGCACGATTTGCGCTTCCATCAAAGGTCCAAAACGACGACTGGGGGGGCAAATGCAAACCTATAACGTGGGGGTACCATTTGAAAGGATTGCTGTTGACATCGCAGGACCTTTTCCCGAATCTGAATGGGGAAATCGATATACGCTGGTTGTGGCCCATTATTTCAGCAAGTGGCCCGAGGTCTACCTCATTCCTAACCAGGAAGCAATTACTGTAGCCGAACAGCTAGTATTAAATTGGGTCAGTAGGTACGGCGTACCTTGCGAACTACATTCGGATCAAGGCCGAATTTCTGCATTACTAGTTTTAAGCGAAATGTGCGAGCTGCTGGGAATACGGGAAGCGAGGACAACACCGCTGCATTCAGTTATAAGAGTTGTTTTACTAAAAATTCATAATTATTAATTTTTACTATTTCACCAAATCTTACTTTCACTTGTCTAACAATTTTTATTTCTACTATCTCAGTTTTTACTATCGTTGTTGTAATGACTCCCCCCATTCATTCAGCTCGCCTTTATATAGGGTCTCTAGTCATTCAATCCATTTCTCGTACATTGGCGAAGAGGCTGGAATATTCGAGCAGCTTAATGAATGGAGCAATGACGTCACTTTCAGATGTTGATCATGCTTGGCGGGTTTTTGAGTACAGTCGTTTGTTGATGTTCTTAATGGTTGTGAAAACAATTGCGACAGTAGCTCGCAGAATTATTCGTACATGTAATAATATATAAATAATATATATAATATATATATATATATATATATATATATATATATATATATATATATATATATATATATATATATATATATATATATATATAGTCAATAACTTTGTTTATTTGATATCCGCAGGCCAATCCTCTTTTTTCTTTAAAAGCCGTCGGGCCTTGCTTAGTTGTGTGAGCAGACGCGTTTCGACTACTTTGAGTCATCTTCAGTGTCTAAAGGATGTGTTGAAGGGAGCGACTTTATATAGTCGTAGGATGGGTAGTTAGCGAATAGGTAATTAGCGGATGGGTAATTAGCGGATGGGTAATTAGCGGATGGGTAATTAGCGGATGGGTAATTAGTGGATGGGTAATGAGGTCAGGAAGTAAATTACTCAATTATACCAGGTAGGGGGATATTATGTTTTTGTTTTTTTGCTTGTTGGCTGTCCGTTTGTTCTGTTTCATCTCGTTTCCGTTTTCGTCTAAGAGTGTGGTCTAGGACTGAGAAAATTGCGTCGAAATTGGTAGCAAGTTGTTCGTTGATAATGTCACCGTCTGTCTTTCTATGTTTATAAATTTCAAGCCTTTCTAGGATGTCAAGTCTCGGTCCTTTGTTTTGTTTGTGTAGCAATTTCATAGAGTTTGTCATAGCATCAGGCTCATGTGCGTGGTTTTGTAGGTGCGTCGCATAATTGGAGTCTGCCTTGTATAAGAAAGATCGTAGGTGCTCTTTGTATCTTGTCGTTAGTTTTCGTGTTGTTCTTCCTATATATACCATGTCGCAGTCCTTGCATGTCAGTTTGTATATGCCGCTGCCTTCGTATATCGATGTGTCATTCAGTTTTGGCTTCAGTTTGTCTCCAATGTTGTTGTTCGTTTTGAATGCAGTTTGCAATTTGTATTTCCTAAGGAAGTTCGATAGTTTGTATGTCTCTTTGCCTACGTATGTTAACGATACCCACTGTTGGTCGTTTTTATGAGTTTCCGTCGGTTGGCGTTCCTGTTTTTGTTTGTACTGTGTGACTAGTTTGTCAATGTCGCATTGTTTGTATCCGTTATTATTAGCTATTCTGTAAATGTTGTTTAGTTCGTTGGAATAGTTAGTAGGAGTCATGGGGATGGAGTGAAGCCTCTGCACCATTGATCTGTACGCTGCTAGCTTATGTTGTGCGGGGTGGTTAGATGTTTCATGTATGGTATGATCAGTTGTGGTTGGTTTTCTGTATATTTTGTAGTCCAATCGTGTTTGTTCACGTGTCACAGTTAGGTCCATATAGTTGAGTTGTCCGTTTGTTTCTTTTTCCATAGTGAACTTTATATTCGGGTGAATTTCATTCATATAGGCAAGTAGTTCGTCTTGTTTATTTTCTTGTGAGTCAATAACAATGAAACAGTCATCCACATATCGTCTGTAAGATATTACATTGAATCTTTTGACAACTTTGGGTATGAAGACTTCTTCCAAAGATTGTAAGAATATTTCTGACATTATTGAGGACATTGGATGTCCCATACCCAGACCGTCTTTGGCAATGTATGTGTTGCTATTGAACTTAAAATAGTTCTGTTTGATTGTGGTCTTTATGAGATTGAGTATTTGATCTGTGAATCGTCGGCTGTTGTTGAATGAAAGTTTTTCTTTTAGTATGGCCAGTGTTTCATCGACAGGGATAGACGTATAGAGGTTGGTGATGTCTAATGATAAAAGTTGACAATTTTCAGTCAATTTTAAAGAAGTGGTAGAATTTGCTAGCTCGCGGCTGTTCTTTAATGCGTATTTGTCGTCAAGGTGCACGACATCAGCCATTATCGTTGCCAAGTACCGTGCTAATTGGTATGCAGGAGCTGGGCGGTAGTTGACAACAGGACGGATAGGAATATTGGGTTTGTGGAGCTTAGGTTGTGCTTTAAGGGGTGGTGTGCATGGATTTGGGTTTATGTAGCGTTGCTTAGTATTAGGAGGAATAATTAGTGGGGATTGTATAATGGCAGTACGTAAGTCCGCTTGGAACCTATTGGTGGGGTCTTTGTTTACCAGTTTGTAGCCGTTGGCGTTAATGAAGTCTATTGTTTTTTGTACATAGTCCGTTGTTTTTAGGATCACCGTTGTATGTCCTTTGTCAGCCTTCGTCACTGTTAGTAGGTTATCCGTTAGCTTTGTCTGAATGTGTCTTAATATCTTATGGTCTTCGTGGAAATCCGTTTTGTTTATGCTAGTGCGTATTTTTTGTAGTATGTCTACTGCAGTATATCTTGCATGTGTCTGTTGTTCCTGCGGCAGTTTGTTAATGGCTAGTTCAGTGTCGATTACTAGTTGTTCTAGGTCTTTGTTGCGGTTTGTATTATGTAAGTTGTGTTTCAGTCCCTTATTTAACAGCTCCATTTCTTGCGTCGTAAAAGGCGTATCTGATAGGTTTACAGTCCGTGGATAGAAAGTTCTGTTCGCTGATGTGGTCATTTTGTTTTGTTTTTTCATCAATTTGTCAAGTTTTTTTGTCATAGTCTCATATTTAATTTTGAGCTGAATATCAATGTTTTGCCTCACGTCATTATAAAACTGTAGAAAGTTTTCAGTTTGTATAGTGTTAGTTAATTGTAAGTGTGAGTGTAGTAGTTGTCGGTTGATTTCGTCCTTTTTTATGTACAGTGTTCTTATTTCGTTTTTAATGCGGAGCATCTGTGCGCTGTTTTATCACGATTCTTGCAAATGCTGGTGTAATGTTGTTTTTCAAGCACTGTTTGTTGAACCATATGTTTGCTATTGTTTGATGAAGTTTCAAGGTACGGTTTTGGAATGAACGCAACAGTTTTGCCTGGCTGGCAGTGTTGTAGTCAATAACTTTGTTTATTTGATATCCGCAGGCCAATCCTCTTTTTTCTTTAAAAGCCGTCGGGCCTTGCTTAGTTGTGTGGGCAGACGCGTTTCGACTACTTTGAGTCATCTTCAGTGTCTAAAGGATGTGTTGAAGGGAGCGACTTTATATAGTCGTAGGATGGGTAATTAGCGAATAGGTAATTAGCGGATGGGTAATTAGCGGATGGGTAATTAGCGGATGGGTAATTAGCGGATGGGTAATTAGTGGATGGGTAATGAGGTCAGGAAGTAAATTACTCAATTATACCAGGTAGGGGGATATTATGTTTTTGTTTTTTTGCTTGTTGGCTGTCCGTTTGTTCTGTTTCATCTCGTTTCCGTTTTCGTCTAAGAGTGTGGTCTAGTAATCGACACTGAACTAGCCATTAACAAACTGCCGCAGGAACAACAGACACATGCAAGACATACTGCAGTAGACATACTACAAAAAATACGCACTAGCATAAACAAAACGGATTTCCACGAAGACCATAAGATATTAAGACACATTCAGACAAAGCTAACGGATAACCTACTAACAGTGACAAAGGCTGACAAAGGACATACAACGGTGATCCTAAAAACAACGGACTATGTACAAAAAACAATAGACTTCATTAACGCCAACGGCTACAAACTGGTAAACAAAGACCCCACCAATAGGTTCCAAGCGGACTTACGTACTGCCATTATACAATCCCCACTAATTATTCCTCCTAATACTAAGCAACGCTACATAAACCCAAATCCATGCACACCACCCCTTAAAGCACAACCTAAGCTCCACAAACCCAATATTCCTATCCGTCCTGTTGTCAACTACCGCCCAGCTCCTGCATACCAATTAGCACGGTACTTGGCAACGATAGTGGCTGATGTCGTGCACCTTGACGACAAATACGCATTAAAGAACAGCCGCGAGCTAGCAAATTCTACCACTTCTTTAAAATTGACTGAAAATTGTCAACTTTTATCATTAGACATCACCAACCTCTATACGTCTATCCCTGTCGATGAAACACTGGCCATACTAAAAGAAAAACTTTCATTCAACAACAGCCGACGATTCACAGATCAAATACTCAATCTCATAAAGACCACAATCAAACAGAACTATTTTAAGTTCAATAGCAACACATACATTGCCAAAGACGGTCTGGGTATGGGACATCCAATGTCCTCAATAATGTCAGAAATATTCTTACAATCTTTGGAAGAAGTCTTCATACCCAAAGTTGTCAAAAGATTCAATGTAATATCTTACAGACGATATGTGGATGACTGTTTCATTGTTATTGACTCACAAGAAAATAAACAAGACGAACTACTTGCCTATATGAATGAAATTCACCCGAATATAAAGTTCACTATGGAAAAAGAAACAAACGGACAACTCAACTATATGGACCTAACTGTGACACGTGAACAAACACGATTGGACTACAAAATATACAGAAAACCAACCACAACTGATCATACCATACATGAAACATCTAACCACCCCGCACAACATAAGCTAGCAGCGTACAGATCAATGGTGCAGAGGCTTCACTCCATCCCCATGACTCCTACTAACTATTCCAACGAACTAAACAACATTTACAGAATAGCTAATAATAACGGATACAAACAATGCGACATTGACAAACTAGTCACACAGTACAAACAAAAACAGGAACGCCAACCGACGGAAACTCATAAAAACGACCAACAGTGGGTATCGTTAACATACGTAGGCAAAGAGACATACAAACTATCGAACTTCCTTAGGAAATACAAATTGCAAACTGCATTCAAAACGAACAACAACATTGGAGACAAACTGAAGCCAAAACTGAATGACACATCGATATACGAAGGCAGCGGCATATACAAACTGACATGCAAGGACTGCGACATGGTATATATAGGAAGAACAACACGAAAACTAACGACAAGATACAAAGAGCACCTACGATCTTTCTTATACAACAAGGCAGACTCCAATTATGCGACGCACCTACAAAACCACGCACATGAGCCTGATGCTATGACAAACTCTATGAAATTGCTACACAAACAAAACAAAGGACCGAGACTTGACATCCTAGAAAGGCTTGAAATTTATAAACATAGAAAGACAGACGGTGACATTATCAACGAACAACTTGCTACCAATTGCGACGCAATTTTCTCAGTCCTAGACCACACTCTTAGACGAAAACGGAAACGAGATGAAACAGAACAAACGGACAGCCAACAAGCAAAAAAACAAAAACATAATATCCCCCTACCTGGTATAATTGAGTAATTTACTTCCTGACCTCATTACCCATCCGCTAATTACCCATCCGCTAATTACCCATCCGCTAATTACCCATCCGCTAATTACCTATTCGCTAATTACCCATCCTACGACCATATAAAGTCGCTCCCTTCAACACATCCTTTAGACACTGAAGATGACTCAAAGTAGTCGAAACGCGTCTGCTCACACAACTAAGCAAGGCCCGACGGCTTTTAAAGAAAAAAAAAAAAAAAAAAAAAATATATATATATATATATATATATATATATATATATATATATATATATATATATATATATATATATATATATATATATATATATATTTATATATATATATATACATGTATGTATGTATGTATATATATGTATGTATATATATGTATGTATATATATATATATGTATATATATATATACATATATATATATATAAATATATATATATATATATATATATATATATATATATATATATATATATATATATATATATATATATATATATATATAGATCTTGTTACGAATTCCGGCGTACCAACTTTTACCCATTCGCAACACTTCAAGTTGTCGCCGTGGCATCCGATCTTCCTTTGGGTCTTTATACCTTTTTCTCTGTTCTTTATTTAATTTTATTAAAATGTTTCCAATTTCCCTATTATTTTCACCTCCCCATCATCACAGTCCTACCCTTTTCCCTTATTTCCGACTAAAATAATATAATATATACTAATAATTTCATTTTTCCTACTAACAACATTCCATTCATTAATTCGCACTAACAAAACTTCATTCAATACCTTTTCCCTAACAAAACCTAATTCCTTTCCTTCATACTAACTAATTCTATTCACTAGTGCCCACTAACAAATTTTTTTTTTTATACTAACAAAAATTAATTCACGTTCCCCTACTAACAAAATTCAATCTCATACCCAAATGCTTCGTTGAAGTTGCTTATGAGATGAATGGGAGATCGACAATCCACGGCAACATTAGCTGCGTCGCGAGTTCTCGACCGGGCGCAGGGAAGCACTCTTTTTGGGGTATCGGCAAAATCAATAGTTTTCGTAATGTATATGTGACACTTTGCATTCAATCAAGCGATTCTTGGAGGATGTAAATTGCCATATATGCAAATCAATGGATACTATTATGGTTGTCGATAAGGAAAAAAGATGTGTGGGTAGCGGAATCGAAGTGTGATGAACTTCGATTACGCTACCCAAAGGCAACAGCGGTAATTGAAAATGAAAAAGAGATTACGGAATCGGATTTGATGGAAGTGAAAAATGCGGGATGAAGTTTTTGGGATAATGGGCAGTGAGTATTTTGCTGGTGAAGATAAGGGAGTTTTCGATTCGAGATAATTTTGGGGGTTTTAAAATTGGGAAAAAGGGAGTTTTTGGAGGCAGAATGTGAATGGGAATTGAATAGACTTTTTGAAGTTTTAGTGACGAAGGAGGAGAGTGGAAGGAGTGAAAAAGTGAGGTGAATATTGGATTTTGGAAAGCGAAGGGATTTCATTTTAAGCGGTGTGAAAAAAAGAAAAATTTTTATTAATTTCAAGTGCGGGAAAACGAAAATTGTGCGAGAAAAAAAGATTTTGCTAATTTAGATTGCGGGAAGACAAAAATGGTAATCAGTGAAAAAAAAGATAACCAACAAAAAATCAGAAGTGAAACCAATGAATTTAGGAAAACATTACTAACCAGAAATTAAAAGTGAAAGGAAAATTTGCCGATAGTAGACGGAGTGGAGGAATCAATTAGTGCGGATAAAAGTGGCCGTTACGTTTTTTTTCTGGTTTAGAGATTTTAAATTACAATTTAATTTTCAGCGACCCCACGCTTCTTTTGCTGTATTGCACCGGGAACTCGGAGTTCTGCGGGGAAAGAAGTGAGTACAATTTTGGTTTTGTTTTCTTTTTTTTTTTTAAATATATTGTTACATGTACAAATAATTACATGTACAAATAATTCTGCGAGCTACTGTCGCAATTGTTTTCATCATCATTAAGAACGTCAACAAATGAATTTACTCGAACCCACGAGAACCCAACAAGCATGATCAACATCTGCAAGTGACGTCACCCGATTCATTAATTTTCTCGAATCTACCAGGTACCTCCTGTAGAACATTCGCCAATGTACGAGAAATGGGTGAATAGGTAGAGACCCTATATAAAGGCGAGCTGAATGAATGGGGGGCATCATTCATTTCGACCGCGATATGAACTGCGATTGTGTGTGGGAAGCGATATCGTTCGAGTAATAGAAAAGTGATTTTCGTAATAGTGAAGTGATTTAGAAGACAATTGCGATAAGAAATTTATGGACAAGTGTTAGATTTTTAATAGTGAAAATTAAAATTAGTGAAAGTGTTAAATGGATTATTGTGCATTTTTGTGATTAATTGAATAAACTCTTTTAAGTTAATTTAAAAGACATTGTGTTTTCACTTCCCCGGAACATTAGAATTATTGGCCGCGAACTGAAAACACGCGACAATATTGTCTAGTAGTTTGATTATTATATTCTCGATAATCTTGAATTATTTTATGTTGGTATATTCTAGTTTTTTTATATTGTTTCAAATTTCGAAAGGGGTTTTTAGTAGTTTTGTTTTAACTGATTTTCTTTTGTATACTTTGGATTTAGATTATAATTTGTAAATTTGGCCATGTCAGATTAAACTCATCATCTTTCATTTGTCAAGGTGACCTTCCCTTTCCCATCCTTTTCTCTTTGTGCCAGTTATTTTATGTAAGGTGCCTCAGCACGAGCAGAGGGTGTCCCGGAAGACCCCCGACACGACTGGGCGCTAGCCGGCCTCAGTATGCCACCCCGGGCGACACACCCGTCTGCTAATACTTAATGTCTGCAACTGTGGTTGCTAAAATCTATATATTGTCGCGTGTTCTTGGTTCGCGGCCTATAATTTTAATGTTCCGGGAAAGTGAAAACGCAATGTCTTTTAATTTAAGTTAAAAGAGTTTATTTAATTACAAAACTGCACAATAATCACTTTAACACTTTCACTAATTTTAATTTTCACTATTAAAAAAATCTAACACTTGTCCATAAATTTCCTTTCGCAATTGTCTTCTGAATCACTTCACTATTACGAAAATCACTTCCCACACACTATCGCAGTTCTTATCGAGGTCGAATGAATGATTCCCCCATTCATTCAGCTCACCTTTATATAGGGTCTCTAATCATTCAACTCAGTTCTCGTACATTGGTGAATTAGCGGGAACATTCCAGCGGTGAATGAATGGAGCAGTGACTCACTTTCAGATGTTGTTCATGCTTGTTGGGTTCTCGTGGTTTCGAGTAAATTCGTTTTGTTGATGTTCTTCATTGTTGTGAAAACAATTGCGACAGAAGCTCGCAGAATTATTTGTACATGTAACACTGCCCCGACCTCAGTTCTTTTCGCCCCGAAAAGATGTGTCGTCAGTTGTAGTCAATTCTCCCGGGATGTAATATGGGGCAAGACGCTCCAGATGCACGATTTTCATTTTGGCTCTCGGTCTACGGTGTGCCTGTATGCGATACTCGTATGCGACGTCGTTGATTCACTTTGTAACTCGGTATGGTCCCTCCCAATTATGCTGCAACTTTGGAGACCTACATTTTCGCCGTTGCGGGTTATATAGCCATACCAAGTCAACTTGCTGGAAGCCAGTAGAATTTGCCTTTAGATCATACCTGGTCTTCATGCGTCCAGTAGCCGATTCGAGGTGTTTTCGCACTGTCCGATGTATCTGGTTCAACCGTTGTCTTAGCTCACCTGCGTACTCCGAGAGCGTTTGGGGTTTTTCAGGGGGTGTCCCGACCTTTATATCGGCTGGCAGATGAATAGTCTTTCCAAAAAAAACTTTTAGAAAAAAAAGCAAACCGACTTCGGAATGCCCTAAAAAGGATGAAATAAATTTTTTGGAAGCGGTGCCATATCACATTTTCCCCCATTCTTTTGTGATGGTGCAGATTTTGGAAGTATCTATGTACAAATGGGGAAATTGATTTGGCACAGCTTCCAAAAAATTTATTTCATCCTTTTTAGGGCATTCCGAAGTCGGTTTGCTTTTTTTTCTAAAAGTTTTTTATTTTACCCTTTTTAGTGGCAAATTTTTTCATTTCAAACCATTCAAAACTCAGTTTCTTGAATACATTGTATCATGTTCTCGTATATTAAAATATAATTTTTTACTGCAATGCAAAAACCACTACGGCTAAAATCTGCAGCGTTCACAGGAATCGAATTTAACTCTGGTACATTTAATCCATGATCTTATCAAAGTCTACCTTGAATTTAGATTTCATCATAATCCAATACGAATTGAAGCTTTGAGAAATTTTCGAATTTTGAACTTTGCATAGCCCGCCATTTTTATATTTTGACCTGACCCTGAAGTGCTTTTTTATTCGTTCAACTTTTTTCGACCTTTGAGCGACCGCCATTTCGTTTCAAATTGTTCAAGTTTGGATTTTTTTTATATCACACAATTGAATAAATCTTTGTACTAGTTTTGATACAAACTGGAGCTATACTTTGGCCAGAACAGAACATTTGGAGATAATCGAAGCAAAAGCACACACATACACACACATAGCCATATATATATATATATATAGATATGATACACACACACACACACATATATGTATATATATATATATATATATATGTATATATATATATATATATATATATATATATATATATATATATATATGTATTATATATATATATATATATATATATATATATATATATATATATATATATATATATATATATATATATATATATATATATGTATTATATATATATATATATATATATATATATATACAAATATATACATATACATCCATACGCTCATATATGTATATATATATATATATATATATATATATATATATATATATATATATATATATATATATATATATATATATATATATATATGTGTGTGTGTGTGTGTGTGTGTGTGTGTGTGTGTATGTGTGTGTGTGTATGTGTGTGTGTGTGTGTGTGTGTAGACATATGTATTTATATATGTAAACATAAGTTTTCTCCACAATCAATCTCAAGAAATTAACATAAAAAGATCCTTCTTAAGCGTATCACTCGTTTACGTTTATTCGATACTCATCGCCTTCGTTTTCAGTTAACTATGGCACCTAGTTTTTATGAAAGTTTCAAGAAAATCATACCATATAGTTCAATGAAAACTCGGCTATGCATTTTCATCTTCAGCTGTCCAGTTATGATCAATTATAGCAGGAAATGTATCCCTTTTTAGGTTGCGATTAGCGCCGGTTTTTAGTATGGAAATCAATAATTTTAGATTTCTGTGCATATGTTGTAATGTAGATATAATATTAACCGGAAGGTAACAATTCAACTCTATAATTTGCAATCACTCACTCCTTATTATTTCTTCGGGAAATTTTATAATCCTATATGTAACGTTTACGTCTAAGTATGTAAGCAGGATCCTATACCAAGCTCATTAGTAAGCAAAGAATGAATGCGGAAGAGAAAAGCATCCTGAAATGTTCCCTTTAACTGTTGTATTTATGCCGCACCTAGAATTAATTTATTGGTTATTTCCGGTAGAAATTATGGAATAAAATCTACCGTTTATGCTTAGAAATTAAGGATACTGATCATTTTTACCATCCGTCACCAAAGGACTCGGTATCTCCAACAAATCCTTGCAGAGTGCCAACTAATTGGCACTTTTCGTACGAAATATCATTTAAATTTAATTTCTTCACATCAATGTATCATATTTAACTGTTAATATCTACAGAGTCCTTTGAAGGATTTCAATTCTGTTCCGAGACATTTTAGCTCAATATGGTGTCTTTCATTTGAAACCTCTACAATCAAAATCCTTACACGCGTCGATCAGTTATGCTGAAAAATCGGGATGAAAGTCGGAATTTTTTTAGTTTTAACGGTGAAAGTCCTTTCCCGTTACTTGAATTTTTTATCCTTTAAACGGGACCTAACTGGAAGAAAGACGTATCATTTGCCAAAAACAGGACTCTTCTATCTATCTCCGTTTAAAAGTTATGCGTGAACATACAAAAAAAGAAAGCAAAAAAAAAAAAAATATACGCAATGAATTGATAATCTTCTTTCTTTTGGAAGTCGGTTAAAAATGACTTTGGCTGGGGCTTGGCCCGTCGATGCATGTTCGGCAGCTCTGTACGCCATCAAAAATATTGGGATATGTCGGTCCCAGTCCCTTTGGTTCTCGTCAACCATCTTGGCCAGGTGTTTATTGAGCGTGCCGTTGAAACGTTCGACCATTCCATCGGATTGGGGATGCAGTGGTGTTGTCCTTGTTTTCCGTATTCCGAGCAGCTCGCACATTTCGCCAAAAACTAGTGACTCAAAGTTTCGGGTTTGATCCGAATGTAGTTCGCAAGGCACGCAATACCTACTGACCCAATTTAACACTAGCTGTTCGGCTACAGTAGTTGCTTCCTGGTTGGGAATGGGGTAGACCTCGGGCCACTTGCTGAAATAATTGGCTACAACCAGCGTGTATCGGTTTCCCCAATCGGATTCAGGAAAGGGTCCAGTGATGTCAACAGCAATCCTTTCAAACGGTACCCCCACGTTATAGGTTTGCATTTGTCCTCTCAGTCGTCGTTTTGGACCTTTGACGGAAGCGCAAATCGTGCATCTGCGACACCAGTCCTCTACGTCTTCTCGAGCGTGGAGCCAGTAGAATCATTCCCGCAATTTCGCTAAGGTCTTGTTAACACCAAGGTGGCCTCCCGAGGATCCTTCATGCATTTCCTTAACCACATCGTGGATTCGGCTTTTGGGTAGTATAGTTTGCATCCTATAGGAGCTGTCATCCGTCGTTTCCCATTTCCGCTTGGGTACGCCACCCTCCACCTGAAGGGAGTTCCATTGTGCCCAATAGCTTTTCAGGGTTGCGCCATGCGTTGAAACGTCCTTCCAATCAGGCCGCCCAGTCGTCTCCTTCCATACGAGCAATGGTCCGATGTCTTCATCGGCTAACTTGGCATTTCGAATCTCTTCCGATGACCAACCTTCATCGAATTTGGCCGTTATCAATCGCAGATCAACGGGCGGTTCCTTTTCCTCAATCCGTCGGCAATGCTTGCAGTTAGCTGGACATAGACGACGAGATAGGGCGTCAGCATTTCCATGAACTCCACCCTTTCAATGAACAATTTCGTAGTCGTATGACTGCAATCTTTCAATCCATCTCGCAACTTGTCCCTCGGGGTTTTTGAAGTTGAGCAGCCATCTCAGTGGTGCATGGTCCGTTTGGAGAACAAATTTCTGGCCATATAGGTACTTGTGGAACTGCTTGGTGGCATCTGTTATAGCCAATAGCTCCTTCCTGGTCACGCAGTAGTTCCTCTCACTTTTTGAGAGAACTCGACTGTAATAAGAGAGGACTCTTTCTTCGCCATTGATCTGCTGGGAGAGTACAGCTCCAATACAGCCATTGCTTGTATCGGTGTCACTACAAACATTTTTCCGGGTTTCGGATACGCCAGCACGGGTGATTCACACAGCTTTTCTTTCAGGGTCTCAAAGGCTGTCTGGCATTGTTCAATCCAGACATACGGACGATCTTTCTCGGTTAGCTGATGGAGACACTTAGCTATTTTGGCAAAGTCTTTGACAAATCTTCGATAGTAGGTTGCCAGGCCCAGAAAACTTCGTAGTTGGCGCTTGTTGTTTGGTGTTGGCCAGCTTTTCACGGCTTCAATTTTCTCAGGGTCTGTTTTGACCCCTTCTGCTGATACGACGTGTCCCAAGTATTTTACTTCAGCTGCGAAAAGGGTACACTTGTCGGAACTAAGTTTCAAATTCGCCAGTCGCAATTGGGAGAAAACCTCTTCTAAGTTCCGCACATGCTCTTCGAACGTTCTTCCGATGACGATGATGTCATCTAGGCACACCAAGCAGGTTTTCCAGGTTAGACCACGTAGCACGTATTCCATCAAGCGTTCGAAAGTGGCTGGAGCATTGCAAAGCCCAAACAGCATCACCACAAATTGCCACAATCCGGTCCCAACTGAAAATGCGGTCTTCTCTCGGTCCTTCTTGTCAATTTCTACCTGCCAGTAGCCACTCTTGAGATCGAGTGTAGAAAACCATTTTGTGTCAGCTAAAGTGTCCATGATGTCATCGATGCGTGGGAGTGGGTAACTATCTTTCTTAGTGACGTCGTTGAGCTGCCTATAGACGACACAAAAACGGGTGCTACCATCCTTTTTCTTTACTAGAACTACAGGCGCGGCCCATGGACTGACAGAAGGTTCAATAACGTCTTGTTTTTCCATGTCCGAGATCAGTGCGCTCACTTCTCCTTGTTTGGCTATAGGGAGACGTCTTGGTGCTTGTCAAATCGGCTTGGCTCCCTGTGTATCTATGACGTGAGTTACCAGACTCGTTCGGCCTTGGTCATCCGGGCTTGTTGAGAAGATGTCACTGTACTTGGTGACCAGATCAGAGGCTGCACTTGCAATTTGACTTGCTTCAATATTGCAGACGTGGATTCCCGGGCTTTGTCTGTGTCTTGCCTCCTTTTCCAATGATGGTCGTGAGTACCTTCCAAAGAGGTGATGGTGGAAACAGGCTGGCAGCTGCCGATGACTTCTCCCGCTTTGATGCTCATGGTTGAGCCTGGGGTGTTAAGGACTCTAACCGGCACATATCCGTTCCTTAAAGATCTTACAAGGCTTCGTCCTACAATCAAACTGCGCAATGCGGACGTCTTCGTTGGCTCTATCAGATAAGATCGGTGGTCTCCAGAATCACCATCAAACTTGGCCCATACAATGCTTTCGGAAGAATTCGGTACATTAGTGTCAGTATATACCACTACATTCATCTTGGGAATTTGAACGCTGGGATCCTCCATCAGTACTTTGACATTCTGCCATTTCAATACACGTTTGCCCAAATCCAACGTGATTCCATGTGGTCGCAGAAAATCCATTCCGAGAATGCAGTCATCCATAATGTTCGCGACCAGAAATTATGTCGGAACACAAGGTCTCCCAACTATGTCTGGAGGTTGACCTCTCCATGGACAGGTGCAGTTTCTCCCGTAGCTGTCCGTAGTGAGAAAATTCTGCCTTTGTGAAGTTGTTGCTGTCTAACTAGGTCTGGTCGGATAATCGATCGGGTTGCACCAGTGTCGATTGTTATGGTGCAGTGTTCTCCGTCAACTTGACCCGGAAGGCATAAGTCCGCTTCTCCACGATGTAGTCTTGACACGATGATGGTGGTGCTGGGGACGTCGATCCTCCTAGCCAACCTCTGCCCCACGAAGTTGGCTCTTACATGTTTCCCGACCCCTCTGTTTGAAGGGCTTCCATTCTGGGCTCCTGACTCGGTCTGGATCTCCTCCTAGCTGCACACCCTGGACAATAGCTCGGTTTTCTTTGCTTCTTGCAGTCTCCTTGCAGGTGCCCCTTCTCTCCGCAATTCCAGCATCTAGGCGCACCATTTACATGCGGGTCTCGCTCAATTTCCACGCGCTCACGCCTGCACTCGTCTGTCACTACCTCACGAACCCGGGCAGTGGTACGAGTCACATTTTTCGCTGCCTCAAAGTTCAGACTGTAAGCCAATGCGTCCCTAACCGTTTGCTTTTGAGCTAAACGCACGGCTTGTTGCAATTCCGGGTCCTTTAGTGCGCTGATGAATGCTTCTGTCGCGGCATCATCTCGATGCTCTGGGTCGTAGGCTGGATAAGCCAAAAGTACCAGTCGCTCAATGTCTTGGGCTAGCTGCTGTAGGGTTTCACCAGACTTCTGCATTCGATGCCTTAGCTGTGACCGATAAATCTGCTTCAGATGATCGTCTCCATAACGCATGTCGAGCGCATTCATTATAGCATTCGGGTTTGAGTGCAATTCAACGGGGATCGTCTGCAACAGCTCGGCAGCTGGGCCTCTTAGAGCAAGAATCAATGCAGTTGCTCATTCCTGCTCATTCCAGTGATTTGCCCTTGCGGCAGCTTCAAACTGGGTCTTGTAAATGCTCCAGACCATTTGCCCGTCGAATATTGGTGCTTTCACATTTTTGGATGTGCTTTGATCTGCGGTTATAAGCGGGGCTGGTGAGGTCGTTACTACTGCCTTTGCTGCTTCCAATTCCTTTTTCATGTTTTCCATCTCATGGTTCGTTCTCTCTTCGACCTGGCTGACCTTTTCCTCGACCTGGTAAACCTTTTCTTCGACCTGGTGAACCTTTTCCTCGAAGCCTTTAATTTGTTTGTTCAGATGATCGAGCTCCGATTTTATTTCGGTTGACTGTTGTCTGCCTTGATTTTGATCGCTTGTTGGTCCAGCTTTGCTGATTGTTCATTTAGCTTCGCAGTCAGACAGGATGACTGTTCATTTAGCTTCGTAGTTAAATTGGATGACTGTTGTCGCTGCTCTTGCTGCATCAGCATTAGCATTTGCATCAGTGCATTTTCTGGTTCCTTTAGTTTTGGTGTTTCTGCTTCACCACCATCTGCGCCTTTTTCTGCATCTGAGGGCTCACCCGAATCCAAATACGTGCCTTCCAGTTCAATTGCGTCACGCAAGCGTGCAATCAGTGTGGCCTTTCTACCTTGCGTAGCCAGGTTTCGCTGTTCCAACTCTTCCTTAAGCTCCGACATGCTCAATTGATTAATTTTTAGATGTAAATTTCCTGGCATTTTTAATGTTTCTTTAAATTTCACTATTATGCACTATAAAAAAGCTCAAATTTTCACTTTCAAAATTTTAATCTCACTTCTCGACACCACTGTCGCGTGTTCTTGGTTCGCGGTCTATAATTTTAATGTTCCGGGAAAATG
This sequence comes from Odontomyia ornata, assembly GCA_963969285.1. Lineage (NCBI taxonomy): Eukaryota > Metazoa > Arthropoda > Insecta > Diptera > Stratiomyidae > Odontomyia > Odontomyia ornata. The sequence continues at coordinate 201,599,455 of OZ017740.1, forward strand.
AAAACGCAATGTCTTTTAATTTAATTTAAAAGAGTTTATCTAATTACAAAAATGCACAATAGTTCAGTTTAACACTTTCACTAATTTTAATTTTCACTATTAAAAAAATCTAACACTTGTCCATAAATTTCTTATTGCAATTGTCTTCTAAATCACTTCACTATTACGAAAATCACCACACACTATCGCAGTTCTTATCGCGGTCGAATGAATGATTCCCCCCAAAGACATATAAATAAATGGACGAGCAACGAGAATCTGTGTACTCGTCCACGTGAGAAGCAAATTTGCTACAAAAATAAGTTATAAATAACTTACGCTCTCGAAATTATATGATTCCCTCTGCTTCTCCTTCCCCTGTGTTTCCAGTCAGGTTTTTCTTTCCTCTCTTCAGAAGAATCACTTCCCCCACTGACACCCGCGCACACCAACGAAATTGCATTTCACGTGCACACGATCGCGCCTTCGTTATCATTCGGGAAACAGTTTGAGTACAATACAACAAACAACTCTCACGGAAAACTCGAACGTCAAAGCAAAAGAAAATCAAAAAGGGCGCGAAAACGGAAAGAAAACTCATGTGTCAAAGCGGATTGAAATTTCGTAAATTTTAAATAAAAACAGTGAGCTAAAGTGCCGATTTTGTACGTGTGATCTTTAAAATTAAATACTTTTTAAATGTGAACATGTTTCGGAGTGATTAAAGTGGTAAAACAAAAGCATATCACTTGAAACTTCAACTTCACACAACTTTAGCGAAGGTTGCTAATTGCTTCGGCTCTCACGACCGGTTGCGGATCCAGTACTCTCTATATATATGATTCCCCCATTAATTCAGCTCGCCTTTATATAGGGTCTCTAATCATTCAACTCAGTTCTCGTACATTATCGAATTAGCGGGAACATTCCAGCATTGAATGAATAGAGCAGTGCCTCACTTTCAGATGTGTTCATGCTTGTTGGGTTCTCGTGGTTTCGAGTAAATTCGTTTTGTTGATGTTTTTCATTGCTGTGAAAATAATTGCGACAGTAGCTCGCAGAATTATTTGTACATGTAACAATATATATATATATATATATATATATATATATATATATATATATATATATATATATATATATATATATTGTAATGATTTTAACATTTTTACGTCCGAACGCGGAACCGACCTCTCATCGGTTCTAGACGTTAAGTCTGAGTAGTGCCAAAGGATGGTACCAACCGGTCAACCAATCCGTGCACCGTAACCCATTCACGCGGTGGCTGCTTGTCGGCCAGCTAGTTCGGAGAGGATTTCGGTCGCAGGTCTCCGAATGGGTTACGCTCATTTACATAATTCAGCCACTTATACACGCCCGTTTTCAAACGCGTTACAAACAAAACCATACGGAGAGGAAACCTATTCTACGTTACTCCGTATTTCTTCTCATAACCAGTCAAAAGGAACAAAATCTAATTTTTATTTCGCGTTCCCGAATTTCCGACGCGGTACCGAAAAGTATGCTACTCTAACTCAACCCGACGAAAACTACTCTAATAAAGCGACAAAACAACAAAGGTACCGCGTACTGCGCACGACGCGAAACCGACCTCAGCGGATTTTTCTAAACCCTACCCTCGCGACGGCATACCTACCCTGCACTTCCTTTCCCGCTGAAAAAGAAGAACCACTGAAAAGGAAAGTCGGTTAATTAGCTAGCAATTCATGTTTTTTTTTATTATTACTTTTAAAATTAGATGTAACTTGAAAACTAACAGTCTATTTAAAGAATAATCTGTTATGTTGTCAACATGATTGAAATTGTTCATCTATAGGTGAAGTTACATTTTGTTTTGTCAATACTTCTAATAGGTTTTGCTTACAATTATTTAGCTTAGTTGGTAAATACGTCGTTTTTCTAGTTATAATTTCTGACATTCAAACCTCATTTTTGCAGATTTCATTTAAATAATGCAACTTTGTTATTTCCTTTGCTATTAGTTGATAACGTGGCAGTGTAATCACGAAAATATCTTTGGTTCAACTTCATTAATTGCCTTTATAATGTAACATTTTTTTATAGTTTTTAACAATTAAATTTTCTTGACCTTGTATAAGTTTGATCTTTTCTAAAATATTACCTATATTTGCTAATTGATTCAATAATAAATAAAAGATGCAAATTCTTTTAGAACTATCCTGAAGTTCAACTTGGAATATTTATACTGAACTAATTGAATATTTTCTACTATTGACTCATACTTTGGCCACTATGTTTAGCTATATTAGAAAATATTGAAAGCCCTCAATAGTTATTGTATATCTAATAAATTATTGATTTTACTGAAGATGTTTTCTTTTTTTTTTTTTACTACTTAACTCTTAACTCTTTCAAACTTCTAAGCATTATTCAAAAATTTTTCCGAAGATTATTTACAGCAGACTTGTTTTGGAGGAATGTTTTAAGATCTTGACAATTAACTCTAGTTTCCTGATAATTATAAACAATTTAGTTAACTTAAAAACATTTTAAGTGTTAGCGTGCTTTTAGGCAAACATTCTAGAATATCACTTATGTTTAATCAACTATGAATTCAATTAAATTATTAATTAAATTAATTTTTAAGATTTATGGATGTTGGCTGGTGTCATTATGGAAGAATAAAAACACAAAGAAAATAAATGCATTTGATTTGTTTATAAAAATCGTGCATAGGAATTTCTATATCTAGACCTTCCTGCCTCTTATTTTCTAAACAAAAAAATATTCTGTATGAATAACGTTGCCAGATGAACTCTGGTCAAAATACATGTTGATACAAATTAATTGTTGACCTCAATCCCGTTTTAAGGCATGATTCAATTTATATGTATCGGCTTATTTGCAAAATGGATGAGCAATATTATTTTTCTAATCTATCAATATATTATTGTGGAAATTTTAACTATTATTCTCGGTAAAATGATTGTGTAAATTTTTTAAGACCTAGTTGTGGCTAGCTAGTAGACAATTAAATATAAAATTAAATGTGCTTAATCTAAATTAAGCTTAGATTCGTCTAATTTCTATTTTTCATTAGTCTTTATTCAATGCCGTTCACTTAATTTTTCTTTCAACTTTACTGTACTATTCTACAGAATTGAATGTATCAGTTACCTATTATTGTTCAGTCTATCTGGGTTCAAACTAAAATTCTATTGGAACTAGTTCGTAGAAATCGATGCCCTATCTTTTACATTTTCTAGTCAAAGAATCTCTTATCATTGTTTTCCTTCAATTTATATCAAACTGTTATCATGCAAAGAAAAACTATAATAACTATGTTATAACAGGTAGGCTGATGGTACCTTCTTGCATGACCTGTCTGAATTTAGGTGCATTTTTAAGATTTACGTCGATACCGATATTCATTTCAATGCAAGAGTTAATAAAGCATACCCTAGTATTCTATTTACTTGCATTTGGATAAAGTACATACTGTGTAAAACATCAGTATAATTGCAGTCCACGATAATGTCCAACTCCTTGCAGTATCCATCGGTCCGAGGTTAAATAGCCTTCCGGTCCGTGACACGCACAAAAATCCCTCCAATTGTCCTGTTGAAGTAGGAAATGCAGACTGTGTAGCTCTTCAATCCTGTAAACATCCAAATCAATATCCCATCGTAGAATATTTTAATCGTACCTTCTTTTTTTTAGTTTCTCGACCTCTATCGTCGGGCCTATGAAATTACGAATAAAAGCCGATTTTGCAAAAAGATCAATAAGAATCTTTCCAAGAACTTTTTGGTTATGCGAAAAATATGCCAATTGTGTTTTGTTATCACTGTTAGTAGTACAACTACAGTACACAACTCGTCGATTATTTTCAAGTGAGTATAAAATTCGCCAGACTGCTCCAGTAAACGCCAGAACTGTGCAATTATCGGATCCAAGTAACCCGACACAGAGAATAAGTCACTTCCACTGTCGCTTTGAACGACCACACCGTTGGAACTTAGCTGAACCGCAGCTAGGTATGCCACTTTGCACGTGAGGGTTAGTCGCCACTTTGAAGGTTATATGACGAATGACACTTCCAACCAGTTTCCACTTTTCTATCTATTCGATGTTTTGGATGGCAACTGTGGGAGGCATTGCCAGATAGATATGCTTCGAAATGTGTCGGTGTTTAATTAATTTTATTTTTCAAATATTTATATCCACAGATATAAATATTTGAAAAAAATATTTTCTGCGCAATGATATCCGCACGAAAGATGAAGTCTGCTTGCACCTCGAAGTCATACATATCTGGCCGGTTGCCAGGGTTCGGAATCGGTATCACTTCGATTCCCGGGCGTAGGCGTCACATTACAATATATATATATATATGTATATATATATATATATATATATATATATATATATATATATATATATATATATATATATATATATATATATATGGGGTCCTCGTCATTCACTGTCAATTCGGCCCCCTCTGGTGAAAACATTTGCGAGAGAGTATCGGGTAGGATGTTCTGGGTCCCTTTCCGGTGTTTGATGGAAAACTTGAACCCTTGTAGTTTAAGTGCCCATCGGGCCAGGTGTCCATGTAAGTCGCCTTGCTTCATCAACCATTGTAGCGAAGCTCGGCTTGGAATATCTTCATAGCCATCACCGTTGCCAAACATTCCTGCTCGGATACGGTATAGTTCCTCCTGCTCGGATACGGTATAGTTCCTTTGGGCCGAGTTCAGCTTATTGGAGATGAAGGCAATGGGAGCTTCTTCTCCCTCATCGGTCAATTACACCAGCATGGCTCCTACTCCATATTGACTTGCGTCACAACGAATGGAGAAAGGCTTCTCAAAGTCAGGGCTGTGCAAGACCGGAGCTGATGTTAAGGCTTGTTTTTGAGAGTGATTGCAGGCGTGATACCTGTCTCCCTCCTTGCTAGAGAGCGCCGCGCTATTTACCTGCGCCGAAACGAGGATGCGAGGGAGATGGTTGTCCGCGAGGAGAGACAACGCTCGCTCAACGATTGGCAGCAGTCTTGGGGGAATCGCAGGAAGGGAAGGTGGATTGCGCGCCTCATCCCGGATGTGAGACCGTGGCTAAATCAAAAGCATGGTGAGACTGACTTCTATCTGACCCAGCTTTTGAGCGGGCACGGGTGTTTTCAGTCCTAGCTGCACAAGATCGGTAAGTCACGGTCTCCCGATTGTCGGTTTTGCCCAGGAGAGGAGGACAATGCCTGTCACACATTTTTTGCGTGTAGAAAATGGGTCAGGCTGCGAAGAGAACTCTACAGGGAGACGGGAGAGCTCACCCCGGATAATCTAGTTGCGGTGATGCTCGAATCGGTTGACAAATGGAACCAGGTGGCACATTATGCTCGGGCAGTCCTAAAATATAAAAGGGACTCACAGCAGCCAGAGGCGCTGGGGCTGGGGGATCGCTCTTCTGGCATTTCCTCTTCTCCTCTCCCCTCCCGCTAGGAAAGGGACTCCCCAGCTTGAAGGCGCCCCACGGCGTAACAAAACGAGACCTGGCCCGAAGTAATGTGTCAAACGGTTCCAGGCTAGGTTCTCAGATTGACAGGGGAGGTGTTTAGTGGGTAGTTCAAGGGTATCCTCCATGGGAGTCCTACACTGCCAGACTCGGCGGGCGTAAATGCCTTTACCTCCCTACCACAAAAAAGAAACAAAATAAGGCTTGTTTTAGCTCTTCAAATGCCTTTTGGTTGAGCTCGGTCTAAATGAACTTCACTTTCCACAGCATGTCCGACAGGGGCGCTGAAATTGTTGCGAAATTCCGAACAAACCTCCGGTATCAACCGCACACACCAAGGAAACGTCGTAGCTGCTTAACCGTTTTTGGTGAGGGGAACTCATCAATCGCACGAGTTTTGTCTGGATCCGTTTTGATAGTGCCATGTCCTAGGTGTCGGACTTCGTTCATGACAAACATACTTTTTTGTACGTCGATGGTGAGTCCTGCCTTACTGATGGGCAGGACTTCTTCTCGCATTAGTAAGAGGTGTTGGTCGAACGTTTGCGTGATGAGTAGAAGATCATCCAGGTACACGAACACTTGGTGTTTCAGATGAGATGGGATGACTTTGTCCATCAGCCGGGTCATCGTTTGCGGCGCGTTAGACAGGCAAAAAGGCGTTGTGACGAACTGGTATAATGGTTGTCCAGGAACTGTGAAGGCGGTCTTATCCCTCGACCCCTCATCGAGTGGAATTTGCCAGAAGGCGTCTTTTAGGTCGAGACTGGTAATATAATTTGCTTTCGGCAGTCTCCCTAATATTCCATCGATGAGGTGAAGAGGGTAAGCGTCTTTGATAGTCACTGCGTTTACCTTCCGGGCATCTAGACAAAGACGGACTTTACCTGGCTTCACCACCAGGGTTACCGGTGAGGACCAGGCACTTTGGGACTCCTTTATAACCCCCCAACTTGAGCATCCTATCCAACTCTGCATACACTAACTTCTCCATGGCCGGTGAGATGGCATAGTGTCTCTGCTTAATTGGCTTATTATTGCCAACATCGACGACATGGGAGACCAGTGTGGTGTGGCCAAGGCCTTGGGTAGCGTAGGACGGAAAAGCAGCGATGGATACTTCCAGGCGTTGTCATTGGTTAGGTGTCATCAGCTCATGCCTATTGGGTATAGAAGCGAGTTCGTTGCCATATCTAGTATTGAAAGACAAATCTGTGACAAAATCTGAGGCCAATCTAAATCGAAGGACGAAATCGACACCAAAGTACACGTTCTGAGTCAGTGACCGGATAATGTAGAAAGTAATATCCTTCGTTTGACCTCGGAACGTCACGGGTGTTGTCAGTCTACCTTGGATAGGATGTTTGGTGCCATCAGCTGTACTGATTTCAGAACGCCAGGGCGTAATCAAGGAAGGATGTTGACGAAGTACCTTCGAGCCAAGACTCGAGGCAAGACAGCTGATACTGGCACCCGTGTCAATCAGTGCAATCGCGATTTCGCCCAACACTTTGATTGGGTGGTAAGGTCTGGTATCGTTCTCAGAAACCTCCGAGATGTTCCAAAAGTGTAGTGTTTGACAGCAGGTGCGCACTCTCTTGCGGAAACTCCGCCAACGACGGGTTGACCATTTTGTTTTGCGCGAGTGAGAGGTGACTTCTTCGGAAGCGAATATTCGCTCTCGGGCCACTTGATATTCCTGCAGTCGAACATGATATGGTTTAAGTACGCGTATTTGGCGGTGGTCGCTTTAATACTGTCGTTAGTGAGGCCTCCGGAAGAGAGGGAATATCCGCAGGCATAGTGGTCATGGCTGGTGGGTTATCGTCAGGGTTGTTGGGGTTGGCAGCTGACTGGAGGGCTACTGCGGGGTTTTGGAGTACCGTTGAGGTGATCGGGTACTCGTTCGGCCGTTTTTGGGAGCGGCACAATCTGGGCAGTCCGGAAAGTAGGTGTCCGGCTTACCGCAACCGTAGCAGAAAACCATACGCCCTGCTCGACATGCAATAAACCGGTGTCCGGTTTGTTTGCAGTTCCAGCAGGTCCTGAGGCTCCCCACTGCTGCTACAGCAAGCTGGTCCAACTCCATATTTCCCTCCATATTAGTGGTGGTATAGTATGGTGACACTTCCGTGGTTCCACGCCGAGGACCCGTCCTAGCTAGTAAGTAGGGCCGTTTCCAGAGGTCTTCCTCAACCCCCTCCAGTCGACTCACGATCCTCCCCAATGCTTCCATACTCTGCGGATCTGAGTCCACGATATGGCGATGAAGTTCCAGCGTTAGGTTGCGCTTCAACACCCGCAGCAGTAGGGTGAATGACATCGGCTCTGACAACTGGTCGTTCAGCCGAAGGATGTCGGCTCGATATTGATGAAAGGGCTCGTCCGGACGTTGCCATCTGGCATGAATCTTGTCCAGGACCCTTTCATCTATATCGGTCGCAGGGTACTGCGTGCGGAGTACCCCCTACAGCCGTGACCAGCGTATTGATGGTGGGGCCGAATGTATCCGCCAGTAGGACTCAAGTGCTGCCCCCTAAGCAGCAACGAGAAGTATCCTGCCAGTGCCGTGTGGTCACCTGCCAACATTTGCTCGATCAGCGACTCCACCCGACCAATGAAAACTTCCAGAGTTGTGGTGTTGGGTTCCCCGCTGAAATACAGATTCCAGCTCCGGACGATGCTGGGAATATGCTTCGGCTTCAGCATATGAGGTTGCTCCTGTGGAGCCACTGGACCTAGAGTCGGTGGTGGTATTTGATTGAGTCATGGCGGAAGATCCCAGGAGTTCCAAGACTGGTATCGAGATGGTGGATCCGGGTCCTCAGACGGATGGTAGTCTGCTCTGCGGGTCTGTGCCGGTTGGTTCATGGCTGGGTCTCGATGTCGTCGTGCCAATTTGAGTCGTTGTAGCGCTGTCTCTATTTCTCTGCATTGACGTATGAAGGAGTATACCCGTTCCACTTCATCGTAACAATCACCGCAGGTTTGGTCTGGTGAGCCATTTTCAAAAGTGATATCAATCTGAATGGACACCTTCAGAAAGCCTACAACACCAATTCTCGTTGCTTCGTTGACCAAACACTCACCCAGTGAGAACATTTATTCGGCAATTCGTAGGCAGAGTCGGCATGCATTTTGGATGTCCATAATGATCCTACATAAAAGTTATACCTAAATTGATAAAAGTGTTGAATAAAGGCTAAAATGACGCTATAAAGAAATAATTAAATATTAATAAGACAAAACACAAAAAGTGGCCGAAAGTGGCGAGCTTTTCGGGAACCTCAAAACAAAAAATGTAAGCTAAAGGTAAAAGTATATTTTTATCATACGAAAATTTGAAATTACGTTATCAAAAAAATTCGGTTTTTCCATTTCGCTCCTTCTTCCCAAGTACGGATGCCAATGGCACACTTCTCCTGTGGCGTCACAGGGACTACTCTCTTGCGGCACCATAAGAATCAGGGTTCGGAAGTGCTCCCTCCTCCGCAAGTTTTCACAAGTTACAACTTGTCAGCCCAGGGTTGAACTCTGACCCACCAGCAGCGTGTGTCTTGTCATGGATAGTCATGCACTAGCTAAGCAGCCAATCACATGAAATCAAAATCCATGTAGTGTAAGACACTTAGGCACCGTTTGGTTTGGGGTGCAGATTAGAATCCTCCGCAAATAAGGTGTTGAGATAATAATTTCTGAATACACATAGGGACTCTAATATCATTTGGACTTACTAGTCATACAATGGTGTAAACCACGAAAGTATAAGTCAAAAGCAGGATCAAACGACATTGATGTCCGAGGACAAAACACGTCCGGAAGTTATTAGATACTGGGGCACGATTAGTGCAATAGCCCTGAGTAGCTACCTACCCGCAAATAATCTTGACACCTTGTAGGGACACCTAGAGACGATGGACTGTCTCGTGCTCACGACTGATGATACAGCCGGGCATTTTGGAGCCCCACGTTGGGCGCCATTTTGTAGTGAATGTGTAGGTATAAATGTCCGTAAATCACTGCAGCGATGGTCTGCTGCCTTGGCGAAGGAAGATGTTGATATCCGCTCAGAATGCCCTTGTCTGGGGATGCGTGAATGCGCTGGCAGGCTAGCATTGCGGTGTCGTTGGGTGGGTTCATTCCCCCAGCACAAGGACCCACTACAAAAGAATTTCGCATTCACGAATTCTTGGGTCTCAAAAGAAAAGGCGACCGAAGTCGAAAAATTGTAGGTAACTACAAAGAGGAAAAATGACTTGTTCAGAGAACAAGTTGAACGAGTGAAACCAGACGGACTTAGGGAAACCTCATCGTTACCCGACGGTTTTCATGGCCCACAAATAAGAGTGGGACAACCGGATGGTGGTGGTGCCCCCTCGCACCCGCCCAACCGGATCAAGATCCATAAATGTTGCAGTGGCCCTATATTTCGCTTCTGAGTGGAAAACTCATACAACATAACTTGTATGAGCCTTCCCATCAGAAAAGAAATATACCGATGATCAATTTATATCGTAGAGTCATGTGAGCGAGTCACATAACTCTATGGCATAAAAAGGCACCTTGCTCGAGGCCACTCAACCGCGAGAGTCCCTGAAACAAATAAAAGGTTAGAGTGCGCCCGATGGCTAGCTCATTTTTGGTGGGAAAAGCCTTCCACCGTACCGGGTCCTATACCCGGTCAGATCCGACGTAGTGGAAAGACCGATGGTTCAATTGAGGACTTCCATTTTATTTAACAGAACAAACATGTCACTCTCCGCTTTAGCGAAATTTACTATTCCAAATCCAATGTTATGTGTATATTACAAAAATTTTTAAAAAATATATACGTACATAAAAAAATTTAAAAAAAGAATTGTATGTAAAAATAATTTAAAAAAAGAGGATAAAAAAAATTTAGTTTGGATTTTTATATATAAGAAAATCAAAGAAAAATCGACATCAATCCAAAAGGGTACTTACCCATCCTCCTCGACGAGCACTCGTGATGGGGTGAGTAGGTCCTGGCAGCTAATGCGAATTGAAAATAGGTATTGATTTTGAAATTATTTGACGAATTCCTTCGCTCATTTCTTTAAACTTCGAAAAAATTTGCTTTTCGAATTGCTGTTATGTTACACAGAGTGACAATCAGGCGAAACGTATCGAAATTCACGTCAGGATGGTCTCTCAGACACGATGTATTAATTCCAATAGATTATCCAAATCGGCACAGCTAGATGTAGGTTGCATTCACTTGCAACATAAAACTATCCCGGGACAGCAATTTACGATATATTGCTTGGTAACGTACACGTAATTAGTTGTAAGGCGATGCGAGGACCAACTGTTTTTGATCGAATTTTTCCAGCTAAGTATTCCGCCGGCAGTTCAGTCCAATTTTCTGATATTCAGTCTTAGCGCTACCACAGAAAAATCCAAGACAGCCGGTTTTACTATAGAACTTCATCAGAGCAAGAGGTTCTTCACGATCACTTGAAGATTCAATTAAAATTTCGATAGTTCACTTTGGAGAATTTTCAGGTTATGATATCTCCAGTGGTTTTGAATAAAAGTGCGTGTGAAGGAGTCAACTATGATTGTGTCTGAAGTGTACTCTCGTTAAAAGGCTGTGAATATATCGCGTTTAAAATTCGCTACCATCCCTGTCAGAACTGTGAACGAATAGTAGCGGAATTCATTCAAAAACGTTCCGAACGATTGATTCACGCGTCCAAATTGCAATCGGCTGGAGTGCGTAAAGTTTTTGGTTGGCACACTGACTGTGCGACTGACACTTTTTGCATGTACTGCACTTTTGCCTTTTTGCGCGAACTGCAAACAAGACGGAACAAATGACAGCTTTGCCACTTAATCGAACAAGTGAGACTTTCGTTTCAGCGAACTAGCAAGCACCATGAAACAAAGTAGAGTACGGCGCGCACTTGTTATGCGAATCTTTTCTAACGTTCGCGCAATGGAACGGCACGGACGTGCTTCTTTGCACAAAGAAAACCATGCAAAAACGATGACGAGCCTCGCGCGGCACTGAGACAAATGGCCGACAACTACTATGTACACTGCGACGACGTTCACTTGGTGGGAATTTTGCGTGTGAACTCTTGCAGGCCGATTTCAAAAGTTTCCACTCCGGATTATGTGAAATCCCTTCCTTTAACGACACTAGTTATACTTGTTACTATCCCCTATTTATATTTTCAATTGGAATTTTTAAGTACACTGCAGCACACAACACGTACGTATTGCATCACTCACGAAAAGGCGACCGGGCTCCACTCGCGTGAACTTTTTGCTATCTTCTCCCGAGAACTTATCTGTCGTAAACTCTTTGCTTCTCCATAAGCGTACACTTTCAAAAGGATTTCCACTTTAGTTTGTATTAAGAAACGGGACAAATTGCGAAACAGCAAAGAGCGATGCAATTCTTTTTGAATACATCAATAAAGCAAATAATAAAAAGATAGCGCGACCTGAACTAGATGTACGTATGTTCTGTCATCCCGTGCTGCTTGCCTCCACCTTCCTCCCCTTTTTCCCGTTTTTACTTTTTCCCACTTAGACAGCTTTCCACCGCAATCTTTTTTGCGGCTGCCATGTATGTTGCTCACCTGTTGACCTCTGTGTGTGATTTAAAGGCATCTCTGGAAGATCATTTGTTGATGTTGGTGTTGTTGCTCCAGCTATTGCTGTTGTTGTGTGCGATTTATGTTTATTTGGTTCCATTTGCTTTGATTGTTTCGAATAGCATGATGCATTGCAACTGTTTGCAGAGAAATTGCACCATACTCGCTCCACTTGCACCACCGGACCCAGCGAATGGTTGTTGATTTAGTTGCTATGGCTGTAACTACTGCTGAGCTGCTTGCTGGTGTTGGTGTATTTGTGGTTGAGGTAGTTGTTTTCGAGCAGTTTAATAGTGCAACTACTCGAGTACTACAATGCAGCAATATTAAAATGAGCTTTGCAAGATAACAGACAATCTATCAAAAACCTTAATATACGAGTCTCTTCCTAACACAAATATTTTAGATTTTTTCAACAAAATTGAATTTTAACAAACTGCAAATTGACTTGGATTACCGATAGTTTGCATTGAATGTCGTTGAGACTCACCAGCTTTTAAATTCTGTCCAATTGGTTGCTGTGTACATTTACGATACGGCTTAATTGACCGTGTCGCACAATGCGGCTACGGCTGTAAACTATAACAATACGTTCAGCCAAATTCGGACACATCAGCAATTCATGCTCCACGTTCACCTGTGTCGAATAACTTAACACTATATCCAGTTGAATCTAGCGCACACTATCAAATCAATATTGTGACTGGGTACTCGTAGCATTCAGCTAGCCTAGCAATTCTTTTATTATTGTAATCGAAATGCAAATGATTGTGGATTCTACGAATGGACCGTAAAATGTAATAAAACGGCTACGTACGATGATAGAGTAGAGAGGAATGTTCGTTTAGTTTAAACGTTTTAATCGATAAAGCTCCAGTTTATTCAATGAAGCGATCAATGAAAGTTAATTGAAGTTATAATTTTGTATTTTTTTATTTCGTCCCGGCTCTATTAAGAGTTTTGTCCTTCTGCATTCGAGAAATTATATAAAATTAGATAAACAGGTTTCGTATTATTTTCTTATGATCAAATGGTTGACATCTTTAATTATGTTGTTGATGTTAGTATAAATCAGAGGATTTCCGCATTTGATTTGCGTTTCTTCATCTTTTGAATGCTTATTGGAGGGAAAATTATCACATGGATTGGACTAAATACTTTTGTTAGGGGTTTGTAACAAAAATTTACAAAACCCTTTTAAAATCAGTATTTGTCTATCTCTCCGTCTATGCGTCACCACAAGTTTTCTCAGGAACTATTATATCAAGGCTAGAATCATCCAACTTTGTGAAAAGCGCAAAGTTAGTGATCAAATGAAAGTTTCGTAGTTGAAAGGGCTTTAAAGGGGCTCTCTCCATATGAGAATCTGACCTTTTACATGTTTTTTGTAGTGCGACTGCTCGATTACTACAGGGCAGCTAATTTTTTTGCGATCCCAAGGCGACGAGGATTGCGAAAAAGGAGCTGAAGGATGTGCGATTAGAGCATCGGTAGTCTTCGGTGTCGGAATGCGGAGTGACAAATAATAAAAAAACAATTGACGGACGGACAGACTGACACGTAGATTTAAGTTTGCTATGAATGTGTAAACTGCGTGTGGTTGAAGCTGAGTACGGACGGACAAAACAACCGTAGATATGTAATTATCGGCGCAGGTCTTTTGCGTGATATACCCCGACTTCTTTTCCCGAAGGTCAGTTAACAGGTAACGATTGGGTCCTACTACCTTCTGCATGTGGCTTTTCAGGAAGCGCCGGTCCAGCTGGCATTGTAATGCCTAGCGGCATCACTTTGGCGAAAATTACGCCGGAAAACCTCATCTCCTTCTTTAAAATTGGAAGGTCGTGACCTGAGGTTGTACTGCGCCTCATTTGCACGTCTTGTGGCCCTTATCTTCCGTCCGATTTGTTGGCGGAGGTCTCCTAAACGCTCGTAGGGCTCCAGCGCAACGACGGGATCTCCCAAACACTTTAATTGCCATAACAGCCTGTATGATTCACCATGCCCAATCATGTGCTGTCCGAATGCGGCAAAGTAAGGTGAGACACCGGTGACGGAATGATAAGATGATCACAGCGCGCACGTGATGGTGGACAATCTGCGGTCCCAATCTTTCTGAGTTGGGTGAACATAAGAACGGATCGTGGCTAACAGTGTGCGATTCAACCATTTAGATGTGTTCGACTGAGGAGAGTATATGGGCATCAGTTGGTGTTCGATGCGGTACTGTTCGAATAGGCCCTTAAACTGCCGAGATCTGAACTGCACTCCGTTATCTGAGTACACACTTTCTGGAACCACGAACATGTAGAATGCCCGACTCTCTAGAAATTTCACGATGGATGGAGTCGTGAACTTACGAATAGGTTCCACCAGTGGGTGTTTCGAGAGCTGGTCTAAAACAACGATAGGTCCGATGTGTCCCATGGATGATCGAGGACATAGACCGAGTAGATCGATGTAAACACGTTGAAATACGCATTCTGGGACGTTGAGTTGTCCCAAAGGAGTTCGAAGAGGCTGGTTGGGCGCTTTAGTGCCTTTACAGGTCTCACAGGCACTCACGTAGTCTTTGACCTGGGATGCCATTTTAGGCCAGAAGAAGTATTTCTTAAGTCGCCGGAGCGTCCGACCGTACCCTCCGTGGGCACTTAAAGGATGGTCATGTGCGCGGAGGATCAGATGTTGTGTTATTTCCTCCGGTACCCAGAGTTTCCAGAACTCTTCTTCCTGCCATGGATCACCAGTGGCGTGTTCATTCCGTCTATACACGTAGCTGTCTATGGCTTTCAAATCAGGCAACTGTGATTGTTGGGTCACGATGGTTTGCCTCAACTCTTTGTAGCTGTCTGATTCGAAATGTGGGCTGTTCAAATCTATCTCGATGGGGTTCTCATCATTCACTGTCAATTCGGCCCCCTCTGGTTAAAACATTCGCGAGAGAGTATCGGGTGCGATGTTCTGGGTCCCTTTCCGGTGTTTGATGGAAAACTTAACCCTTGTAGTTTAAGAGCCCATCGTGTCAGGCGTCCATGTAAGTCGGTTTGGTTCATCAACCATTGTAGCGAAGCGTCATCTGTGATGATCTCAAGCTGGTGGCCTTTAATATAGGCTCGGAATTTCTTCACAGCCATCACCGCTGCCAAACATTCCTGCTCGGATACGGTATAGTTCCCTTGGGCCGAGTTCAGCTTATTGGACATGAAGGCAATGGGAGCTTCTTCTCCCTCATCGGTCAATTGCACCAGCACGGCTCCTACTTCATGTTGACTTGCGTCACAATGAACAGGGAAAGGCTTCTCAAAGTCAGGGCTGTGCAAGACCGAAGCTAATGTGAGGGCTTGTTTTAGCTCTTCAAATGCCTTTTGACTAAGCTCGGTCCAAATGAACTTCCCTTTCCGCAGCATGTCCGACAGGGGCACTGAAACTGATGCATAATTCCGAACGAACCTTCGGTACCAACCGCACACACCAAGGAAACGTCGTAGCTGCTTAACTGTTTTTGGTGAGGGGAACTCATCAATCGCACGAGCTTTGTCTGGATCCGTTTTGATGGTGCCATGTCCGATGACATGTCCTAGGTGTCGGACTTCGTTCATGACAAACATACTTTTTTGTACGTCGATGGTGAGGCCCGCCTTACTGATGTGCAGGGCTACTTCTTGTAGGAGTACGAGGTGTTAGTCGAATGCTTCCGTGATGAGTAGAAGATCATCCAGGTACACGAACACTTGGTGTTTCAGATGAGGCGGGATGACTTTGTCCATCAGCCGGGTCATCGTTTGCGGCGCGTTACACAGGCCAAAAGGCATTGTGACGAACTGGTATAATGGTCGTCCAGGAACTGTTGTAATGATTTTTATGTCTAAAGTCACGAACGAGGAACCGACCTTTCATCGGTTCTAGACGTTAAGTCTGAGTCGTGCCAACGAATGGTACTAACCGGTCAACCAATCCGTGTCCAAGAGGATTTCGGTCGCGGGTCTCCAAATGGATTACGCTCATTTACAATTTTTCAGCCACCACTAAACGCCCGTTTCAAACGCGTCGAAAACACAAACATACGGAAAAGAAACCTATTTTACGTTACTCCGTATTTCTTCTTTCATCCAGTCAAAGTACTAAACAAATCTAATTTCCATTTCGCGTTCCCGAATTTTACCGACGCGGTACCGGTAAAGAAAAAAAAGGAAACCAACAAAGGTACCGCGTGCCACGCGCGACGCCAAACCGACCTCAGCGGATTTTTCAAACCCTACCCTCGCGACGGCATACTTACCATGCACTCTACTTTCCGCTGGAAAGAAACGAAGGGCCACTGGAAAGGAAAGTCGTTGTTAAGCTTAGCAATGCATGTTATTATGTATTTTGTTGTAATGTATGATTAATTCTTTTTTTGTTAGTTACATATGTATATAAAAAAAACTACAGTTTATACAAAAAGAGAAACGAAATGCATTAATGTAAGAGTTTTCGCACTTTTTCCTTTAATCTTTTTAATTGAAGTCTTTTCTTTTTCTTCTCGACCATCTGACTTTGTCGATTTGAAAATTGCGTACAGATTTTTCCCTTCTTTTTTTTTCCTTAGAAGAGGAGGAATAATATGTAGTTAATATTCCTATTCAACATGCACATATAATAATTTATGCAAAGGCAATGTAATATTTATAATTTGTTCTAGTAACCTCTTGAAATATTTAAAATTTTGATAGAGTTTGGACTCAGTCAATATATACGCGCTATTCAATGATTTAAATTTTCTGTTACGGCTTTCATTTGGCCTCAAAGCATACCTTAAATAATTTTTTTTTTCTAATCTTTAAAACTAATGAATTATTCTAATGCTTGATGCAACTGATTCTTAAGGTTAACTTTTAAAAATAAGAAGGAATTTTCATGGAAATAGTATTTTGGGACTATTGTAGAGAGAGAGGATGAGATTGTTTTTATTTTGAATGTGATGTTAGGATAGATAAATTTCCTGGGAGGAATTTACATAAAACGTTTAAAGGTAATATATTCTGGATAGTATAAAGTTTAAAAAAATATATGGTTGTTCTATTAGTGGGGCCGCTGCCTTAAACGACAAATTTCATAAAAAAAACATGTGTGCACATGTTTTTGTTGAGTGGTAAAATTGTTAATATAAAGTTAAAAATGTTAGTACGTGTATTAAAGATTTTTTTTTCGTTCTGGTGCTAGAACATAAAAATTGTTGTTGGTTTAAAAATGTTTAAAAACAAAACCCTTTTTTCTTATTTTGCGTTATTTGTGTCTGTGTGCTCACTTGAATAGAAGATTTCGTTTCTCTTCTTAATGTATTGTACTGTTTTGCTTACGAAAAAAAAATCCTAATTTGGTATCCTGTCACGAATCTCATCTGTTTCTTTTTTCCTAGTAGTTACTGTTCAATAAAGCTTACTAAAAAGAATTTGCTTTTAAATAAATTATACAATTTACAATTAATCCTATCGTCTAGATTTAACCAAAAATCGCTAAATTACAATAGCGTGCATAATATTTCAGCAACTTTTTACTAGTATTTTCTTTTTTAATCATTTAGTATTTTGTTTTGCTTATCATTTCTTTGTTTCTGCCAATTTTTAATTATAAAAATTTTCTTTTTTTTTTACTCTGCGTTACTTTGTCTGGGTTTCACTTTCTAAGGGAGCCAGTTGTTTTGCTTATATAATAACTCTAGTCAAGCGTTATTTTGTTCCAATTGAGCTAAACAATTTCTTCAAGACCAAAACAAAACCAATAAAACATATTGTGATGATGCTGAACCCAAGTGTCGCGATTAAAAGAAAATTAAAATGTGTTTAAACACAACTAAATCTTATAGCAAAACAGTTTCTTCTTTTCTTAGTAAGTTATCTTTTGGAAGAATTCAGTCCATTTTCCATTCAGCTCATCCTTCTTCTTCTTTTTAACAGTCTCACCAACAATTTACAATTTCGCCTCTTCTGTTTGGTTTTCTCGTTCACCGAGAATTGTTTGGATTTCAGCAAGTGGCTTACCTTTGGATTCTGGTCCAGCAATAAATTCAAAGAAAACGCCCACTATCGTTATTCCCGAGAATAGCCAGAATGCTTGTGCAGTACCAATAACGTCCAATAAGTTGACGAAGGTTTTTTGTTACCAAGAAAGCCAAAAGCCAATTGTCGTTCCGGCAATAGGACCAGCGAAACCTTTCACTGAACTATTTGGACCTTCAGGTGGACTCAGTGCTTGCAGGATTTTTCCCTTCGACTGAAATATCAACGTATATTCAATGCAACTATATCTACATTAAGTTTCCAACGTACTCGATTTTTTCCTGTTTTGTCAGTTGGATTGGGCCATTGGACGACAAATAAATTCGTGAAATGCTTCAGGGTTTTTTTCTTTTTTCGCTCAACGACAAGCTTTTCACACAGCAAAACTCTCCGCAAATAAGATTTTGTATGATGGTATGATCCTCAGCGTGCTCATTAAATACGCCACAATGCAAATAGGTACACACACGTTCCCGGTCCGTTACATGGAACCAGTTCAGGCTTAAGACGAAATACCTACGGAATGCAAGTTAATATAGCGATAATCGTAGTAAACACTAAAGAAATATACCTTTGCTGCACTTCCCGACTGCGAAACACTTCCAAGAAAACGAATAGGAATCAATTCCAGAAGATTCCCTTCGATTAACACGAGTGCGACTTGTAGTGTCAAAGTGGGCGGACTCCCACACTCTGCTACCATGTGGTTGTCAATTCACTTTGACATCCCACGACAAAATTAACGTGGGATGTGAAACCGTCACGAACAACATGAGATGGCAAGCCACATAGCAACAAGGTGTATCGGTAGTGGTCGCTGCGTCGTCGAATAATTCATTACACTGTGAAGGCGGTCTTATCCCTCGACCCCTCATCGAGTGGAATTTGCCAGAAGGCGTCTTTTAGGTCAAGACTGGTCATATAATTTGCTTTCGGCAGTCTCGCTAATATTCCATCGATGAGGGGAAGAGGGTAAGCGTCTTTGATCGTCACTGCGTTTACCTTCCGGGCATCTAGACAAAGACGGACTTTACCTGGCTTCACCACCAGGGTTACCAGTCAGGACCAGGCACTTTGGGACTCCTTCATAGCCCCCATCTTGAGCATCCTATCCAACTCTGCATACACTAACTTCTCCATGGCCGGTGAGATGGCATAGTGTCTCTGCTTAATTGGCTTATTATTACCAACATCGACGACATGGGAGACCAGTGTGGTGTGGCCAAGGCCTTGGGTAGCGTAGGATGGAAAAGCAGCAATCGATGCTTCCAGGCGTTGTCGTTGGTTAAGTGTCATCAGTTCATGACTATCGGGTATGTATGATGTAATATCCTTCGTTTGACTTCGGAACGTCACGGGTGTTGTCAGTCTACCTTGGATAGGATGTTTGGTGCCATCAGCTGTACTGATTTCAGAGCACCAGGGCGTAATCAAGGTAGGATGTTGATGGAGTACCTTCGAGCCAAGACTCGAGGCAAGACAGCTGATACTGGCACCCGTGTCAATCAGTGCAATCGCGATTTCGCCTAACACTTTGATTGGGTGGTAAGGTCTGGTATCATTCTCAGAAACCTCCGAGAAGTTACAAAAGTTTAGTGTTTGACAGCAGGTGCGCACTCTCTTGCGGAAACTCCGCCAACGACGGGTTGACCATTTTGTTTTGTGCGAGTGAGAGGTGACTTCTTTGGAAGCGAATATTCGCTCTGGAGCCACCTGATATTCCTGCAGTCGAATATGATATGGTTTTAGTACACATATTCGGCGGTGGTCGCTTCAATACTGTCGTTAGCGAGGCCTCCGGAAGAGAGGGAACATCCGTAGTCAAAGTGGTCATGACTGGTGGGTTATCGTCAGGGTTGTTGGGGTTGGCAGCTGGCTGGGGGACAACTGCGGGGCTTTGGAGTACCGTTGAGGTGATCGGGTACTCGTTCGGCCGTTTCTTGGAGCGGCACAACCTGGGCAGTCCGAAAAGTAGGTATCCGGCTTACCGCAACCGTAGCAGAAAACCATACGCCCTGCTCGACATGCAATAAACCGGTGTCCGGTTCGTTTGCAGTTCCAGCAGGTCGTGAGTTTCCCCACCACTGCTAGAGCAAGCTGGTCCAACTCCATATTTCCTTCCAGATTAGTGGTTGTATAATCTGGTGCCACTTCCACGATTCAATGCCGAGGACCCGTCCTAGCTAGTAAGTAGGGCCGTTTCCGGAGGTCTTCCTCAACCCCCTACGGTTGACTCACGGTCCTCCCCAATGCTTCCATACTCTGCGGATCTGAGACCGCGATATGGCGACGAAGTTCCAGCGTTAGGTTGCGCTTCAACACCCGCAACAGTTGGGTGGATGACATCGGCTCTGACAACTGGTCGTTCAGCCGAAGGATGTCGGCTCGATATTGATGAAAGGGCTCGTCTGGACCGAATGTATCCGCCAGTGGGACTCGAGTGCTGCCCCTTAAGCAGCATCGGGAAGTATCCTGCCAGCACCGTGTGGTCACCTGCCAACATTTGCTCGATCAGCGACTCCACCCAACCAATGAAAACTTCCACAGTTATGGTGTTGGGTTCCCCGCTGAAATACAGATTCCAGCTCCGGACGATGCTGGGAATATGCTTTGGCTTCAGCATATAAGCTTGCTCCTGCGGAGCCACTGGGCCTAGAGTCGGTGGTGGTATTTGGTTGAGTCGTGGCGGAAGATCCCAGGAGTTCCAAGACTGGTATCCAGATGGTGGATCCGGATCCCAGACGGATGGTAGTCTGCTCTCCGGGTCTGTGTCGGTTGGTTCATGGCAGGGTCTCGATGTCGTCATGCCATGAAGGAGTATACCCGTTCCACTTCATTGTAACAATCACCGCAAGTTTGGTCTGGTTAGCCACTTTCAAAAGTGATATCAATCTGGATGGACACCTTCAGAAAGCCTACAACACCAATTCTCGTTGCTTCGTTGACCAAACACTCACCCAGTGAGAACATTTATTCGGCAATTCGTAGGCAGAGTCGGCATGCATTTTGGATGTCCATAATGATCCTACATAAAAGTTATACCTAAATTGATAAAAGTGTTAAATAAAGGCTAAAATGACGCTATAAAGAAATAATTAAATATTTATTAGACAAAACACAAAAAGTGGCCGAAAGTGGCGAGCTTTTCGGGAACCTCAAAACAAAAAATGTAAGCTAAAGGTAAAAGTATATTTTTATCATACGAAAATTTGAAATTACGTGATCAAAAAAATTCGGTCTTTCCATTTCGCTCCTTCTTCCCAAGTACGGATGCCAATGGCACACTTCTCCTGTGGCGTCACAGGGACTACTCTCTTGCGGCACCATAAGAATCAGGGTTCGGAAGTGCTCCCTCCTCCGCAAGTTTTCACAAGTTACAACTTGTCAGCCCAGGGTTGAACTCTGACCCACCAGCAGCGTGTGTCTTGTCATGGATAGTCATGTACTAGCTAAGCAGCCAATCACATGAAATCAAAATCCATGAAGTGTAAGACACTTAGGCACCGTTTGGTTTGGGGTGCAGATCAGAATCCTCCGCAAATAAGGTGTTGAGATAATAGCTTCTGAATACACATAGGGACTCTAATATCATTTGGCCTTACTAGTCATACAATGGTGTAAACCACGAAAGTATAAGTCAAAAGCAGGACCAAACGACATTGATGTCCGAGGACAACACATGTCCGGAAGTTATTAGATGCTGGGGCACGATTAGTGCAATAGCCCTGAGTAGTTACCTACCCGCAAATAATCTTGACACCTTGTAGGGACACCTAGAGACGATGGACTGTCTCGTGCTCACGACTGATGATACAGCCGGGCATTTCGGAGCCCCACGTTGGGCGCCATTTTGTAGTGAATGTGTAGGTATAAATGTCCGTAAATCACTGCAGCGATGGTCTGCTGCCTTGGCGAAGGAAGATGTTGATATCCGCTGAGAATGCCCTTGTCTGGGGATGCGTGAATGCGCTGGCAGGCTAGCATTGTGGTGTCGTTGGGTGGGTTCATTCCACCAGCACAAGGACCCACTACAAAAGAATTTCGCATTCATGAATTCTTGGGTCTCAAAAGAAAAGGCGACCGAAGTCGAAAAATTGTAGGTAACTACAAAGAGGGAAAATGACTTGTTCAGAGAACAAGTTGAACGAGTGAAACCAGACGGACTTAGGGAAACCTCATCGTTACCCGACGGTTTTCATGGCCCACAAATAAGAGTGGGACAACCGGATGGTGGTGGTGCCCCCTCGCACCCGCCCAACCGAATCAAGATCCATAAATGTTGCAGTGGCCCTATATTTAGCTTCTGAGTGGAAAACTCATACAACATAACTTGTATGAGCCTTCCCATCAGAAAAGAAATATACCGATGATCAATTTATATCATAGGGTTATGTGAGCGAGTCACATAACTCTATGCCATAAAAAGGCATCTCACTTGGGGCCACTCAATCCGTGAGAGTCCCTGAAATAAATAAAAGGTTAGAGTGTGCCCGATGGCTAGCTCATTTTTGGTGGGGAAAGCCTTCCACCGTACCGGGTCCTATACCCGGTCAGATCCGACGTTGTGGAAAGACCAATGGTTCAATTAAGGAATCCATTTTATTTAACAGAACAAACATGTCACTCTCTGCTTTAGCGAAATTTACTATTCCAAATCCTATGTTATGTGTATATTACAAAAATTTTTAAAAAATATATACGTATATTAAAAAATTTTAAAAAAGAATTGTATATATAAATAATTAAATAAAAGAGGATAAAAAAAATTTAGTTTGGATTTTTATATATAAGAAAATCAAAGAAAAATCGACATCAATCCAAAAGGGTACTTACCCATCCTCCTCAACGAGCGCTCGTGATGGGGTGAGTAGGTCCTGGCAGCTAATGCAAATTGAAAATAGGTATTGATATTGAAATTATTTGACGAATTCCTTCGCTCATTTCTTTAAACTTCGAAAAAATTTGCTTTTCGAATTGCTGTTATGTAACACAGTGACAATCAGGCAAAACGTATCGAAATTCACGTCAGGATGGTCTCTCAGACACGATGTATTAATTCCAATAGATTATCCAAATCGGCACAGCTAGATGTAGGTTGTATTCACTTGCAACATAAAACTATCCCGGGACAGCAATTTACGATATATTGCTTGGTAACGTACACGTAATTAGTTGTAAGGCGATACGAGGACCAACAGTTTTTGATCGAATTATTCCAGCTAAGTATTCCGCCGGCAGTTCAGTCCAATTTTCTGATATTCAGTCTTAGCGCTACCACAGAAAAATCCAAGACAGCCGGTTTTACTATAGAACTTCATCAGAGCAAGAGGTTCTTCACGATCACTTGAAGATTCAATTAAAATTTCGATAGTTCACTTTGGAGAATTTTCAGGTTATGATATCGCTAGTGGTTTTGAATAAAAGTGCGTGTGAAGGAGTCGACTGTGATTATGTCTGAAGTGTACTCTCATTAAAACGCTGTGAATATACCGCTTTTAAAAGTCGCTACCATCCCTGTCAGAACTGTGAACGAATAGTAGCGGGATTCATTCAAAAACGATCCGAACGATTGATTCACGCGTCCAAATTGCAATTGGCTGGAGTTCGTAAAGTTTTTGGTTGGCAGACTGACTGTGCGACTGACACTTTTTGCATGTACTGCACTTTTGCCTTTTTGCGCGAACTTCATACTTACGTAAAATACAAACAAGACGGAACAAATGACTGCCTTACCACTTAATCAAACAAGTGAGACTTTCGTTTCAGCGAACTAGCAAGCACCATGAAACAAAGTAGAGCACGGTACGCACTTGTTATGCGAATCTTTTCTAACGTTCGCGCAATGAAACGGCACGGACGTGCTTCTTTGCACAAAGAAAACCATGCAAAAACGATGACGAGCCTCGCGCGGCACTGAGACAAATGGCCGACAACTACTATGTACACTGCGACGATGTTCACTTGGTGGGGGTTTTGCGTGTGAACACTTGCAGGCCGATTTCAAAAGTTTCCACTCAGGATTATGTGAAATCCCTTCCTTTAACGACACTAGTTATACTTGTTACTATCCCTTATTTATATTTTCAATTGGAATTTTTAAGTACACTACAGCACACAACACGTACGTATTGCACCACTCTCGAAAAGGCGACCGGGCTCCACTCGCGTGAACTTTTTGCTATCTTCTCCCGAGAACTTATCTGTCGTAAACTCTTTGCTTCTCCATAAGCGTACACTTTCAAAAGGATTTCCACTTTAGTTTGTATTAAGAAACGGGACAAATTGCGAAACAGTAAAGAGCGATGCAATTCTTTTTGAACTCATCAATAAAGCAAATAATAAAAAGATAGCGCGACCTGAACTAGATGTACATAGGTTCTGTCATCCCGTGCTGCTTGCCTCCACCTTCCTCCCCTTTTCCCGTTTTTTCTTTTTCCCGCTTAGACAGCTTTCCACCGCAATC
This sequence comes from Odontomyia ornata, assembly GCA_963969285.1. Lineage (NCBI taxonomy): Eukaryota > Metazoa > Arthropoda > Insecta > Diptera > Stratiomyidae > Odontomyia > Odontomyia ornata. Next base: position 201,624,060 of record OZ017740.1, read on the forward strand.
TTTTTTGCGGCTGCCATGTATGTTGCTCAGCTGTTGACCTCTGTGTGCGATTTAAAGGCATCTCTGGAAGATCATTTGTTGATGTTGGTGTTGTTGCTCCAGCTATTGCTGTTGTTGTGTGCGATTTATGTTTATTTGGTTCCATTTGCTTTGATTGTTTCGAATAGCATGATGCATTGCAACTGTTTGCGGAGTAATTGCGCCATACTTGCTCCACTTGCACCACCGGACCCAGCGAATGGTTGTTGATTTAGTCGCTATGGTTGTAACTACTGCTGAGCTGCTTGCTGGTGTTGGTGTATTTGTGGTTGAGGTAGTTGTTTTCGAGCAGTTTAATAGTGCAACTACTCGAGTACTACAATGCAGCAATATTAAAATGAGCCTTGCAAGATAACAGACAATCTATCAAAAACCTTAATATACGAGTCTCTTCCTAACACAAATATTTTAGATTTTTTCAACAAAATTGAATTTTAACAAACTGCAAATTGACTTGGATTACCGATAGTTTGCATTGAATGTCGTTGAGACTCACCAGCTTTTAAATTCTGTCCAATTGGTTGCTGTGTACATTTACGATACGGCTTAATTGACCGTGTCGCACAATGCGGCTACGGCTGTAAACTATAACAATACGTTCAGCCAAATTCGGACACATCAGCAATTCATGCTCCACGTTCACCTGTGTCGAATAACTTTACACTATATCCAGTTGAATCTAGCGCACACTATCAAATCAATATTGTGACTGGGTACTCTTAGTATTCAGCTAGCCTAGCAATTCTTTTATTATTGTAATTGAAATGCAAATGATTGTGGATTCTACCAATGGACCGTAAAATGTAATAAAACGGCTACGTACGATGATAGAGTAGAGAGGAATGTTCGTTTAGTTTAAACGTTTTAATCGATAAAGCTCCGGTTTATTCAATGAAGCGATCAATGAAAGTTAATTGAAGTTATAATTTTGTATTTTTTTATTTCGTCCCGGCTCAATTAAGAGTTTTGTCCTTCTGCATTTGAGAAATTATATAAAATTAGATAAACAGGGTTCGTATTATTTTCTTATGATCAAATGGTTGACATCTTTAATTATGTTGCTGATGTTAGTATAAATCAGAGGATTTTCGCATTTGATTTGCGTTTCTTCATCTTTTGAATGCTTATTGGAGGGAAAATTATCACATGGATTGGACTAAATACTTTTGTTAGGGGTTTGTAACAAAAATTTACAAAACCCTTTTAAAATCAGTATCTGTCTATCTCTCCGTCCATGCGTCACCGCAAGCGCAGAGTTAGTGATCTAATGAAAGTTTTGTAGTTGAAAGGGCTTTAAAGGGGCTCTCTCCATATGAGAATCTGACCTCTAACATTTTTTTTGTACTGCGACTGCTCAATTACTACAGGGCAGCTAATTTTTTTGCGATCCCAAGGCGACGAGGATTGCGAAAAAGGAGCTGAAGGATATTCGATTAGAGCATCGGTAGTCTTCGGTGTGGGAACGCGGAGTGACAAATAATAAAAAAACACTTGACGTACGAACAGACTGACACGTAAATTCAAGTTTTGCTATGAATGTGTAAACTGCGTGTGGTTGAAGCTGAGTACGGACGGACAAAACAAACGTAGATATGTAATTATCGGCGCAGGTCTTTTGCGTGATATACCCCGACTTCTTTTCCCGAAGGTCAGTTAACAGGTAACGATTGGGTCCTACTACCTTCTGCATGCGGCTTTTCAAACCTCATCTCCTTCTTTAAAATTGGAAGGTCGTGCCCTGAGGTTGTACTGCACCTCATTTACACGTCCTGCACGTCCGTCCAATTTGTTGGTGGAGGTCTCCTAAGCGCTCGTAGGGCTCCAGCGCAACGACGGGATCTCCCAAACACTTTAATTGCCATAACAGCCGGTATGATTCACTATGGCAAATCATGTGCTGTCCGCATGCGGCAAAGTAAGGTGAGACACCGGTGACGGAATGATAAGATGATCGCAGCGCGCACGTGATGGTGGACAATCTGCGGTCCCAATCTTTCTGAGTTGGGTGAACATAAGAACGGATCGTGGCTAACAGTGTGCGATTCAACCGTTCAGATGCGTTAGACTGAGGAGAGTATATGGACGTCAGTTGGTGTTCGATGCGGTACTGTTCGAGTAGATCCTTAAACTGCCGAGATCTGAACTGCACTCCGTTATCTGAGTACACACTTTCTGGAACCCCAAACACGTGGAATACCCTACTCCCTAGAAATTTCACGATGGATGGAGTCGTGAACTTACGAATAGGTTCCACCAGTGGGTGTTTCGAGAGCTGGTCTAAAATAACGATAGGTCCAATGTGTCCCATGGATGATCGAGGATATGGACCGAGTAGGTCTATGTATAGACGTTGAAATACGCGTTCTGGGACGTTGAGTTGACCCATAGGAGGTCGAAGAGGCTGGTTGGGCGCTTTGGTGCCTTTACAGGTCTCACAGGTGCTCACGTAGTCTTTGGCCTGGGATGTCATTTTAGGCCAGAAGAAGTATTTCTTAAGTCGCCGGAGCGTCCGACCGTACCCTCCGTGGACACTTAAGGGATGGTCATGTGCACGGAGGATCAGATGTTGTGTTATTTCCTCCGGTACCCAGAGTTTCCAGGACTCTTCTTCCTGCCATGGATCACCAGTGGCGTATTCATTCCGTCTATACACGTAGCTGTCTATGACTTTCAAATCAGGCAACTGTGATTGTTGGGTCACGATGGTTTGCCTCAATTCTTTGTAGCTGTCTGATTCGAAATGTGGGCTGTTCAAATCTATCTCGATGGGGTCCTCATCATTCACTGTCAATTCGGCCCCCTCTGGTGAAAACATTCGCGAGAGAGTATCGGGTACGATGTTCTGGGTCCCTTTCCGGTGTTTGATGGAAAACTTAACCTTTGTAGTTTAAGAATCCATCGGGCCAGGCGTCCATGTAAGTCAGTTTGGTTCATCAACCATTGTAGCGAAGCGTCGTCTGTGATGATCTCAAACTGGTGGCCCTCAATATAGGCTCGGAATTTCTTCACAGCTATCACCGCTGCCAAACATTCCTGCTCGGATACGGTATAGTTCCCTTGGGCCGAGCTCAGCTTATTGGACATGAAGGCAATGGGAGCTTCTTCTCCCCCATCGGTCAATTCCACCAGCACGGCTCCTACTCCATTTTGACTTGCGTCACAATGAATAGGGAAAGGCTTCTCAAGGTCAGGGCTGTGCAAGACCGAAGCTAATGTTAAGGCTTGTTTTAGCTCTTCTAATGCCTTTCAGCTGAGCTAGGTCCAAATGACCTTCCCTTTCCGCAGCATGCCCAACAGGGGCGCTGAAACTGATGCATAATTCCGAACGAACCTTCGGTACCAACCGCACACACCAAGGAAACGTCGTAGCTGCTTAACCGATTTTGGTGAGGGGAACTCATCAATCGCACGAGCTTTGTCTGGATCCGTTTTGATGGTGCTATGTCCGACGACATGTCCTAGGTATCGGACTTCGTTCATGACAAACATACTTTTTTGTACGTCGATGGTGAGTCCCGCCTTAATGATGTGCAGGGCTACTTCTTGTAGGAGTAAGAGGTGTTTGTCGAACGTTTCCGTGATGAGTAAAAAATCATCCAGGTACACGAACACTTGGTGTTTCAGATGAGATGGGATGACTTTGTCCATTAGCCGGGTCATCATTTGCGGAACGTTACATAGGCCAAAAGGCATTGTGACGAACTGGTATAATGGTCATCCAGGAACTGTGAAGGCGGTCTTATCCCTCGACCCTTCATCGAGTGGAATTTGCCAGCAGGCGTCTTTTAGGTCGAGACTGGTAATATAATTTGCTTTCGGCAGTCTCCATAATATTCCATCGATGAGCGGAAGAGGGTTAGCGTCTTTGATGGTCACTGCGTTTACCTTCCCGGCATCTAGACAAAGACAGACTTTACCTAGCTTCACCACCAAGGCTACCGGTGAGGACCAGGCACTTTGGGACTCCTCTATAACCCCCAACTCGTTGGTTAGGTGTCAGTTCATGCCTATCGGGTATAGAAGCGAGTTCATTGACATATCTAGTATTGAAAGACAAATCTGTGAATAAATCTGAGGCCAATCTAAATCGAAGGACAAAATCGACATCAAGGTACACGTTCTGAGTCAGTGACAGGATAATGTAGAAAGTAATATCCTTCGTTTGACTTCGGAACGTCACGAGTGTTGTCAATCTACCTTGCATAGGATGTTTGGTGCCATCGGCTGTACTGGTTTCAGAGCGCCAGGGCGTAATCAAGGTAGGATGTTGATGGAGTACCTTCGAGCCAAGACTCGAGGCAAGACAGCTGATACTGGCACCCGTGTCAATCAGTGCAATCGCGATTTCGCCTAACACTTTGATTGGGTGGTAAGGTCTGGTATCATTCTCAGAAACCTCCGAGATGTTACAAAAGTTTAGTGTTTGACAGCAGGTGCGCACTCTCTTGCGGAAACTCCGCCAACGACGGGTTGACCATTTTGTTTTGCGCGGGCGAGAGGTGACTTCTTCCTGCAGTCGAACATGATATGGTTTTAGTACGCGTATTCGGCGGTGGTCGCTTCAATACTGTCGTTAGCGAGGCCTCCGGAAGAGAGGGAACATCCGCAGTCAAAGTGGTCATAACTGGTGGGTTATCGTCAGGGTTGTTGGGGTTGGCAGCTGGCTGGGGGACTACTGCGGGGTTTTGGAGTACCATTGAGGTGGTCGGGTACTCGTTCGGCCGTTTTTTGGAGCGGAACAATCTGGGCAGTCCGGAAAGTAGGTGTCTGGCTTACCGCAACCGTAGCAGAAAACCATACGCCCTGCTCGACATGCAATAAACCGGTGTCCGGTTCGTTTGCAGTTCCAGCAGGTCGTGAGGTTCCCCACCACTGTTACAGCAAGCTGGTCCAACTCCATATTTCCCTCCAGATTAGTGGTTGTATAATCTGGTGCCACTTCCTCGATTCCACGCCAAGGACTCGTCCTAGCTAGTAAGTAGGGCGGTTCCCGGAGGTCTTCCTCAACCCCCTCTAGTCGACTCACGGTCCTTCCCAATGCTTCCATACTCTGCGGATCTGAGTCCGCGATATAGCGCCGAAGTTCCAGCGTTAGGTTGAGCTTCAACACCCACAACAGTTGGGTGGATGACATCGGCTCTGACAACTGGTCGTTCAGCCGAAGGAAGTCAGCTCGATATTGATGAAATGGCTCGTCCAGACATTGCCATCTGGCATGGATCTTTTCCAGGACCCTTTCATCAATATCGATCGTAGGGTACTCCATGCGGAGTACCCCCTTCAGCCGTGACCAGCGTATTGATGGTGGGGCCGAATGTATTCGCCAGTAGGACTCAAGTGCTGCCCCCTAAACAGCATCGGGAAGTATCTTGCCAGCGCCGTGTGGTCACCTGCCAATATTTGCTCGATCAGCGACTCCTCCCGACCAATGAAAGCTTCCACAGTTATGGTGTTGGGTTCCCCGCTTAAATACAGAGTCCAGCCCTGGACGATGCTGGGAATATGCTTTGGCTTCAGCATATAAGGTTGCTCCTGCGGAGCCACTGGACCTAGAGTCGGTGGTGGTATTTGGTTGAGTCGTGGCGGAAGATCCCAGAAGTTCCAAGACTGGTATCGAGATGGTGGATCCGGATCCTCAGACGGATGGTAGTCTGCTCTCCGGGTCTATGTCGGTTGGTTCATGGCATCAAGCATTTGAGGGTAGCTGAAGCATTGCAAAGCCCAAATTTCATCACTACGAATTGCCATAATTCGGTCCCAGCTGAATATGCGATCTTTTTTCGAAACTTCTTGTCAATTTCTACACGCTGGTGGCCACTCTTAAGATCGAGTGTTTTGCTTATCGATTTATCGGTAGTGCCCTCAGACCGGGGAACCAAGCGCGTCCCCAGGGTTGCGGAAAGGGGAAGACCTTTCTCGAAAGGTTCGCTGCGAATCACCAATAAGCAGCCGCGGACAATGGTCAGCAGTGAAGGGAGAGTCTCAGGACAAATACCTGAGTGTCAATGATCTTCACTGTGACATGACGAAATATATGGCGTCATCAATTATCCATATATCCTGGCAGTAGGTAAAATGCTATGGGAACGGAAACCCAAACAGAAAACCAAATCATGCAGGTCCACAAGGGGAACCAAATTACGGTGCAGGGAGTCGGATCCCCAGTACCGGCGGCAGAGGGTAGTGAGCGAGCAGGCTCCCGGCCGTCGTCATCCAGCGACTGCAATGTTATAGAAGTGGTGAGCTTGGCTTCTGTAACAGATATAACTACAAGCAAACAGGACGCTAGCACGGAGAACCCTTTCAGGCAAAAACCACGGTTGGCAAGAACACCGATAAAACAAGTCACCGATTGCGGGGGGAGGCAGTAAACCCCAGAAACACTGTCAATGTCAACATCACAGGTTAAATCATCGATGACAGACCACAGACGGACTAACGAACGAAAGAAGGCAGAGTGCGTTGTGCAACCTGGCATCATTGCGGCCTTTGGGCACAGTAGAAGGACTATGCGCACCCCGGAGCGTCCAATGCAAGACGTACACAATCCGGATCAAGCTGCGACACCAACAGAGGCCAGTGTAAGACTGGGGGAGGGAGAAGTTTTGCCGTTGGTTTCATGTAGTGCGAAACAAGGCAGCGAAAAAAGCGGCCAAAAAGCTACTCCTAGAAAAAACAGGCAAAGAGCTCAACCACGAAAAGAACAAAGAACCCCCCGATATACCGCAGAAAACAAAAAGCGAACCGCGGAGCAAACCCTTGCGAGAGGCACTGCTTATTAAACCCACTAAGGGCCAAACCTACGCAGATCTCCTCCGTGAAATTAAAGGAGCGGTCAAGCCAGACGACACCACAACTGCCATCAAGGCAGTTCGACCAACCCGGACCGGTGGCCTGCTGCTGGAATTCGGGCCAGAGGCCACAAACAAAGATGCATTCCGTGACGCGGTTCAAAAGGTTCTTGGAGATGCGGCAACGGTTGCCTCGCTCGAACCAAAGGCCACCCTGGAAATCAGGGACCTCGACTGCGTCACGGACAAAGCTGAAGTAGAGGACGCCATCAGGAGGGAGTTCCCCAGCTTAAGTGAAGTCAAGGCAAGATTGACACGTGAAAACACAAGGGGGCAACGCATGGCTATTGTCGAACTAGCTGATAAAGACGCCCAGCAAATCCTTGTGAAGGGCAAAATTAAGATAGGTTGGGTGATCTGCAGGATACGGAGAAGAGCGATCCCTATCCGCTGCTTCAGATGCTTCGAATACGGACACACCGCGTATGGCTGTAGGGGACCCGACAGGAGATCTCTGTGCTACAAATGTGGTGAAACGGGGCACAAAAGGAAGGAGTGCACGAACGAGGCAAAATGCATTCTTTGCAATGATGCTAAGCTAGCACCCGGCGACCTCAAACATGAGCCGGGGACAGGGAGATGCTGGGTTTTCAAGGAGGCCCTCACTAAAGCCAAATCGATACTCAAATGATCCGTATCCTGCAGGTCAATTTGCACCGAAGCACAAACGCCCAGGACCTACTTGAGCAGTTTGCGAGGGATAAGAAAGCTGACCTCCTGTTGCTGAGCGAGCAACATCATAACAAGGACTCGCAAGCGTGGTACCCTGACAAATCTAGTACCTCGGCCATCTGGGTTCGAGACAGCGCCCGCCTTCAGGTGCAGGATCCTCAGACGGATGGTAGTCTGCTCTCCGGGTCTGTGTCGGTTGGTTCATGGCATCAAGCATTTGAGGGTAGCTGAAGCATTGCAAAGCCCAAATGGCATCACTACGAATTGCCATAATTCGGTCCCAGCTGAATATGCGATCTTTTTTCGAAACTTCTTGTCAATTTCTACACGCTGGTGGCCACTCTTAAGATCGAGTGTTTTGCTTATCGATTTATCGGTAGTGCCCTCAGACCGGGGAACCAAGCGCGTCCCCAGGGTTGCGGATAGGGGAAGACCTTTCTCGAAAGGTTCGCTGCGAATCACCAATAAGCAGCCGCGGACAATGGTCAGCAGTGAAGGGAGAGTCTCAGGACAAATACCTGAGTGTCAATGATCTTCACTGTGACATGACGAAATATATGGCGTCATCAATTATCCATATATCCTGGCAGTAGGTAAAATGCTATGGGAACGGAAACCCAAACAGAAAACCAAATCATGCAGGTCCACAAGGGGAACCAAATTACGGTGCAGGGAGTCGGATCCCCAGTACCGGCGGCAGAGGGTAGTGAGCGAGCAGGCTCCCGGCCGTCGTCATCCAGCGACTGCAATGTTATAGAAGTGGTGAACTTGGCTTCTGTAACAGATATAACTACAAGCAAACAGGACGCTAGCACGGAGAACCCTTTCAGGCAAAAACCACGGTTGGCAAGAACACCGATAAAACAAGTCACCGATTGCGGGGGGAGGCAGTTAACCCCAGAAACACTGTCAATGTCAACATCACAGGTTAAATCATCGATGACAGACCACAGACGGACTAACGAACGAAAGAAGGCAGAGTGCGTTGTGCAACCTGGCATCATTGCGGCCTTTGGGCACAGTAGAAGGACTATGCGCACCCCGGAGCGTCCAATGCAAGACGTACACAATCCGGATCAAGCTGCGACACCAACAGAGGCCAGTGTAAGACTGGGGGAGGGAGAAGTTTTGCCGTTGGTTTCATGTGGTGCGAAACAAGGCAGCGAAAAAAGCGGCCAAAAAGCTACTCCTAGAAAAAACAGGCAAAGAGCTCAACCACGAAAAGAACAAAGAACCCCCCGATATACCGCAGAAAACAAAAAGCGAACCGCGGCGCAAACCCTTGCGAGAGGCACTGCTTATTAAACCCACTAAGGGCCAAACCTACGCAGATCTCCTCCGTGAAATTAAAGGAGCGGTCAAGCCAGACGACACCACAACTGCCATCAAGGCAGTTCGACCAACCCGGACCGGTGGCCTGCTGCTGGAATTCGGGCCAGAGGCCACAAACAAAGATGCATTCCGTGACGCGGTTCAAAAGGTTCTTGGAGATGCGGCAACGGTTGCCTCGCTCGAACCAAAGGCCACCCTGGAAATCAGGGACCTCGACTGCGTCACGGACAAAGCTGAAGTAGAGGACGCCATCAGGAGGGAGTTCCCCAGCTTAAGTGAAGTCAAGGCAAGATTGACACGTGAAAACACAAGGGGGCAACGCATGGCTATTGTCGAACTAGCTGATAAAGACGCCCAGCAAATCCTTGTGAAGGGCAAAATTAAGATAGGTTGGGTGATCTGCAGGATACGGAGAAGAGCGATCCCTATCCGCTGCTTCAGATGCTTCGAATACGGACACACCGCGTATGGCTGTAGGGGACCCGACAGGAGATCTCTGTGCTACAAATGTGGTGAAACGGGGCACAAAAGGAAGGAGTGCACGAACGAGGCAAAATGCATTCTTTGCAATGATGCTAAGCTAGCACCCGGCGACCTCAAACATGAGCCGGGGACAGGGAGATGCTGGGTTTTCAAGGAGGCCCTCACTAAAGCCAAATCGATACTCAAATGATCCGTATCCTGCAGGTCAATTTGCACCGAAGCACAAACGCCCAGGACCTACTTGAGCAGTTTGCGAGGGATAAGAAAGCTGACCTCCTGTTGCTGAGCGAGCAACATCATAACAAGGACTCGCAAGCGTGGTACCCTGACAAATCTAGTACCTCGGCCATCTGGGTTCGAGACAGCGCCCGCCTTCAGGTGCAGGGCCATGGACGCGGGGATGGTTTTGTGTGGGTGCGGTGTTCTGACGCCTAACGAGGCAATGCGATCTTTTCGAACCAAACTCGATGCCCTGGAGGACGCTGTCTCGAACACAGAGGGCCACATGATGGTCGGGGGAGACACCAACGCTAGAGCCATTGAATGGGGTATGCCACAATCCGACCCAAGGGGAAAGCAAATCTTGGACATGGCGGCCAGAACAGCGCTTTTTGTCCTAAATACTGGTAACACCCCTACTTTCCGCCGCTGGGGTTGCGTAGGAACCATACCCGATGTGACACTCGCTTCGGAGTCCCTGGTACCTAGAGTACACAACTGGCGAGTACTAGAGGACTACTCGGCTGGTGATCTCCAGTATATAGCGGTTGAGATTCACGACGGTGCCACTCTGCGTGCATATGCCCAAACTTCAATCCTCGGATGGAGGACTGGGAGGATGGACGTTGAGAGGTTTGCTGACGTGCTTACGGCAGGCGCACCGTTGCTGGGAGCTCCGCCAGGGAGTGGAGGGCCCACAGCCAAGGATTTGGTGAACTCAACTATGAGTACCATCATAGCTGCTTGCGAGTCTTCCATGCCCCGCCGGAGACCCCGACATGGTAAGCCTCCAGTATACTGGTGGTCAAACGAGATCGCCGAACAAAGAAGCGAGTGTCACAAACTTCGGCGAGAGGCCCAGCGGGCGCGAACACGGGAGGAGGCAGACATTAGGCTAGCAGCATACAGGTCCGGCAGGAAATATCTTCGCAGGCTCATTAACAAGAGCAAGGCCCGATGCTGGCAAGAACTCGTGGATGATGTAAATAGGGATCTGTGGGGCCTTGGCTTCAAGCTGGTCATGGGGAAACTTGGTGCCCTACGGAAGCCTTGCATACATGACGCGGAAAAGATGGACGCGATAGTGCGGGGACTCTTCCCCGCCCACCCCGTCCGTGTTGACGCTGTCCGTGGTGAAACAGCGGTACAGTGCCCACTCTTCACACAGCTGGAACTGGAGGAGGCAGTCCTCTCCCTGAAAGCGAGGAAGGCTCCAGGTCCAGATGGTGTTCCAGCTGAGGTTTTGCAGCTCGTCTATCACCATTGTCCTGACTTGCTGCTCAGCACATTCAACGCTTGCCTACGGGACGGGGTTTTCCCTGTACGATGGAAGGTGGCGAGGCTCGTGCTGATCAGCAAGGGGAAGGGAAATCCCGAATCGCCGTCTGCATACCGCCCGTTATGCATGCTAGACACGGCTGGGAAAGTGCTAGAGAAACTCATCAAGGGAAGACTCACTGACGCGATTTGTGCTGCTGGGGACCTATCTCCTCGGCAGTACGGCTTTAGAGCAGGACGTTCTACTATTGATGCGATTGCAGAGGTGGTGAACGCGGTCCAAAAGGCAGAGGCATGTAGTCGCACCAAGCGACGGATCGTCCTGTTGGTGACACTCGACGTCAGGAATGCCTTCAACTCCACTAGATGGGTGGATATTCTGGACACGCTGGAAAACTCTTTTCAAGTTCCAGAATATCTAATGCGGCTTTTGAGGAACTACCTAACGGACCGAAGCCTGCTCTACGATACGACACAGGGCCAGGGATCTATCCTTGGTCTGGACCTGTGGAACGTGTCTTACGACGGGCTACTGAGACTTGAGATGCCAGATGAGTCGCGCTTGGTCGGCTATGCGGATGATGTTGCGGCTCTGGTCGCCGGACGCACCGTTGAACAAGCGCAACTTAGGCTAGGTATGCTAATGCACTGAGTGAGGGACTGGATGACTGCACGCGGGCTCAGCTTAGCACTGGAGAAAACCGAAGTGGTCATCTTGACAAAAAAGAGAATCCCTAGAGTAAGGATGATCAGTATTGGAGATATACAGGTCGAATCGAAGCCAGCGGTGAAGTACCTGGGGCTACTGATCGACTCGAAGATGAGTTTCTCTGAGCAAATCAGGGCAACGGCTGAGAAGGCTGCTTCGGGAATATCGGCCCTGAGTCGACTTATGGCCAACGTAGGGGGACCCAGCCCATCAAGAAGACGCCTCTTGATGAGTGCTGTAGGGTCAGTGCTACTGTACGGAGCAGAGGTATGGGGCGACGCTCTCAGCAAGGAGGTATACCGAAAACGATTGGCACAGGTACAGAGAAGAGGAGCACTGAGAATTGCATCTTCGTATCCAACAGTCTCCGACTCGGCGGTGAGAGTGATTGCAGGCGTGATACCTGTCGCCCTCCTTGCAAGAGAGCGCCGCGCTATTTACCTGCGCCGAAACGAGGATGCGAGGGAGATGGTTGTCCGCGAGGAGAGACAACGCTCGCTCAACGATTGGCAGCAGTCTTGGAGGAATTGCACGAAGGGAAGGTGGACTGCGCGCCTCATCCCGGATGTGAGACCGTGGCTAAATTGAAAGCATGGTGAGACTGACTTCTATCTGACCCAGCTTTTGAGCGGGCACGGGTGTTTTCAGTCTTACCTGCACAAGATCGGCAAGTCACGGTCTCCCAATTGTCGGTTTTGCCCAGGAGAGGAGGACAATGCCTGTCACACATTTTTTGCGTGTACCAAATTGGCCAGGCTGCAAAGGGAACTCTACAGGGAGACGGGAGACCTCACCCCGGATAATCTAGTTGCGGTGATGCTCGAATCGGTTGACAAATGGAACCAGGTGGCACATTATGCTCGGGCAGTCCTAAAAGATAAAAGGGACTCACAGCAGCCGGAGGTGCTGGGGCTGGGGATCGCTCTTCTGGCATTTCCTCTTCCCCTCTCCCCTCCCGCTAGGAAAGGGACTCCCCAGCTTGAAGGCGCCCCACGGCATAACAAAACGAGACCTGGCCCGAAGTAATGTGTCAAACGGTTCCAGGCTAGGTTCTCAGATTGACAGGGGAGGTGTTCAGTGGGTAGTCCAAGGGTATCCTCCATGGGAGTCCCACACTGCCAGACTTGGCAGGCGTAAATGCCTTCACCTCCCTACCACAAAAAAAAGGGGAACTCTACAGGGAGATGGGAGAGCTCACCCCGGATAATCTAGTTGCGGTGATGCTCGAATCGGTTGACAAATGGAACCAGGTGGCACATTATGCTCGGGCAGTCCTAAAATGTAAAAGGGACTCGTAGCAGCCGGAGGTGCTGGGGCTGGGGGATCGCTCTTCTGGCATTTCCTCTTCCCCTCTCCCCTCTCGCTAGGAAAGGGACTCCCCAGCTTGAAGGCGCCCACGGCGTAACAAAACGAGACCTGGCCCGAAGTAATGTGTCAAACGGTTCCAGGCTAGGTTCTCAGATTGACAGGGGAGGTGTTTAGTGGGTAGTCCAAGGGTATCCTCCATGGGAATTCCACACTGCCAGACTCAGCGGGCGTAAATGTCTTCACCTCCCTACCACAAAAAAAAAAGATCGAGTGTAGAAAACCATTTTGGGTCGGCTAAAGTCTCCGTGATGTTGTCGATGCGTGGAAGGGGTAACTGTCTTTCTTGGTGACGTCGTTAAGCTGCGTATAGTCGACACAAAAGGAGTGCTGCCATCCTTTTTCTTTACTAGAACTACTGCCGCTGCCCATGGACTGACAGAGGGCGCTATAACACCTTGCTTTTCCATGTCCGAGACCAATGCGCTCACTTCTCCTTGTTTGGCTGTAGGAGGACATGTCAGTGCTTATCAAATTGGCTCCCTGTGTATTAATGACATAAATTAACATACTCGTTGGGCCTTGTTATCTGGGCTTTTTGAGAAGATGTCACTGTATTTGGTGACCAGATCAGAGGCTTGCTTGAATAGCTCCACTGGCGATTTGGTCTGCTTCAAGATTGCAAGACGTGAGTTCCCAGGCTTTGTCTATGTCTTGCTTCTTTTTCCAAAGATGTTCGTGAGTAGCTTTCAAAGAGGTGGTGGTAGAAGCGAGCCGACAACTGCCGATGATTGCTCCCAATTTGATGTTCGTGGTTGAGTCCGCCGTGTTAAGAACTCTAACTGGCACGTATCCATTTCTTACAGATCTTAAAAGCCCTTATGAAGTATTTGTTGCCACACTAGGTCTGGTCGGATAAACGATCGGGTTGCACCAGTGTCGATTGTTATGGTGAAATGTTCTCCATCAACTAAACCCGGAACACATAAGTTTGCTTCTTCCCGATGTAGTCTTGACACGGTGATGGTAGTGCTGTGGACGTCGATCCTTCTGGCCCACCTCCGCCCCACGCAGTTAGCCCCCTCAGTTTGAACGGCTTCCATACTGGGCTCTTGACTCGGTCTGGATCTCCTCCACCCTGGACAATAGCTCGCTTTTCTTCACTTCTTGCTGTTTCTTTGCAGGTACCACTTCTCTCCGCAATTCCAGCATCTAGGCCCACCATTTACCTGTGGGTCTCGCTCAACTTTCACGCGCTCACACGTGCTTTTATCTGTCTTTACCTCCCAAGCCCGGGCAGTGGTATAAGTCCCATTTTTCGCTGCCTCAAAGTTCAGACTATAAGCCAATGCGTCCTTAACCATTTGCTTTTGAGCTAAATACACCGCTTGTTGCAATTCCTGGTCCTTTAATGCACCCAGGAGCGCTTCTGTTTCTGCGTCTTCTCAATGTTCTGGGTCATAGGCTGGGTAAGCCAAAAGTGCCAGTCGCTCAATATCTTGTGCTAGCTACTGTACGGTTTCTGCATCCGATGCCGTAGCTGTTCCCGATAAGTCCGCTTCAGATGATCGTCTCCATAATGCATGGCAGGCGCATTCATAATTGCAGCCAAGTTTGAGAGCAACTCAATGGAAATATTCTGCAGAAGCTCAGCAGCTGGACCTCTTAGAGCAAGAATTAATGCAGTTGCTCGTTCCTGCTCATTCCAGTGATTGGTCCTAGCGGCGGCTTCAAACTAGGTTTTGTAAATACTCCAGACCGTTTGCTCGTCGAATATGGGTGTTTTCATTTTTCTGGATGAGCTTTGCGCTGCGATTATAGGTGGAGCTGGTGAAATGGTTACTACTGCCTTCGCTGCTCCAAATTCCTGTTTTATTTTTTCCATCTCAATGTAGATTCTCTCCTCGACCTGGCTGATATCATGTTTGATTCTCTCCTCGACCTGGCTGAATTCATGGTTGATTCTCTCGTCGACCTGTTAAACTTTTTCCTTGACGCATTTGTAATGATTTTATGTCTGTCCGTATAGGACACGGGTGCCGATGGTCTGGCACAAGGGTCAGCGAGCTATAAACAACACCGAGCTCAGCTAACTAGCTTCGCTTAACGACCGCGTACGCGTGCTTGACGACTAGCATTTGCAGGATCATATGAGGCGGGTTCTTGTCGAGCCACGAAGCTACATTACAAAATACTTATCACACGTACTCTACTCTACAAGACGTACCGATCAATTTTTATTATCTTTAGAAATGTTCTATTAGGTGTCAGTTAAGCTACTCTACGGTAATTCAATATTTTTTTTTTTGCCTCGTTAAAGTTAGCGGACACGGAGGCTTGAGACAAACGCAAACACTACACAAAAAGCAACCGTTACTTTCTCCGAAGAAGGTCGTTGCATTGCAAGGGGAATGTCAAACCTAAAGATGTTAAAGTGGCTGAAGTGAACCACTCATCTCTGCCTAAAGGATGGAAACTTGACGGATGTAGTTTAGTTTTACACTAGTAAAACAACAAACTAAGCAGTTTCGACGGGGTGACCACCTTATCTCTTCAGGAGCAGCCACTCCTGATCACCACGGGGCTGCTCGACTGCTTATGTTTATTACAGGGCAGTCTCTTCGATGCCGACCCAGACATGGAGAGACTGAAGGATTTCGCTCTTCACTAGTGAAGAAACAATTGTTTCCGCAGTGGAGAGATGGTTGGTATAATTTTAGGCCCCTCTCCTTGAATATAAGTCCCTGTCTTCTACGAAAGTATGCTAATAAAAACCGCTAACCAATCATAAAAACAAACCGGGTGTCGGTCAGGACTAATTGATGATGCGGATTTTATCACTGCCGGTCATCAGATTAGCTCCCAGCAAAAACTGACGCAACTCCAAGCAGTGTATTTGAAAACCCCTGGCACCATCAGTTTGTTCAAAATTAGAACTGTCCGACTTCAAACTGTATAAAAATGTGCAAACCTTTCTTTTGGCAACATGAAGTGACGCACTACTCTATAACATCATCGGCATGTTCAGGCGACTGAGCCACCACGAACGAAGAACTCCAGAAGATGCTATAGACCTTATTATACCGAAGACAAGACAAACAACACCAAAAGAAAGTTTATCGGTGACTCTATCTTTACTTTACGGAACCCTCCAAAGTATGCTACGTTAATATCAAATGGTGAGGGCGACAATAAAAATTGAATCGGTTCATCTGCCGACAGCAAAATTAAAAATGTGAGAACTCGAAGGAGAGTGGTGTTGTTTCCCCTTCGGGCCCCACGTTGGGCGCCATTGTAATGATTTTATGTCTGTCCGTATAGGACACGGGTGCCGATGGTCTGGCACAAGGGTCAGCGAGCTATAAACAACACCGAGCTCAGCTAACTAGCTTCGCTTAACGACCGCGTACGCGTGCTTGACGACTAGCATTTGCAGGATCATATGAGGCGGGTTCTTGTCGAGCCACGAAGCTACATTACAAAATACTTATCACGCGTACTCTACTCTACAAGACGTACCGATCAATTTTTATTATCTTTAGAAATGTTCTATTAGGTGTCAGTTAAGCTACTCTACGGTAATTCAATATTTTTTTTTTTGCCTCGTTAAAGTTAGCGGACACGGAGGCTTGAGACAAACGCAAACACTACACAAAAAGCAACCGTTACTTTCTCCGAAGAAGGTCGTTGCATTGCAAGGGGAATGTCAAACCTAAAGATGTTAAAGTGGCTGAAGTGAACCACTCATCTCTGCCTAAAGGATGGAAACTTGACGGATGTAGTTTAGTTTTACACTAGTAAAACAACAAACTAAGCAGTTTCGACGGGGTGACCACCTTATCTCTTCAGGAGCAGCCACTCCTGATCACCACGGGGCTGCTCGACTGCTTATGTTTATTACAGGGCAGTCTCTTCGATGCCGACCCAGACATGGAGAGACTGAAGGATTTCGCTCTTCACTAGTGAAGAAACAATTGTTTCCGCAGTGGAGAGATGGTTGGTATAATTTTAGGCCCCTCTCCTTGAATATAAGTCCCTGTCTTCTACGAAAGTATGCTAATAAAAACCGCTAACCAATCATAAAAACAAACCGGGTGTCGGTCAGGACTAATTGATGATGCGGATTTTATCACTGCCGGTCATCAGATTAGCTCCCAGCAAAAACTGACGCAACTCCAAGCAGTGTATTTGAAAACCCCTGGCACCATCAGTTTGTTCAAAATTAGAACTGTCCGACTTCAAACTGTATAAAAATGTGCAAACCTTTCTTTTGGCAACATGAAGTGACGCACTACTCTATAACATCATCGGCATGTTCAGGCGACTGAGCCACCACGAACGAAGAACTCCAGAAGATGCTATAGACCTTATTATACCGAAGACAAGACAAACAACACCAAAAGAAAGTTTATCGGTGACTCTATCTTTACTTTACGGAACCCTCCAAAGTATGCTACGTTAATATCAAATGGTGAGGGCGACAATAAAAATTGAATCGGTTCATCTGCCGACAGCAAAATTAAAAATGTGAGAACTCGAAGGAGAGTGGTGTTGTTTCCCCTTCGGGCCCCACGTTGGGCGCCATTGGAATGATTTTATGTCTGTCCGTATAGGACACGGGTGCCGATGGTCTGGCACAAGGGTCAGCGAGCTATAAACAACACCGAGCTCAGCTAACTAGCTTCGCTTAACGACCGCGTACGCGTGCTTGACGACTAGCATTTGCAGGATCATATGAGGCGGGTTCTTGTCGAGCCACGAAGCTACATTACAAAATACTTATCACGCGTACTCTACTCTACAAGACGTACCGATCAATTTTTATTATCTTTAGAAATGTTCTATTAGGTGTCAGTTAAGCTACTCTACGGTAATTCAATATTTTTTTTTTTGCCTCGTTAAAGTTAGCGGACACGGAGGCTTGAGACAAACGCAAACACTACACAAAAAGCAACCGTTACTTTCTCCGAAGAAGGTCGTTGCATTGCAAGGGGAATGTCAAACCTAAAGATGTTAAAGTGGCTGAAGTGAACCACTCATCTCTGCCTAAAGGATGGAAACTTGACGGATGTAGTTTAGTTTTACACTAGTAAAACAACAAACTAAGCAGTTTCGACGGGGTGACCACCTTATCTCTTCAGGAGCAGCCACTCCTGATCACCACGGGGCTGCTCGACTGCTTATGTTTATTACACATTCAATTTGGTTGGTCAGACTATCGAGCTCCGCTTTTATTTCAGTTTACTGTTTCTCCAGCTTCTGTATAATATCTGCCTTGATTTCGAATGCTTGTTGGTCCATTTTCTGGTCTAGCTTCGCAGTTAAACTCGTTGACTGTTCATTTAGCTGCCATGATTGTTCATTTGGCTTCGTAGTTAGACTGGATGACTGTTCATTTAACTTCGCAATTCAACTGCGTGCCTGTTCATTTAGTTTCGTTGGTTGCTCCTCTAGGTTCTGTGTGATGTCTGCCTTGATTATGAATGCTTGTTGGTCCAGCTTCTGGTCAGCAAACGCCCCAGATTATACCCAACCATATGATAAATAAGTCTGGTACGAATTTCACCAGTGAAAAACTTAGTCTACTCAATAAAGGACTGAACTATGCGATGGCTCCTCAAAAATCTATAGTGAATACCATTGTGGATATTGAGTCCGGAATAAAATATCTACATACTGACATGAAAGATGAAACAAGACAAGATATAAGCAAAATATTAGAAACCAAAAACTATCAGCATAAAAATAAAGAGCATATGATCTTATTTATTTATTTATTTATTTACTTAAATTCCATTTAACAGATAAACATAATCCAATTACAAAATGGAACAAAACAAACAGAAAAGAAAATTAGTGAAAATTAGAATTAAGTGTTAAAGTTAATTTAAAAAAGAAATTCAATGGTACTAACAATAATAAATATGCGTGTAAAATTAAATTAAAGCACACAAAAAAAGAAAATAAAGTCTGATAATTACTCCAGTTGAGTTTTAAGAATCAGGCTTCTTAATCTCAATTTAAAAACTAGGTATGAGTCGGAAGAAGGACTAAGCTCAAGCTTATCATGATTCCTTACCATTCGT
Organism: Odontomyia ornata; assembly: GCA_963969285.1. Taxonomy (NCBI): domain Eukaryota; kingdom Metazoa; phylum Arthropoda; class Insecta; order Diptera; family Stratiomyidae; genus Odontomyia; species Odontomyia ornata. The sequence goes on from OZ017740.1 coordinate 201,643,034, forward strand.
ATAATGGGAGAATGAAAATATAAATTTGTATGGGCATACGGTGGCACGAAAAAATTGGTTGCCTGAGAAGAACGCGATGATTGACGAAGACGTAAGTCTGCAAAGAATGTTAATGAAATTTGATTGTGGCAGAGTTGATACAGAAAACACTGATCTAGATACATGCGACGGGACGACAGAGTAGGCAAACGTAGGAAGGATAAACGGCAGTCATAGGGTTGATATGGGATTTTGAATTTGTAAAACAAGACACGAGTAAATTTACGCTGGACATTCTCTAACGAGTCAATGAGGTAGGAGTGTCAGGGAGACCAAACTACAGAGCAATATTCGAGGATAGGACGGGCAAGACAGATTAACAAGCGGATGGGGGTAGATATATTGTTAAATTTATGAGCATGCCTGGAAATAAGTCCCAATATTTTCGAGGCCCTAGTAGTCATGATTAGAACGTGAGCATCAAAATTGAGCTTAGGATCAAAAGTAACGCCAAGGTCCTTAGCAGAGCTCACAGCAGCGAGTGGGACTTCATTCAACATAAAGGTGAAAGTCAGCGGAATACGATTTAGATTAAAAGTCATTTTATAGCATTTGGCAACATTAAGACAGAAGTAGTTAGACGAACACCAGTTACTTAGTGCATTCAGGTCCATCTGAAGATATTGACAATCTTGTACAGACCTGATAGCTCGAAAGACTTTAAAATCATCAGCATACAGTAGGCATTTGGAAGCGATAACTAAAGGAAGATCATTTATAAGCAATAGGAATAGGAGGGGACCTAAAATGGAATAGAGGTAGTTCCACAGTAACTAACACAACATATACGAGAAGACATGTAGGAGTCCATCCATGATAAGAGAGGGCCGACAACCCCAAAAGTTTTCAGTTTATAAAAGAGAAGTTGATGGTTGACCGTGTCAAATGCCTTCGAGAAGTCAGTGAAGATTACATCAACCTGTGAATTCAATTAAATTTGAGCTCGTAGAGCGACCTTTGAGAGACCCATGTTGTTCCTTCGACAGGATAGGGGTCAATGAAACTGAAAGCCGGTTATGTACCAGACGCTCGAGTAATTTTGGGAAACAGGAAATTAACGAAATAGGACGGTAATTGGACACAGAAGAAGGATCACCACTTTTAAGAATAGGAACAACGTTTGCTCTTTTCCAATAAGTAGGGAAAAAACCAGTCTTTAGACTGAGGTTGAAGAGAAGTGCTAGAGGGATACAAAGTGAAGACGCTAATTACTTGACAAAAATATTCGGCAAGCCGTCAGGACCAGGTGATATATTAGGATTAAGTGAATTAATGAGGGATTCAACTTCGATATGGTCAGCGAAAAGTGAAGAAATGTCAATGGAGTGAAGTACCGGTGTATTAACTGGATCGGAGACATGAGAAGAAGGAATAAAAGTTGACGAGAAAAACTGAGAGAACAAGTTGGAAATCTCCTGTGGAGAAGAGCTAACTATATTATTCCAGCGGACTGAAGGAGGGACAGAAGAGGAGGACTTGAAGGATCTAATGTATGACCAGAATGGTTTCGCATGATTCGCCATGAAGGAACTCTCCAAGCTACTGAAGTAGTTTTTCATTGCAGTCTTTAGTTCTTTTTTTGCTACAAGACGTAGATCACAAAAGCGGGCTCTGGATTCTTCAGTACCACAACGCTTGAAACGGCGGTGTGCCTTACTTTTAGCATTCAAGGCACTAAGTACTTGCTTGGTTAGCCATGGTTTCTGCTTTACTTTGCGAAGAGCTTGTAAAGGTGTGAAGTGTTTAATCAAGTCATAGAGGTAATTATAAAACTTATTCAGAGCTTCCTCAAACTCCAAATTATCAAAAAACTCCTGCCAGTCAATCAAGCTCAGCTCGGAGGCTAAAGCTTCGTAGTTTACTTTGAAGAAGTTAAATTTTGGAGAAGAAGCAAAAGTACGACTTGACAAAGGTGTAATGGAGAAATCGAGCGATAATGACAGATGATGACTATCAATACTCACTAGAGGATTTAATGCAGTGGAAACAGATAAACAGTTTAGGGGAAAGTTAGAAAGAACAAGGTCAAGTACCCGACCATTAGCATTAGGGATATTATTGAATTGCGATAGTGAACAGAGTGATAGAAATGAGGAGAGGGATAAAGAAGATGCATCGGTTGATGAAACAGATAAAGGAAGGTTCTTCGTCCATTGCACTGTTCCCAAATTAAAATCACCGCATATTAGAATTAAAGATTGCGGATGATGCAATAAGACATAAGAGGAAAACTTGTCAAAGAATGTCTCATACACATACAAAGGAGAGTTACTAGGTATGTAGACAGAGGAAACTAATGAAGATGTATTGTTAGGGAGGAAGATCTTGACAATCACACAATCTATAACACGGGAAAAGCAAAACTCAGCCCAAAGAGAGCTACGCACTGTATTACTAACAGCTACAAGAACACCATCTCCATCTACTTTATTTGCAGAATCCAAGTCCCAATCACAACGGTACATATCAAAATCAAGGGATATTTCCGAGTTTAAGATGTTACTATTTAACCAGGTTTCCGTAAGACATATAAATACATCTTCGTTGAGTTGTAACGATAAAAAGAGCTTATCAAGCTTGGTCCTTAACCCTCTTACATTTTGGTAATATACTGGAATATTTGAAGTTAAGCTACAGTCATGAAATCTTATACTAGTTTGTAGGCTGCGGTCTTCCCGATGCACGAAAGGACTTCCTTCTCCTTGAGCTGAATGGTTTAATAAGTACTCCAGGTGGCCAAGCTTCAGGATTCAAGATAGTATCACAATTTGAGGGCACTGTTAGCTTGAAAGAAGCTACCACTCTGTCCTTCAGATTGCCCTTAGTTAATTTGTAGCAACTAATAACTTTAACAGCTGGCCCAAATTTTTTACAAACGTATTTTTTTAGGTATTCCGCAGTTGTATGGTAGCTTAGGCGCGAAATAAAGATCTTCTTTAGAGGGGATACGATGTCAAGTGTTGGGAGTTCGTCATCTGAAATCAGAGTAGCAACAGCCAAGGTGTCAACAATAGATGAGGGCGGAAGACTAGGCGATTGATTATTTTTGATTTTAGGGATAGCACCCCGATTTATTGATGAGGGTCCCGGAAAGCTATCACATGTCACAGGTAATTCATTACTAACCACATGCTGAGTTGCTGCTGCAGGCACAGGAGAATTAGAACACAACGTGGTAGTGCTAGAACCAGCAGCAAGGTTCGGGGTTTTAGGAGCTGATAGCTTTGCCAGCGATTTACTACGAGTAAGGATGCAACGCCTTTGTACAGGCGTAATTGAGCCACTAATGCATTCCTGCTGAGCTGTCGGCGTAAGTAATTGCATCTGGTTATTAACGTCAGTGATATTCACTGAAGCCAGAGTTTTGGGTGACGCGTCCTCTGTAAATCGCAACAGGGTCTCGAATTCCAGACATGCATTTGAGCACTTAGCTTGAAGCTGTTTAAGCTCTTCCGCGAGCGATTTTATTGTTTTATCAGCTAATTGCAGACTGGAAACATATGCTGACAACAATTAAAGACAAAGCCAGTATACTATCTTTAAGCAGATAAGAAAAATGCAGTTGTAATCACTAGCAAAGCAAAACATGATGAAATAGTCAAAAATTCCTTAACAAATGGCCATTATATGCAATTAATAACTAATCCCTTCCCAGAGTCAATCAAAAGGGTGGAGAAAACCCTTGAAGAATATAAAAGTGTACTAAATCAATAAAAACTCAGAATGCATAGCCCATCACTTCACCGCATACGAGTCCAGCCAAAACTTAACAAAAATAATGAGAATGTTCGAGAAATAACAGCTGATTCGAACTCACCAACTTACAAAATCGCAAAATGGCTAACGAAAGAAATTGAAAGTCTAGGAACACCAATAAGCCACAGATCTATCCAGAATTCAGCAGCCTTAATCAAGCAATTGGAGGATATCGAAAGCGTAAAAACAGACAAGGTTATAGTTTCGTTCCATGTGAAAGCTCTTTGCCCGAGTGTACCAGTGAAGGTACTTTTTGAAACCTGGTTATTAAACATTGAAAATACAGCTGAATGGAAAGCGAAAGTCAAGTGTTATGTAAAGCTAGCACGGTTATGTATGAATGAGAATTATTTCACGTTCTGAATCAAATTCTATAAAATAACATCAGGTATGGCAATGGGAAGACCGCTATCACCAGCGAGATTTTTATGGCTTATATTGAAGACATTATCGAAAAGGAAGGCTTGATGCCAAAATTCTGGGCAAGATATGTAGATGACATATTGACCATACTTCTTGGAGATGAACTGGAAAATACCTTCCAATGCATAAACCGTATCCATCCAAAAATCAAATTCACAATGGGAACGGAACAACATGACGCAATCCCGTTCCTAGATATGATGATTATCAGGAATAATGGTAAAATCGAATTTGATGTTTATCGGAAACAAAGCTACACTCGGCTTACAATAACCAGCAACTCGTTTCACTCATACGCGCACAAAATGGCGGCGTACCACTCGATGATACACTGGCTGCTGACAACATCACTAAACGAAGAGCGCTATACTCGAGAAAAAAATGGATTATTGACACAGCAAAAATTAATGGGTTCGATAGCAACACAATCGAAAACATAGTCCGGAAAAAGAAGAATAAGCTACAAATACGCAAGCGAACAACATTGTGCAACCAAAGTGCAGAGTTCAAGCAAATCAGTGTAAACAACACGAAATATCTGAAACCAAAAAAGCATTCAAGAAACAACAGATATAAAAACTAGCAGCAAACCGCCACCATACGATTCAACCATATTTATGAATGGGAAAGGATCCTATAACCATGGAAGAAAGGAGCGGTATCCACAGAATAAGGTGCATAGGGCAGGAAAAAAGGCTGATACCAGTAAGATTACACGAGCATCTTCGAGAAGCAATCATAGCAGCGAAGGAACCAGGTTGTAGTAATCGAGCAGCAACACTAGCACACTGCTCGGCAACCTTCCCATCTTCCGCTTCGCCACAAAGTTAACCTATCATAAGCTTGTGTACACTGCAACACAAATATGCTTTGCAGCCGATTACAAATAGTTTTGAGGTGGATAATTTTAAGCCAGTCGCCATTCATGAAAGGGACCAAAAGATGTTGGATAATTCCGATCACCTAATCCAACAATCAAATTCTTCGCAACAACTGGGTGCGCTTCCAATTGCGTTTCAACCACCTGGAGAGCTTCTGCCGCGTATCGCCGAGGAAAAAGATTCTCCTATAAATTCTAGTCATAAGCATTTTTATGTCCCTCGGAAAAGCATCGATGATTCAAATCAAAATATGCATACATCAGTAATAGTGTCCGAGCAAGTCGTCGTGGAAGATGAGACCAAAAGGTTAATTGCATTCAATGCTATTCTTATTGATCGATGGGCCACACATGCAGAGGGTTTTTTCCTATGTCAAATTTGAAGTTCTTCAGCATTTGTGGGGTTGGAGTTTGCTTTTGTTCCCCAACTCTTCTAGAGAGTAACCAACTATTTATTACCATAACATCGATAAGATGGTAAAATAGCTTCAAATACCATTTTTTCGTCCTAATTTTTATTTTATATTTTCCCAGGAACGAATCAAGTAGGTCTACTCCACCCATATGCTGGTTATATATTTTGACTACTTTGGGACAATCTACTTGTACTCGTATATATTTCTTTTGTTTCTTACAATACCTCTTTACTGATTGTATTGGCTCTCGTCCCACAAAAGATATAAGACAACAGGTTTGTTATCATACCACTTTACTGTAACTATAGCTGTTCCATCAGCATTAGTTACCCATTCCTCTGAAAACCCTCTATCCACTTTATCTTTTTTTAGATCCTATAGGGAAGGTATTTGAAGATCTTTTTCTAAACGGCCTTTGTTCAGAGTTCCCAGTGATTGTATACCTTCTTTGGCCTAATATGATATTAATTCTGGAGACGTGTAATAGTTATCAAAAAAGTACTTATATGTCTGGCGCCGGGGTATGCACCTAGCCAAGCGAACGACGATATTTGAACTTGCTCCCAGGTCTGGCTCAGTTGAAAGTCTTTTTTCTGGATTGTTCTCCATTCCTGAATAAATTTCAAAATCGTAAGCAAAGCCACGATCGTCACAAAGAACCAGTAGTGTATACCCCCATTTATGTGGCTTGTTTGGTAGGTATTGCCGCAGAATATTGGAAGCTTTTGTCACACACATTTGTTCATCAACAGATAATGCTTCTCTTTAAGGCACAACGCAACATTTTTGTTTCAATATTTCCCATATTGGCCTGATTTTATGTAAACGATCATATCCCAGAGTGCCAGACGGTACTTGCATTGAATTATCGTTGAAATGCAAGAACTGGCAAATTTTTTTGAAATGATTTAGGGACATTGTTTCCATAATCAAAGAGATACTCAATTCGGGTGCCCAATACATTCGGATATTTGGCAATGGTGCCAAACTCATAATCAGACAGACACCTAAAAACTTTTTTAATTCTACAACGGAACATTCAAATGGTTTCGAGGAATCATTCTGTATATTAAATTTGTGCATTTCTTTTGCAATATGCGCCAGTAGCTCCTCATCAAAGAACCATGAAAAATATTGTAAGGGAGTTTCAAATTCTGTGATCGATGACTGTAAGTTTGTGCCTCCAGTAAACTCATTGTGTGTAGATTGAAAAGATTGTTTTTTCCATATAAACTTCCGTTTTTTCTTCTTGCTGACTGACTCAGAGCCATGGCTTCTAGTTTTGTTATCAAAAGCAATACTCACAGAAGTTGATGATCTCGTTTCACGTGGTTGCCTAAACGCACTTGAAGTTGTCTCTGAAGTTACCCCTGATGTACTAGATTGAGGACTTGATCTTTGTTTTTGCTGACGATAATTTTGTGTATCCATGAATTGCTCGTTAACGGGAGACGAACAATGTTCTCTTTGTGGCGATGCTGAAATGTCCATATCATCAATGGTAGACTGGATTTTTCTGATATCTTCATCACTTTCAGCTTCAGAGAAATCTTCGCCATCTTCACTTTCTGAAGGGATAGACAATAAATATTCTATTTCTACATCACGCAACTTTTTGCTTGACATAATCTGTAATAAATCAAAGTATTCCTAAGCAAAGACGATACAAGTACATTTTCATGAAAAAGAGAACTGAAGCTCAATGTACCGCATATAGAACATTGATCAAAATACGATTTTCCTGAACATTTACTATCGTATCACAAAAACTAACTTACCACAGCAAAATACACGCTTTCTCTCAAACCAAAATAATTTTTTTTTTGCTTAAAAATATTCGGTAACTGTTGTTTACACTTTGTTAAACTTCGAAAATCGGCAAACGAAAAAGTTTCATCCAAATTTCAAGCCGTATTGACAGTAATAAGAGCGTTAACGACATCTGAGTGCCATAGTTTGCGTTAACATATTGCTGCATTTGGGGTGAATCTACTGAAATCCAAAAGATGTCACTATCAGCATTTTATTAAGCTGTAGGAAGAATGAAAATGGTTGTCCCACATATGGTACTAAGTGCCATGTAGGGTTAATAGTTACATGCAAAGGCGTACTTCAATAGTACAAAACGCAAACCACCCTTCAGGTGGTCGAAATGCAGATACGTGCTTAAAGCATTATGATCAGTGTGATAATTATCATCGCCGCAAAAGTAGTTCTCAAAAACACATTCACCTCAACCACACAATTCACATCCAATTGCACGCCTCCGAGTACCGTTGACGGACTTCACAAGCTGCAATTGACATTCATGTCAGCTATCCGCCACCGAAGATGAGTGAAGCTGTGGTCGCAACAACGCGATCGTCATTTTGTTTCTTCGCGTGACTTGAGTCAATTTGTGCGCGCATGAGATCTTACTTTAGAGTGTCGTGAGTGCATGCATGTACGCATTTTTTCATTACAGAATTTGTGGAACTGCTCTCATCAGTTATCTACGGGATAGAGTAATTTGCAAGTTTGATCAGATGTGCGTGACATTGTCGCATCAGTCATTTATTTTTGTCAGTTGGTGAGGGTCAGTGATTTTGGTTAGAACGACAAACGTTCGCGGGAACCTTCACTATCATTACGGTTAAGTGTTTTGATGGATCGAAATTGGAAGTCAGCCAGTATTTAACGTTCCCTGAAAAACGTGAAAAGTAAACATTACAAGACAGTCTCAAGACATCCATGACGAGCTTATAGGAGCGGGACGGAACAGCAGTGGTTTTCGATTCGTGCTGCGGTTGTAAAATTGATTAACGGCAGTCAAGCGCTGTTGCCGAGTTTCTCGTCAAAAAAGTTCCATTTAAGTCAGTGAATGCGTACCTGGTGTACGAGTGTTAGCACGAAGACCGAAGCGTGGATGCCAATAAAAACAGATCACGCTAGATCACAACAAAAGCTAGACACCTACGTGCGGTAGGAATTCGCTTGCAGACGGGACGAGATGGGTATAGAAAATATTTGGAACGTACGCATGTAATGGAAACGCTTTGCAAGGCAATAGTGGAACTTTTCATCCAACCAAATCCTAAACCTAAAAATGCTGTTGATTTTATTCGCAACGATTTCGGCGGTTCGGTGTTAGAAAATGACACGATTGCTCATCTGAAGCGGGAATTGCAAGTATCTCGCAGCGAGGCGAGCCAACTTCGAAAACATATTGAAGAGTTGAAGCTTAAAATCGCAAAAACATCAACTAATTTGGATAATCTTGAGGAAGATTGTAGATGCAGATTCTTTTTCATTCATATTCAACACACACTGAAAAACTTTCTTAATTCAAAGACTACAAAATATTGACTATGCCTGGTGATTCTGATTTAAATTAGCTTAACAATAATTTTGAAATCGATTTTAATTAGAAAAAAAAACAAAACATTTCCAGGACTTAAACACTCCGCTTCGTCAACGAGCGCTCGTCGTCGGACAAATTTATGTAAGTACCCTTTTTATGTCCTTATTATATTTGCCTTATTAAATTTTTGTAATTGTTACATTAAATAATTATAATTAGCATACTAACGAGTGATTGATAAAGAATGACGGTTTAGAAAGAAAATTGATAGAAACTGATGCAATGATGCCGTTCTTACACATCAACTAGAAGCTAGCATATTCGATATTTTATAATCACCTGCGCTGCTTCGAATCAATCAAAAAAATTGTATTTCAAATAGTGCACATATAAATCATACGTTTATGAAACGATACGTCCTTATTGAAATTCTTGGAAATTAAAAACGCAACCGATTTTAACGGTCGACTAAGCTCATTTCTACGATCATCCTAATAAACTAGATGAATGAGGGCAATAAATTGTGTTTTATCAAAAAATTTATACATATTTCAATTATGTAAAACTATCCTGAATACAAAAAAATCAATTCTACGTTTTATTTTTCACATGAACCGCTTATTCGTAATTGTCAATGTTTTTTTTTTTTGAAGCCAATTTAAGAATAAAAAAAATGAATCAATAATTTGTAAAACCGGTCTTTCCATTCCGTCGGATCTGACCGGGTATAGGATCCGGTACGGTGGAGGGCGTTCCCCACAAAAAATGGGCCAGCCACCGGGCTCATTCTAACCTCCTTTTGTTTCAGGAACTCTCGCGGGTTGAGTGGCCTCGAGCAAGGTGCCTTTTTATGGCATAGGGTTATGTGATCCGATTGCATAACTCTATGACATAAATTGGTCACCGGTGTATTTCTCCTCTGATGGGAAGGCTCATACAAATTATGTTGTATGAGTTTTCCACTCAGAAGCGAAATATAGGGCCACTGCAACGTTTATGGATCTTGATCCGGTTGGGCGGGTGCGAGGGGGCACCACCACCATCCGGTTGTCCCACTCTTATTTGTGGGCCATGTGCATCGTCGGGTAATGACGAAGTTACCCTAAGTCCGTCTGTTTTCACTTGTTCTCTGAACAAGTCATTTCCCCTTTTTGTAGTTACCTACAATTTTTCGACTTCGGTCGCCTGTTCTTTGAGACCCGAGAATTCGTGAATGCGAAATTCTTTTGTAGTGGGTCCTTGTGCTGGAGGAATGAACCCGCCCCACGACACCACAATGCTAACCTGCCAGCGCATTCACGCGTCCCCAGACAAGGACATTCTCAGCGGATATCAACATCTTCTCCGCCGAGGCAGCAGACCATCGCTGCAGTCCTTTACGGACTTGCATAGTTACTCGATTCACTACAAGGTACTCAAATCAAGTCGTCAATCGCAAAACGTATAATCACCAATCGTAAAATAGATATTAATGGCCTGGAGATAATAAAAAGTGTAGATTGCCCCAATAAACTAGATGTCCTCGAGTCAATATTTATACGGCAGGTACCTGCAGGGATTAGGATCAATACGGATCAAGGCAATTGCGATTCAAAACTGCTAAGGGTAATTAAAATCAAGGATAATTCAGTTTAAGGTTGTCAGTATATAAGCATGTTTTCAGAATGTACTTGTTCATTGTACTGAAGAAGATCACAAATAGTGGTCGAAAACGTTTTACAAAAATAAAAATTAATAATCTAACGCTTAAGGAAACAAAAAAAAATCTTTTCATATTATTTGTTAGACATTAGAACACGATGGACATAACACCAATTTAAGATAAGTCAATTTAAATAGTATCTCCACATATCCACAATTAGAATTTCCTCGAATATACTGACAAATGTTTTCACTTATGCCAATATTCATACAAAAGCTGATTTTCTAGCTCTTAAACCAATGAAAACTCTCTCCTGTAGTTTTTGGGATGGACCGCAACATTTAGGGAGTCTTGAAAGAGATCAATGAAAAAGGCAGTAAATTCCATATATATTATCAAAGAATATATTGTCATCTGCTTTGCGGAAAAAAACCAACTCCCTTATACAGAATTTTCAATACGTCACTTCCTACTGGCGATCCACCAGCACCACGCAGAGGCAGGCTGAAGCACCATGTACCCATCCTTAAAGGAGTCATGAAACAGCAACGCAAAGACAAGAAGATTTTACAGCAAAAAACTCGTCACCTCAAACGCAAGGTAAGTAATGTAGATAATATAATTGAGGAGCTGGCTGCAAAAATTTTTATTTCGGTTGACCATTCAGAGGGGCTTAAGGGGTCAAATATTAGTGAAGAATTATTTAAGAGGGTTAAAAACAAAATGTTCTCGTTGCTCAGTTCCTCGAAATCTTTCTTTGGAATTAAAAAAGTTTCTAACAATAAATTTTTTATCTCTAAGAGCATAAAATTACCTTCGGAAAAAAATTTCGCTACGTACCTACCTCATCCTAGGACAATATTTAAATGGTATCAAAATGATGATGGAAGGCCAGGGCCCACCCCGAGATCCTTCAAAACTTTCAAGCTTCTTGCAAAAATAAAAAAGTACGTGGTCTGCAATTTATGTGTAGATGAATTTACTATTCAAAGGCACGTTGCACGTTGTTGGGGATACTTATAAGGGATATGTGAGTCTTGGGGAATCCGAAAAACTCCCGGAAACATTGACTATACAGGCCATTGTTTTTTTGGTAGTGGCAATAAATGGTACCTGGAAAATTCCTTTAGGTAAGGTTTTCATAACCTCATTGAGAGATGATAAAAATCTCTTATTGAGTCATTTGTTACAGAGCTCCTTCGCATAAGAATAAACATTGTTAACGTTACATTCAATGAAGGAACTTCTAACGTTGGTATAATGTCATAACCGAGCAGTCTGCTCGAAAACCAACATATTGCGGATCCAAATTTCAATTGTAAATTTTAAATAATAATACTCATCATTTTTAAATTTGCAATTGAAATCTAGATACGGCAACCCTCTTTCCAACGGAACTCTTCCACGATCGCGCTTTCACGATGAGAAGGAAAGTTTATGGAAGGCTCGCCGACTGGTTTTTGGAGCGGTTCCGTAAGGTGACAACGAGCAACAAACCGGGAATCCAGACAAGAACGGAAGTCGTGGGCAGATCACTGCGCATGTGATTCTGTGCATGCCCCTACTATATCCCCCAAAATAATTATAGAAATAACCAGCAAAAAGTTTCTTGGGAATTTGACTCCGGTGTAGGGTGCGGCGACGACATTGGCAAAAAGGTAAAACGAAGAAAAACCTTGAAAAACGTCGTGGCGGAAATGTCGTCGCTGCTGGAAAAATGTAGTGGAAAGTCGTAGGTTGGCCACGGTGTGAAAACTGTGTGATTTGATTCTAACTCCTGTTGCCCCGCCAGTGCCAAAAAGTGAGTAGAAAAGTGAAAAGCCAACGCGTAACATAGCCAACTCGTTGCGACGACTTCGACATGAAAGAAAAGAAAAGTTGCGCGGAGTAACGGTGGTGAAAATCGCATGAAAAGTAAAAGTTTGCGATTGGTTGTGCTACGGCCCGTCCTCTAGCTTGCTTGTTCACGACCCATCTGGACGTGCTATTCATGCAAAAAGTCTAAAAACATAGTACTTCAATGACGACAATAGCAGCGATTTTGTTACGACACCTGCAATCGATCAAGTGATAACTGGAACGAAGGCTTTCACTGGCAATTTGCACGTTAAAAGATCATGTGAAGTGGAGAATATCAACAGTGTGAATTTGAAAGAGTTAAATGAAGATCGATTACAAAAATATGGAGATCAAATAATTACCGGAAATTTGCAGTTTAAAGGGGTTAACATAGAAAGCGTTTCATCCATCAATGTCAGTCTGAGAGTAGCCAATATTGAAAATATCCTGACATCATCAACTCTTCAAAGTGTATCACAAATAACTATTGAAAATCTGTATGTTGGATATGCTCAAGTTAATCAAATGTCTGATACAAATAAAATATTTAGTCAAAACCTCGACTTTATCATAAATGATACACTGCTTACGATTCCTCAGCTAATATAACAGGCTTCAAAAATTTCACTAGTGATTTTTCTACCAATGAGCTCATTCCAAATGGGAAACTAAATCGCTACTCAATAAATGCATTAATAATCATTTGGAAATTTAACCCAGGATATTGTGATTGATCATGATATTCTATTCGACAATGACATTGAAATCGATAGTTTAAAATTTGAAGGCGAAATAAATGGAATTTCAACAAGCAAATTTGGATCATGTTGGCCAACTGACGAAGGATATCAAACTTTCACTGCACCGCAAGTTTTTGACCAAATTACCGCTCAAAGCGTTTTTGTTGAAAGCCTAATAAACAAGACAAATTGAACTGAAATATTTTTTCAGATTATTTGGCTAGATAAAAGGCAGCGCTTACAAAAGGTAACATTTGCTAAAACAATTGCTGAAGAAAATCTACGCGTGCATGGAAAGATAAACGGAATGAACTTCACTGAAATTGTCTTAGTTAAAGAAGCAACAGAAGCTCAAAGCATTGAAGCACCAATAACTTGTGACGGCGATATTACAGTCTCAGGCAAACTCACAGGCCTCAATACCTTCAATAATATTGATTTGATAAAGCTGCAAGCCATCTTAACAGGATAATCGGAAAATGCAAATCGTTCCAAAAACTGTTGATGATGCAATTTTTGAAAAACTTCCGAAATTTCGTCTTTTAAATGGACGAAATGTCAACGATATTCTTAGTAATGTCAAGCTATCAAATCACTGTACACTTTAAATCGCATATTGAATTGAATGGGCCGATAAATGGTGTAGATTTGCAGTATCTGAAAGAAAACTACTTTAGCATAACTAAAGATCAACATGTTTCAACACCTTTTATTATTAAACAACCTGTCACATTCTAGAAGACTCTTTTTACGTAAGCTGCAGTACGGGTGAGTCATTTAAACTATAACAAATCACCAGAAGAAGAAGAAAAAATACCAACGAAGGAACATTTTCATACTAGTATTTAGTGTAGTTGCAAGTGATCAACTATAATTAAAGTTAAATAAGCTATCTCAATGATGTAAGGAAAAATAACTTTACGCGTTAGTGTATGGCTATTTAAAAATTTAACACAATTAATTCGGGCGTTTCTAATTTAAAAAAAAAAAGTTCAAAATAATATTACTAGCAGTACAAAAAGGAAACCATTATCAAAAATTAGTTAATATTAAAAACCTAGCTTCTAAAATACGTTTATTCTCATATTAGTGTTTCTTATAAGTTATTCACTCCAGTTTTAAGGCATAAATGTAAACAATTTCATTTTATATTGAGATTATCCCTTTTGAGAGGTGTAAAGTCCAAAAAAAACGTCTGACATTATTTTCTTGGCCAATTCACGGTCGGTGATACCTAATCTAATTTCGGTAGCTAGAAGGGTTAATATTATATTATATTTTCATCCATGCTTTCTACTCTCAACCCGTTCCTACTAACTAATTCTTCATTTCTTTTATAATTATTTTTTCCCTTGATTCAAGGAATAAGGAGGGACCATACCGAGTTAAAAAGCGAATCAATGACGTCGTATATCGCGTACAGGAACACCACAAGCCAAGAGCCAAGATAAACATCGTGCGCTTGGACTATCTTGCCCCATATTACACTCACGAAGGCATGACTACAACTGGTCACATCTTTTCAGAGCGAAAAGAACTGAGATGGGGGCAGTGTTACATGTCCAAACATTTCTGCGAGCTGCTGTCGCAATTGTTGTCGCAACTATCAATGACATCATGATCAACAAACGAATGTACTCGAAGGCACCACAAGAATCGACCAAGCATGATCAACATCTGAAAGTGACATCACTGCGGCCATTTAGAATTGCTCGAATATTCCTGGTAAATCGCCAATGTACGAGTAATGGATTGAAGACTAGAGACCCTATATAAAGCCGAGCTGAATCAATGCGGGACATAGTAAAACCGCGATAGTAAGAACTGCGATAAGGTTTGAGTGCGAATTAAAGGCGAAAGTTAAGACAGTTGAATTAAAAATTTATAGACAAGTGAAAAGTGAAATTGGTGAAATAGTTAAATTAATGATTGTGCATTTTTAGCAAATAAACACTTGTAACTTAATTTAAAAGACAGTGCGTTTTCACTTTCACGGAACATTAAAATTATTGGCCGCGAACCATAATACGCGACAATATAAATATAATATATATATATATATATATATATATATATATATATATATATATATATATATATATATATATATATATATATATATATATATATATATATATATATATATATATATACATATATATATATATATATATATATATATATATATGTATGTATATATCTATTTATATGCATATATATATATATATATATATATATATATATATATATATATATATTGATTTTGTATATATACATATATAAACATATATATAAAGGGTGATTCATAACAAGTGTACACATTTTTGTCGAAAAAAAACACAGTTTTTGTGAAGATTGAGCTGTAATGTTTATTTATTATGAAAATTTGGTCCCTTACAATTAAATATATTTTGTTGAGAGACCTTGCGGTCCGACATAATTTTCTGGTCGCGAACATTTTTGATGACTGCATTCTCGGAATGAATTTTCTGCGATCACATAGAATCACGTTGGATTTGGGCAAACGGGTATTAAAATGGTGGAATTTCGAAGAATTGATGGAGAAGCCCAGCGTTCAAATTCCCAAGATGAACGTGGTAGTATGTGCCGACACTGATGTACCAGAATCTTCCAAAAGCATTGAATGGGCCGAGCTTGATGGTGAGTCTGGACACTACCGATCTTATCTGATAGAGCAAACGATAACGTTGGCATTCCGTAGTTTGATTGTAGGATGAAGCCTTTTATGTTCTTTAAAGAACGGATACGTGCTGGTTAGAGACCTTAATACCGCAGACCCAATCACAAGCATTGAAGCGGGAGAAGTCGTCGGATTGTTTCCACCATCACCTCTTTGGAAGATACTCACAATCAACTTTGGAAAAGGAGGCAAGACGTAGACAAAGCCCAAGAACTCACGTCTGCGATATTGAAGCAGACCAAATTGCCAATGCAGCTATTCAAGCATGCCTCTGATCTGGTCACCAAGTACAGCACCATCTTCTCAACAAGCCCGGATGACCAAGGCCGAATGAGTATGGTACCTCAGGTCACACAGGGAGCCAAGCCAATTCGACAAGCACCGAGACGTCATCCTATAGCCAAACACGGAGAAGTGAGTGCACTGATCTCTGACATGGAAAAACAAGGTGTTATCGAGCCTTCTGTCAGTCTATGAGGCTCCCCAGTAGTTCTAGTAAAAAAAAGGAAGGTGGCACTCGTTTTTGTATCAACTATAGGCAGTTTAATGACGTCACTAAGAAAGATAGTTACCCGCTTCCATGCATTGACGACATCATGGATGTTACATAACCAGTATACCCTATGTATACTGGTGTGAACTGGGAGCTCATTTGATGTGTATCCTATATACATCGTCAAGGCTTCCGGGGAAAGAACTCACTGTATCACCACTTACCTGCTACTCTGTCCATTTAAACCAAACCAACAAAGACGAGCGATTATTTTAAGGGGTTTGACTTTATTTTAATGTTGATATTTTGAATTAATTACATTTACACTTCCTTAATTATTTTTTACGTCTATCAATACTGAGTGAAGCCCTTTTCACTTGACCAGTCACGCTTCATGCCTTTAGAGGGAACTAAGAAGACGGGTTTGTGGATCGGGGTGGCCACACAGCGTGAAACGTTGAAAAGCCGATGGAGGATCGCGGCTTAAGCCAACACCTCACCCCTTACCACTTAGTCGTACACTGAACAGCAGTTACGTCTAAAACTTCAATCGTGTAATTAATTGACGTAGTTAAATAATGGGTAGCAGCACGCTCCCTTTTGGACTTGAATACACACTCACTCGAATGTTTTGCCCAAGATCTTTAAATACTGTTCTTTCGTGAGCTTTCAACCTAAATTCTCTTTAAAGGTGCTGAGTAGCCGAACACGTGCGCGTATGTTCCACGAACGTTTTTCCTCCCCGCTTCGTCTCGCTTGCTTGGCTGGTGAATATGCGAAACTGGGGAAATTGAGCGAAAGAGTGTTTTTCGCTTAAGCTTTCAACTTCGAAAGAGTGCTTTCAGCTACAGCTTTTGGCTTTCCCACGATCTCTTGAGGTGAAATAGCGAAACTGGGGACATTGAGCGAAAGAGTGTTTATGCCGGAACTTTCAGTTTTCCTTTCCGCTTACCTCTCTTCGAAGCACCCCATTCGTTCACGATAAGAATATCATTGCGGGTTGAACTTTCGAGTTTACTTTACTGCTTGGTTATTTACTTGCGGATGTGCTTCTTTGGCTAATTTTCATTGGCAAAGTGCGAGTACATAGGTGTTGTTTGCTCGCTACTACTGCAGTTATGAAGCAGAAATATATCCGAGCATGTTGTATGTGTTTGTTCGCAACATTTCCTCCGGCAGTTAAAACAAGTTGGGTAAACAGACCTACGCTCATTTCAGAAGGGTTTTGTATTCAATTGACAAAATGCAGTCACCAGATTGAATCAAATCAAGAAACATGTCAAAGACGATTTTATTGGAGAAAATATAAAATACGAAGATCATACTATTATTAACAAAGTTGAACGAATTTAGACTTCTAAGGTTTTTAGTATTGTTTTACTCATAAATATCTCCCTTGATAATTATTTCAGATGTCCATCCGCGACGGAGGAAATACATTTTTCATGTATTTCCCCCCTGTGCCCCAACTGAAGCAAAAACTGACAGTTTAACAACTGTTTTGAAAAGCTCCCATGAAAGCTATCATTTCATACTCATATCGGCTACGTTTGATGAATTTTTTTCAGGGGCCACTCTCCTGTACTGTTATCATCGATTAATGGCCAATTTTTTCGATCCTAGAATGGTTACAAAACCCTTTTGCTAGGAGCTCCCTCCCACCTCCTTGACTTGTTTCACTTATGAGCATTAATTGTAGGTACTCATCTTCAGTCATTCATTAAATTGAATCAAGTGTTCAAAGTATGCACCTTAAACGTTGAAGTTGGGAAAAAGTAACTCAAAATTATTCAATCTTCGCATTTAAAACAGCCACTATTTTGTTTTACGATTACTGATACCACTAGCTGAACCGATTCTCAAAGATATTCATGACACCTATCATTCCTGAAATTTTCATGCAAATCCTAGCAAGTCTGAGTCGGTAAAAAGCGCATGTTGTTCCATAGCCATATGTTGCCATAGTAATAAATGCAGCGTATATTGTTCCATAGTAATACAGGAAAATTCAAACCGCTATAACATCGCTAAATATGATTCAATCTTTATGAAACTTTCAGGATAGATCAATCTTATAAATAGACATCTACCTACTGAATTTCATTGAATTTAAGGGTACCGTTAAGATTTTATTCAAGGAAACATAAAATCGATAAATCATACTATTGCTAACAAAGTTGAGCGAATTGCGACTTCTAACGTATTTGTTGTTGTTGTACTCACCAAGGCCTACATTCCTGATTTTTTTCAGATTTTTCGGATCACAGGTGTCCAATCGGCAGGGGGGGACACAAATTTTTCGTGTATTTCCCCTCCCTGTGCGCCCCTCGAAGCAAATTTTGCCAAACTAAGACCTGTTTTGAAAAGTTCTCATCAAGACCTTTCATTTGATACCCATATCGGCTACCTTCAATGAAATTTTTTTTCTCGGGGGGTCACTCTCCTATATGGGGAGACCCCCCTTAAATACCTTATAAAATTTGTTTTTAGTTGAACTTTCAAGAGATCACCACTTCACAGCTACACACAAAATTTGATGTTTCTAGCTTAAGTAGTTTCCGAGAAAAACTGCTGTGACACACGGACGGACGGATGGACGGACAGACGGACAGACTGATCGCGAAACTAGTAGGGTTTTGTAAAATTATTTTACAAAACCCTAAAAAGGATTTAGTGTACATGCAGAGTACAATAAATCGTTGCTCTACTCCGGTGATCTGGATTACTTAATGTATCCCCAATGGACTATGATCGCTTTTGGTTTTTTCGCAAATTTTGTTGTTGGTTGATTCTCGCTACATTCCCTTTTGTGCAAATCATTCGTACTTATATTTCGTGCTGTTACCACCATTGCTGTTGTCCACTGTACTTCTTGCAACGTATCTTTAACCGTTGTTCTGCTGCTGGTTTGGTAACGTAGTTCTATCGCTTAATTTCGTATTTTTATTGGTAGGCGTTATAACTTCTAATTGACGTTAACTAAAGTTTGATTTTGGACAATTATATATTAATGTTCTGTTTGATTCAATCGTTGATTTGATATAATCTTATTTTAATACTTGGTTTGGTACTATAAGTTAATGGTAATCAATATGTATTACATGTCGATGATGCATTTATAAATTACTACAATTAAAAATTACTAAGTTGAAATTTGATTTTATACAATTACGTATCATATTTTCCTATTTTGTTTGGTACCTTGAGTTAATGTTAATTAATATGTATTACATATCCATGTTGCTTTCATAAACTACTACAATTATAAATTAATAATTTGAAGTCAATAACTTTGTTTATTTGATATCCGCAGGCCAATCCTCTTTTTTCTTTAAAAGCCGTCGGGCCTTGCTTAGTTGTGTGAGCAGACGCGTTTCGACTACTTTGAGTCATCTTCAGTGTCTAAGGGATGTGTTGAATGGAGCGACTTTATATAGTCGTAGGATGGGTAATTAGCGAATAGGTAATTAGCGGATGGGTAATTAGCGGATGGGTAATTAGCGGATGGGTAATTAGTGGATGGGTAATGAGGTCAGGAGGTAACTTACTCAATTATGCCACGTAGGGGGATATTATGTTTTTGTTTTTTTGCTTGTTGGCTGTCCGTTTGTTCTGTTTCATCTCGTTTCCGTTTTCGTCTAAGAGTGTGGTCTAGGACTGAGAAAATTGCGTCGGAATTGGTAGCAAGTTGTTCGTTGATAATGTCACCGTCTGTCTTTCTATGTTTATAAATTTCAAGCTTTTCTAGGATGTCAAGTCTTGGTCCTTTGTTTTGTTTGTGTAGCAATTTCATAGAGTTTGTCATAGCATCAGGCTCATGTGCGTGGTTTTGAAGGTGCGTCGCATAATTGGAGTCTGCCTTGTTGTATAAGAAAGATCGTAGGTGCTCTTTGTATCTTGTCGTTAGTTTTCGTGTTGTCCTTCCTATATATACCATGTCGCAGTCCTTGCATGTCAGTTTGTATATGCCGCTGCCTTCGTATATCGATGTGTCATTCAGTTTTGGCTTCAGTTTGTCTCCAATGTTGTTGTTCGTTTTGAATGCAGTTTGCAATTTGTATTTCCTAAGGAAGTTCGATAGTTTGTATGTCTCTTTGCCTACGTATGTTAACGATACCCACTGTTGGTCGTTTTTATGAGTTTCCGTCGGTTGGCGTTCCTGTTTTTGTTTGTACTGTGTGACTAGTTTGTCAATGTCGCATTGTTTGTATCCGTTATTATTAGCTATTCTGTAAATGTTGTTTAGTTCGTTGGAGTAGTTAGTAGGAGTCATGGGGATGAAGTGAAGCCTCTGCACCATTGATCTGTACGCTGCTAGCTTATGTTGTGCGGGGTGGTTAGATGTTTCATGTATGGTATGATCAGTTGTGGTTGGTTTTCTGTATATTTTGTAGTCCAATCGTGTTTGTTCACGTGTCACAGTTAGGTCCATATAGTTGAGTTGTCCGTTTGTTTCTTTTTCCATAGTGAACTTTATATTCGGGTGAATTTCATTCATATAGGCAAGTAGTTCGTCTTGTTTATTTTCTTGTGAGTCAATAATAATGAAACAGTCATCCACATATCGTCTGTAAAATATTACATTGAATCTTTTGACAACTTTGGGTATAAAGACTTCTTCCAAAGATTGTAAGAATATTTCTGACATTATTGAGGACATTGGATGTCCCATACCCAGACCGTCTTTGGCAATGTACGTGTTGCTATTGAACTTAAAATAGTTCTGTTTGATTGTGGTCTTTATGAGATTGAGTATTTGATCTGTGAATCGTCGGCTGTTGTTGAATGAAAGTTTTTCTTTTAGTATGGCCAGTGTTTCATCGACAGGGATAGACGTATAGAGGTTGGTGATGTCTAATGATAAAAGTTGACAATTTTCAGTCAATTTTAAAGAAGTGGTAGAATTTGCTAGCTCGCGGCTGTTCTTTAATGCGTATTTGTCGTCAAGGTGCACGACATCAGCCATTATCGTTGCCAAGTACCGTGCTAATTGGTATGCAGGAGCTGGGCGGTAGTTGACGACAGGACGGATAGGAATATTGGGTTTGTGGAGCTCCCCAGCTTGAAGGCGCCCCACGGCGTAACAAAACGAGACCTGGCCCGAAGTAATGTGTCAAACGGTTCCAGGCTAGGTTCTCAGATTGACAGGGGAGGTGTTTAGTGGGTAGTCCAAAGGTATCCTCCATGGGAGTCCCACACTGCCAGACTCGGCGGGCATAAATGCCTTCACCTCCCAACCACAAAAAAAAAAAAAAAATGTTGTTAATGGGAATGGGAGTCATGAATTGAAGGTTTATGTGATTGTTTTTGCTCGCCGCTAAGATATGATTAGCATTGCTTCTGCAATGATGCATGAGAAAATTGAATGAAGCAATATATTGTAGCTTTCACATGCGCTAATTGGTAGGAAGTAAATGAAGTATATGATATGTATGTACTAATTCGTGGTTGGCTGGTAATTGCCTTGAAGAGCATTTGTTTTTAATTAGTCGGCTTAATGCATTTCGTAGTGGGCAGGGCTTTTAATTCATCTATGCTATGCGATTGTGTGGGAGGAAGAGCTTTTAAGGTATATGCATTTAATTGTCATTTGATTGGCTTAAGTTGTCTATTACATACTTTTTATCCGTTCGTGGTGGTAAAAAGGAGGGTTATTAGAATTGTATTCAGCAGTATGTGTAAATAGTTGTGAATTATTTATTAATCGGAATCTACTATTTATTATGAAGGTTTTTTATTGAGTTTAGAAATTTTTAATGAGTTGATGTATATTAAGTCTATCTTTTTCCGAAATTGAAATTAAAAGAAGCGTTTCTAAGCTTTAAAGTTCTGGTATATACTTTTATTGATTTTAGTGAACTGTTAAATAGATATACTGCGATGAAAATATCTTGGTCGAAGCGACACTATCACTATATGGGCTTGGGAACATATAGTTTCGGCCTACATTCAAAACCCTATATGTGTTCCGTCTAATTTTTCCCTAGTGCGTCTCTGCTTAGTTTGGCATAATGCTATCCTGCGCCTTGCTGAGAGACAGTACAGTGCCGTATGAGGTCACTTCATTAGCCGTTTATAAATTTTTTGATATCGATCTTGATAAAACGATTGTTTAAAGCATCTTAAAGTATATATTATAGCATTCTAAGACGCAATTTGATATCGTTGTCATATGTAAAGTAAAAGGGTGGGAAATGGGTGGGTTTTGAATTTTCTTGCGCTCTCCACAGGAGTGTTATTGGTGCCTTTTTTAGTAGTTGGCAGGTATAATGTAATTAATGTGCAAGGAAATGTAGTGGCTTGTTTAAAGGATACTTGATTAGTAGCGTATCTGCAAACCATTTTGGATCAACAGCTCAGAGGCTATGACTGGATGGTAAATCGATGTCTGTTTTGCATATGACTTAATACTAAATGTAGCGTGTCTGCCGAAAGTTGAAGTTGGGCAGCTCAGAGGCTATTATTTGTTTCTTCGAGGACTTATAACTAAAAATAGCGTGTCCGCCTACAGTTTACGTCGACGGCTCAGAGGCTGTTGTGTAATCAACTGGTTTTCATTCCAGTGATCGTGCACTTTAGACATCGAAAAAGCGTTTCTGCTGATAGTTTTGCCGGGGTTTTAGCGACTTGACTGCCACTTTTCCCGTTTCCTTAACATTATGAAATGGCACATTTAGTGCTGGAAATAAATTTGATGATGAGAATTGCAGTGGAACTTGAAAGAGATAATTGGTTTTGGGGTGAGACCGTTTGCATTGTTGTATTGTTCTAATAACTAAAATTCTGTTGGTTCAAAGTTCCCATTCTTAAATTGTTTCAGTGTAACTGGAAATTAAATTATTTTCATGTTTATTTGCGTCGGAAAATTGCCGTTCTCATGTAAATTATTCTTTTTATTTGTGTAGTGCAGTTAATTTATTTAGTTTGCTCTTCCATGTTATTGCATTTAAAAATTATTGCCCAGATATCTATCTATTCAATTTGCAGTTAAATGTTTGTTTTTGTTTGCTCTTTTAATTGTGCTTCAATTAATTCGAATGCTCATTCAATTCAAGGGATGACTTTAGTATGCATGTGGGTGGGTACGCGTATTGTCCAAGCAGTTGGAGTGATAAGTGGTAACATATTTCGATAACAATGGGCACGCGTTTGTTTGCTTGCTATTAAGTTTTCGTTTTGCTTATTTGTGGTTAATATTAATTTGTAATGTTTTGTGTTTTGCATGTTAGTTGACTGAAACTTTATATCTTTATGAATTTTACGTTGGGTTTGAAGAGTTAGGAGTTAGATGAATGGTCTTCACACATGTAAGATGAGACTTAAGATTTATGAATGAAGAATATAAATTGAAGATTTCCCTGATTGTATTATTGAATGTTAATGTTATATTTGACTGTTTGATTTTAAGACTGATTTTATTTGATGAACAGTATGGGTAGAAATAATACTTTATTTGAATGTTTATATAATTTTTTAGTTATTAAAGTTATCAATATAATTATTTGTTTCGGATAAAGGCTGTTCTGGGTAGATGATCAGTATGAGTAGCGTTAAACTGATATTATATTTTTGCTGTTTAAACGATTAATGTGATTCTATATTTTTTTTAAGAAGACTGGTTAGGTTTCATACTTTCTTTTTGTTATTTAAATGATTGAACTAATTATTTTTTTTTTCTTAAGACGATTGATCTAGTTTTATAGACTGAATAGCATTGATATTGTAGTACATACCAATTGTAGTACATACCACTGCGTACATAATTAACTCAATGCGTATATGATCAATTAATAAAAAGTTAGTCAATACGCATCAATGAGTAAAGTTCCCACGCATCAATATAGTTCCCATGCGCTGACGTAATTATTCACACGAACATGTGTATGAATAATTGCCGATGTCTTGCTTCCACTCATATTTCATGTAAACAATGAATATCCATTTGGACTGCATGTAGCGTGACTCAAATAAGTTCAAGAGTGCGACCTACATGATCGTTACGTCACAACATGCATTTGCTATCGCTTGGGCACGAGCCATATGATCTCAAGTATCATAGCGGCTAAGCCAAAGCAATACGATCGCATTGTATGTGACCATTGAAGAAAGGAAACAATGCAATGGTGACTAACACGTGGGGTTACGATTATCGACGTTTGTTTTCATGTCAGCGCGTATTATGTTCCATTTTATGTTGTTTTGAGAATAGCGTCAAATATCAAGTGACATATTGATTTGTAAATAGAAGCATGGGAAAAGGGTCATCATCGTGTGTGACCAATTTTAGAGTATAGAAATAGTATAAATAGTCTTAAGTAATATTGTAAAGATATTCAATTGAGAAATAGATTCTTACGAGTGCACTTCCATAGCAGAGCACCGTAAGTATTAAAATCAAATTCTTTATTTTATCAATTATGGCTCAGCTTTGGCGAAGCCATTATTATCGGCGTGAAAACGCTGGGTTAGGAGTTGATATTCATTTTATAAAAGGTTCTTTCTTTCTGATCTCACATTATGGCGATCCTGCCAGGATCTCGAACTTTACGATGGAGGAGTTTAACGAGTTGTTTGATCGGGCAGTACGTTTGGCAGAAGCAGAATTCAACGGAGCTCACGTCTCCCAAGGAGAGGAATACGTCCTGAGTGGCCCGGTAGCAGCCGTAAAATATACACCAACCCCGATCGACCAATTAAGACATATTGGACCCAAGGCAATCACCATCGAAGAGTATCGTAAAAGAACATCGAAACCACAGCGAGTGTTAGAGATTCAACCAGCGATCAAAAGAAAGCGACGTGGAGGCCGTAAGGCAAAGCTGCGACGAGAAACCAAAGAAATCCATCGTTTGATCAATAACGGAAGGCAAACAACAAAAACAACTGTTCGAGAAATTAAGAGCGCTTAAAGATGGGCAATAGTTGTAGCGCAAACGTGAACGAGACCTTCATAGAGAAATTCTCTTAAGGAATTTCCACTGGAGTAGTTTTTGTAATAATTTTAGTTATAATTTACGTATACAATAAGCATCATACACAATATGTAAAGAAACATGTTGGTAGGAGTATTAATTTCTAATTAAAAAATTTTTTTATGAAGATTTCTCTTTAATAAATGAGTAAGGCACGGGAATTAGTGGAAGAGGTTGAGAAAATTTTAATAAATTTGAAAACAAAGGGCAAAAAATTATACACAAAAGAATCACTAAATGCAAAATTAAAAAGATTAGAGGAGATCAGGAAAGAATTACGTCATATTTTCAGTCTGGTGGATGATGTGAAAATTTTTGAATTGAAAATTAAATTTAAATATTTAGCAGAAACAATTGAAGCCCAAATAGAAATTCAGTTAAAATTATTAGCAGCAAACATGACTGACTTCAATCTTGAAATTGCTATGAAGAATATTCCACTTTTTGATGGTAACTATAAGAATTTGAATTCGTTTTTAAAAATAGTCCAAATAATTGAGAAAAGTCTTAAGCCCGATGCCAAAGCAGAACTCATTGATTTTGTATATTATTGTAAATTGTCAGCTAATGTACAAACTGTATTAGCAAGTACTGGTATTCCAACGAGCATTACGGAATTAGAGAATAAGCTAAAGCCGAGGTATAAGAACGTAAACACGATCCCTCAGTTGCACACAACTTTAAGTAATATATCCCAGCAAAAGTTAAACATTAGTGCCTATAAAGATAAAATTGTAACATTAGTTAATGAATTAAATGAGTTGCAAATTGCAGATCGAGGTTCGAATGCGACGCAGAGTCAACGGGAGGTTATTACAAAACTAAACGATACGTACGCGTTGACAGTTTTTAAGAATAGTTTAAATGACCAATTTAGAAATACTGTATTTGCAGCCAGACCAAATACCCTTGCCGACGCAATTGATTTGGGTCTTGAGCTCGAAAAAATTGAAGCGGCACAACCAGCAAATGTATTTTACTACAAAGATAAAAAGAATAGTAGGCTTAATAAGAACCCTAGGGATAATAGAAACCAGAATGGCAATAGGAGATTTAGAAACAATAGGAACAACGATAGTAATAATAGCGGTTACAATAATAGGAATAGTGAAATAAAGTCGTGTTTTCGTCGATTGTCTGAACAGCGGATTGCTCCGACAGAGAACATGGCGAGGACATTGCAGTCCACTGCGCCATTATTTCTAAGTTCCAGCGAATAATTAACTTCGCGACTATAAGATCTATTCTTTTAGCGAATAATAGGCTTCGCTATCTTGAGAATAAAAATGCTCAGTTCTACGTTATAAAAACCGAATGAGAGTTTCTTTATTCCTTACAAGACTATTTATACAAAATTTTTCTTGTGACAATTTTCTCACACCTAATGAAATCATATACTTAATAACCTAATTAACTATTACCCTACTCAAACCAAAAATACACAAAGTTTCTCACACTTGATAAAATTACATAATGAACGACCTAATAAATGTCGTTCTACAAAAATATTACAAGTGCCATACGATTTGTTGATGGCCCAATAACTTTCAATTTACAAAACATTTACTGACCTATGATACTAAATACCCACTTGACCATTCATCGTTCCATGCATATACACGCGTGTTGCTTCTTCATTATCGAGAACATGAACCCTCACATGACGATCTACACGTGCTAGATAATTTATTGGTTTCCTATCCATAACGTACTTGATGACCATATGCATGTACGTATGTAGTCATGTGGATATCTACAAATGATAAGATTCCTCATATGAACATATGGAATCTAGTATGAGAAAATCTGAATGCAATGTAAGTATGTTTGTCTGAATGCAATGTAAGTATGTTTGTTATGTTTTCAGGTTGATTTATTGGATGTGTGTCATTGACTGTATCAATGAAGCACTTTATGAGAAAAGGGTAAGTATTAGCAATTACATATATATATATATATATATATATATATATATATATATATATATATATATATATATATATATATATATATATATATTACATGTAATATTATTACATTACATGAACTATTCATTGTACTCATATGTATTACATGTAGTATCACTATTACATGTAATATGGGTATTACACCTTCAACCTTTTTTTGATTGAAATTAGATATTCGTTTATACATGTATATAATTTTAATCACAAAATGTCTAAACAAGTTTTATTATTTTTTTTTTAACTTTGCTCTTACTACTTTTATGTTTTTGACTCATTCAAGGTGTTTTTACAATACACTTATTTTTGTCTACATATAAAGCTTAACATTATTTTTGTGTGCAAACCTAGATTTTCCATCTACTTCTATGAGTATATTACTATTTTGTATGTCTAAGACCTCGTAAGGACCTTTATATGGTTTTTGATGTTTCTTACGGTTCTCTTGTCTTAATAGAATTAAATCTCCAATATTTACGTTAATAGGATTTGTATACTTTTGATTACTCACGCGTTTAGTTTTGACTGTTTGTATGATATTACGTGCTTTCAGTAGCGATGTTTTCAATCTCATTTTTAATTCATTAGCGTAATTATCTAAATCATATATTTTGTCATTATCTCCAACTATCTCGTTGGGAAGACATGGAAGTTTTCCAAATATCAATTCATATGGAGAATATTCCGTGTCGACATGGGGTGTAGTGTTGTACGCAAATGTATAGTATGGTACCCATTTGTCCCACTCGTAATCATCGGCAAAAGAGTGCATATATTCATTAAGTACTCGATGATTACGTTCGACAGTTCCCAAGGTTTGGTGATGGTAAGGAGTTGAAAAGATTTGCTCAATGTGTAGTAATTTGCATATCTCAGACATGAGTTTATTTGAAAATTCAGTTCCCAAATCCGTCTTTAGTATACTAAAATGTCCAAATTTTAAAATAAATTGGTTAACTATACCTACTGCTATAGTATGTGCTTCTTTATTCTCAATGGGGAATGCTACTACAAATTTTATTAATTCGCATTGTAGCGTTAATATATATCTGTAACCATTAGATATGCGAAGTGGACCTACTGTGTCTACTTCTATTGTTTGAAAACTTGCAGATGGTGTATCTGTTTTCAGCATTTTCTCCGTTGTGTGTCTAACTTGTTTGCTCATTCGACAAGTCTTACAATTATTTACGTGTTCTTTGACCATGTTATTCATGTTCTTCCAACAAAACTTTTGCTTCAATTTGAGTAACGTCTTGCGTACTCCAAAATGTCCTCCATGAGGTGTATCGTGGTATTCCTCAACCAACTTTTTTTGTTTTTGTACATCAGATATTATTTTGGGTGGCTTGTAGATTAATATTTTCAACTTCGTACGCGTACTTCTTTGTTGCAGCGTATTAAAAATTCTTTTGAATTTGTTTTTGTCCATGGACTTAAAGATATCATCATCTTCAGATAAAGAGAGTTCGGTGATATTTTCGTGTCTAGTAAACTCCAACAGCTTTTCCAATGTTGAAACGAATTCCAAATTAGACTTATCGCTGTTGCTCTCTCCTGAAGGTGTATTAGCATTTTTCGTTATGAGCGTAGCATTGGTAGAAACGTGTTTCTTACCAGATTTATTGCTATAACGTGCTTCTATATAGTTTCTAGTACGTACTATTTTAGCTTCATTATTAGTATCGTGCAACATTTTGAATTTCAATTTTGGTATACCAGTAATGTCGGACAGACTGATGCAATCCCAACAATAGAGTTGATCAGGTTCTATTTCGGTATGGGTGCAACCGTTGTCGACTTTCTTTTCATTCTTTGTACTCTTAGTCATGCCCCTGGTTACAACTAGTAACTTTCGCTTAACGCTTTCATCAGTGTTTGGAGGTATCATTGATTTAAGTATGTCTGAATCCAATTCGATTCTAGACAAGGCGTCTGCATTGGTATTCATGCTGCCTTTCTTGTAAACTATTGTGAAGTCATAGTCGGATAAATCTACACGTATCCTTGTTAATTTTGAAGATGGATTTTTGTGACTGAATAGAGATACGAGTGGTCTATGGTCAGTTACCACTACGAACTTTCTACCGTAAAGGTAAGGTCTAAAAAAATTTATCGCCCAATGTATTGCTAGCAATTCTTTTTCAATAGTTGGTTTGTTGATATCATGTTTTGCTAACGACTTGCTGGCGTAAGATATCGGTAAGTCAGAATCAATTTCACCTTGTGACAGAACTGCTCCTAATGCATAATTAGATGCATCTGTGGTGAGAATAAATGGTTTTTCAAAATCTGGGTATTGCAGGATAGGTGGTTTAGTAAGTTTCGCTTTTAAGGTCTCAAAGGCTTTTTGACAATCTTCAGTCCACTCGAAGGTGACATTTTTCTTTAACAGAGAATTAAGACATTTGGCTGTTTGTGCAAAGCTTGGGATGAATCGCCTGTAGTAATTACAGAATGCTACAAATCTTCGCACTTCATCTGCGTTTCGTGGTACGGGGTAGTTTTTGATAATCTCGTACTTTGACGGGTCAGTCTTAATACCTTTATCAGTAATTAAGTGCCCTAAGTACACTACTTCTGATTTCAGAAATTGGCATTTCGCAGGATTCAATTTCAGATTGTATTTACGCAGCCTATTTAATACCTTAATAAGATTGTCATTGTGATGCTTGATACTGCATCCAAATACTATAATGTCGTCGACATATAGGAAAGCTTCGTGACTCAAACCACTAAGTGCAATGGTTAACATCCGTTGAAAACTATTAGACGAAATTTTCAAACCAAATGGTAACCTTTTAAATTGGTAATGCCCATCATTTGTGGAGAATGCCGTTAAAAGCCTAGACTCTTTCTCTAGTTCAATCTGATGAAAAGAGCCAGTCATATCTAAAGTAGAGAAATACTTTGCTCTTCCAAGCTTATCCAAAACGTCCTCGAGTCTTGTCAATGGAAATTTGTCGTTAACGATCTTATCGTTAAGTCTGCGGAAATCTACCACCAATCGCCATTTCTGTTCTCCGTCACTCGACTTTTTTGGTACTACCAATAACGGTGAGTTGTAAGGGCTAACAGATGGCTCTATGATGTCATTCAATTGCAAGTCCTCGACTTGTTGGAGAATTTCCTCGTTTTGGGCTTGAGGCAACCTATAATTCTTGATATATACCGGGTTTCTGTCGGTTGTTTGCAAACGTTGTTTGTAGAAGTTGTTTGTTGAAAGTTTCTCTCCCTCTAGATAGAATACATCTTGAAATTCTCGAATGATGTTCAGCAAACTCTTCATGGATGGTTTATCCAAATTATCCTTGTCAATCGTTTCTAGCAATTTTTCGAAACGCTTACTGTCTGACATCTGATTTTCTTGATGCCTTTTGTCACTCTTATGTAGTGTGAGGATACTATAGTCGCTTAAAGGTTCAACTTGTGCTCTGAACTCTTTAATGACAACATCATTGTCTGTTGTGTTTAGAATTTTCACTTGTTGGACTCCTTTTGCAGGTACAATAGTATTCCCAACGAAAATACCCTTTTGGATTTCTGACTGTAACAAAATGCAGTCTTCACTAAGTTGTAGATTTACCGGAACAATTGCTTCCGTTCTTGCAGATAAGTTTATCTGATAATTGTTGGGTTTTCTAGCGCTCATAGGCAACACAACTTCATTATCCTTGACATTAAACAGAATGGTGTATGTCTCGTAGTCAATTTTGCACATGTACTTGACTAGCACATCTCTTCCCAAAATACCATCCGTGGTTATAGGAAATTTCTCGGTTACGATATGAAATGAATGTCTCAAACTATATTCCCCAATCTGTAAATCTAAATCTAAAGTCCCTAATGAACTAGTAACTTCTTCAGTTATTCCTGAGAGCCTAATTTTTTCATTCGTCCTGATCTCGTATTCTACACTATTATGAATGTTATATTTACAAATGGACACGTCAGCCCCCGTGTCTACTAGAAACTTGAGGTTTCTACCTGCATTATGGCAATAAATTGTAACAAAATTTCCGCAGGTATTTGTGATTCTATATATTTTGTGCTTTACACCGGGAGGTTGTCCTGTACATCCTCGACCTCGCCGGTCACTTGGCAGTTTCCCTGATCCGAGATAACATTCACGTATCTCCTATTGTCTCGGTTTCGGTTATTTCTATAATTGTTTCGCCTGCTACTTGAATCATTGTTTCTTCTATAATTTCCGTTATTGGAACCTCTACTATCATTGCGATTATTACTCTGTTGACTACTATTATTGTTCCCTTGATTATAGTTGTTTCTATTGTCATAACTATTATTGCCATTGTTCCTATCGTTATTGTTACTCCTATAGTTCCTATTGTCTGAACTGTTGTTCCTATAATTGTTTCTATTATTACGACGTTTGCTACCACCCCTTCTCTGGTTGTTAACATTAACGTGCATCACATTTGTGACCGATGGCGGTTCAGAATTTTCTAATTCCAATGCCAATGAAATAGCTTCACCAAAGCTCTTCGGTCTAGCAGAAAAAACAGTATTTCTTAATTAGTCGTTCAGACCGTTTTTAAATATTGTTAATGCATAACTGTCATTCATGTTGGATATTACCTTTTTCTCAGCATTGGTCGCTGAATTACCCAATTCCTGAATTTGTAGTTGGTTCAACTCACAAATCAAAGAAGTAATCTTATCTTTATAGGCTGAGACAGTTGATTTCTTCTGCACTGTATTGCTTAGTTGGGTATGTAACTGAGGTACAGTCTTGTTGCTTTTAAATTTATTCAACAGCACGCTTTTTAAATTCTCAAAACAGTTGATGTCATTGTCTGCTATCGAAAGCTTAACGGATGCGCTTAATTTGACGTTCTTGACAAAGTCTATTAGCAACAATTTACCAGCTGCTGTTAACGTAGAATTCAATAGTTCTACAATCTTAAGGAAGGGTTCTAATTCTTTATATTTTCCCTCAAAGATGGGAATAACCTTTAACACAGTTTCTAGAGAAAATTCAGCCATTCTGAATTTCTGTTCCAAAATCGGGAGGCTATCTTCTAAATTTGTTTCACTGTTTTCTAAGGCTACTTCGAGACCGTTAGTATCTGAAGATTTTATATCCCGCTCGGTATACCCTTGCTGCGTTAATTGAAGCCAAAGCTCTCTCTCTCTAGCACTGCAGCTTCTGCACGGAATTTTAATTTTAAGTCTGAGAGATCCAAGTCGCTCTCTGAAACACTAGCCAATAAAGAGGTAAATAATTCCCTCTGTTGTTTCAAAACCTCTAATTTCTCTCGAATTGTCTCAAAAGTATACAAATTTTTCCCGGATTTCTTCAAATTCCTGAGGGTCCTTTCGTTGTCATCTACGATATCCTTTAACCTGTCCATAAGTTAATTATGCAGAACCATGGTGTTTAAAACGATACATTAAGTTTATTAAAAATATTTAGACTAATATCCCATATTACAATATAAAGAAATAGAGAAAAATACTATACATTTATAGTCCTATTAAAACGTTTAACCACATATTTTTTGTTATATTTATCATAAGCGAAAAATAAAACTATTGCCACTAAGAAGATTGATGAAGTGGTGATTGTTTGCCGGTACTCCTCGACAATTCCAACGTTGTTATTCGTCCAACACTCGTTGCCCATCCTAATTACGATGCTTCCAATGGTCCGGTCGCAGATCGTACAGCTGTCGTTGTAACAATTTCTTGGACCCACCATGCGTCAGTTTTATAACACGGTGTAATTCCGCACGGACTCTCCTAAGTTTCGTTTTTACTCCTCCTCTTGCACGCCTCTTCTTGGGTATCGCCGTTAGATCCTTTTGCTTCGGTCGCTTCACAAATTCCTCTATTCTTCTATGTCTCGGGCCAAGCTCCTTCAGCTCCTCAATCCTTGTTGGTACATAAACTGGCGCAGCAACGCTTGTGGATGCCTTGGGCACGTACTCCAACTCTTTTTGTGCCAAATCGCAACACCTGTTGAAAATCGCCTCAAAATCGTCCTCTGGGTATAGACTTAGAACGTCCTCATGAATCAAGTCTTCAACTACTCGCTCTAACCTCGAATCTATTTTTACTGGTCCTTTCGCGTTTGCAGGATCACCATGAAATAAAGTCGTGTTTTCGTCGGAACAGCGGATTGCTCCGACAGAGAACATGGCGAGGACATTGCAGTCTACTGCGCCATTATTTCTAAGTTCCAGCGAATAATTAACTTCGCGACTATAAGATCTATTCTTTTAGGGAATAATATGCTTCGCTATCTTGAGAATGCAAATGCTCAGTTCTACGTTATAAAAACCGAATGAGAGTTTCTTTATTCCTCACAAGACTATTTCTACAAAATTTTTCTTGTGATAATTTTCCCACACCTAATGAAATCATATACTTAATAACCTAATTAACTATTACCCTACTCAAACCAAAAATACACAAAGTTTCTCACACTTAATAAAATTACATAATGAACGACCTAATAAATGTCGTTCTACAAAAATATTACAAGTGCCACACGATTTGTTAATGGCCCAATAACTTTCAATTTACAAAACATTTGCTGACCTATGATACTAAATACCCACTTGACCATTCATCGTTCCATGCATATACACGCGTGTTGCTTCTTCATTATCGAGAACATGAACCCTCACATGACGATCTACACGTGCTAGATAATTTATTGGTTTCCTATCCATAACGTACTTGATGACCATATGCATGTACGTATGTAGTCATGTGGATATCTACAAATGATAAGATTCCTCATATGAACATATGGAATCTAGTGTGAGAAAATCTGAATGCAATGTAAGTATGTTTGTTTGAATGCAATGTAAGTATGTTTGTTATGTTTTCAGGTTGATTTATTGGATGTGTGTCATTGACTGTATCAATGAAGCACTTTATGAGAAAAGGGTAAGTATGAGCAATTACATATATATATATATATATATATATATATATATATATATATATATATATATATATATATATATATATATATATATATATATATATATATATATATATATATATATATATATATATATATATATATATATATATATATATATATATATATATATATATATATATATATATATATATATATATTACATGTAATATTATTACATTACATGAACTATTCATTGTACTCATATGTATTACATGTAGTATCACTATTACATGTAATATGGGTATTACAATAGCAATAATACTAGTAATAGTAATGACGATAACAGGAATCGGAGGCAAAATACCTCGAATGGTAAGAGTAACTATAGAGGCAACAACGACCGAAATAATCGATGACGGCGAAACAACCGCAACGGAAATGTCAACCTTGTTCAGGAACAGGGAAACGCAGAGGCGTCCGGGTTGGAATAAATGATCCTCCCGGAACAAAAATTTTTAAAATCTCGGATAACTGCGTAAGTTTTTAATAGACACGGGAGCCGATGTCTCTTTGTGTAAAAAAGGTAAAATCGAAGAAGATAAATCTTTTTCCATTAGGGATAAATGTAACTTAACTGGTATAACTAGTGAAGTTATCTCATCACATGGTTCAATCAAGCTCAGATTGAATATAGGAGCATGTGATATCACCCACAAATTTTTCATGGTGGATGACACATTTCCAATTTGTACGGATGGTATTATTGGAAGAGATATTTTAGAACGATTTATGTGTAAAATCGATTATGAGACCTACACGGTAGCATTTTATATAGACCAAAATGAAACTATTATCCCTATGGAATTTAGAAATAGCGATGTCAGACAAATCAAAATACCTGCTAGGCCGGAAGCAGTTATACCGGTTGGTATACGAGTTGAAAAAGACCATGTTGTCCTAAGCAAGCAAATACAGAAGAACGTATTTGTCAGTCATTCAATTATACCTGCAAAAGGTGTAAAACACATTCGAATTCTGAATGCTTCTGACTCAAACGTTATGATTCACAACGTGCAAAACCTTCTTGAAATTCAGCCGTTGGATAGTTATGAAATCAAGCGTTTCAAGCAGAGTCATCAGGATAAGAATTTAGGATTAAAAAAGATCCTTGAAGAAATCAACATCTCATCAAGCGATCCATTAGCTAAGGACAGTCTTTTAGATATTCTACAAGAATATCAGGATATTTTCCATTTAGAGGACGAAAAATTAACAGCTAAGAACTTTTATAAGCAACACTTGGAAGTCACTGATAGCACACCTGTCTATATTAAAAACTATAGACTACCACATTCTCAGAATGAAGAAATCCAGAATCAGGTTCAGAAATTGTTGAATGATAAAATCATAGAGCCTTCCTATAGCCCATATAATTCACCGTTGCATATCGTACCCAAGAAAAGCGATAGTAAGGATAAAAAATGGCGTTTAGTAGTCGATTTCCGAAAACTAAACAACAAAATTGTCAATGACAAGTTCCCTCTAACGAGATTAGAAGATGTCATAGACAAATTGGGCAGCGCGAAGTATTTTTCAACTCTTGATATGACTAGTTCATTTCATCAGATTGAATTAGATAAAAAATCTAGGCCGCTCACAGCATTTTCTGATAACCATGGCCATTATCAATACACAAGGCTACCTTTTGGATTAAAGGTTTCTTCAAATAGTTTCCAAAGAATGTTAACTATTGCTTTATGTGGACTTGATTTCGAAGCTTTCCTTTATGTCGATGACATTATCATTTTTGGTTGTAGTATTAAGCACCACAATCAAAACATGAGAAAGGTTTTCGAAAGGCTAAGACAATACAACCTGAAATTGCATCCCAAGAAATGTCAATTTCTCAAAACCGAGGTTGTATACTTAGGCCACCTAATAACTAAAGATGGTATTAAGACTGACCCAGCAAAATACAAAACTGTTAAAGATTATCCTATTCCGAAGAATTCAGATGAAGTGCGCAGATTTGTTGCATTTTGTAACTATTATCGGTTTTTCATACCAAACTTCGCAGACACCGCTAAAAGTTTAAATGCATTATTAAAGAAAAATGCACCATTTTTATGGGATTCCTCATGCCAAGAAGCTTTTGATACTCTCAAACATAAATTGATGAAACCACCAATTTTACAGTATCCAAACTTTGACAACCCTTTTATACTGACAACTGACGCATCAAGTTATGCGTTGGGAGCAGTTCTATCCCAAGGGGACATAGGTTCTGATTTACCGATCTCCTATGCGAGTAAATCGTTAAACAAGCATGAGTTGAATAAGCCAATAATAGAAAAAGAACTATTAGCGATCCACTGGGGAATACATTTTTTCAGACCATACCTGTATGGAAGAAAATTTATTGTGGTAACTGACCACAGACCATTGGTATCGTTGTTCACCCATAAAAATCCTTCTTCAAAGCTGACAAGGATACGCTTAGACCTGTCAGATTATGATTTTGAAATTATATACAAGAAAGGCAAAATAAATATTAATGCGGATGCATTATCCCGCATTGAACTTACCTCCGACATTCTAAAAGATATGATCCCAAAAGAAAGGGACGAACAGGTTAAGAAAACCTTGGCGATAACTAGGGGCATGGCGCAAAATAATGATAAAAATGACGTCAGTACTAACAATCGAGATAGCAACCATGATACCGATCTTCCAAAGAAGCCTGATCAACTTCAAATTTGGGATTGCACATCATTGGCTGATATCAGATCTGTTAAAACTTTAAAATTTAATATACCGCGGAATATAGAAGAAAATCTCATGAGTAAAAATAGTAAAAATAAAAGAAATCTTTTTATTGAAATTGTACAGACAAAAAAGGAAGTGTTAATAAATTGTTATAGCGATAAGTCTCCCAGAGAATCCGTTCCTGATGGAGAAAAGCCAACAACATTGACAAGTAAGAGTTCTAGTGATAGAGCTTCCAGCGAATCCGTTCCTGGCAAAGACAAGCTACTGACCTTACATTACCAGTGTCGTAGTGATAGTCCTGATGCAATTTTCGAGTTCATCATGGAAAAGCTACTTGACGCTACCCATTATCGGAACATAAATGAGCTAGCATTAGCCAATAATGATGGAATATTTAAGTGTATACACATAGCAGATTTCAAAGAAATGTTTAACAAGTTGCAACTAAAGAAAAAATACAACAAGCGCTCAAAACTACGAATATTATTATATACCCCACCGAAAAGAATAGAAGACAAAATAACTCAAAATAAATTAATCACTGAGTATCACAATTCGCCACATGGAGGACATTTAGGTGTTAGAAAAACAGTTTTAAAACTCAAACAAAGATATTGCTGGAAAAATATGAGCAGTATGGTAAAAGAATTTATAGGTTATTGCGAAATTTGTGCTAGAGGTAAACAAGTTAGACATACAAAAGAAAGACAAATACATACTGACACACCTTCAACAACTTTTGAAGTGATACAAATAGATACGATAGGACCTTTAAGACTTTCAAATCACCATCGCTATATATTAACAATGCAGTGTGAACTTTCGAAATTTGTCGTTGCGTCACCAATTGAATCTAAAGATGCTAAAACAGTAGCACATACTTTGGTGAATAGTTTTATATCAAAATATGGACAATTTAAAGTACTAAAATCAGATAGAGGTACGGAATTCACTAACGAATTAATGCAAGAAGTTTGTAAGCTACTAAAACTTGAACAAATTTTTTCCACCCCATACCATCATGAAACACTTGGTGTAATTGAAAGAAATCATAGGGTACTTAACGAGTTTATGTTAGCTTTTGCTGAAGATCTCGAATGGGATACATGGTTACCTTATTATACATTTGCTTACAACACTTCACCGAATGTAGATACACAATATTCACCTTACGAATTAATATTTAGAAAATTACCATACTTGCCTAATGACGAAATTAATGTAAATAATGACAAAATATACAATGTAGATAATTTTGCAAATGAACTTAAACTAAGATTGAAAAGAACAATTGAAAAAACTAGAGATATAATTAACAAAGTAAAATTAAATAGGTTAGGTAAAGTACAAGATATTGATATAAACCCACTACAGTTAAGTACCGGTGATAAAGTATTAGTAAAAATAAATAATAGAAAGAAGAATCAAAAACCTTATCAAGGTCCATATAGTGTAATTGAACGAAATGGAGTAAACTTCACAATAAATGTTAATGGAAAACATAAAGAATATCATAACAACCAATTGAAAAAATGGAATTGTACATAACAACACAAGTGAACTTTTTTCCATGTTTCGACTTTGTTGTACAAACTCTCAACACTAAAACGGTGAGGGTGTAGTACATACCAATTGTAGTACATACCACTGCGTACATAATTAACTCAATGCGTATATGATCAATTAATAAAAAGTTAATCAATACGCATCAATGAGTAAAGTTCCCACGCATCAATATAGTTCCCACACGCTGACGTAATTATTCACACGAACATGTGTATGAATAATTGCCGATGTCTTGCTTCCACTCATATTTCATGTAAACAATGAATATCCATTTGGACTGCATGTAGCGTGACTCAAATAAGTTCAAGAGTGCGACCTACATGATCGTTACGTCACAACATGCATTTGCTATCGCTTGGGCACGAGCCATATGATCTCAAGTATCATAGCGGCTAAGCCAAAGCAATATGATCGCATTGTATGTGACCATTGAAGAAAGGAAACAATGCAATGGTGACTAACACGTGGGGTTACGATTATCGACGTTTGTTTTCATGTCAGCGCGTATTATGTTCCATTTTATGTTGTTTGGAGAATAGCGTCAAATATCAAGTGACATATTGATTTGTAAATAGAAGCATGGGAAAAGGGTCATCATCGTGTGTGACCAATTTTAGAGTATAGAAATAGTATAAATAGTCTTAAGTAATATTGTAAAGATATTCAATTGAGAAATAGATTCTTACGAGTGCACTTCCATAGCAGAGCACCGTAAGTATTAAAATCAAATTCTTTATTTTATCAATTACGGCTCAGCTTTGGCGAAGCCATTATTATCGCCGTAAAAACGCTGGGATAAGAGTTGATATTTATTTTATAAAAGGTTCTTTCTTTCTGATCTCACATTAATATGATAGTTAGGTATTGATATTATTATTTCTTTTTACTTAAATAATTAACATTATTATTTGATTTTTTTAAGAAGGTTGATCCAGTTTGATGAACAGTATAAGTAGCAATGGTGTCATATAGAGTTGAATGGTTTGAGATATCAGCTGGGTGAATAGGTTTTTCAGCCCATTTGAATTTGCTACACAGCGGACTACACTGTGGTCTCTGCAAAACCGATATCCTACCGGCTGCGCCTTGAATACACACTCACTCGAATGCTTTGCCCAAGATCTTTAAATACTGTTCTTTCGTGAGCTTTCAACCTAAATTCTCTTTAAAGGTGCTGAGTAGCCGAACACGTGCGCGTATGTTCCACGAACGTTTTTCTTCCCCGCTTCGTCCCGCTTGCTCGGCTGGTGAATATGCGAAACTGGGGAAATTGAGCGAAAGAGTGTTTTTCGCTTAAGCTCTCGACTTCGAAAGAGTGCTTTCAGCTACAGCTTTTGGCTTTCCCACGATCTCTTGAGGTGAAATAGCGAAACTGGGGACATTGAGCGAAAGAGTGTTTATGCCAGAACTTTCGGTTTTCCTTTCCGCTTACCTCTCTTCGAAGCACCCCATTTGTTCACGATAAGAATATCATTGCGGGTTGAACTTTCTCGTTTACTTTACTGCTCGGTTATTTACTTGCGTATGTGCTTCTTTGGCTAATATTCATTGGCAAAGTGCGAGTACATAGGTGTTGTTTGCTCGCTACTACTGCAGTTATGAAGCAGAAATATATCCGAGCATGTTGTATGTGTTCATTCGCAACATGGACACTTTAGCCGACGCTCAATGGTTTTCTACACTCGATCTCAAGAGTGGCCACCAGCGGGAAGAAATCGACAAGAAGGTTCGAGAAAAGATCGCATTTTCGGCTGGGACCAAATTATGGCGATTTGTGGTGATGCCATTTGGGCTTTGCAATGCTTCAGCTACCTTCAAATGCCTGATGAAATACGTGCTACGAGGTCTAACATAGAAGACCTGCTTGGTGTGCCTAGATGACATCATTGTTATCGGGAAACCTGTAGTGATTAGTAGGTATAAATATCCGTGAAGGACTGCAGTGATGGTCTGCTACCTCGGCGGAAGAAGATGTTAACATTCGCTGAAAATGGCTTTGTCTGGGGACGCGTGAATGCACTGGCAGGCTAGCGTTGTGGTGTCGTGGGGTGGGTTCATTCCCCCAGCACAAGGACCCACTACAAAAGAATTTCGTATTCACGAATTCTTGGGGCTCAGTAGGAAAGATCGACTGACGTCGAAAAAAAATTTAGTCAACTAACAAAGGAAAAAATTACTTACTCAAAGAACAAGTTGAAACGGGTAAAAACAGATGGGCTTGGGGAGACTTCGTCGTTACCCGACTCTTCTCATGGCCCACAAATAAGAGTGGGGCCACCGGATGGATGTGGTGCCCCCTCGCACCCGCCCAACCGTATCAAGATCCAAATGTTGACGTGGCCATATATTTCCCGTTTGAGGGGAAAACTCATACAAATATTCTTTGCATGAGCCTTCCCATCAACCGAGAAATATAAATGTGACCAATTTATATCATAGAACTATGTGATCGGGTCACATAACCCTATGCCATAAAAAGGGCACTTGAGCAGAAGGCCACCCAACCTGGCAAGAGGCCCTGAAACTACAAAACAGTTGGAGTGCACCCGATGGCTAGCCCATTTTTTCGACAAAGCCTTCCATCGTGCCGGGTCCTGTACCCGGTCAGAAGGAACTGAATTGAAAGTCTGGTGGTGTTATCTTCAATGAAGCATTTCCATTTCTTTACGTTTATAAAAACATAATATAATATATGCAGGTAATAGAAAAAGTATCAAAAAAGAAAATTCAATTTTTTTCCAAAAAAAATACTATTTTAATTTATTTTTAAAAAAATTTACTGGAGGAAATTTTCATACAAACTCATCATATTTCAATAATAAATTTGAACTCTAAACTTTATAAAAACAATTTCAAAGGTTGTCAACTACAAACAATTAAATGAATCTATGAAATAAAGCAATTAGCAATTACATAAAGCAATTAAATACAATAGTCGGTCCTCACCGACATCCACGCTGGGCACCCGCTAGTGATGTGATGAGATTGCGTGCTGAAACCATTACGTTAAATCGCATTTTTGTAAAACTATAATTGTATTTTTTTTTCCAATAATTCAATAACAAAAACAAAAACAGTATTTAGGAATTCCGACACTTAGTTGTTTAAATATTGTTGTGTTGCTGTACCGAACATTCAGTTTATTCGTCCTTTCCAATTGATTGTTCACCATACAAATTGCATATACTTTTTCTATTATTAGTTATATTTTTAACACCATGTCGTGTTTAGATTTTAATATGTATACGTAAACTGTCACTTATTAAACTTCTTTCAATTTCGAAAACATACACTGTAACTCTTAGTTTATTGCTTTTTCTTTCTTTTCAATGATCTCATCGCATTGTGTACACAAAATTAAAATCTTTCTATGGTCAACCACTAATTTAATTCTTTCAATCTAACCGAACTTCTTCTTATTCCACTTTTCAATTATGTATGCATCCTCACCAGATTT
>OZ017740.1:201685128-201687628 GCA_963969285.1 Odontomyia ornata
CACCAGATTTTCGTCCCTAATCGTTTTACAACACCTTAATTTGTCTAAACAACACTAACACCCAAATTTCGTATACCGATTCCGATACAGTTTGATTATCTTATCAATAGCTAACTGCACAATCAGAAGTGATTATAAAGGTTTTCAACATAAAAATTGAATGGCCATAACAAAAACGGAGAGTTCATCGAATCACTGAAAATATCCGCCTAGAATCGTTCCAATATAATTGCAAAGGAACACACTAATCAAACGAATTCTTTTTCATTCACCACTCTTCACGTTTCACTCTCCAACTCGGCAGTCGCCGTGCTTTATCGGGTCCCCAAATTAAAACATAATTTAGTTACTTCAAATCAATCACGATCTACATCTCACAAAGTGACAGCGCATCGATTCAATTTCCTCTCACTGCCCGTATTACTAGGTTAACATTTAAGACAAACGTTTCGACAGTTTATCAAGACTTCCTATTATTACATAGTTTAAAACCTTCTCTACCTCCATAAGATGAATCCGCAATGATTCCCGTTCGTACTCGCACGCAATACTCACACGGCAGAAATTTTTCGCGTTCTTTGAAATCTTTTCCAAAAACTTCACGTATTCTTAAAATTCCGCCGACATTATCATTTATATCCTCGATCGTGCAAAATGAGAATTCAGCGCGCAAAATCCCTGAAGTTTATTTTAAAAAATGTGCTTTGCTCATCCTCTATACTTGCCTTTCAGATCCGAAAGTGTGTATGCAAGAACCTCGCACGAACACGGCACCAATCTCACTCCCCCATCCAATGCTAAAATGGTCTTTCCCGTTAGCTGGATCGAGAACGAATCTCCCCCTCATGATCGTGCACACGGACGGTCAAGCCAATCAAGAAATTCCATTTGTTCTACTTTTCCGTGCACATTTCAGAATCTAAACCTGATCCTGAATCTTGATTTGTTAGTATTGCGGGAACCGGTTCTTGTTCGTATCAAGTTGTTTTCAATCCAAATATTATCAGGGGTTGTGTAAGGCGACTGCAATCTAGTGTTATCATCATACTCACAATCAACGACTAATTTCAATGAATTGGTATTCATGTTCATACTCTCTTTTTCTGATCGAATATCTACAAAATCTCCACACCAATTTTATTGTGTTACCGTGTCAAACGAGACGCCGGATGTTGTAACTGTAGTTTGCGTCTTTTCCGTCGATTTCGGAGGCATAAATATCTCGGAAGCTTTATCAATATTTATGCACTGCTCATCACAAACGATGAATTTTTCAGTTCACTTAGTGTGTTAGCTATTCTTGTGGGTGCAGTATTTACATCACACGGCATTTGCGGCTAGTGGATTCTTTTCTACATCTAATTTCTTACAGTTTCACGTTCTGGTCGCTGCGTATCAGGCTAACTTTGGTCGCTATCTTCAGACTCTGAGTTAATATCAATTACTTCTGTTATTGTGTCTGATGTAATCAGAGCCGTTTTATTAAGAGAAAGTAATTGTTGAGTTGCTAGGGTGAAAGAGATAGGAAAGTTTTCGAGCAGTTTGATAAGGTAACTGCTCGATTACTACAAAACGTTCGAAGAGCATGTGTGGAACTTAGAAGAGGAGTTCTCCAACTTATGACTGGCGAATATGTAACTTAGTCCCGACAAGTGTACCCTTTTGGCCGCTGAAGTCAAATACCTGGAACACGTTGTATTAGCCGCAGGGGTTTAAATAGACTCTGAGAAAATTGACGACGTGAAAGCTGACCATCACCAAACAACAAGGGCTAACTATGAAGGTTTCTGGGTCTGGCAACCTACTATCGAAGATTCGTCAAAGACTTTGCAAAAAAAGCTAAGTGTCTCCATCAGTTATCTGAGAAAAATCCTCCGTATGTCTGGAATGAACAACGCCAGGCAGCCTTTGAGACCATGAAGGAGAAGCTGTGTGAATCACCCGGGCTGGCATATCCGCAAAACGGGAAAATGTTTGTAGTTGACACTGATGCGAGCAACAACGGGATTGGAGCTGTACTTTCGCAGCAAATCGAAGGCGAAGAAAGAGTCCTCTCGTATTACAGTCGAGTTCTTTCAAAAAGTGAGAGAAACTACTGCGTAACCAGGAAGGAGCTATTGGCTATAATAGAAGCCACCTGGCAGTTCCACAAGTGCCTATATGGCCAGACATTTGTTCTACAAACAGACCGTGCATCGCTGAGATGGCAGCTTAACATCGAAAAACCCCGAGGGACAAGTTGCGAGATGGTTCGAAAGATTGCAGTCATACGATTACAAAATTGTTCATCGGAAGGGCGAAGTTCATGGATTCGTCTATGGCCACCTAACTGCAAGCATCGCCGACAGATTGAAGAAAAGTAGTTGACCGTTGATCTGCAATTGATAACGGCCGAACCCGACGAAGGTTGGTCATTGGAGAAGATTCAAAACGCCCAGCTAGCCGATGAAGACATCGGACCATTGCTCGTATGAAAGGAGACAACTAAGCGAATTCAGTG
>OZ017740.1:201697628-201710128 GCA_963969285.1 Odontomyia ornata
GTCCGTAGATTTCGTCGCCTGCCTTGAAGCCAGAAGATGGGACTGCAGATTGTACTGCTCCTCTCCCACCCGTCTACTGTCTTCAATCCTCTCCCGGATTTGTTCTCGTAGAATTTGGAGTTTCTCGTGCGGCTCCAGCACCACTATTGGGTCTTCCAACCCTTTCA
Organism: Odontomyia ornata; assembly: GCA_963969285.1. NCBI lineage: Eukaryota > Metazoa > Arthropoda > Insecta > Diptera > Stratiomyidae > Odontomyia > Odontomyia ornata. Next base: position 201,697,796 of record OZ017740.1, read on the forward strand.
ACTGCCGCAATAGCCGGTACGAGTTTCCGTGGCAAATCATATGCTGGCCGAACACGGCAAAGTATGGGGAGATGCCTGTGGTGGAGTGATAAGACGAACGTAGGGCACATGTGATGGCGGAAATCCTGCGGTCCCAATCCTTCTGATCCGGTTGGAGGTAGGCCCGAATGGCGGCTATGAGGGTGCGGTTCAACCACTCGGACGCATTGGCTTGCGGAGAATAAACGGCAGTCCACTGATGCGTAATGCCATACTTCTCCATTAATTCCCGAAATCTAGACGAGGTGAACTGAACTCCGTTGTCGGAGACCAGCTTCTTCGGTACTCCTAATATATGGAAAACGCGATTTTCCAGAAAACTGACTATGGGGCCGGTGTGCAGGTTTCGAAGAGGTTCCACAATATAAATTTGGACAAGTGGTCCAGGACCACGACAGCTCCCGTGTATCCCGATGAGATCTATATACAGGCGCTGGAACACCCGCTCCAGTAGTTCGAATTTTCCCATCGGGGGCCGAAGAACAGAATTGGGCGCTTTAGTGCATTTGCACAGCTCACAAGCGGCTACGTACTTTTGCACTTGCTGCGCCATCTTAGGCCAAAAGAAGTAAGTCTCCAGTCACCGAAGCGTACGACCATAACCGCCGTGTGCACTCAATGGGTGGTCATGAGCCCGCTTAATCAATTCACATGTCAGTTCTTCGGGCACCCATAACTTCCACTGTTCCTCTTCTTGAATGGGGTCTCCGGTGGCATGTCTCGTCCGCTTGTATATAAATCCCTCCGTCACCCGTAGTTCTGGCATCTGTGGCAACTGGTCCTGAATCGTATTCATCAGCTGGATATAACATGCTGACTTGAAGGCGGAATGGTCCAAGTCGATCCATAGGGGGCTGTCGTCCTCCTGGGCCAACTCGGCTCCTTCAGGGGCGAACATCCTTGATAGTGTGTCCGGTACCACGTGCTGACTTCCTTTGTGGTGTCTTATCGTGAAGTCAAACGCCTGTAATTTCAAGGCCCATCTGGCCAAGTGGCCGTGGAGATCAGTTTGGCTCGTCAGCCATTTCAGTGATGCATGATCAGTGACAATTTCATGTCCTTCTGCATATGCTCGAAAACGTTTCACTGCCAGCACAGCCGCCAGGCATTCCTGCTCCGAGACCCTGTAGTTCCGCTGGGCCTGGTTCAGCTTGTGGGACATAACGGCTATAGGTCTCTCCTCGCCGTCTGGTGCAACCTGGACTAAGACTGCTGCCACCCCATGTTGACTCGCGTCACAATGGATTGAGAATGGTTTGTCAAAGTCCGGGCTGTGCAGTACGGGGGCTGTAGTCAGACTCTTCTTTAGCTCTTCAAAGGCTCGCAAGCTGGGCTCTACCCAGACGAAATTACGTCCCTTACGCAGCATGTCGGTCAAAGGAGTGGTAATGGTGGCATGGTCACGTATGAAACGCTGGTACCATCCGCATAAGCTTAGGAATCGGCGTAATTGCTTGGTGGTCTTGGGTAATGGAAAAACGTCAATCGCTTGAGTCTTGTCCGGGTCGGTTTTGATATTGCCATGCCCAATGATGTGACCCAAATACTTCACCTCCGTCATCACGAACTGACTGTTCTGTATGTGGATGGTTAACCCTGCCCTCCGTATGTGTAGAGCCACCTCCTGCAGCAGGTCGATGTGTTCGTTAAAGGTCTCGGTTATAAGCAGCAGATCGTCTAAGGTATTAAAATTCAGAATTCAGCCATTTTTTCACCAATCCCTTTATTTGGTTGATTTTGAATTTTAATATTTTCTTATTTTAATTTCTCTCCCATTGAAATTGGACCCGATTTTTATAAAAAACTGGAAACACTCTTTGGTACAAGATTAAATGTTAATTTGTTTTTAGTTTCACACATTTATCATTCCACTACTTGAAAATGAAAACATATTAAAATCATTAAATATAATTACCCATTTAGATATACATTACTTATCAAAAGAACACATTAAATTATATTGAAAATAAAAAATTATGTAAGTTTTCTTTTGTAAATAATTTGTTACTAGAACTAAAGGTTAACTTGAAGAAACAAAGACGTTTCTATGTTGCTAAGTTTCTTAAGCGCTGTATACTTAATTTTAATGCAGTAATTATTTTTATACTGAACACTGTCAGGTTTAGCGAATTTTATATTGAAAACGTATCGTAAACATTTTACGAGGCCTAGAGAAACCAATTATAATAGGAGTTAAATTGTAGTATAGTCAAGTTTATTAAAATAACATGGATTGTTAAACCTTAACAACGACTTTCCTTTCCAGTGGTTCTTCTTTTCAGCGGGAAATAAGGTGCAGGGTAGGTATGCCGTCGCGAGGGTAGGGTTTGAGAAAATCCACTGAGGTCGGTTTCGCGTCGCGCGCGGTACGCGGTACCTTTGTTGTTTTGCCTTTTTATTAGCGTAGCTTTCGTCGGGTTGAGTTAGCGTAGTATATTGTTCGGTACCGCGTCGGAAATTCGGGAACGCGAAGTAAAAATTAGATTTTTGTCCTTTGACTGGTTGTATGAAGAAATACGTAGTAACGTAAAGTAGGTTTCCTCTCCGTATGATTGTGTTTTGTGACGCGTTTGAAAACGGGCATTTATTGGTGGCTGAAAATTGTAGATGAGCGTAATCCATTTGAAGACCCGCGACCGAAATCCTCTCCGATCTAGCTGACCTACAAGCAGCCACCGCGAAAATGGATTACGGTACACGGATTGGTTGACCGATTGGTACCATCCATTGGCACTACTCAGACTTCACGTCTAGAACCGATGAGAGGTCGGTTCCTCGTTCGGATCAAGAGTGGTAATGGTGGCATGGTCACGTATGAAAGGCTGGTACCATCCGCATAAGCTTAGGAATCGGCGTAATTGCTTGGTGGTCTTGGGTAATGGAAAAACGTCAATCGCTTGAGTCTTGTCCGGGTAGGTTTTGATATTGCCATGCCCAATGATGTGACCCAAATACTTCACCTCCGTCATCACGAACTAGCTCTTCTATATGTTGATGGTTATTCCTGCCCTCCGTATGTGTAGAGCCACCTCCTGCAGCAGGTCGATGTGTTCGTTAAAGGTCTCGGTTATAAGCAGCAGATCGTCCAAGCACACGAAAACTTTGTGCCGTAAGTGAGGTGGTATCACCTTATCCATAAGGCGCGTCATTGTTTGAGGGGCATTGCACAATCCCAATGGCATGGTCATGAATTGATACAGGGGCCGACCTGGGACTGTGAAGGCTGTTTTGTCCTTTGAGCCAGGGTCCAAAGAAATTTGCCAGAAGGCGTCCTTGAGGTCTAAGCTCGTGATGAAGTGGGCTTTAGGCAACCGGCTCTAAATGCCTTCAATCAACGGTAGAGGGTATGCGTCCTTGACAGTGACGGCGTTCAAGCGTCTGGCATCTAAGCATAGCCGGACCTTGTTCGGCTTGACAATTAAGGTCACCGGGGAAGCCCACGCGCTCTGCGATACTTCGATCACGCCTAATGCTAGCATTCGATCAACTTCGGCATATAACGACTTTTCCTTCGCCGGAGATATGGCAAAATGTCTCTGTTTTATGGGTTTAGTATCCCCCACATCTATAGTGTGTAACACCAGTGCCGTTCACCTGAGACCTTCCTTCTCATGCGATGGAAAAGCCGATATAGCCGAGTCAAGTTGCAGTTGTTGATTCACATCCGGTGTATGTCGTAATAAGTGAGTGATTTGAGTTTGGTCAGGAACAGTCGGACTCCAGGGTCGTATTGGAAAACAGTGCCGGGCCAAGTTAAATTTTTGAACGAAATCCACTCCTAGATAAAGATTCTGGGTTAATTGAGGTATGATGTAAAATTCCAGAGGTTTAGTTACTCCCTTAAAGGTGACATCCGTCGTAATTTTTCCCACTACAGAGTGACGAGTTCCGTCCGCCATGCTTGACCAGGTGGTAAAATGGTGGATTTGGTCCGCGGGCATTGCCAGTACCTCCCCTGCAAAATCGGCTGATATGCAATTCACACTGGCTCCCGTATCGACTAAACCTGACAAACGTTTTTGCAGGAGGTGTACTGACGCATATGGTCGAACGTCATCCCCCAATAATTCGTCTAAGTGTATGTCCTTCAGCACCTTCCTCGACTGCCTGACCCTTCTCCAGAAGCTCCGCATCCGACGCGTGGCTCGCTTTCTTCGCGGTGGGACAGTTGTAGCCAACTTCTCATGGAAGATGCGCTGCCGAGTAGCCAAATAATTCCGCAGTCTGACGTGGAAGGGTTTGACATGCCAAGGAACTTTCGCCTCGCTATCATTTCCCTGCGCGTCCGCCTCGACAAAGGATGGCGTCGGTTGTGGAACTTCGGGAGAACTGTGTTTGGCGGTGCGAGTCAACAGAATTGGAGTCATATCTGGGGCTTGGTCATAGCTAGTGATGGGGTCAGCATTGGTTCGTCCGGGTTTTAGGAGTGCCGACAGATGGTCGCGGCACTCGCTGGCAGGTTTTTTTCGCAATTTGCAGTTTGCGCAATCAGGTGCGTACGTGTCTGCCTTCCCACATCGGTAACAGAAGAGCGTCGGTTCCGCTGGACAGGCATAGAACCGATGCCCCGTTTGTCGGCAGTTCCAACAGACCGTCGCGTCGGGCTTGTAATTGCTTCAAGGGAGGGTCGATCAATCATTGCTGGGTCCTCAAGCTCCTGTGGTGCTCCGCTCCTCGGTACTGGTACTGGGTCAGCAAGTAGGTGGTTCGCTGCCATCAACTCCGCGGTGTGATGATTACGGGGATTTGGTCCCATTATGCGAGGTTGTGGACGGAAGCTACCTCGCCGCTCATCCAGTTGTTCTTGCCTACGGGCATGGAGGCGCAATCCCTGTATGGTGTTGATGAGAAAATGCAGAAGGCTGTTCTGAAGCTCCCAACCCATATTCTCACTGATAATTTCTACCAGTTCGTCCTCGGGCATGGTTGTTCGCAAGCGAGTGCTCAATCTCATTATACTTGTGTAGTACTGGTCGAACGGTTCGTGAGCGCCTTGTTTCCGTTTCTTTATCTGTTCTCTTAGTTCTCTCTCAGTGGAGCCGTCATCAAATCGATTGCGGAAGGCTGCACTGAAAGAATCCCAAGTGGGACGTGGCGTCGACTCCTTAAAACTCCAGTACCAGTCGGCAGCATCTCCGCTGAACAAAAGATGTGCATGGTGGAGGAAGGCCGAGAAATCACCTCCCAGGGTGCTGGATACTAACGCCTGAATCCTGAAAAGGAACCGATCCGCTGATATCATAGCGTTGAAACCCGTGAAGTTCAGGCGCCAACTCTCCATGATACGAGGCGTCGGGTCTCGGAAAGGTGTCAATGCGTTCCCGAGGGGAATCGCCTCTTTGATTGACCTGTTGCAAGGAACTGCCTCGGAGGCTGGAGGTTCCAACGGAGGTGCGGTGCTGTGTCGTGGTCTATACTCGGGAGCTCTGGGGTCCATTTCCGAGTTCCTTGTAGGTAAGGTCCATTGATCAGATGGTCGAGAGTGGGGCATAGCCACACTGGGATTGGGCTCCCTGCCAAGCGGAGTTCTCACGCGGCTGGGTAGTTGGCTCATGGGGAGATTCTGGAGCCTTCCCTTCAAGTTGCCAATCCTCTCAGACATATCTCGCATTAACGCCACGGGGGTGTCAATGGAGTGGGTGGAAGGCGCGGGTGTAACCTCGGCCGCGACAAATGCAGCAGGAACTTCACCGCCCACGGCTCCTTGCAAGTCCATCAGTGATTGGGGCGGTTCGGCCTCTGGGATCCCCTTCACCACTGCTCCACGCGTGGGGACGGGCATTCCAAGGGGGACGTCTACGGCGATCCGCTCTATGGGTCGCCGGCATAGTGGGCAAAGCTCGGACGTTAGGAGGAGCTGTTGGACACAGGCACGATGGAACAGGTGTCCGCACTCCAATCGCACGCTGTGTACGCCCTCCACTACGTCTTCAAAGCAGATCCCGCAGTTAGGTGGTTGGACCGTTTTGGATCTGGTCCAACGCTTGTCTGGGGTCTGCTTTGTCGCCATGTTGATGTTTAATGTGTGTTGGCAATGGGTATTACTAAAAAAACAGAAAGGTAGATTACTCCTACTACTAACGTAATATATATATGAAAGCTTAGAAATATATTTGTGGCCGATAGTGGCGAGCTATTTCTAGTGGGGAAATATTGGACAGCTACTTTCCCTTCCAGCAGACAGCTACTTTCCCTTCAAGCAGTCGACTCCTCCAAAGGGAAATGAGAGTCCGTGGTAGTCTGCCGAAGAAAGGGTGCTTTCGGTCGATTTACAATAATAAACCCCATACCCACATACATCACAAAAACCATCTCTAAACTACGTTAAATGACTCGACGAGACAAGTGGTAGAGCTACCGTAACGGTTTTGTACGCGGTCAAACTTCCCGACACGTGGAAGCATTCCGGGCTCCGCAACTCCAGCATACGCCACCGAACGTTGAACCGATACCACTCGTCTATCACGCATACGAAATGAGTAGAATCCTTCCGCGACATAAAGGCAAGGTAGCCTTCTATTTTCTTGAGAGTCCAGGCCGACAGGAGAAACCCCATCTGGCTGACAGTTCCATCAAGAAAATAGAAGGTCCTTACAGGGATTAACCTGGGACAACACATCGGAAGGATTCTGTCGCGAAAAAAAAATCAAACAAAGGAGAGCGGAAGCTACAACTCACGCTGCTAGAGTGTATCACACAACTCCACTGCTCCTGTTTGTGAGGCTCGAGTACCCAAGTACCTTACATCCTCCGTAAAGGACCAACTCGTCAGAAGACGCGAATCTTTGATCCCCTTAGGATGTTTTGGCCCCACGTTGGGCGCCATTTGTAATGATTTTACGTCTACGTGCGAACGCGGAACCGACCTCTCATCGGTTCTAGACGTTAAGTCTGAGTAGTGCCAACGGATGGTACCAACCGGTCAACCAATCCGTGCACCGTAACCCATTCACGCGGTGGCTGCTTGTCGGCCAGCTAAATCGGAGAGGATTTCGGTCGCGGGTCTCCGGATGGGTTACGCTCATTTACAATATTCAGCCACCAATACATGCCCGTTTTCAAACGCGTCACAAAACAAAACCATACGGAGAGGAATCCTACTTTACGTTACTCCGTATTACTTCATTTACTCAGTCAAAGACAAAAATCTAATTTTTACTTCGCGTTCCCGAATTTCCGACGCGGTACCGAAAAATATGCTACGCTAACTCAACCCGACGAACGCTACGCTAATAAAACGGCAAAACAACAAAGGTACCGCGTACCGCACGCGACGCGAAACCGACCTCAGCGGATTTTCTCAAACCCTACCCTCGCGACGGCATACCTACCCTGCACCTAATTTTCCGCTGAAAAGAAGAACCACTGGAAAGGAAAGTCGTGTTTTTATTTAGCAATTCATGTTGTTATATATATATATTTGTTTCAAAAAAAAAATCGTTTTCCTTCTACATAAATTATTTTTCAGATTTAACTTTGCCTTCTACATAAATTATTTTTCAGATTTAACTTTGCCTTCTACATAAATTATTTTTCAGATTTAACTTTGCCTTCTACATAAAAGTTTCTATAACACCTAAAAAGTGATAGTCTACAAAAATGGTTTCCAGTTGCATAATTCTTTCGTTTTTGGAATTTTTCGATTTGGTTTTAATGTAAAATTCAGCGTGTAAGAAGGTGAGTGCAAAGTGAAAATATAATGTCTTTTTATCACTTAATTAAATATATATTCCTACGATTTTAACATTTCAAATTAAATTACCTGCCTGGATATAGCTAAATTGAAGACTTATTCAGATGTCCTGATGAACGAAGTCGGTAAACTTGCATGCACTTAATTCTTTACTTTAAAGAAATACTTTTAAAGAGTAAAAAGAAAAGAATAATCATCTTTGGAAAGCAATGAAACATAAACATTCTTATCTTTCTTCATATGGAATAGTGGTAATTTATATTCAATGCTTAAAAATGACAACTGAGGAAAATTCAAGCATTAAAGATACAGCAGGAAAAATAGTGATTATTGAAAGAAAGTCAGATTAAATAGCTAAAAAAATCCAATTGCTGTACAATAATAATTGTCGTACTAATAATAATATAATGCTAGTCTAAACGAAATATTTCTATATTCACTTTGAGAGAAAAAAATTAAGCTAAATAAAACTTCTCAAAACCACATTTAATGTGAAAAATTAAAAAAAATTAACTTTAAAGAGGTTCATTGCATTCTTTGTTTTGTTTTTGTTTAATATTGCTCTTGCTTTTTTTCAATACGTGATCGTATTAAGAAAATGCATTCATTGTCCATAGAAAAAACATATTTTACCGATCAAAAAAAAAAAAAACTATATGTAAGGTAACCTACTTCACAGTACGAAGATGTTTTTAGCCTTCAATGTGAATGTCCCCTTCTTCCTATATGTACATTTAGCTGACACTGATTGATTGTTAATTATTTACATTACATTATATCATGAGAATAAAATTACTATGCAACTATTTATATCATAAATTCTTATTAAGCCTAGGGAAGTTAACAGGTGACATGTGAGAACGCCTATGTCGTCCTAGTTATGATTGATCTACAAGACTTTCCCCGAAATGCTAGATTTTTTTGCACCAAAATATCCTTCAAGGCTTTCAGCACATTTGTAGAATGGTGACTCTTTTGGATTGTAGTAGCGGCAGTTATCAAAAATTTTTGTCATATCACCAATAAACTCGGACAGTTTGGAATACATTTTGGAGTTGATTTTATCATCGATTTTTTTTGTAGATCCATAGGCACCTTTATCACTTTATAGTAATCAGGTGCTTCTTCAGGATCCAAAGGCTCCATAAACGGCCACGCATTTTTATGGCTCTGTATTTGTTTTATCAACTTTTTCAAATTATCCTATTCATGTTGGCTCAAGTCTTTCATATTTGCAAAATTCACAGAATTATTGCGTTGACAATTCGGACAAATATATTCATCGATATATTCCGCCTCACTTTGTAATATACCAACACATCGACCATGGAAACAGTCCTGGCATTTATCACAACACCTCAATTCACCACCACCCAAACAAACTGCACCCCAATCTTCATTTGGATCGTCTTTAACTTAATGCAACCTACTCACTGCGATATGGCCTTGTAGATACGGGGTTTACAAGCAAGCACAATGTTCCCAGCTCTTTGAGGTGCGTGAGTGGTTCCAAATCGCTCAACTCCTGAATATTGCTCCCAGCAAGAACTGCTGACTCCAAATTGGGGATACATTCCTGCAGGCAATCGCCCATTCGTATTGTCCAGTTGTTCTTTAATGCAGGCACTTGAATCCAGGCAAATACGGACATCCATCACGTTTGTGTATCTCTGCATGGATTGATTGATGATATCCGCGGTTAGCCTAAACATCACAAAACGTTATTTTAACTCGAAGCGGAAAAACAAACTTTGCATTCGCCGACTTACCAATTCCAATTTCTGATACCTTTACTACTTTTGAATAATTGATGGATATCTGTGATGACCTATTTGTGGGAGAGTTCTTCTTCCTGTTAATTCTAAGCCCTTTTGCTGCTTGTTGGCACCCTCCGGGACTTCTTCCTGAGTAACGGCCACTACTTCCACACTTTCCTCGCATGTGGCTGTCAAATCTTCTTGACATCCCACGACAAAATTGACGTGGGATGTGCGCTCGTCGCAACCAACTTGAAATGACAAGCCACCTGGCAGCAAAGTGTGTTAGTAGTGGTCGCCAGCGGCGTCGCATGATTTATTACAGGGCAGTGTCCACGATGCCTACCAGGCATGGGGAGACTGAAGGAAACGCGGCTTGGCCCTATGATGGTTTTTTTTTCTCTCAGCGTCGTAGGTCTTTGGCATGGTAGACTCCCAGCTCCTTTCCAGACATGTCCTCAATGAGGTACCGCGTGGGACTTAAAACTTGTAAGACTCGACACTTCCTAACCGTTCTCAATCCATTGTGACGCGAGTCAACATGGGGTGGGAGCAGTCTTAGTCCAGGTTGCACCAGACGGCGAGGAGAGACCTATAGCCTTTATGTCCCACAAGCTGAACCAGGCCCAGCGGAACTACAGGGTCTCGGAGCAGGAATGCCTGGCGGCTGTGCTAGCAGTGAAACGTTTTCGAGCATATGTAGAAGGACATCCTTTTGAAATCGTCACTGATCATGCGTCACTGAAATGGCTGATGAGCCAAACGGATCTCCATGGCCGTTTGGCCAGATGGGCCTTGAAATTACAGGCGTTTGACTTCAAGATAAGACACCGCAAGGGAAGTCAGCACGTGGTACCGGACACACTATCAAGGATGTTCGCCCCTGAAGGAGACAAGTTGGCCCAGGTGGACGACAGCCCCCTATGGATCCACTTGGACCATTCCACCTTCAAGTCAGCATGTTATATCCAGCTGATGAATACGATTCAGGACCAGTTGCCACAGATGCCAGAACTACGGGTGACGGAGGGATTTATATACAAGCGGACGAGACACGCCTCCGGAGACCCCATTCAAGAAGAGGAACAGTGGAAGTTATGGGTGCCCGAAGAACTGACATGTGAATTGATTAAGCGGGCTCATGACCACCCATTGAGTGCACACGGCGGTTATGGTCGTACGCTTCGGTGACTGGAGACTTACTTCTTTTGGCCTAAGATGGCGCAGCAAGTGCAAAAGTACGTAGCCGCTTGTGAGCTGTGCAAATGCACTAAAGCGCCCAATTCTGTTCTTCGGCCCCCGATGGGAAAATTCGAACTACTGGAGCGGGTGTTCCAGCGCCTGTATATAGATCTCATCGGTCCGTACCCTCGCTCGACTTCGAGATACACGGGAGCTGTCGTGGTCCTGGACCACTTGTCCAAGTTTCTATTGTGGAACCTCTTCGAAACCTGGACATCGGCCTCATAGTCAGTTTTCTGGAAAATCGCGTTTTCCATATATTAGGAGTACCGAAGAAGCTGGTCTCCGACAACGGAGTTCAGTTCACCTCGTCTAGATTTCGGGAATTAATGGAGAAGTATGGCATTACGCATCAGTGGACTGCCGTTTATTCTCCGCAAGCCAATGCGTCCGAGTGGTTGAACCGCACCCTCATAGCCGCCATTCGGGCCTACCTCCAACCGGATCAGAAGGATTGAGACCGCAGGATTTCCGCCATCACATGTGCCCTACGTTCGTCTTATCACTCCACCACAGGCATCTCCCCATACTTTGCCGTGTTCGGCCAGCATATGATTTGCCACGGAAACTCGTACCGGCTATTGCGGCAGTTGAAAGGGTTGGAAGACCCAATAGTGGTGCTGGAGCCGCACGAGAAACTCCAAATTCTACGAGAACAAATCCGGGAGAGGATAGAAGACAGTAGACGGGCGGGAGAGGAGCAGTACAATCTGCAGTCCCATCTTCTGGCTTCAAGGCAGGCGACGAAATCTACGGACGGAATTTTAGACAAAGTGAAGCAGGTCGGCACTACACTGCCAAGCTAGACAAGAAGTTCGTGAAGTGTCGAGTCTTACAAGTTTTAAGTCCCACGCGGTACCTTTGTTGTTTTGCCTTTTTATTAGCGTAGCTTTCGTCGGGTTGAGTTAGCGTAGCATATTTTTCGGTACCGCGTCGAAAATTCGGGAACACGAAGTAAAAATTAGATTTTTGTCGTCGACTGGTTAAATGAAGAAATACGGAGTAACGTAAAGTAGGTTTCCTCTCCGTATAGTTTTGTTTTGTGACGTGTTTGAAAACGGGCATGTATTGGTGGCTGAAGATTGTAGATGAGCGTAATCCATTCGGAGACCCACGACCGAAATCCTCTCCGATCTAGCTGGCCGACAAGCAGCCACCGCGTGAATGGGTTACGGTGCACGGAGTGGTTGACTGGTTGGTACCACCCATTGGCACTTCTCAGACTCAACGTCTAGAACCGATGAGAGGTCGGTTCCTCGTTGTAGACGTAGACTCAAAATCATTACAGGGCCCAGCTGCCGAGCTTTTGCAGACTATCCCCGTTGAGTTGCATTCATACCCGGCTGCTATAATGAATGCGCTGGACATACGTTATGGAGACGATTATCTGAAGCAGATTTACCGGGCACAGCTACGGCATCGGATGCAAAAGTCTGGCGAAACCTTACAGCAGCTAGCCCAAGACATTGAGCGCCTGGCACTTTTGGCTTATCCAGCTTACGACCCAGAACATCGAGATGACCCAGCAACAGAAGCATTCATCAGTGCGTTAAAGGACCAGGAATTGCAACAAGCCGTGCGTTTAGCCCAAAAGCAAACGGT
>OZ017740.1:201720128-201827628 GCA_963969285.1 Odontomyia ornata
GGCTCTGATTACATCAGACACAATAACAGAAGTAATTGATATTAACTCAGAGTCTGAAGATAGCGACCAAAGTTAGCCTGATACGCAGCGACCAGAACGTGAAACTGTAAGAAATTAGATGTAGAAAAGAATCCACTAGCCGCAAATGCCGTGTGATGTAAATACTGCACCCACAAGAATAGCTAACACACTAAGTGAACTGAAAAATTCATCGTTTGTGATGAGCAGTGCATAAATATTGATAAAGCTTCCGAGATATTTATGCCTCCGAAATCGACGGAAAAGACGCAAACTACAGTTACAACATCCGGCGTCTCGTTTGACACGGTAACACAATAAAATTGGTGTGGAGATTTTGTAGATATTCGATCAGAAAAAGAGAGTATGAACATGAATACCAATTCATTGAAATTAGTCGTTGATTGTGAGTATGATGATAACACTAGATTGCAGTCGCCTTACACAACCCCTGATAATATTTGGATTGAAAACAACTTGATACGAACAAGAACCGGTTCCCGCAATACTAACAAATCAAGATTCAGGATCAGGTTTAGATTCTGAAATGTGCACGGAAAAGTAGAACAAATGGAATTTCTTGATTGGCTTGACCGTCCGTGTGCACGATCATGAGGGGGAGATTCGTTCTCGATCCAGCTAACGGGAAAGACCATTTTAGCATTGGATGGGGGAGTGAGATTGGTGCCGTGTTCGTGCGAGGTTCTTGCATACACACTTTCGGATCTGAAAGGCAAGTATAGAGGATGAGCAAAGCACATTTTTTAAAATAAACTTCAGGGATTTTGCGCGCTGAATTCTCATTTTGCACGATCGAGGATATAAATGATAATGTCGGCGGAATTTTAAGAATACGTGAAGTTTTTGGAAAAGATTTCAAAGAACGCGAAAAATTTCTGCCGTGTGAGTATTGCGTGCGAGTACGAACGGGAATCATTGCGGATTCATCTTATGGAGGTAGAGAAGGTTTTAAACTATGTAATAATAGGAAGTCTTGATAAACTGTCGAAACGTTTGTCTTAAATGTTAACCTAGTAATACGGGCAGTGAGAGGAAATTGAATCGATGCGCTGTCACTTTGTGAGATGTAGATCGTGATTGATTTGAAGTAACTAAATTATGTTTTAATTTGGGGACCCGATAAAGCACGGCGACTGCCGAGTTGGAGAGTGAAACGTGAAGAGTGGTGAATGAAAAAGAATTCGTTTGATTAGTGTGTTCCTTTGCAATTATATTGGAACGATTCTAGGCGGATATTTTCAGTGATTCGATGAACTCTCCGTTTTTGTTATGGCCATTCAATTTTTATGTTGAAAACCTTTATAATCACTTCTGATTGTGCAGTTAGCTATTGATAAGATAATCAAACTGTATCGGAATCGGTATACGAAATTTGGGTGTTAGTGTTGTTTAGACAAATTAAGGTGTTGTAAAACGATTAGGGACGAAAATCTGGTGAGGATGCATACATAATTGAAAAGTGGAATAAGAAGAAGTTCGGTTAGATTGAAAGAATTAAATTAGTGGTTGACCATAGAAAGATTTTAATTTTGTGTACACAATGCGATGAGATCATTGAAAAGAAAGAAAAAGCAATAAACTAAGAGTTACAGTGTATGTTTTCGAAATTGAAAGAAGTTTAATAAGTGACAGTTTACGTATACATATTAAAATCTAAACACGACATGGTGTTAAAAATATAACTAATAATAGAAAAAGTATATGCAATTTGTATGGTGAACAATCAATTGGAAAGGACGAATAAACTGAATGTTCGGTACAGCAACACAACAATATTTAAACAACTAAGTGTCGGAATTCCTAAATACTGTTTTTGTTTTTGTTATTGAATTATTGGAAAAAAAAATACAATTATAGTTTTACAAAAATGCGATTTAACGTAATGGTTTCAGCACGCAATCTCACCACATCACTAGCGGGTGCCCAGCGTGGATGTCGCTGAGGACCGACTATTGTATTTAATTGCTTTATGTAATTGCTAATTGCTTTATTTCATAGATTCATTTAATTGTTTGTAGTTGACAACCTTTGAAATTGTTTTTATAAAGTTTAGAGTTCAAATTTATTATTGAAATATGATGAGTTTGTATGAAAATTTCCTCCAGTAAATTTTTTTAAAAATAAATTAAAATAGTATTTTTTTTGGAAAAAAATTGAATTTTCTTTTTTGATACTTTTTCTATTACCTGCATATATTATATTATGTTTTTATAAACGTAAAGAAATGGAAATGCTTCATTGAAGATAACACCACCAGACTTTCAATTCAGTTCCTTCTGACCGGGTACAGGACCCGGCACGATGGAAGGCTTTGTCGAAAAAATGGGCTAGCCATCGGGTGCACTCCAACTGTTTTGTAGTTTCAGGGCCTCTTGCCAGGTTGGGTGGCCTTCTGCTCAAGTGCCCTTTTTATGGCATAGGGTTATGTGACCCGATCACACAGTTCTATGATATAAATTGGTCACATTTATATTTCTCGGTTGATGGGAAGGCTCATGCAAAGAATATTTGTATGAGTTTTCCCCTCAAACGGGAAATATATGGCCACGTCAACATTTGGATCTTGATACGGTTGGGCGGGTGCGAGGGGGCACCACATCCATCCGGTGGCCCCACTCTTATTTGTGGGCCATGAGAAGAGTCGGGTAACGACGAAGTCTCCCCAAGCCCGTCTGTTTTTACCCGTTTCAACTTGTTCTTTGAGTAAGTAATTTTTTCCTTTGTTAGTTGACTAAATTTTTTTTCGACGTCAGTCGATCTTTCCTACTGAGCCCCAAGAATTCGTGAATACGAAATTCTTTTGTAGTGAGTCCTTGTGCTGGGGGAATGAACCCACCCCACGACACCACAACGCTAGCCTGCCAGTGCATTCACGCGTCCCCAGACAAAGCCATTTTCAGCGAATGTTAACATCTTCTTCCGCCGAGGTAGCAGACCATCACTGCAGTCCTTCACGGATATTTATACCTACTAATCACTACAGGTTTCCCGATAACAATGATGTCATCTAGGCACACCAAGCAGGTCTTCTATGTTAGACCTCGTAGCACGTATTTCATCAGGCATTTGAAGGTAGCTGAAGCATTGCAAAGCCCAAATGGCATCACCACAAATCGCCATAATTTGGTCCCAGCCGAAAATGCGATCTTTTCTCGAACCTTCTTGTCGATTTCTTCCCGCTGGTGGCCACTCTTGAGATCGAGTGTAGAAAACCATTGAGCGTCGGCTAAAGTGTCCATGTTGCGAACGAACACATACAATATGCTCGGATATATTTCTGCTTCATAACTGCAGTAGTGGCGAGCAAACAACACCTATGTACTCGCACTTTGCCAATGAATATTAGCCAAAGAAGCACATACGCAAGTAAATAACCGAGCAGTAAAGTAAACGAGAAAGTTCAACCCGCAATGATATTCTTATCGTGAACAAATGGGGTGCTTCGAAGAGAGGTAAGCGGAAAGGAAAACCGAAAGTTCTGGCATAAACACTCTTTCGCTCAATGTCCCCAGTTTCGCTATTTCACCTCAAGAGATCGTGGGAAAGCCAAAAGCTGTAGCTGAAAGCACTCTTTCGAAGTCGAGAGCTTAAGCGAAAAACACTCTTTCGCTCAATTTCCCCAGTTTCGCATATTCACCAGCCGAGCAAGCGGGACGAAGCGGGGAAGAAAAACGTTTGTGGAACATACGCGCACGTGTTCGGCTACTCAGCACCTTTAAAGAGAATTTAGGTTGAAAGCTCACGAAAGAACAGTATTTAAAGATCTTGGGCAAAGCATTCGAGTGAGTGTGTATTCAAGGCGCAGCCAGTAGGATATCGGCTTTGCAGAGACCACAGTGTAGTCCGCTGTGTAGCAAATTCAAATGGGCTGAAAAACCTATTCACCCAGCCGATATCTCAAACCATTCAACTCTATATGACACCATTGCTACTTATACTGTTCATCAAACTGGATCAACCTTCTTAAAAAAATCAAATAATAATGTTAATTATTTAAGTAAAAAGATCTCGGAGTACGCAAGTGATCTAAGACAACGGTTGAACCAGATACATCGGACAGTGCGAAAACACCTCGAATCGGCTACCGACCCCATGAAGACCAGGTATGATCTGAAGGCTAATTCTACTGGCTTCCAGCAAGTTGACTTGGTGTGGCTATATAACCCGCAACGGCGAAAGGGTAGGTCTCCAAAGTTGCAACATAATTGGGAGGGACCATACCGAGTTACAAAGTGAATCAACGACGTCGTATACCGAATACAGGAACATCGTAAGCCAAGAGCCAAAATGAAAATCGTGCATCTGGACCGTCTTGCCCCATATTACATCCAGGGAGAATTGACTACAACTGGCGACACATCTTTTCGGGGCGAAAAGAACTGAGGTGGGGCAATGTTACATGTACAAATAATTCTGCGAGCTACTGTCGCAATTATTTTCACAACCATTAGGAACATCAACAAAACGAATTTACTCGAAACCACGAGAACCGAACAAGCATGAACAACATCTGAAAGTGAGTCACTGCTCCATTCATTCACTGCGGGAATGTTCCCGCTAATTCACCAATGTACGAGAACTGAGTTGAATGATTAGAAACCCTATATAAAGGCAAGCTGAATGAATGGGGAACCATTCATTCGACCGCGATAAGAACTGCGATAGTGTGTGGGAAGCGATATTGTTCGAGTAATAGAAAATTGATTTTCGTAATAGTGAAGTGATTTAGAAGACAATTGCGATAAGAAATTTATGGACAAGTGTTAGATTTTTAATAGTGAAAATTAAAATTAGTGAAAGTGTTAAATTGATTGTTGTGCATTTTTGTAATTAAAGAAACTCTTTTAACTTAAATTAAAAGACATTGCGTTTTCACTTTCCCGGAACATTAAAATTATTGGCCGCGAACCATAACACGCGACAATATGTGTATATATATATATATATATATATATATATATATATATATATATATATATATATATATATATATATATATATATACGCGACAATATATATATATATATATATATATATATATATATATATATATATATATATATACGCGGCAATATATATATATATATATATATATATATATATATATATATACGCGGCAATATATATATATATATATATATATATATATATATATATAATATTTATATATATATATATATATATATATATATATATATATATATATATATATATATTTATATATATGTATAGATATATATATATATATATATATATATATATATATATATATATATATTATATATATATATATATATATATATATATATATATATATATATATATATATATATATATATATATATATTGTTACATGTACAAATAATTACATGTACAAATAATTCTGCGAGCTGCTGTCGCAATTGTTTCCATAATCAACGTCAACAAATGAATTTACTCGAACCCACGAAAACCCAACAATCATGATCAACATCTGCAAGTGACGTCACTCCATTAATTAATTTGCTCGAATCTACCAGGTACCTCTCGGTAGAACATTCGATAATGTACGAGAAATGGGTGAATAGGTAGAGACCCTATATAAAGGCGAGCTGAATGAATGGCGGGGTTCATTCATTACAACCGCGATAGAAAACTGCGATATAGTGGAACGCGCAGTAAAGACGATTGATTGTTTGAGTGCGAAGTGATTTAGAAGACAATTGCGATAAGAAATTTATGGAAAAGTGTTAGATTTTTTTCATGGTGAAAATTAAAATTAGTGAAAGTGTTAAAATGTTAAATTGTTTATTGTGCATTTTTGTAATTAAATAAATTCTTTTAACTTAAATTAAAAGATATTGCGTTTTCACTTTCCCGGAACATTAAAATTATTGGCCGCGAACCGAAAACACGCGACAGTGGTGTCAAGAAGTGCGAAAGAAAAATTTTGAAAGTGAAAATTTGAACATTTTTATAGTGCACAATAGTAAAATTTAAAGAAACATTAAAAATGCCACGAAGCTTAAACTTAAAAATTAATGAATTGACCATGTCGGAGCTTAAGGAAGAGTTGGAACAGTGAAACCTGGCTACGCAAGGTACAAAGGCCACACTGATTGCTCGCTTGCGTGACGCAATTGAATCGGAAGGCGCGTATCTGGATTCGGGTGAGCCCTCAGATGCAGAAAAAGGCGCAGAAGGTGGTGAAGCAGAAACAAAAAAACCAAAGGAACCAGAAAATGCGCTGATGCAAATATTAATGCTGATGCAGCAAGAGCAGCGACAACAGTCGTCCAATTTAACAACGAAGCTAAATGTACAATCAGCGCAGCTAAATGAACAGACATCCAGTTTAGCTGCGAAGCTAAATGAACAATCAGCAAAAATGGACCAACAAGCGATCGAAATCAAGGCAGACATCGCACAGAAGCTGGTAAAACAGTCAACCGAAATAAAAGCGGAGCTCAGTAGTCTCAACAGCCAAATTAAATGCGTCGAGGAGAAGGTATACCAGGTCGAGGAGAGAATCAACCTTGAGATCAGCCAGGTAAACCATGAGGCAGTAGTAACCGCCTCACCAACCCCACTCCTAACCGCAGCGCAAAGCTCATCTAGAAATGTGCAAGCACCAATATTCGATGGGCAAACGGTCTGGACTATTTACAAAACCCAGTTCGAAGCAGCCGCAAGGGAAAATCACTGGAATGAGCAGGAACGAGCAACTGCATTGATTCTTGCTCTAAGAGGCCCAGCTGCCAAGCTGTTGCAGACGATCCCCGTTGAATTGCACTCAAACCCGAATGCTATAATGAATGCGCTGGACATGCGTTATGGAGACGATCATCTGAAGCAGATTTATCGGTCACAGCTAAGGCATCGAATGCAGAAGTCTGGTGAAACCCTACAGCAGCTAGCCCAAGACATTGAGCGACTGGCACTTTTGGCTTATCCAGCCTACGACCCAGAACATCGAGATGATGCAGCGACAGAAGCATTCATCCGCGCACTAAAGGACCCGGAATTGCAACAAGCCGTGCGCTTAGCTCAAAAGCAAACGGTTAAGGACGCACTGGCTTATAGTCTGAACTTTGAGGCAGCGCAAAATGTGACTCGTACTACTGCCCGGGTTCGTGAGGTAGTGACAGACGAGTGCAGGTGTGAGCGCGTGGAAATTGAGCGAGATCCGCATGTAAATGGTGCGCCTAGATGCTGGAATTGCGGAGAGAAGGGGCACCTGCAAAGAGACTGCAAGAAGCGAAGAAAACCGAGCTATTGTCCAGGGTGTGCAGCTAGGAGGAGATCCAGACCGAGTCAGGAGCCCAGAATGGAAGCCCTTCAAACAGAGGGGTCGGGAAACATGTAAGAGCCAACTTCGTGGGGCAGAGGTTGGCTAGGAGGATCGACGTCCCCAGCACCACCATCATCGTGTCAAGACTACATCGTGGAGAAGCGGACTTATGCCTTCCGGGTCAAGTTGACGGAGAACACTGCACCATAACAATCGACACTGGTGCAACCCGATCGATTATCCGACCAGACCTAGTTAGACAGCAACAACTTCACAAGGGCAGAATTTTCTCACTACGGACAGCTACGGGAGAAACTGCACCTGTTCATGGAGAGGTCAACCTCCAGATACAGTTGGGAGACCTTGTGTTCCGACATAATTTTCTGGTCGCGAACATTATGGATGACTGCATTCTCGGAATGGATTTTCTGCGACCACATGGAATCACGTTGGATTTGGGCAAACGTGTATTGAAATGGCAGAATGTCAAAGTACTGATGGAGGATCCCAGCGTCCAAATTCCCAAGATGAATGTAGTGGTATGTACTGACACTGATGTACCGAATTCTTCCGAAAGCATTGTATGAGCCAAGCTTGATGGTGATTCTGGAGACCACCGATCTTATCTGATAGAGCCAACGAAGACGTCCGCATTGCGCAGTTTGATTGTAGGACGATGCCTTGTAAGATCTTTAAGGAACGGATATGTGCCGGTTAGAGTCCTTAACACCGCAGACTCAACTACGAGCATCAAAGCGGGAGAAGTCATCGGCAGCTGCCAGCCTGTTTCCACCATCACCTCTTTGGAAGGTACTCACAACCATCATTGGAAAAGGAGGCAAGACACAGACAAAGCCCGGGAATCCACGTCTGCAATATTGAAGCAGGTCAAATTGCCAGTGCAGCTATTCAAACGAGCCTCTGATCTGGTCACCAAGTACAGTGACATCTTCTCAACAAGTCCGGATGACCAAGGCCGAACGAGTATGGTAACTCACGTCATAGATACACAGGGAGCCAAGCCGATTCGACAAGCACCGAGACGTCTCCCTATAGCCAAACAAGGAGAAGTCAGCGCGCTGATCTCGGACATGGAAAAACAAGACGTAATTGAACCTTCTGTCAGTCCATGGGCCGCGCCTGTAGTTCTAGTGAAGAAAAAGGATGGTAGCACTCGCTTTTGTGTCGACTATAGGCAGCTTAACGACGTCACTAAGAAAGATAGTTTCCCACTCCCACGCATCGATGACATCATGGACACTTTAGCCGACGCAAAAGTTTTCTACACTCGATCTCAAGAGTGGCTACTGGCAGGTAGAAACCGACAAGAAGGACCGAGAGAAGACCGCATTTTCAGTTGGGACCGGATTGTGGCAATTTGTGGTGATGCCGTTTGGGCTTTGCAATGCTCCAGCCACTTTCGAACGCTTGATGGAATATGTGCTACGTGGTCTAACCTGGAAAACCTGCTTGGTGTACCTAGATGACATCATCGTCATCGAAAGAACGTTCGAAGAGCATGTGCGGAACTTAGAAGAGGTTTTCTCCCGATTACGACTGGCAAATTTGAAACTTAGTCCCGACAAGTGTACCCTTTTTGCAGCTGAAGTAAAATACCTGGGACACGTCGTATCAGCAGAAGGGGTCAAAACAGACCCTGAGAAAATTGAAGCCGTGAAAAGTTGGCCAACACCAAACAACAAGCGCCAACTACGAAGTTTTCTGGGTCTGGCGACCTACTATCGAAGATTCGTCAAAGACTTTGCCAAAATAGCTAAGTGTCTCCATCAGCTAACCGAGAAAAATCGTCCGTATGTCTGGAATGAACAATGCCAGACAGCCTTTGAGACCCTGAAGGAAAAGCTGTGTGAATCACCCGTGCTGGCGTATCCGAAACCCGGAAAAATGTTTGTAGTTGACACCGATGCAAGCAACGGCGGTATTGGAGCTGTACTCTCCCAACAGATCAATGGCGAAGAAAGAGTCCTCTCTTATTACAGTCGAGTTCTCTCAAAAAGTGAGAGGAATTACTGTGTGACCAGGAAGGAGCTATTGGCTATAATAGAGGCCACCAAGCAGTTCCACAAGTATCTACATGGCCAGAAATTTGTTCTTCGAACGGACCATGCATCACTGAGATGGTTGCTCAACTTCAAAAACCCCGAGGGACAAGTTGCGAGATGGATTGAAAGATTGCAGTCATACGACTACGAAATTGTTCGTCGAAAGGGCGGAGTTCATGGAAATGCTGACGCCCTATCCCGCCGTCCATGTCCAGTTAACTGCAAGCATTGCCGACGGATTGAGGAAAAGGAACCGCTCGTTGATCTGCGATTGATAACGGCCGAATTCGATGAAGGTTGGTCATCGGAGGAGATTCGAAATGCTCAGTTAGCCGATGAAGACATCGGACCATTGCTCGTATGGAAGGAGACGACTGGGCGACCTGAGTGGAAAGACGTTTCAATGCATGGCGCAACCCTGAAAAGCTATTGGGCACAATGGAACTCCCTTCAGGTGGAGGGTGGCGTACTCAAGCGAAAATGGGAAACGGCGGATGGTAGCTCCTATAGGATGCAAACTATACTTCCCAAAAGCCGAATCCACGATGTGGTTAAGGAAATGCATGAAGGATCCTCGGGAGGCCACCTTGGTGTTAACAAGACCTTAGCGAAATTGCGGGAACGGTTCTACTGGCTCCGCGCTCGAGAAGACGTAGAGGACTGGTGTCGCAGATGCACAATTTGCGCTTCCGTCAAAGGTCCAAAGCGACGACTGAGAGGACAAACGCAAACCTATAACGTAGGCGTGCCATTCGAAAGGATTGCTGTTGACATCGCAGGACCCTTTCCTGAATCCGATTGGGGAAATCGATATACGCTGGTTGTAGCCGATTATTTCAGCAAGTGGCCCGAGGTCTACCCCATTCCCAACCAGGAAGCAACTACCGTAACTGAACAGCTAGTGTTAAATTGGGTCAGTAGGTACGGCGTACCTTGCGAATTACATTCAGATCAAGGCCGAAACTTTGAGTCACTAGTTTTTGGCGAAATGTGTGAACTACTGGGAATACGGAAAACGAGGACAACACCGCTGCATCCCCAATCCGATGGAATGGTCAAACGGTTCAACGGCACGCTCAATAAACATCTGGCCAAGATGGTTGACGAGAACCAAAGGGACTGGGACCGACATATCCCACTATTTTTGATGGCGTACAGAGCTGCCGAACATGCATCGACGGGCCAAGCCCCAGCCAAAGTCATTTTTGGAAAGACTATTCGTTTGCCAGCCGATATAAAGTTCGGAACACCCCATGAGAAACCCCAAACGGTCTCGGAGTACGCAAGTGATCTAAGACAACGGTTGAACCAGATACATCGGACAGTGCGAAAACACCTCGAATCGGCTACTGACCGCATGAAGACCAGGTATGATCTGAAGGCTAATTCTACTGGCTTCCAGCAAGATGACTTGGTGTGGCTTTATAACCCGCAACGGCGAAAGGGTAGGTCTCCAAAGTTGCAACATAATTGGGAGGGACCATACCAAGTTACAAAGCGAATCAACGACGTCGTATACCGAATACTGGAACATCGTAAGCCGAGAGCTAAAATGAAAATCGTGCATCTGGACCGTCTTGCCCCATATTACACACAGGGAGAATCGACTACAAATAGCGACACATCTTTTCGGGGCGAAAAGAACTGAGGTGAGGGCAGTGTTACATGTACAAATAATTACATGTACAAATAATTCTGCGAGCTGCTGTCGCAATTGTTTTCATAATCAACGTCAACAAATGAGTTTACTCGAACCCACGAGAACCCAACAAGCATGATCAACATCTGCAAGTGACGTCACTCCATTCATTAATTTGCTCGAATCTACCAGGTACCTCTCGGTAGAACATTCGATAATGTACGAGAAATGGGTGAATAGGTAGAGACCCTATATAAAGGCGAGCTGAATGAATGGCGGGATTCATTCATTACAACCGCGATAGAAAACTGCGATATAGTGGAACGCGCAGTAAAGACGATTGATTGTTTGAGTGCGAAGTGATTTAGAAGACAATTGCGATAAGAAATTTATGGACAAGTGTTAGATTTTTTTCATAGTGAAAATTAAAATTAGTGAAAGTGTTAAATTGTTAAATTGTTTATTGTGCATTTTTGTAATTAAATAAATTCTTTTAACTTAAATTAAAAGACATTGCGTTTTCACTTTCCCGGAACATTAAAATTATTGGCCGTGAACCGAAAACACGCGACAATATATATATATATATATATATATATACATATATATGTATATGTATATATATATATATATATATATATATATATATATATACATATATATACATACATATATATATATATATATATATATATATTTATATATATACATATATATACATATATATATATATATATATATATACATATATATATATATACATATATATATATATATATATATATATGCATATATAAATATATATATATATATATATATATATATATATATATATATATATATATACATAAATACAATATATTGTTGCATGTCCACACAAGTCTGCAAGTTACTGTCGCAAGTGTTGTCGCAACTATTAATAACATCATGATCAACCAAGAAAATAAAACGAAGAAGACTCGCGTTTAGTCTCTTAAGTCAGCCTTTTATAAAAGGTGAGCGTTTACAGCAACCACCTAAGGTGGCGTAACTGGGGCCTGGTAGCAAAGCTGCAGAAGTATATGGTGGTCCCACTTAAACCCTCGATGTTAATTGTAAATAAAACAATAAGTTTTCAGAGATTTATATTAATATTTTTTGTTATAATAGAAGGATTTATGACGATTATGTGTGAAACAAAATATCGCCTAAATTCTCACCAAGACTACGTTGGCATACTTCTATCCAATGGCCAATATTTTCAATGACTCTGAGACATAATTGAGGTTCAATGTCGTTTATGTGCTGAATTATCTCATCCTTTAGCTCTTGAATTTTTCTTGACCGATTGACGTACACTTTTTTTAAATATCCCCGGAGAAAGAAGTCCAACGGTGTCATGATTGGGGCGGCCAATTAACATCGCCACAACGTGAGATAACACGGCCATTGAATTTCTCGAGACAAGGTTGACGGCTCTTCCGCCACACTATCGTGAGCAACAGCAATGTTTTCCGCAGAACGAACTGGGCGAGCATGCACAGGTGATGTCATATTTCCTACAAACGTGATTTGCTGAAATTCAAGCACAATTCTCCCATTTGTGGACACATTTGGTCAATTATGCTAACCAACTAAATCATGAGGTGCACGAAATGCATTTTGATTTGGACGCTCATTTCTGTAAAAGGCTTCAAAACATTAACACGCTGTTCAATTGTGTACCCTTCATGGTTGAATTTGTCAAAGATTGAAACAAACAAATGTCAAATTAAGTTGGGTGAAAAACTTGACATTAAGGTGTGACTCACAGTTAACATCATGCATTATGGTTGGGCCACTCTTAAGTTAGGTCTAGCAGCCGTGGGATGACTCGACAGCAACTGTAGACATCGAAATAAATTTAAAAGAGAGAGGTAGTAGGACTCCTAGAGCAGCTCTCCTCCCGCAGGAGGTGCTGCTGTGGCGGGGGTATTACTACTGTTAGCATCGGTTGTAGGGACTTTGAGGGGGCCGGTCGGAAGACTCATAGATGATGAGACTGGATTTATTTCTCCAGCATGATTATTCGCAGCTTCGTTTACACTGCTTGAGTTAGCCGGATTGGGTTTATTACAGCTGCTAGGTCCGGCTTGGGAGGTACTAGTTGAAATATTACCTGTTGTAGGACTGGATCCTAGAGACTGCCTTTCACTGGTGGCACCGATGGATTGGTAGCTTTCATAAATTTGCCGCGTTGCTGGTGCTTCGTGTAAGTGAAACCGAATGGTGGAGATATGAGAATCTTAATCTTGGCTGTGCCGTCAGTTTATTTTATTTTAGATTCGAGCGTAGAAAACGTCGTTTGGCTTAGCGATGGTTTGCTGTTGTGTCTCGTTGATGACTTTCTTTATGAATTTAATAAACTAAATCCGCTCGCGTTCCAAATAAATGATCAACCTACATAAGACATAAACAGCGTGGTTTCATTGAAACTAAGTTTGTCTCCTTTTATTTGTCAAACATCGACAGGGTCCCATTCGACGGCTGATACTGGTTGTGAGATAAAGCGTGCTGCGGTTGCTATTGATGATAAAGCATGTTTTTGCAGGGCTACCACTTCTCATAGACAGGTTTTTAATGCATTAGATTTAGTTCCCAATAAGAGAAATGGTAAAATTTACTCTTGTAATTGCCTAGTAAGTACGAACATTTTTGTTTCCGTTATTTTATCTACTTGGAATTGCTCTACATTGAAGACTGTCGATCATGAGTAGTTTAACATACTTTACTCACATTTGAATATGTTTCCTCATGAAACTGCTATAATTCGGGCCGAAGTGTCGTCCGATGTTAACGTTGCGCACCTTTTTGCGTTTTTAATGCGATTTTTACTCGTATAACTTTCACTACACCACAAATTGACAGCGCGCAACCCAGATGGCAACGATCACGACACCTGACGATCGCAACACCTCGCGGCGGTTCTTCTCGACGGTACTCACTAATCCCACACACCCGCCATTTGGCTGTCACTTGACTTTGACATCCCACGACAAAACTGACGTGGGATGGGAAGCCGTCACAACGAACATGAAATGGAAAGCCACATGGCGGCAAGGTGTATTGGTAGTGGTCGCCAGCGGCGTCGAATGATTCATTACAAATGACTAATTATTAATTTCGTATCTAATTAAGCAATTGGAAGAAAATTAGCTAGAGAAACGTTACAATAAACGTGCAAGATAAAATAATGCTAAAAATCGTAGAGTTATGAGAAATCAACTTCTCCGAACCACGCGATTTCTTGTTCGTAGTACAATAAATGGATTATATCTGTGTAAATATAATATAAATCGTACCTATCTTAAATTCATTTAACATAATATTTTATTTTAGGGACCAAGAGAAAGGAGTTAATCAAACAACAAAACGTTTATCGAAAGTTTTCATAAAATTTGTTTTGCCAATTCACTAAAAATAGATGTAGCCTTACTTCTAACATGTTCTTTCTAAGCGCCACTTTCTATGCTTAAAAAATAAGAAATACCTTTTTTCTTCTGTGTAAAATCCGTTCTTTTTCTGTTGAAATTGCCTGGAAAACTTCGTTTCGCCAGTTCGTTTAAAAGCACCAATTAAATTCTATGCAAAATATAGGGTTGATTGGTGGATTACTGTAAATAGTTCATACAGCCATTTTGTTTTCTGTGTATCTCATCGCTTCTTTATCCGTAATCCACGATTGACTGAAGAAATTTTTTTTTTCATTTGGCAGCTGGCGTAGCGACCTTTATGAGAACTTCATTAGCATGTGGGGCATCCCTTTTGTTGAGATCAAACTTTCCCACTAGCAGCAGTTGTAGTGTTTTTTTTTTTTTTTTTGTGAATTCTAGAGCGTCTTCACCTTTGAACTATGATTGGATGAGTTTTTCTCCTTGTCTTTGTCCTTTTTTTCTGAATCCTCGCTCGAAGAAATTTTAGCCGATGACCCGATTCGTATACAATCCTCTTTAATTTGTTGCATGAGGTGAGTATCTTGCTCCGAATTCCGCTGCACGGCAATTTGCATGAATTCCAATTGGAGTTTTGTCCACTTTTCGATCGAGGAATTTCACATTTGGTTCGCTGTTGCTGCTGCCGGGTGATGAGATGATTGGCCTGATGACATTTGCCCCTTAGCGAATGATGTTGGTGTTGTAGAAGGATGTTAAGGTAATCCTTGTTGTGAATTGTGCATTTTAACTTGCAGCGACTGGCTGCATCTAGCGTGGGTTCGAACGAGTTTTTGGAGGTTATCTGTCAGACACCACGAGTCGTTCTGCCGTCTGGCCCGTTTGACATTTACCGACTCCAAATGCCGTCAGCCTTGGATGAGATTCCTCGACTCAAACTGACGTAGGATGGGAATGTCAACCAATGCTGACGTTCGCTAGAAAGCCATGTGGTAGCGATGGCCATGTGTGCGAGTTGGCAGTGGATTAGGGCCGATTCATTACAATATATATATATATATATATATATATATATATATATATATATATATATATATATATATATATATATATATATACATATATATATATATATATGTATATATATATATATTTATATATATATATGTAAATCTATATACATATATATATATATATATATATATATATATAATGCTTATATGTATACATTTACATTTCTATACATACACACACACATTGTTACGAAATATAAATTAAACCTCGGAGCCACTCCTGGAAGGGAAGGAGTCCTTGCACTCCAAAATTTTAGTCAGAATATTACCAAGGAACCACTCCTCGCGCTGAAGTACTGGTGGGAAGGGCTAAAGTAATGTTAAAATAACCAATGTAAATTATTAACGTTAAGTAAGGTTGAGTTTTAATACATTCAATCAGAAGCACATCAGGAAGAAGGAGCGTCGAAGAAACGATTAAGGCAACGAGGGAAAAGTGCTCGAGACAACCAGGGAAAGAAACCGATACAGGCTAGGGCGAGTTGAAGTGCGAGGATTTCGATCATCTACGGGGCAGTGAGCAGTGTAAAGACTTTGAATTTGATAAATAATAATTTCGCATGAAACCGAAATTATATTGATTATAGTTTAATTTTCTACACGAAATTTTCGTGTTGTATAAAGTGTTTCAGCCAGCGTTTTTGCGCGTGGAGTGCGCAATGTTTGCGGAAGGCATAGATTTGGCCTGGAGTGCATAAGAATCGCTCCCGTCGGGGATTTCAATCTGCACAGACGTTTGGAGGTTGGTTTTTCTTTTGTGGAGGTTGGTTTTTTCTTTTGTGGGAGTTAGTTATCTTCTGTGTTAATTAGTTTTCTTTCGTGAAAACTAGTTTTCTTCGTGAAAGTTAGTGAAAGTGGTGACAGGCGGCTCGACGAGCTAAATGAAGGTCACCAATGGTTATTCTAGCGGAAGGACCATTCCGGGGAGCCTCAAGCTCGCCAATTGGCTCCTGGGGGCAACAGTGGGGATGACAGTGGCGCTTACCTACCTCCTCTCCATGGGCTAGTCGGGCCCCCAACCGGAATCGCTTGTTGTGACGAATCGTTAACATTTTTTTAACGTGAAAACATCTATAGATATATATGGATATTTATAAGAGATATATATATATATATATATATATATATATATATATATATATATATATATATATATATATATATATATATATATTATATATATATATATATATATGTATATATATACATATATATATATATATAAATATATATATATATATATATATATATATATATATATATTTATATATATATATATATATATATATATATATATATATATAAATGCATATATATATATATATATATATATATATATATATATATATATATATATATATATATATATATATATATATATGTATATATATATATATATATATATATATATATATATATATATATATTATATATATGTATGTATATATATATATATATATATATATATATATATATATATATACATTGTTACATGTACAAATAATTCTGCGAGCTACTGTCGCAATTGTTTTCACAACAATGAAAAACATCAACAAAACGAATTTACTCGAAACCACGAGAACCCAACAAGCATGAACAACATCTGAAAGTGAGTCACTGCTCCATTCATTCACTGCTGGAATGTTCCCGCTAATTCACCAATGTACGAGAACTGAGTTGAATGATTAGAGACCCTATATAAAAGCGAGCTGAATGAATGGGGGAATCATTCATTCGACCGCGATAAGAACTGCGATAGTGTGTGGGAAGCGATATTGTTCGAGTAATAGGAAATTGATTTTCGTAATAGTGAAGTGATTTAGAAGACAATTGCGATAAAAAATTTATGGACAAGTGTTAGATTTTTAATAGTGAAAATTAAAATCAGTGAAAGTGTTAAATTGATTATTGTGCATTTTTGTAATTAAATAAACTCTTTTAACTTAAATTAAAAGACATTGCGTTTTCACTTTCCCGGAACATTAAAATTATTGGCCGCGAACCCTAAAACACGACAATGATGTCGAGAAGTGAGATTAAAATTTTGAAAGTGAAAATTTGAACATTTTTATAGTGCACAATAATAAAATTTAAAGAAACATTAAAAATGCCACGAGGCCTAAACTTAAAAATTAATGAATTGACCATGTCGGAGCTAAAGGAAGAGTTGGAACAGCGAAACCTGGCTACGCAAGGTACAAAGACCACACTGATTGCACGCTTGCGTGACGCGATCGAGTCGGAAGGCGGAAATCTGGATTTGGGTGAGCCCTCAGATGCAGAAAATGGTGCAAAAGATGGTGAAGCAGAAACACCAAAACCAAAGGAACCAGAAAATGCGCTGATGCAAATGTTAATGCTAATGCAGCAAGAGCAGCGACAACAGTCATCCAATTTAACTACGAAGCTAGATGAACAATCAGCGAAGTTAAATGAATAATCAGCGAAGTTAAATGAACAATCAGCGAAGTTAAATGAACAATCAGCGTAGTTAAATGAACAATCAGCGAAGTTAAATGAACAATCAGTGAAGCTGGACCAACAAGCGATCAAAATCAAGGAAGTGCAAAAACAGTCAACCGAAATAAAAGTGGAGCTTGGTAGGCTGAACAATCAAATTAAATGCGTCGAAGAAAAGGTTTACCAGGTCCAGGAGAAGGTCAGCCAGGTTGAGGAGAAAATCAACTATGAGATCAGCCAGGTTGAAGAGAGAATGAGCCATGAGATGGAAAAAGTGAAAAAAGAATTGAAAGCAGTGAAGGCAGTAGTAACCACCTCACCAGCCCCGCTTATAACCGCAGCGCAAAGCACATCCAGGAATGTGCAAGAACCAATTTTCGACGGGCAAACGGTCTGGAGTATTTACAAAATCCAGTTTGAAGCCGCCGCTAGGATAAATCACTGGAATGAGCAGGAACGAGCAACTACATTAATTCTTGCTCTAAGGGGCTGTAATCCCCGCAGGGGGAATGCCGGTCGACAAGAGCTCTCTTGGAGGCTAGCATTCTTTGGGGATTTCCGCCCCCACGTACCCGAGGAAACTCCGCAGGGGGAATGCCGGTCGACAAGACCACTCTTGGAGGCTAGCATTCTTTGGGGAGTTCCGCCCCCACGTACCCGAGGAAATTCCCGCAGGGAGAAAGCCGGTCGACAAGAACATTCTTGGAGGCTAGCATTCTTTGGGGAGTGCCGCCCCCACGGACCCGAGGATATGGGGGGTGCCGTGAGGTTCCCTCTTATTGTATCTGGATTACGCTTTGGACAACGAACTGGAATTGACGCTTTGGGCTGGCGGATGTGATGGTTTGGACCTAGTTGCTTTGCACAGTAGCGCCGAGGTGAAACTCGTGTGTGAACGGCTCCAATTCAACTATCATACCGTCTCCGTCCCGGTAAAACCTTGGCAGGCCTCAGAGTACGTTCGAAGTTCGCACCATTGGGTTGGTGGTGTAGGTTCGGTTGAGACGGACTCCCGATTAGCGCTGGTCTGGCTCTGAGCACTTGTCCCCATAAGGGCTTGTGCCAACCCTCGCATGGCCACCCTGCTCTGCAAAGATAACCATGGGACCAAAAAGGCGACTACACACACGAACGGAGATAGCGGCTCCGAGGGGGGACCCAATAAAATGGAGCAAACAAATGAAACCACAAGCAAACAGGACGCTAGCACGGAGAACCCTTTCAGGCAAAAACCGCTGTTGGCAAGAACACCGATAAAACAAGTCACCGATTGCGGGGGGAGGCAGCAAACCCCAGAAACACTGTTAAAGTCAACACCACAGGTTAAATCATCGGAGACAGACCACAGACGGACTAACGAACGAAAGAAGGCAGAGTGCGTTGTGCAACCTGGCATCATTGCAGCCTTTGGGCGCAGTAGAAGGACTATGCGCACCCCGGAGCGCCCAGTGCAAGACGTACACAATCCGGATCAAGTTGCGACACCAACAGAGGCCAGTATAAGACTGGGGGAGGGAGAAGTTTTGCTGTTGGCCGACGCCACTTCAAACGCGATCCAAGCGATAGAAGCAAAAGGGCTAGGAAACGGGGGCCTCTCCCAAGAGGTGGCGCCAAACAACACAATCGCCCTTGACCGCGCCGAAGAGGAGCGGCTTACTCGGAAAGCGGGGAATATCGTCAAACAACTGAGGGCTGCCTGCGAAGTGCAGAAAAACATAGGCAAGAGTGTCAAGAATGGCATTCTTGAACTGGAGAGCTTTTTGGCCGCATAACGCACTACAGGTGGAGGTGGCTTGCAGCCGAGAAGCACCAAAAAGACACGCTCTCCCTCGAGGCATCAGTGGGTCCTAGCAGCAGCAAAAGAATGGCCGGTAGCCCAATTGAAGGCGACTGTGAGAAAAGGAGGAAGGATGAGACCATAAACGAAGTTGACACTCCAGGCGAGGAGTTTCATGTGGTGCGAAACAAGGCAGCGAAAAAAGCGGCCAGAAAGCTACTCCTAGAAAAAAAAGACAAAGAGCTCAACCACGAAGAGAACAAGGAGCCCCCCGCTATACCGCAGAAAACAAAAAGCAAACCGCGGCACAAACCCTTGCGAGAGGCACTGCTTATTAAACCCACTAAGGGCCGAACCTACGCAGATGTCCTCCGTGAAATTAAAGGAGCGGTCAAGCCAGACGACACCAAAACTGCCATCAAAGCAGTTCGACCAACCCGGACCGGCGGCTTGCTGGTGGAATTCGGGCCAGAGGCCACAAACAAAGATGCATTCCGTGACGCGGTTCAAAAGGTTCTTGGAGATGCGGCAACGGTTGCCTCGCTCGAACCAATGGCCACCCTGGAAATCAGGGACCTCGACTGCGTCACGGACAAAGCTGAAGTAGAGGATGCCATTAGGAGGGAGTTCCCCAGCTTAAGTGAAGTCAAGGCAAGATTGACGCGTGAAAACACAAGGGGGCAACGCATGGCTATTGTCGAACTAGCTGATAAAGACGCCCAGCAAATCCTGGCGAAGGGCAAAATTAAGATAGGTTGGGTGATCTGCAGGATACGGAGAAGAGCGGTCCCTATCCGCTGCTTCAGATGCCTCGAATACGGACACACCACGTATGGCTGTAGGGGACCCGACAGGAGATCTCTGTGCTACAAATGTGGTGAAACGGGGCACAAAGGGAAGGAGTGCACGAACGAGGCAAAATGCATTCTTTGCAAGGACGCTAAGCTAGCACCCGGTGACCTCAAACATGAGCCGGGGACAGGGAGATGCCGGGTTTTCAAGGAGGCCCTAACTAAAGCCAAATCGATACTCAAATGATCCGTATCCTGCAGGTCAATTTGCACCGAAGCACAAACGCCCAGGACCTACTTGAGCAGTTTGCGAGGGATAAGAAAGCTGACCTCCTGTTGCTGAGCGAGCAACATCATAACAAGGACTCGCAAGCGTGGTATCCTGACAAAACTGGTACCTCGGCCATCTGGGTTCGAGACAGCGCCCGCCTTCAGGTGCAGGGACATGGACGCGGGGATGGTTTTGTGTGGGTGTGGTGTTCAGGGATAACATATTTCAGTGTTTATCTGACGCCTAACGAGGCAATGCGATCCTTTCGAACCAAACTCGATGCCCTGGAGGACGCTGTCTCGAACACAGAGGGCCACATGCTGGTCGGGGGAGACTTCAACGCTAGAGCCATCGAATGGGGTATGCCACAATCCGACCCAAGGGGAAAGCAAATCTTGGACATGGCGGCCAGAACAGCGCTTTTTGTCCTAAATACTGGTAACACCCCTACTTTCCGCCGCTGGGGTTGCGTAGGAACCATACCCGATGTGACACTCGCTTCGGAGTCCCTGGTACCTGGAGTACACAACTGGCGAGTACTAGAGGACTACTCGGCTAGTGATCACCAGTTTATAGCTGTTGAGATTCACGACGGTGCCACTCTGCGTGCATATGCCCAAACTTCAATCCTCGGATGGAGGACTGGGAGGATGGACGTCGAGAAGTTCACTGACGCGCTTACGGCAGGCGCACCGTTGCTGGGAGCTCCGCCAGGGAGTGGAGGGCCTACAGCCAAGGACTTGGTGAACTCAACTATGAGTACCATCATAGCTGCTTGCGAGTCTTCCATGCCCCGCCGGAGACCCCGACATGGTAAGCCTCCAGTATACTGGTGGTCAAACGAGATCGCCGAACAAAGAAGCGA
Organism: Odontomyia ornata; assembly: GCA_963969285.1. Taxonomy (NCBI): domain Eukaryota; kingdom Metazoa; phylum Arthropoda; class Insecta; order Diptera; family Stratiomyidae; genus Odontomyia; species Odontomyia ornata. The sequence continues at coordinate 201,741,787 of OZ017740.1, forward strand.
GTGTCACAAACTTCGGCGAGAGGCCCAGCGGGCGCGAACACGGGAGGAGGCAGACACTAGGCTAGCAGCATACAGGTCCGGCAGGAAATATCTTCGCAGGCTTATTAACAAGAGCAAGGCCCGATGCTGGCAAGACTTCGTGGACGATGTAAATAGGGATCCGTGGGGCCTTGGCTACAAGCTGGTCATGGGGAAACTTGGTGCCCTACGGAAGCCTTGTATACATGACGCGGAAAAGATGGACGCGATAGTGCGGGGACTCTTCCCCGCCCATCCCGTCCGTGTTGACACTGTCCATGGTGAAACAGCAGTCGAGTGCCCACTCTTCACACAGCTGGAACTGGAGGAGGCAGTCCTCTCCCTGAAAGCGAGGAAGGCTCCAGGTCCAGATGGTGTTCCAGCTGAGGTTTTGCAGCTCGTCTATCACCATTGTCCTGACTTGCTGCTCAGCACATTCAACGCTTGCCTACGGGACGGGGTTTTCCCGGTACGATGGAAGGTGGCGAGGCTCGTGCTGGTCAGCAAGGGGAAGGGAAATCCCGAATCGCCGTCTGCATACCGCCCGTTATGCATGCTAGACACGGCTGGGAAAGTGCTAGAGAAACTCATCAAGGGAAGGCTCACTGACGCGATTCGTGCTGCTGGGGACCTATCTCCTCGGCAGTACGGCTTTAGAGCAGGACGTTCTACCATTGATGCGATTGCAGAGGTGGTGAACGCGGTCCAAAAGGCAGAGGCATATAGTCGCACCAAGCGACGGATCGTCCTGTTGGTGACACTCGACGTCAGGAATGCCTTCAACTCCGCTAGATGGGTGGATATTCTGGATACGCTGGAAAACTCTTTTCAAGTTCCAGAATATCTAATGCGGCTTTTGAGGAACTACCTAAAGGACCGAAGCCTGCTCTACGACACGACACAGGGCCAACGAAGGATGGAAATTACATCGGGTGTTGCCCAGGGATCTATCCTTGGTCCGGACCTGTGGAACGTGTCTTACGACGGGCTACTGAGACTTGAGATGCCAGATGAGTCGCGCTTGGTCGGCTATGCGGATGATGTTGCGGCTCTGGTCGCCGGACGCACCGTTGAATAAGCGCAACTTAGGCTAGGTATGCTAATGCGCCGAGTGAGGGACTGGATGACTACTCGCGGGCTCAGTCTAGCACTGGAGAAAACCGAAGTGGTCATCTTGACAAACAAGAGAATCCCTAGAGTAAGGATGATCAGTATAGGAGATATACAGATCGAATCGAAGCCAGCGGTGAAGTACCTGGGGCTACTGATCGACTCGAAGATGAGTTTCTCTAAGCAAATCAGGGCAACGGCTGAGAAGGCTGCTTCGGGAATATCGGCCCTGAGTCGACTTATGGCCAACGTCGGGGGACCCAGCCCGTCAAGAAGACGCCTCTTGATGAGTGCTGTAGGGTCAGTGCTACTGTACGGAGCAGAGGTATGGGGCGACGCTCTCAGCAAGGAGGTATACCGAAAACGATTGGCACAGGTACAGAGAAGAGGAGCACTGAGAATTGCATCTTCGTATCCAACAGTCTCCGACTCGGCGGTGAGAGTGATTGCAGGCGTGATGCCTGTCGCCCTCCTTGCAAGAGAGCGCCGCGCTATTTACCTGCGCCGAAACGAGGATGCGAGAGAGATGGTTGTCCGCGAGGAGAGACAACGCTCGCTCAACGATTGGCAGCAGTCTTGGAGGAATTGCACGAAGGGAAGGTGGACTGCGCGCCTCATCCCGGATGTGAGACCGTGGCTAAATTGAAAGCATGGTGAGACTGACTTCTATCTGACCCAGCTTTTGAGCGGGCACGGGTGTTTTCAGTCTTACCTGCACAAGATCGGCAAGTCACGGTCTCCCGATTGTCGGTTTTGCCCAGGAGAGGAGGACAATGCCTGTCACACATTTTTTGCGTGTACGAAATGGGCCAGGCTGCGACGGGAACTCTACAGGGAGACGGGAGAGCTCACCCCGGATAATATAGTTGCGGTGATGCTCGAATCGGTTGACAAATGGAACCAGGTGGCACATTATGCTCGGGCAGTCCTAAAATATAAAAGGGACTCACAGCAGCCGGAGGCGCTGGGGCTGGGGGATCGCTCTTCTGGCAATTCCTCTTCCCCCCTCCCCTCCCGCTAGGAAAGGGACTCCCCAGCTTGAAGGCGCCCCACGGCGTAACAAAACGAGACCTGGCCCGAAGTAATGTGTCAAACGGTTCCAGGCTAGGTTCTCAGATTGACAGGGGAGGTGTTTAGTGGGTAGTCCAAAGGTATCCTCCATGGGAGTCCCACACTGCCAGACTCGGCGGGCATAAATGCCTTCACCTCCCTACCACAAAAAAAAAAAAAAAAAAAAAAGGGGCTGTAATGATTTTAATGTCTTGATCCAAACGAGGAACTGACCTCTCATTGGTTCTAGACGTTAAGTCTGGGTAGTGCCAACGGATGGTACCAATCGGTCAACCAATCCGTGCACCGTAATCCATTTTCGCCGTGGCTGCTTGTCGGCCAGCTAGATCGGAGAGGATTTCGGTCGCGGGTCTCCAAATGGATTACGCTCGTCTACAATTTTCAGCCACCAATAAGTGCCCGTTTCAAACGCGTCACAAAACACAATCATACGGAGAGGAAACCTACTTTACGTTACTCCGTATTTCTTCATACAACCAGTCAAAGGACAAAAATCTAATCTTTACTTCGCGTTCCCGAATTTACGACGCAATACCAAAAAATATACTACGCTAACTCAACCCGACGAAAGCTACGCTAATAAAAAGGCAAAACAACAAAGGTACCGCGTACCGTGCGTGACGCGAAACCAACCTCAGCGGATTTTCTGAAACCCTACCCTTGTCTAAAATTCTGTCGGTAGATTTCGTCGCCTGTAATGAATCATGCGACGCCGCTGGTGACCACTACTAACACGCTTTGCTGTTAGGTGGCTTGTCATTTCACGTTGGTTGCGACCAGCACACATCCCACGTCAATTTTGTCGTGGGATGTCAACAGGATTTGACAGCCACATGGGAGTGAAGTGTGGAGGTAGTGGCCGCCACCCATGAGGAAGTCCCGGAGTGTGCCGACAGTTCGCTCAAATTCAACTCAACCAAATGATGGTGAGTATTGGCAACTCGAATGAGTATACTGACGTCATACACTATAATACACTTCCCATTTATTGCCCGAACCCAGTGTACAACTTGCATGTAAGTGAGAATATTCGTGGGCAGGCTAATCCAGACAGAACACCAAGCGCCGCTGCTAATACGGTATATGCAGCCAACAAGCATCAATAGGTTTAAAAATAACAGGAAGAATAACTTTCCTACAAAATGGTCATCCCAGATATCCATCGACTATTCAAAAGTAGGGGTAAATTTATCAGAAATTGGAATTGGTAAGTCGGCGAATGCAAAGTTTGTTTTTCCGCTTCGAATTAAAATAACGTTTTTTGTAATAGTTAAACTAACCGCGGATATCATCAATCAATCCATGCAGAGAACGGAACTAGATCTACGAGGATACAAAACACCGCAAATAGAAAATTTGGGAGCTACACTGGACCAATTCGATACAATAGACTTCTCTGATTATGATCTACACAAACGTGATGGATTTCCGTATTTGCTTAGATTAAAGTGCCTGCTACTAAACAACAACCGGATAATACGAATGGACGATTACTTGCATGAATCTATCCCCAATTTGGAGTCAGTAGTTCTTACTGGGAACAATATTCAAGAGTTGGGCGATTTGGAACCACTCACGCACCTCAAAAAGCTGGAAACATTGTGCTTGCTTGTAAACCCCGGATCTACAAAGCCATATTACAGTGGGTATGTTGCATACCAGTTAAATCCGATCCAATCTGAGGGACATATAAATTAAACAATGGTAAAAGGTAGAAAATTTTTGTTTTAGAAGACGTTTGATTATGTACATAACTGTCTATTAATCACAGAGATCTGTACAGTTTTAAAGTTCAGCATAAAATAGAGTAATCGTAACCCAACTGACAAAGGGTTGTCGTTTTCCCTGATTACATGGACCAATCAAAGCAAAATTGTCTCAAGGCAGATTTTAACCTGTAATTGTAAATTTCTCATAGAAAGCAGCGCGAATCGCTGTTAAACAAGTCAAAAATTATGTTCTATTGCAATGTCGTATTACTTTGTTATATATAATAACTAAAATTTTAGTTTTAAACAATTAGTAAGAGATAAGGAATGTTATGCACAAAGTTCATTGACGTGTGTGTATAATGAAATAAGACAATTTTCTTTTCTTTTTTTTCTATTAAAAACCCATTTCGAATATTGTAGATTAGATTAAGATTAAATATGAATGTATTTGTTGGGAATACATTAAAATCATTAGTTTTAAGTCAGTTGAAGATAAGCTGCTAGGATATAAAATATGAACACACTCCGGAAATGATCTTATGAAGAAAAACAGGATAAAATGGAATTGCTCTCTAATGTCTAACTTAAGGGAATGTTGCTTACAATTTTTACGGAATACAATGTTGCATAGACTTTGAAGACGTTGGCGATGCAGTCATAAAAACGATAGGTTTTAATAAGTAGAGTCAGAATAGGGTTGAAAATCTTAGTTAGTAATTGCAACGCATAAAAAAAATGGAATTGGATAGGTTTTTGGATTGAGTTTGTGTCATGCTTTGGATTTTTCTCGTCTTTAAAATTGAGAATGTTTTTTTTAGAAACTGAGTTGATTCAATTTGTGGTTACGATATTTCGTAGTTCGGGAAGTGCTTTTTAAAAATTGTTCAACACTGAAGTAAATTTAAAGTGAAAGCTTGATGGATACTTGAATCGAACTGTATAGCAATTTCGCACAACATGCTATTGGGATCACTGTGTTGTTAACATTGATCACTCTATTATGTTGTGAAATAGTGCTGTGATACTCCTTAATGACGGATATTGTGGTCCGATTGAAACCCTTCTTGATTTTCAACTGCGAACCCAGTTGGACTCGACTGTAAAATCAAGTCTGCATTTTCGCTTGAATATCTTAGTAGTGGGGAAATCGTATCGTCACATTATATCTTCCCACATTGCAATGAATTAATAATATAATGCATCATAACGATTGTACTGCAAGAGGAGAAGAAGAAGTACAAATATTTTACAATCGTTTACATTTACTTATATTAACTTTTAAGTTTTTTTCTTATTAAATATTTTTTTCCGATTCCTTTTCCCTTTTTAAATGTTTCTTAAAAGAATTTCTTGGTTTTATCAAATTAAACGCCATCACTAATTTACCAGCGAGAATAAAATGTTGTGCAATATGTGCAGGAAGGAGCAAATTAAGACCTTAAAGTTTAATTTGATAGAATTGACAATTCATTCCATCTATATGGAACAATGAGTAGATTTTAGATTGTCATTGCTTGCATTTACTAATGTCCAGTGAAATTCAGATATCAGCCATTTTTTTCACCAATCCCTTTATTTGGTTGATTTTGAATTTTAATATTTTCTTATTTTAATTTCTCTCCCATTGAAATTGGACCCGATTTTTATAAAAAACTGGAAACACTCTTTGGTACAAGATTAAATGTTAATTTGTAAAAATTTGCTTCCGAATGAAATTGAACAATCAAATATGGTCTGTTTTTAGTTTCACACATTTATCATTCCACTACTTGAAAATGAAAACATATTAAAATCATTAAATATAATTACCCATTTAGATATACATTACTTATCAAAAGAACACATTAAATTATATTGAAAATAAAAAATTATCTAAGTTTTCTTTTGTAAATAATTTGTTACTAGAACTAAAGGTTAACTTGAAGAAACAAAGACGTTTCTATGTTGCTAAGTTTCTTAAGCGCTGTATACTTAATTTTAATGCAGTAATTATTTTTATACTATACGAATTTTATATTGAAAACGTATCGTAAACATTTTACGAGGCCTAGAGAAACAAATTATAATAGGAGTCAAATTGTAGTATAGTCAAGTTTATTAAAATAACATGGATTGTTAAACCTTAACAACGACTTTCCTTTCCAGTGGTTCTTCTTTTCAGCGAGAAATAAAGTGCAGGGTAGGTATGCCGTCACGAGGGTAGGGTTTGAGAAAATCCGCTGAGGTCGGTTTCGCGTCGCGCGCGGTACGCGGTACCTTTGTTGTTTTGCCTTTTTATTAGCGTAGCTTTCGTCGGGTTGAGTTAGCGTAGTATATTGTTCGGTACCGCGTCGGAAATTCGGGAACGCGAAGTAAAGACTAAATTTTTGTCCTTTGACTGGTTGTATAAAGAAATAAGGAGTAACGTAAAGTAGGTTTCCTCTCCGTATGGTTTTGTTTTGTGACGCGTTTGAAACGGTCATTTATTGGTGGCTGAAAATTGTAGGCGAGCGTAATCCATTTGAAGACCCGCGACCGAAATCCTCTCCGATCTAGCTGGCCGACAAGCAGCCACCGCGAAAATGGATTACGGTGCACGGATTGGTTGACCGATTGGTACCATCCGTTGGCACTACCCAGACTTAACGTCTAGAACCGATGAGAGGTCGATTCCTCGTTCGGATCAAGACATTAAAATCATTAAAGCCCCTTAGAGCAAGAATTAATGTAGTTGCTCGTTCCTGCTCATTCCAGTGATTTATCCTAGCGGCGGCTTCAAACTGGATTTTGTAAATACTCCAGACCGTTTGCCCGTCGAAAATTGGTTCTTGCACATTCCTGGATGTGCTTTGCGCTGCGGTTATAAGCGGGGCTGGTGAGGTGGTTACTACTGCCTTCGCTGCTTTCAATTCTTTTTTCACTTTTTCCATCTCATGGCTCATTCTCTCTTCAACCTGGCTGATCTCATAGTTGATTTTCTCCTCAACTTGGCTGACCTTCTCCTGGACCTGGTAAACCTTTTCTTCGACGCATTTAATTTGATTGTTCAGCCTACCAAGCTCCACTTTTATTTCGGTTGACTGTTTTTGCACTTCCTTGATTTTGATCGCTTGTTGGTCCAGCTTCACTGATTGTTCATTTAACTTCGCTGATTGTTCATTTAACTACGCTGATTGTTCATTTAACTTCGCTGATTGTTCATTTAACTTCGCTGATTATTCATTTAACTTCGCTGATTGTTCATCTAGCTTCGTAGTTAAATTGGATGACTGTTGTCGCTGCTCTTGCTGCATTAGCATTAACATTTGCATCAGCGCATTTTCTGGTTCCTTTGGTTTTGGTGTTTCTGCTTCACCATCTTTTGCACCATTTTCTGCATCTGAGGGCTCACCCAAATCCAGATTTCCGCCTTCCGACTCGATCGCGTCACGCAAGCGTGCAATCAGTGTGGTTTTTGTACCTTGCGTAGCCAGGTTTCGCTGTTCCAACTCTTCCTTTAGCTCCGACATGGTCAATTTATTAATTTTTAAGTTTAGGCCTCGTGGCATTTTTAATGTTTCTTTAAATTTTATTATTGTGCACTATAAAAATGTTCAAATTTTCACTTTCAAAATTTTAATCTCACTTCTCGACATCATTGTCGTGTTTTAGGGTTCGCGGCCAATAATTTTAATGTTCCGGGAAAGTGAAAACGCAATGTCTTTTAATTTAAGTTAAAAGAGTTTATTTAATTACAAAAATGCACAATAATCAATTTAACACTTTCACTAATTTTAATTTTCACTATTAAAAATCTAACACTTGTCCATAAATTTTTTATCGCAATTGTCTTCTAAATCACTTCACTATTACGAAAATCAATTTTCTATTACTCGAACAATATCGCTTCCCACACACTATCGCAGTTCTTATCGCGGTCGAATGAATGATTCCCCCATTCATTCAGCTCGCTTTTATATAGGGTCTCTAATCATTCAACTCAGTTCTCGTACATTGGTGAATTAGCGGGAACATTCCAGCAGTGAATGAATGGAGCAGTGACTCACTTTCAGATGTTGTTCATGCTTGTTGGGTTCTCGTGGTTTCGAGTAAATTCGTTTTGTTGATGTTCTTCATTGTTGTGAAAACAATTGCGACAGTAGCTCGCAGAATTATTTGTACATGTAACAATGTATATATATATATATATATATATATATATATATATATATATATATATATATATATATATATGTATATATATATATATATATATATATACATATATATATATATATATATATATATATATATATATGGATATATATATATATATATATATATATATATATATATAAATATATATATATATATATATGCATTTATATATATATATATATATATATATATATATATATATATATATATATACATATATATATATATATATATATATATATATACATATATATATATATATATATATATATATATATATATATATATATATATATATATATCTTATAAATATCCATATATATCTATAGATGTTGTCACGTTAAAAAAATGTTAACGATTCGTCACAACAAGCGATTCCGGTTGGGGGCCCGACTAGCCCATGGAGAGGAGGTAGGTAAGCGCCACTGTCATCCCCACTGTTGCCCCCAGGAGCCAATTGGCGAGCTTGAGGCTCCCCGGAATGCCACCTGTCACCACTTTCACGAAGAAAACTAGTTTTCACGAAAGAAAACTAATTATCACAGAAGATAACTAACTTCCACAAAAGAAAAAACCAACCTCCACAAAAGAAAAATCAACCTCCAAACGTCTGTGCAGATTGAAATCCCCGACGGGAGCGATTCTTATGCACTCCAGGCCAAATCTATGCCTTCCGCAAACATTGCGCACTCCACGCGCAAAAACGCTGGCTGAAACACTTTATACAACACGAAAATTTCGTGTAGAAAATTAAACTATAATCAATATAATTTCGGTTTCATGCGAAATTATTATTTATCAAATTCAAAGTCTTTACACTGCTCACTGCCCCGTAGATGATCGAAATCCTCGCACTTCAACTCGCCCTAGCCTGAATCGGTTTCTTTCCCTGGTTGTCTCGAGCACTTTTCCTTCGTTGCCTTAATCGTTTCTTCAACGCTCCTTCTTTCTGATGTGCTTCTGATTGAATGTATTAAAACTCAACCTTACTTAACGTTAATAATTTACATTGGTTATTTTAACATTACTTTAGCCCTTCCCACCAGTACTTCAGTGCGAAGAGTGGTTTCTTGGTATTATTCTGACTAAAATTTTGGAGTGCAAGGACTCCTTCCCTTCCAGGAGGGGCCCCGAGGTTTAATTTATATTTCGTAACAATGTGTGTGTGTGTATGTATAGAAACGTAAATGTATACATATAAGAATTATATATATATACATATATATCTATATATATATATATATATATATATATATATATATATAAATATATATGTATATATATATATATATATGTATATATATACATATATATATACATATATATATATATATATATATATATATATATATATATATATATATATTTACATATATATATATATATCTATATATATATATATATATGTATATATATATATATATATATATATATATATATATATATATATGTATATATATATATATGTATATATGTATATATACATATATATTGTTACATGTACAAATAATTCTGCGAGCTACTGTCGCAATTGTTTTCACAACAATTAAGAACATCAAAAATCTACTCAAAATCACGAGAACCCCCCAAGCATCAACATCTGAAAGTGAGTCACTGCTCCATTCATTTGCAGTCGCTCGAATGTTCCCGCGAATTCGCCAATGTACGAGAACTGGGTTGAATGACTACAGACCCTATATAAAGGCGATCTGAATGAATGGGGGATCATCATTCATTACAACCGCGATAGAAAACTGCGATACGCGAAGTACAGGCGATATTGATTGTTTGAGTGTGAAGTGATTTTAAGTAGACAATTGCGATAGAAATTTATGGACAAGTAGAAGGTTGAATTATAATAGTGAAAATTAAAGTTGTTAAATTGTTAGTGAATTCATTGTGCATTTTTGACAAATTAAACAAACTCTTTTAATTTAATTTAAAAGACATTGCGTTTTCACTTTTCCGGAACAATAAATTATTGGCCGCGAACCAAAAACACGCGTCAGTGATGTCAAGAAGTAACAACAAAAATTTTGGAAGTAGGGAAAATTAACGTGGAAACTAGTGGAAAAATAGCCGAAAACAATAAAAATGCCAGGAAATTTGCATCTAAAAATTAATCAATTGAGTATATCGGAGCTCAAAGAGGAGTTGGAACAACGAAATCTGGCCACACAAGGTACAAAGGCCATACTGATTGCACGCTTGCGCGACGCGATCGAGTCGGAAGGCGTGAATCTGGATTCGGGTGAGCTCTCAGATGCGGAAAAAGGCGCAGAAGGTGGAGAAGTTGAAACACCAAAATCAAAAGAGCCAGAAAATGCGCTGATGCAAATGTTAATGCTGATGTCATCCAGTCTGACTGCGAAGCTAGATGAACAGTCATCCAATTTAACTACGAAACTAGATGAACAATCAGCGAAGTTAAATGAACAATCAGCGAAGTTAAATGAACAACCAGCGAAGCTAGACCAACAAACGCTCGAAATCACGGCAGACATCGCACAGAAGCTGGAGAAACAGTCAACTGATTTGAAGGCAGATTTGGACAACAGTCTACCGAAATAAAAGCAGAGCCCAGTAGTCTCAACAACCAAATTAAATGCGTCGAGGAAAAGGTATACCAGGTCGAGGAGAGAGTCAACCATGAGATCAGCCAGGTCGAGGAGAGAATCAACCATGAGATGGAAAACATGAAAAAAGAATTGGAAGCAGCGAAGGCAGTAGTAACCACCTCACCAGCCCCGCTTACAACCGCAGCGCAAAGCACATCCAGAAATGTGCAAGCACCAATATTCGATGGGCAAACGGTCTGGAGTATTTACAAGACCCAGTTTGAAGCTGCCGCAAGGGAAAATCACTGGAATGAGCAGGAACGAGCAACTGCATTGATTCTTGCTCTAAGAGGCCCAGCTGCCGAGCTGTTGCAGACGATCCCCGTTGAATTGCACTCAAACCCGAATGCTATAATGAATGCGCTCGACACGCGTTATGGGGACGATCATCTGAAGCAGATTTATCGGTCACAGCTAAGGCATCGGGTGCAGAAGTCTGGTGAAACCTTACAGCAGCTAGCCCAAGACATTGAGCGACTAGCACTTTTGGCTTACCTAGCCTACGACCCAGAACATCGAGATGATGCAGCGACAGAAGCATTCATCAGCGCACTAAAGGACCCGGAATTGCAACAAGCCGTGCGTTTAGCTCAAAAGCAAACAGTTAAGGACGCATTGGCTTACAGTCTCAACTTCGAGGCAGCCAAAAATGTGACTCGTTCCACTGCCCGGGTTCGTGAGGTAGTGACAGACGAGTGCAGGTGTGAGCGCGTGGAAATTGAGCGAGATCCGCATGTAAATGGTGCGCCTAGATGCTGGAATTGCGGAGAGAAGGGGCACCTGCAAAGAGACTGCAAGAAGCGAAGAAAACCGAGCTATTGTCCAGGGTGTGCAGCTAGGAGGAGATCCAGACCGAGTCAGGAGCCCAGAATGGAAGCCCTTCAAACAGAGGGGTCGGGAAACATGTAAGAGCCAACTTCGTGGGGCAGAGGTTGGCTAGGAGGATCGACGTCCCCAGCACCACCATCACCGTGTCAAGACTACATCGTGAAGAAGCGGACTTATGCCTTCCGGGTCAAGTTGACGGAGAACACTGCACCATAACAATCGACACTGGTGCAACCCGATCGATTATCCGACCAGACCTAGTGAGACGGCAACAACTTCACAAGGGCAGAATTTTCTCACTACGGACAGCTACGGGAGAAACTGCACCTGTTCATGGAGAGGTCAACCTCTAGATACAGTTGGGAGACCTTGCGTTCCGACATAATTTTCTGGTCGCGAACATTATGGATGACTGCATTCTCGGAATGGATTTTCTGCGACCACATGGAATCACGTTGGATTTGGGCAAACGTGTATTGAAATGGCAGAATCTCGAAGTGCTGATGGAGGATCCCAGCGTCCAAATTCCCAAGATGAATGTAGTGGTATGTACTGACACTGATGTACCGAATTCTTCCGAAAGCATTGTATGGGCCAAGCTTGATGGTGATTCTGGAGACCACCGATCTTATCTGATAGAGCCAACGAAGACGTCCGCATTGCGCAGTTTGATTGTAAGACGAAGCCTTCTAAGATCTTTAAGGAACGGGTATGTGCCAGCTAGAGTCCTTAACACCGCAGACTCAACTACGAGCATCAAAGCGGGAGAAGTCATCGGCAGCTGCGAGCCTGTTTCCACCATCACCTCTTTGGAAGCTACTCACGACCATCATTGGAAAAGGAGGCAAGACGCAGACAAAGCCCGGGAATCCACGTCTGCAATATTGAAGCAAGTCAAATTGCAAGTGCAGCTATTCAAACGAGCCTCTGATCTGGTCACCAAGTACAGTGACATCTTCTCAACAAGCCCGGATGACCAAGGCTGAACGAGTCTGGTAACTAACGTCATAGATACACAGGGAGCCAAGCCAATTCGACAAGCACCGAGACGTCTCCCTATAGCCAAACAAGGAGAAGTCAGCGCGCTGATCTCGGACATGGAAAAACAAGGCGTAATTGAACCTTCTGTCAGTCCATGGGCCGCGCCTGTAGTTCTAGTGTAGAAAAAGGATGGTAGCACTCGCTTTTGTGTAGACTATAGGCAGCTTAACGACGTCACTAAGAAAGATAGTTTCCCACTCCCACGCATCGGTGACATCATGGACACTTTAGTCGACGCAAAATGGTTTTCTACACTCGATCTCAAGAGTGGCTACTGGCAGGTAGAAATTGACAAGAAGGACCGAGAGAAGACCGCATTTTCAGTTGGGACCGGATTGTGGCAATTTGTGGTGATGCTGTTTGGGCTTTGCAATGCTCCAGCCACTTTCGAACGCTTGATGGAATACGTGCTACGTGGTCTAACCTGGAAAACCTGCTTGGTGTACCTAGATGACATCATCGTCATCGGGGGAACGTTCGAAGAGCATGTGCGGAACTTAGAAGAGGTTTTCTCCCGATTGCGACTGGCAAATTTGAAACTTAGTCCCGACAAGTGTACCCTTTTTGCAGCTGAAGTAAAATACCTGGGACACGTCGTATCAGCAGAAGGGGTCAAAACAGACCCTGAGAAAATTGAAGCAGTGAAAAGCTGGCCAACACCAAACAACAAGCGCCAACTACGAAGTTTTCTGGGTCTGGCGACCTACTATCGAAGATTTGTCAGAGACTTTGCCAAAATAGCTAAGTGTCTCCATCAGCTAACCGAGAAAAATCGTCCGAATGTCTGGAATGAACAATGCCAGACAACCTTTGAGACCCTGAAGGAAAAGCTGTGTGAATCACCCGTGCTGGCGTATCCGAAACCCGGAAAAATGTTTGTAGTTGACACCGATGCGAGCAACGGCGGTATTGGAGCTGTACTCACCCAGCAGATCGATGGCAAAGAAAGAGTCCTCTCTTATTACAGTCGAGTTCTTTCAAAAAGTGAGAGGAACTACTGCGTGAGCTATTGCCTATAATAGAGGCCACCAAGCAGTTCCACAAGTACCTATTTGGCCAGAAATTTGTTCTTCGAACGGACCATGCATCACTGAGATGGCTGCTCAACTTCAAAAACCCCGAGGGACAAGTTGCGAGATGGATCGAAAGATTGCAGTCATACGACTACGAAATTGTTCATCGGAAGGGTGGAGTTCATGGAAATGCTGACGCCCTATCTCGTCGTCCATGTCCAGCTAACTGCAAGCATTGCCGACGGATTGAGGAAAAGGAACCGCTCGTTGATCTGCGATTGATAACGGCCGAATTCGATGAAGGTTGGTCATCGGAGGAGATTCGAAACGCCCAGTTAGCCGATGAAGACATCGGACCATTGCTTGTATGGAAGGAGACGACTGTGCGACCTGAGTGGAAAGACGTTTCAACGCATGGCGCAACCCTGAAAAGATATTGGGCACAATGGAACTCTCTTCAGGTGGAGGGTGGCGTACTCAAGCGAAAATGGGAAACAGCGGATGGTAGCTCCTATAGGATGCAAACTATACTTCCCAAAAGCCGAATTCATGATGTGATTAAGGAAATGCATGAAGGAACCTCGGGAGGCCACCTTGGTGTTAACAAGACCTTAGCGAAATTGCGGGAAAGGTTCTACTGGCTCCACGCGCGAGAAGACGTAGAGGACTGGTGTTGCAGATGCAAAATTATCGCTTCCGTCAAAGGCCCAAAGCGACGACTGAGAGGACAAATGCAAACCTTTAACGTAGGCGTGCCATTCGAAAGGATTGCTGTTGACATCGCAGGACCCTTTCCTAAATCTGATTGGGGAAATCGATATACGCTGGTTGTAGCCGATTATTTCAGCAAGTGGCCCGAGGTCTACCCCATTCCCAACCAGGAAGCAACTACTGTAGCTGAACAGCTAGTGTTAAATTGGGTCAGTAGGTACGGCGTACCTTGCGAATTACATTCAGATCAAGGCCGGAACTTTGAGTCACTAGTTTTTGGCGAAATGTGTGAATTACTGGGAATACGGAAAACGAGGACAACACCGCTGCATCCCCAATCCAATGGAATGGTCGAACGGTTCAACGGCACGCTCAATAAACACCTGGCCAAGATGGTTGATGAGAACCAAAGGGACTGGGACCGACATATCCCACTATTTTTGATGGCGTGCAGAGCTGCCGAGCACGCATCGACGGGCCAAGCCCCAGCCAAAGTCATTTTTGGAAAGACTATTCGTCTGCCAGCCGATATAAAGTTCGGAACACCCCCTGAGAAACCCCAAACGATCTCGGAGTACGCAAGTGATCTAAGGCAACGGTTGAACCAGATACATCGGACAGTGCGAAATCACCTCGAATCGGCTACTGACCGCATGAAGACCAGGTATGATCTCAAGGCAAACTCTACTGGCTTCCAGCAAGATGACTTGGTATGGCTATATAGCCCGCAACGGCGAAAGGGTAGGTCTCCAAAGTTGCAACATAATTGGGAGGGACCATACCGAGTTGCAAAGCGAATCAACGACGTCGTATATCGAATACAGGAACATCGTAAACCTAGAGCCAAAATGAAAATCATGCACCTGGACCGTCTTGCCCCATATTACATCCAGGGAGAATAAACTACAACTGGCGACACCTTTTGGTTTAAAAATCTCTTAAAACAGTTTCCAAAGGATGCTCACAATTGCACTTTGTGGACTTGATTTTGAAGCTTTTCTGTATGTTGATGACATAATTGTTTTCCGATGTAGTATTAATCACCACAACGAAAACCTGAGAAAAGTCTTCAAAAGATTAAAGAAGTTCAATCTTAAACTTAATCCTGATAAATGTCAGTTTTTAAAGACAGAAGTCGTCTATTTAGGTAATCTTATTACCAAAGATGGCGTAAAAACTGATCCTTCCAAGCACCAGGTAATTAAAGATTATCCAGTTCCGAAAAATGCGGATGAAGTTCGTTTGCAATTATTATTGGCGTTTTATTCCCAACTTTGCAAGCATCGCAAAACCCCTCAATTCACTTCTAAAGAAGAAAGTAACTTTCATATGGGAAGAAACGTGTCAAAATGCATTAAAGTAATTGAAGTCAACATTGATGAAACCACCAATATTACAATATCCGGACTTCGATAAACCATTTATCTTGACGACAGATGCCTCTAATTATGCATTAGAAGCAATCTTGTCTCAAGGAGAAATCGGTTCTGACCTACCCATTTCCTATGCAAGTAAGTCATTAAATAAAGCCTATAATTGAGAAGGAGTTACTTGCAATACACTGGGGTATCAACTTTTCCAAACCATATTTATGTGGCAGGTAATTTATTGTGGTGACAGACCACCGCCCACTAGTTTCACTGTTTACTCACAAAAACCCATCCTCTAGACTCACACGAATCAGATTAGATTTATCCGACTATGATTTTGAAATTATTTATAAAAAAGGTAAAATCAATCGGAAGTCGATGCCTTATCTCGCATTGATTTGAATACCGATATTTTACGAAACACGATTCCTACAGAAATAGACGAATCAGAAAAGAAAACTTTAGCTATTACAAGGGGTATGAATAAAAAGCAACAAAATACAAGTGCACAAGAAATCAATGTAACCGATGCCAATATCCAATCGAAGCCTGATCAACTTCATATTTGGAATTGTTCATCATTGAATGACGTCAAAAATGTTACAAAGCATAGATTTAATATACCACGGATAAATGAATTAAGAAATCCTACACTTAAAATCGTACGTACGTCCAATGAAATAATATTGTGTGTTGATAACGATAAAATTTCCAGAGAATCAGTTCCTGACGAAAAGAAGTTATCATCTTTTATATATACATCGAAGAGCGATAATCCTAAAGGAAATCTAGATTTCAGTATGGAAAAACTCGTTGATGCTTTGCGCAAGATAAAAATAAATGAGCTCGCGTTATCAAGCAGTGCTAACTTATTTGATAGTGTAAACATTGAGGATTTCAAGAAGGTATATAACAAGTTGCAACTAGATAACAATAAAACGCATTTGAAGACTAATATCTTAATATACACCCCAGCTAAGGAAATTTCGAACAAGGATACCCAACACTAATTGATAAAAGAATACCACAGTTCACCACATGGAGGTCATCTAGGAGTTAGAAAGACTTTATTGAAATCAAAACAAAAATACTGTTGGAAAAATATGAGCGTTATGGTCAAAAAGTTTGTTCATAATTGTGAGATTTGTGCCACTAGCAAATTATACAGGCACACTAAAGAAAAATTTGTACATACGAGTACACCATCAATAACTTTCGAGACAATTCAAATTGACACGGTTGGTCCATTGAGATTATCTAATCACTTTCGTTATATTCTCAATATGCAATGTGAATTATCGAAGTTTGTTGTTGCCATCCCAATTGAATCTAACGATGCGAGAACTGTAGCGACGACTTTAGTTAAGGATTTTATTCTTAAATATAGACAATTTAAAATTTTAAAATCAGATAAAGGTACGGAATTTTTAAATGAGTTAATGAGAGAAGTTTGTGAATTGTTACAAATAGAACAAATATTTTCAACACCATATTATAATGAGACTCTAGGCAGGGTTCTCAATGAATTCTTACTCTCATTCACAGAAGACTCAGAATGGGATACTTGGCTTCCGTATTATACTTTCGCTTATAATACATCACCTAATGTAGATACTGGCTATACACCATATGAACTAGTTTTTGGAAAATTAGCTTACCTACCTAATGGTGAAAAGTTATCTGCAAAAATATACAATCTTGACAACTTTGCCAATGAGTTAAAACTAAGAATAAAGACAACTGTAAATAAAACGAAAGAAATAATAGAGGAAGTTAAGAAGGAAAGATGAGAAAAGCAAATAAATATTAACCCATTAGAAATTGAAATAGGTGATAAGGTATTAATTAAGAATAATAATCGTAAACCATATATGGGTCCTTTTGTAGTAAAAGACAAAAAAGGTGTAAACTCCATAGTTGATGTAAATGGAGTATTGAAAGAGTTACATAATAATCAGTTAAAATTGTATATATGTTTGTAATTTTAGTGTTTCGCTTAATACGAGTATACGCTCAACAACAAAAACGCGGAGGGTGTAATGATTCATGATTCTCATACTTACCATTATTACCTGAGATTAGTTCCCATACTTACCATAATTCAAATCGCAAAACTAGAACATTGTAATGATTTAAAAGTAGAATTTAAAAAATAGAACAAGAAACATTAATCAATGGAAAAGTAAACCCAACGTAAAGAATTCTCAAAACAAATGTACATGTAATACGACACCCACTCATTCAATTGTTTTGCTTTCGCTTCTACTTTCTACCGCGTTCTTGAAAGAAAATCATATGTTTGCATATGGTCAATAACATACACTTGAGACTTGACCTAGAATAGTTACGTAATGAGTATATGCACTTGTAGTTCCATTGATTGTATCAATGGATCGTATGATAAGGAAAACAAATGTGTGAAGTAATTAACGGGTCATGAGACCACACATTTTGTTTTGTAGTTTATGACATAGATTTTAGGTTTTTGAAAGTATAAAAAGAATGTAAAATGTTAATTCGGGATCAGAACCTTCTGACCTGTCGTAAAAATAAAGATTCGGCCTTTGATAATTCTTAGGCTGGAAATTATTTGAAGACGAATAGGATTTTTCTGATTTTTGGATTCTTTGGCTGGACTATACGGTCGAACATAGAAGAGGCAATTTAGCTAATTAATTAATTATAAAAGGACAAACTCTACATCGAAAATTTAACTTGGCCCCGGCACTATTTTCCGGCACGACACTGGATTCTGTCGCCACTGTTCCTGACGAAACTCCAAGCACCCACTCATTACGACATGCACTGGATGTCAACCAACAACTGCGATTTGACTCAGTTATGTCGGCTTTTCCATCGCATGCGAAGGAAGGTCTCAGCAGGACGGCCCTGGTGTTTCACACAATAGATGTGGGGGATGCTAAGCCCATAAAACAGAGACATTTTGCCATATCTCCGGCGAAGGAAAAGTTGTTATATGCCGAAGTTGATCGGATATTGCCACTAGGTGTGATCAAAGGATCGCAGAGCGCACGGGCCTCACCCGACGCTTAAGTTGTTAAGCCGAATAAGGTCCAACTATGCTTAGCTGCCCGGCGTTTGAATACCGTCTCTGTTAAGGATGCATATTTCCACGATTGATTGAGGGTATCCTAAGTCGATTACCGACGTTTTCTGGCAAATATCATTAGGTCCTAGCTCAAAAGAGAAGACAGCCTTCACGGTCCCAGGTCACCCACTGTATCAATTCGTGACCACTCAGACTGTGTGATGCCCCCAAACAATAACGCGCCTTATGGATAAGGTGATACCACCGCATTTACGGCACCAAGTTTTCGTATACTTGGACGATCTGCTGCTTATAACCGAGACCTTTAATGAACACATTGACCTGCTTCAGGAAGTGGCTTTGCACATCCGGAGGGCAGGGTTAACCATCAACATACAGAAGAGTCAGTTTGTGATGACAGAGGTGAATTATTTGGGCGACATTATTGGGCATGGCAACATCAAGACCGACCCGGATAAGACTCAAGCGATTGACGCTTTTCCATTACCCAAGACCACCAAGCAGTTACGCCGATTCCTAGGCTTATGCAGATGGTACCAGCATTTCGTACGTGACTATGCCACCATTACCACTCCTTTGACCGACATGCTGCGTGAGGGACGTAAGTTCGTCTGGGAAGGGCCCAGCTTGTGAGCCTTCAAAGAGCTAAAGAAGAGTCTGAAAAAGCCCCCGTACTGCACAGCCCGGGCTTTGGGAAACCGTTCTCAATTCATTGTGACGCAAGTCAACATGAAGTGGGAGCACTCTTAGTCCAGGTTGCACAAGCCGGCGAGGAGAGGCCTATAGCCTTTATGTCTCACAAGCTAAACCCGGCCCAGTGGAACTACACGGTTACAAGGGTTTGACTTCACGATAAGACACTGCAAGGGAAGTCAGCACGTGGTACCAGACACATTATCAAGCATGTTCAACCCTGAAGGAGCCGAGTTGGCCCAGGAGGACGACAGCCCCCTACGGATCAACTTGGACCATTCCGCCCTCGAGTCAGCATGTTATATCCAGCTGATGAATACTATTCAAAACCAGTAACCACAGCTGCCAGAACTGCGGGTGATGGTGAGATTTATATACAAGTGGATGGGACACGCCTCTGGAGACCCCATCCAAGAAGAGGAACAGTGGAAGTTATAGGTGCCCGTAGAACTGACCTTCGACTTGATTAAAAGGGCTCATGACCACCGATTGAGTGCGCACGGCAGTTATGGTCGTACGCTTCGGTGACTGAAGACTTACTTATTTTGGCCTAAGATGGCGCAGCAAGCAAAAGAGTTCGTAGCCACCTGTGAGCTGTGCAAATGCACTAAAGCGCCCAATTCTGTTCTTCGACCCTCGATGGGAAAATTCGAGCTACCGGAGCAGGTGTTCCAGCGGCTGTATATGGATCTCATGGGTCCGTACCGTCGCTCGACTTTGGGATATACGGGAGCTGTCGTAGTCCTGGACCAATTGTCCAAATTTCCAATTATTGAACTAGTTCGAAACCTGCACACTGGCCCGATAGTCAGCTTCCTGGAAAATCCCATTTTCCATATATTTGAAATACCGGAAAAGGTGGTCTCCGACAACGGAGTTCAGCTCACCTCGGCTAGATTTCGGGATCTAATGGACAAGTATGGCGTTACGCAGCAGCGGACCACCGTTTATTCCCCGCAAGCCAATGCGTCCGAGTAGCTGAACTGCACCCTCATAGCCGCCATTCGTGCCTACGTCCTACCAGATCAGAAGGATTGGGCCGCAGGATTTCCACAATCACCTGTGCCCTGCGTTCGTCATACCACTCCACTACAGGTATCTCCTCGTACTTTGCCGGGTTCGGCCAGTACATGATCTGCCACGGAAACTCGCACCGGCTATTGCGGCAGTTAAAAGGGTTGGAAGACCCAATAGTGGCGCTGGAGCCGCACGAGAAACTCCATATTCTACGAGAACAAATTCGGGAGAAGATTGCAGACAGTAGACGCGCGGGGGAGGAGCGTTATAACCTGCGATCCCATCCTTCTGGATTTAAGCCAGGCAACGAAATATACCGACGGAATTTCAGGCAAAGTGAAGCAAGCCGATACTACAGTGCCAAACTAGACAAGAAGTTCTTGAAGTGTTGTGTCCTACAAGTTTTAAGTCCCACGCGATATCTCATTGCGGACATGTTCGGCAAGGAGCTGGGAGTCTAACATGAAGTTCGCAAGATGGTAACGGTCTTACCGATAGTTGTTCGTTCTCTCTTCTGAAACTCAATCCCCACTCCAATGTCCTTATAAGATGTACGGTTCCTATTCCCACTTTTACCTGCATCCATACCTCAGCTCCCAACGTATCGTAGCATATCATTTGAAATTGCAAAATCAATCGAAGGAATACTTAAAGTCGCTCATAACAAATTGCGAATAATTCTTTCATCGACTACCAGTAGATCTATTCGAAGTATACGATTATTGAAATTTCGCAGAGACTTTGGTTTATTAATGACGAGAGAGAAATGAAACAATACATTTTTCCAAATAGAATCAGTTGCCTTCAAATGTGCCTTTTAATTTTTAATTGAGTACTTTCTTCCGTTAGTTTTTTTTTAAGAGCTGTATACTTACATGCAATTTAGTGTAGTAATTAGTGTAAAGATTTAAATATAAACCTTTCAAATATTCATAAAGCAAACAAAAACTATCAAAAAAATAACCAGTTAAATGAGTAAAAAAGAAAAAAAACTAGGATCTAATTGTTAGAGTAACTATAGGTATTAAGATTAAAAGGTTGTACAATACAAATTTAGACGAATTTATTCATAAAGTAATCATTATCAATTTCATTTTAATGCTGTTTAACTTATTCATACAATATTGCATTGTACCAAATTAATTGCAAGTCCAATAAACTCACTGTAATAAGCATTTGAACTTTGTTTAGCTTATTCATACAATATTGTTTTGTTCCAAATTGCAAGTCCAATAAACTTCCTGTAATAAGCATTTGAACTTTGTTTAACTTGTTCATACAAATGCTCCAATTAAAAGCAATAAACCTGTTGTAAAATTATTGCCACCTCAGCAAATTCCTCAAAGTCCAATCGAAGAACATTGACTTGCTTGAGATGGCAGTAATTACTTCACACGCGCGATCAAAAGAAATTGTGCATCAATGCAAAATATATATATATATATAAATTGTTTGTAGGAATGAGGAATAAATCATTGATGTTTTAACAGTCACGGATTGATTTTCATTCTTTCTTTACGCAGGAAACATTGGTCCGTCGAGCCGGATAACTTCATTGGATTTGGAGAAATTTTGTTAACGGGAATCACACTACGCCTTGGCAGTTGGATGATCAACATTGAGACTAGCAAATTACACGTCAAACAGGAACTGCACTTGGACATTGGAAGTTCATTTGAAGCGTAATTACCAAACCTAAAGGAAAGTTAACGGATAGCAGTTTATCCGAGAAATACTACATGTACAAGGAGTACATACAAAGGCAGAGTTAGTCAATTTTGCGCTAAACTGGTTCCGCATATTGGACGGTTAGAGTAACATTGGGCTCGTGCTGGCAATTACACTATTAGTATATCATCAATTCAAGCGACTTGCCGTTGAGTTACCAGTAAACTTCAGAGAGAAGTTGTCTTTGGCTTTGAGGGAAAGTCATTATGAGTGGCCAAGATACTATCTTCAAACAAGTTCAAAGGCTCATCACGAACTTCAAGAAGGATAGCGAATCAAGGCACAGTCCCTCAGGGTTTATGGGCAAAGTGTGAGGAACAGCATGATGTAGAGTACACGCGGTTGACGGAAGACCAGAAGGAACTTGAACAGTACTGCACGGAGTTTGAGCATCTGGAAGAGTTAACAATGGATTACTTGACTTTGCTCCAGGCTAAAATCAACGGATACACACCTGGAGCAACACCATCAGTTCTCCCAGATTCAGTCAAACTAGAGAGAATTCGAGTTCCGTCTTTCAATGGTGTATACAGCGATTGGTTCGCATTTCATGATTTGTTCAAAAGCATGGTTCATCAGAACACGCAATTGACTAATGTGCAAAAGTTTCAATATTTGAGAAGTGCCCTTCGTGGAGAAGCGGAACAACTCATTAACCATTTATGCGTTACAGAAGGTAACTACGATCCTGCATGGACATTACTTTGGGAGCGATACGATAACCATCGTATCATAGCAAAGAGATGATGCAGCGACTCTTCAACATAGAGAACTGCACACGCAACGATCCGTCAGGCCTAAGGCAAATGCTTGATACAACGAATCAATTACTCGCAGGAATCAACATTGAACGCTGATTCCTTCGCGCTTTCAACCATTTTCATGCTCAATCAGAAGCTTGATGAAGACTCAAGAAAGGAGTGGCAACGAACCATCTCTGACTCAAATAAGATTCCATCATTGCAACAGTTTCTGGACTTCTTAAAACAGAGATTTTCGATGCTAGAAGCCTTATCCACCGGAAAAGCGAAACCAAAAAGAGTGAAAGCGAATACGGCACAAATAAACGCCAAGGGTTCTTGTCCAATGTGCAAGAGCACACATAAGCTGTTTGAATGCAACTCATTCAAACAAGCCAATGTCCAAGTAAGACGCAACGTTGTTAAAAGTGCTAATCTGTGTTTTAACTGTTTCGGACAACACAGGGTTAATAAATGCACGTCCACACATGGATGCAAAGTTTGCAGTAAAAAATACAACACATAACTGCACATACCTGCTATAGAAGACACGTTACGAAGCAAACCATCGGCTCCACGAACCATACAAGGCCACGTACATATTGCTCACCACTACCTACATAAAAATACGCCATCCAGATGGAGAAGATGTAACGTTTCGAGCATTGCTGGACTCTGGAGCACAACGGTCTTTTATAAGCGAAGCAGCTGTTCAACTTTTGCAAGCCACACGCACAAGTGCTAAGTTCTGAATCAGTCGCATTGGTGCCATGGAGAATGTAACATCAAAAGGAGAAACCAAGTTACACGCTATCGTCAAGTCTGAATCTGAGCAAACCGAGGTAATTGTCTTCAAACCACTCAGTCAGGCAACGATTACTACACCGCTACCATGCAACAAAATACCTTTGACAATTCCAAAGGGATTGACGATTAATGATCTAGCGGATCCAAATTTCAACATCCCGTCAGCCATAGATATGTGGCGACAACACAACGCATGCATTGCATGCATGCAATAGTAGTGTGCAACATTGTCCCGATGCTTCAGCCACCGCGATAATCATACGATATGGGTTACATGACCAAAGATCCACTCAGCATGTCTGCTGGTTGCGCTCGTGCGTGGTCAGCGATTGTGCTGCGATGAGGAACGCTCTGACGGAGATTGTATCGCGTCGATACAATCATTTGATACATTTGCATGCTCAGCAAATGTGACATGGATGCAAGCACGGAGTTGGGAATCTTGTTATCGCTGCGCGTGTGCATGCTCAGCAAATGTGGTATGATTGCATGCACGGAGTTAGGAATTTTTGTTATCGCGTCGACGAGACGCTAATCACTTCACCTGGAGCGATCGTAGGAGCGACATCGAAACGACAACCAGACATCAAAACGACATTCGAATTAATTTTTATCCTAACGTGTATCGATTATATAGTAACCATTTAGTAATCTGTAAATAATAAATACTTTTCTTATCGTTCTCTCGCGTTTGAACTTGTTGAAGGACCATAACTGGCGATCCTGCCTCCCGCGAGTGGAACATAGCGCCCGACGCTACAGAACTGCCAATCTCACGTGTGTAGTGCTCGTTTTCCCACGTCAGCGTGAATGGGAAATAAGCCGGTGAAAGAGGTGACGGGTGAAGTTACGAACACTTTAGTGATAAATTCGGCGCTCGCGGTGCAAAGTGACCGTCTTGAGGTGACACTATTGTGCGTGCTCATCGTAAACATCGCGTCCCTAGTGTACATATTGTACAGGGACCACGTCCGCGGCGTAAAGCGGCGCGCGCAAGCGAATACCCCCCAAGCTCGACCATAACAGTTAAAATGTCGAACGAAGACAAGAACAACATCCCGGCAGCCACGCACGATGGAGCGGACCCCGAAGCCGGCGAGATAAGCGGTGTGAAAAATGCCACCTTCCGGATTCCGCCGTTCTGGGAGGAGGACGTCGAACTTTGGTTCGAGCAAATCGAGGCGTACTTTGGGGCGAGCCGCATAACGGGAGACACAACGCGCTTCCAGCTGATCGTCGCCAGCCTAGACATCAGAGTCGTGAAGCAAGTGCGGAGTGCCGTGTCCAAGCCACCCGCGGAAGGAAAGTACGACAACCTCAAGCGGGAGATTATTAGAGCCTTCGCGGAGTCCGCCCAGCAGCGTATTCAGAAACTGTTGTCGGAGGTCGAATTGGGCGATCAGCGACCATCACAGCTGCTGAACCAAATGCGAACTCTCGCCGCTGACAGCATTTCGGAGGAGACGCTAAAACAGATGTGGCTGAATAGACTGAACATCACGTTGCGCAGCATTCTGCCAGCAAACGACGCCTCGCTGCAGAATCTAGCAACGATTGCCGATAGGGTCCACGAAGTGTCGAAAGGGTCCAAGCCTTACACCATCGGATCAATCTCGAATCACGACTCTGCGGAAGCCACTCTGCCAACAACGAGAATCCTGTCAGAGCTCTCCAAACTGACGGCGGAAGTTATGAGGCTGGCACGCCGAATCGACGAAGACCACAGGAGCATTGCACAAAGGACCGAGTGCACGTGCCCATGTGCCGGTAATTCAGGGAAACCACGATTACCATCGCAATCACGCCCACAGTCGCCCAAACCTCCAACCGAAGCTTGCTGGTACCACGCCCATTACGGATCAGACGCCACGAAATGCCGACCGCCATGCAAGTTCGGCAAACAGCAAAAAAACTAAAACCGTCCTCTCCGCAAAAACTGGCCGGCGCGCGATCAGTGCATCGCTTATACATCCGCGATAACAATGGCACTGGCGCGCTTTTGATCGACACCGGCGCAGACGTATCCGTGATCCCACCTACCATCCGAGATCGAAGTAACCCAGAATCTGGCACCCGCTTATTGGCTGCTAACGGTTCTGCTATTCGCACCTACGGGAAGAGGAAGCTGACTTTAAATCTCGGCCTTCCGAGGCCTGTTACGTGGACTTTTATCATAGCGGACGTCAGCTCCCCAATCATCGGAGCTGATCTGCTCGAGCATCATGGACTACTTGTGGACATCAGAGGACGAAAACTCATCGAGCGACAAATTGCGAACGCAGCTGAGGTGAAGGCCACATCAACGAACCAACCACTGATACAACCATCGACATCCGCGACAATCGCCAGTGAATACGCTACAATTCTGGCAGACTATCCCGAAGTCACATCAACAGCACCTCACCGCAACGTTAAGTGCACGACGACGCATCACATTGTGACAAAAGGCCCTCCAGTCAACGCGAAGGCACGCCGACTTCCTCCCGACAAACTCGCCGCTGCGAAAGCCGAGTTCGACAACATGATACAACTGGGAATCTGTCGACCATCCAAGAGTGCATGGAGCAGTCCTCTTCATATGGTACGTAAAGCCAACGGAGACTGGCGTCCATGCGGAGACTACCGAGCCCTCAACGCATGCACCGTTCCGGACCGATATCCAATCGGATTCCTGCAGGACTGCACTGCTGCTTTGCACGGGATGAAGGTCTTTACTGTGATCGATCTACAGAAGGCGTTTCATCAGATTCCAGTCGAGCCGAGTGATGTCCCGAAGACGGCGATTATCACGCCATTTGGATTGTATGAGTTCATCTACATGACCTTTGGCCTATGCAACGCGGGCCAGACCTTCCAACGCTTCATGCACGAGGTGCTAAGGGGACTCAGTAATGTATTCGTTGACATAGACGACATATTGGTGTTTTCACCGGACCCGCAGATACACCAACAGCATGTGTCGGAGGTGCTGAGCCGTCTACGCCAATACGGACTTGCAATCAACAAGGATAAGTGCCAATTTGGACAGGACGAGGTTCAATTTTTGGGGCACACGATTTCAACTGACGGATTGAAACCTTTGCCTGAGAAGACGCAAGGCATATCCGCTCTTCCGAAGCCCAGGACAGCACTGCAGCTAAAGTCATTCTTAGGAATGATTAACTTCTACAGGAGGTTCCTACCGCATGCCGCTCAAACCCAACGCCCGCTCCAACAGCTGATAGAGGGAAACAGAAAGCGCGACAAAACGGAGCTTCAATGGACCGACGAGGCATCGGCAGCATTCGAGAGGTGCAAGTCGGAACTAACCAAGGTTCCGTCACTCGCGCATCCTGATCCAACAGCCACATGGTCCCTAACAGTGGACGCATCGGACGATGGACTCGGAGCTGTCCTGCACCAGACAACGAGCACTGGAACAGAGCCTCTGGGATTTTTCTCACGCAAGCTGAACGACACCCAGCGACGCTACAGCACCTACGACCGAGAGTTGCTAGCGATTCACGAAGCCATCAAGCACTTCCGGTACATGTTGGAGGGCAGAGTCTTCACAGTCTTCTCCGACCACAAGCCATTACAGTTTGCGTTCCAGCAACGACCGGAGAAGGCATCACCGAGGCAACAACGTCAGCTGGATTTTATCTCCCAGTTCACAGTCGACATCCGCCACATTCCGGGCCGGAATAACTCCGTCGCGGATTACTTGTCTCGGGTGAGTACAGTTTCAACGACCGACATCCTTTCTCTCGCTTCAGCTCAACAAACCGATCCACAGCTCAAGGCTTTGCTGGAGGACCAGACGGACAAACTCAAGTGGAAGAAGCAGGAGCTTGCTACTTCCGGCACGCCACTCCACTGCATAGTCACCGAAAACAAGGTTCGACCCTACGTACCGCAGCAGCTTAGGCAAACAATCATGCAGACGATGCATGGCCTAGCACACCCAGGCATACGAGCGACTAGACGACTCATCACCGACCGCTTCTTCTGGCCGGCCATGAATAAGGAGATTAATGATTTCGTACGAAGCTGCACGGCCTGCCAGCGCAACAAGATTGGACGTCACGTCAAGTCACCGCTCCAACGATACACCCAGCCGGACACCAGGTTCGAGCATATTAACATCGACCTCATCGGACCACTATCACCAAACGATGGTTACCGTTATTGCCTAACCATCATTGACAGGTTCACACGTTGGCCAGAAGCCGTTCCGCTCCAGAATATCACCGCAACAACAGTCGCCGAGGCGCTTATCAATGCATGGATAAGCCGCTTCGGAGTGCCGGCAAGAGTAACTACCGACCTGGGACGCCAGTTCGAGGGCCAAATCTTCGCCGAGCTGACCCGTATTCTGGGAATCAACCACCTGCGGACGACCCCATACCATCCTGCCGCCAACGGGATCATTGAGAGATGGCATCGCACAGTCAAGGCCGCCATCCGCTGCTACGATACAGCCGAATGGACGAAGGTGCTCCCTCTTGTGCTCCTGGGACTGCGCGCCGCATTAAAAGAGGATATTAACGCCACACCCGCAGACATGGTCTACGGCACCAGCCTACGGCTTCCGGGGGAGTTCTTCACCGCATCGCAGTCAAACGGACTTCTTGCGTGATCTCAGGTCACGCATGACGAAACTGCGACCTCGAGACACGGCACACCACACCACCACCCAAACTTTCATACACCGAACGCTAGGCAGCAGCTCACACGTCTTTGTACGCAACGACAAGGTAAAATCATCGCTCACACCACCATACGACGGCCCATACCCGGTCCTAAGCAGAAAGGACAAGTATTTCCGCATCGACATTAATGGACACCCCGCCTCAATTTCGATCGACAGGCTCAAACCCGCATTCCTCACGCCAGAACCTACTTCAAAGGCGAACCAACAACAACCACACGCAGTGGACGTAAAATCCGGCCACCCGTACGCTTCCAATAAAGTATCGTGGCCAAGCCACTGCGAGGGGAGTAGTGTGGCGACAACACAACGCATGCATTGCATGCATGCAATAGTAGTGTGCAACATTGTCCCGATGCTTCAGCCACCGCGATAATCATACCATATGGGTTACATGACCAAAGATCCACTCAGCATGTCTGCTGGTTGCGCTCGTGCGTGGTCAGCGATTGTGCTGCGATGAGGAACGCTCTGACGGAGATTGTATCGCGTCGATACAATCATTTGATACATTTGCATGCTCAGCAAATGTGACATGGATGCAAGCACGGAGTTGGGAATCTTGTTATCGCTGCGCGTGTGCATGCTCAGCAAATGTGGTATGAATGCATGCACGGAGTTAGGAATTTTTGTTATCGCGTCGACGAGACGCTAATCACTTCACCTGGAGCGATCGTAGGAGCGACATCGAAACGACAACCAGACATCAAAACGACATTCGAATTAATTTTTATCCTAACGTGTATCGATTATATAGTAACCATTTAGTAATCTGTAAATAATAAATACTTTTCTTATCGTTCTCTCGCGTTTGAACTTGTTGAAGGACCATAGATATTCTCATCGGAGCGGACTTTTACGATCAGTTGTTATTGCCAGGACCTGGTAAGCCATGTGCCCAGAAAACGAAATTAGGATGGGTACTCATCGGCACCGTTCCATGCAAACCATCAACATCAGGACTGGAGGAATCGGTACGGTAGTTTTGTGAAACAGAGGAACTTCCAGAAACAAGACACCTGACAAACGAAGAGAAAGCGAATGAGGCTCATTTCGTCAGAACGTTTACCGGCAACCATCAGGAAGGTACTCTGTTAGCATACCATTCAAGCACAACGTAGACCCTTTTTTGGATATTGGTGACACACAAAAAGTTGCGTACATAAGATTTTGACAATTAGAACATCGACTGGCATGTAACCCAGCTTTATATGAGCAGTATCGGAATTTTATGGAGGATTACATTACCCTAGGGCACATGTCAAGAGTACCTGCAGACCGCATGAAGATGGATACGGCCTACTATCTGCCACACCATGCTGTGGTGAAAGAAAGCAGTAGTACCACCAAACTTAGAGTGGTATTCAACGCATCTCAAAAAGGTTCCAAGAGGAAATCCTTAAACGATCTTCTTTATACAGGGCACACCATTCAAGGAAACCTACTCCATCTTTTAATGCGGTGGGGGCAGCATAAATACGTAATTGCAGCCGATATTGAAAAGACGTACCGGCAAATATTCGTACATGAGAAAGACCAGCACTTCCAACGGATTTTATGGCGATTCAACCAAACAGAACCAATTCAACATTTTCAATTGAGGACAGTCACATACGGAACTGCATGTGCTCCATACTTGGCGATTCGAACACTACACCAATTGGCTGCAGATGAATCAGCGTCATTTCCTCAAGCTTCACAGACCCTGACAACCGACTTCTATGTTGATGATGTACTAACGGGTGCAGATAAGTTAGACGACCTGCTCAAGCTTCAAAATGAACTGCGCAATATTCTAAGGAAAGGTGGGTTCCACTTGAGAAAATGGTCCACGAACCATACAAAGCTATTAGAGCGTATTCCAATTCAAGAGAGAGAAACACAACTCCCGTTTAACATAGCAGCGACGGAGCAAATCAAAACCCTGGGCATACAATGGCACCCAGCCACAGGCAAATTTTCATTTAAGATCGTGAATCCAAGCGACGAAAAGGTTCTCACAAAAAGGATTGTGTTAGCAGAAGTTGCTAAGCTGTTCGACCGTCTTGGTTGGCTACAGCCATGCACCATCATAGGGAAAACGATAATTCGCGATCTATGGCTTGCAAAAAAGGACTGGGATGAACCACTGGATTACAATTTAACTAAGGAGTGGACACGGTTACGACAACAACTACCAGACTTGGAAACCATAAGAATAAAAAGGTGGGTAGAGTTCAGTCCGTCCCATCAATTTGAGCTTCACGGGTTTTGCGACTCATCATCAACAGCTTATGCTGCCGCTATTTATATTCGCGTAGTTACCACAACGTCAACCAAGGTCACTTTACTAGCAGCTAAATCGAAGGTCACTCCAATAAATGTAGAGTCAATTCCTAGATTGGAGCTTAACGGAGCAGTATTGTTGGTTAAACTTATGGCGGAGGTAATTAAAGCACACAAGTGGAATAACGCTCTCCGATTTTACTGGACAGACTCAACAGTAGTCCTCTCCTGGATTCGGAGTCCTGCGGCGAAACGGAAGGTATACGTTGCTAATCGTGTGAGTATTATTCAGCAGCATAGCTCAGTCGAGCACTGGTACCATGTCAGTACCCATAACAATCCAGCTGATATCGCGGCAAGGGGCATGTTTCCAAAGGAACTCATCAACTGTGATCTGTGGTGGAATGGACCAGCTTGGCTGAACGCACGCAGCATTCGAATGCCTCCAGTAATGCAACTAACCGGTGAAGGGGAACAAAGAGCAAAAATAGTATCACTAGTTGCTACAACTGAAGAACAACCAGATATATTAACCAGGTACTCGTCATTTCACAAACTACAACGGATCGTAGCACTATGCCAGCGTTTCGCTTTCAATTCCAAACACCCCAAAATGAAACGATTGGGAAGCCTGACAGAAGCTGAGCTTCGAGAAGCGTCAAACACATGTGTGAGGATAACGCAAAGCGTTGCATTCAAGAAGGAAATCCAAACCATATCTGCGAACGGTACAGTTCTGAAGAACAGTCGTATTAAATCCTTATCTCCCTGGATTGACACCAAAGGGATACTCAGAGTGGGCAGTCGCCTTCAAAATGCACTCGTCAAAGAAACAGCTAAGCACCCAGCTATCATCCCGAAAGGCCCGTTAGCCACATTACTAATCCGACAAGCTCACCAACAAACGTTACATGGTGGTAGCCAACTGACGTTGGTGACATTGCGGCTCAAATACTGGATCATATCAGGACTAACAGTCGTGAAAACAGTCGTGCGGCAACGTATGACATGTTTCAAAATGACCGCTAGGCCTATGACCCAACAGATGGGAATCTTACCAGCCCCAAGAGCGCGATTTGAGAAACCATTCCTACACACAGGAATTGATTACGCAGGGCCTATCACCATAAAATGGAACGGAGGTAGAGGTGCAAAGACCACAAAAGCATACATCGCAGTCTTTGTATGCATGGCAACCAAGGCCTTTCACCTGGAACTCGTGTCTGATTTAACGACAAGTGCATGTATTGCAGCCATCAAACGACTCGTTGCAAGACGTGGAAAGTGCCAAGTAATATATAGCGATTGTGGTTCAAACTTTCTAGGAGCCAACAAACAGTTGCAAGCCGTGTACATAGCCTCTCTACAAGCATGTCGTTCAGAAGCTGCAAATCACAACATTCAATGGAAATTTATCCCTCCTAGCAGCCTACATTTCGGTGGTCTCTGGGAAGCCGGCGTAAAGACGATGAAAAGACACTTGTACAAGACGATTGGCCACCAAATCTTAAACGTTAAAGAAATGTACACTTTGTTAGCTCAGATTGAAGCGTGTATGAACTCTCGTCCACTTACTCAAATAAGCAATGATCCAAACGACATAGTAGCACTGACTCCAGGTCATTTTCTGACTGGCGATCATCTCTTCGAAGTCAAGGATGACCCTTGGGAAAACAACCCCACGTTACTGAAGAGATGGCACTTAGTCCAACAGATGAAACAATCCTTTTGATGAAGATGGACACAAGGATATTTACAACGTCTACAGCAACGGTCTAAGTGGCTTCAGATACAGGAAAGCCCGGAAGTCAGCGAGCTAGTTCTTGTGAAAACCGATAGCATCCCTTCAATGCGATGGCCGTTAGCCAGAATTGTCGCAACACATCCTGGCCCAGATGGGCTGGTTTGAACAGTGTCTCTGAACTTGAACGGAACCATCAAAAAGTGCCCTATAGTGAAAATTTGCAAGCTACCATTCAACAAGGGAATAGAGCAAACGGCAGAAGTATACTCAACTCCAGCTAACTAAGACAGTCAATCATCCAAACAGGCAATCAAACGACCCCCAGACGAAACACCGGACACACGAAAGAAAAGGAAAGTTACTACTGGTCGTCTTCCAAAGTCTCTCGGCATTGGTGATTAATACGCTCCTTGATATTGGGGTCCTACTACCTCCTGTATTATCTGAAGCTACCATTACAGGTCTGGATGGTGGCCTGTACATGGAGCATATCGGGAAAGCTAACCTGAATGGAGGGACCTTGCGAATCAACATTGAGCTTCCGTTCTCAGACTTGGCCACCGATGAGAGGAATATGGGGAGCATAAATTCTAGTATATATTCTATGTGTTCTGTGGGCAAGCATATCACCGAGAAAGTGCACTGCTGGGATCTTGTCCACCATATATCGGATACTATTGACGACACTAAGCACAAAATCAATCTGATACGATTCACGCATAGCCGAAAGAAACGTGGAATCTTTGGACAAATGCTTACCGCAGTTTTTGGGGTCAATGATGAAATCATTACGGATGTGCAACACCTATCAACGAACCAAGAAGTACTAAAAAATCTGATCAACCATCAAGGAAAAATAGCACTACAAGTCACAAAACGGCTAAATACCACAACTAGCAGAATCAACCGACAACTAAACCGATTTTCAGATCAATTGAATAAGGCACTGGAAGAGATAAATGCGTCGAAAAAGTGGTTGTCTATGGTGGATTCAAACCAATTAAATATACAATTTTTAGGAACATATCAACGTGCCATCAATTTTATAAAAGAAGTAGATCTAAAGTACACCCACATTCTGATGGCCATAAACACTAAGCAGGGAAAACTGGAATGTATCAAAATAGCAGAGCTGCAAAAAACTATTCAAGGAACACAAGGATTACTACCAGCTCACCTTACAATTCTGCACTCTTCAACTTCAAAAGTCACAACTACCTCAGATGAAAACAGCATCAAAATTTATGGATACTTACCAATCATTGACAACCGGAAATTCGATCTAATTAAAGCAACAGCTATTCCTATTCAACATACATCGACCCTATTTGCAGCGTTCAACATTCCAAATTTAATCATGGGGATAAACTACCACGACCGACTATACTTCGAGACAACAAGCGCAAATTTAGCCTCTGCATCAGAACTGGCACTTGGGACGTACCTTCTCTCCAGTACAACTTTAATTGACATGAAAGCCAAGACAAATTGTATCATCAGAGAACTCTACAGCCTCCACAATCAACCTACTTGCCCACAAACCTATTTTCGGACACCGTCATTAGTTCTGCAAAAATTGATGTCTACCAACTCCTGGTTGTTCTTCACTCCACAACCAGTTCATGCCCAGACCGTCTGCAGCGGACTACGACAGGACATTTTAATCAATGGGACAGGGACTATCAAACTCGCTCAAGATTGCCAACTGCAAGCTAAAGAGTTCATCCTTGTAGC
This sequence comes from Odontomyia ornata, assembly GCA_963969285.1. Taxonomy (NCBI): domain Eukaryota; kingdom Metazoa; phylum Arthropoda; class Insecta; order Diptera; family Stratiomyidae; genus Odontomyia; species Odontomyia ornata. The sequence goes on from OZ017740.1 coordinate 201,775,943, forward strand.
AGATCAAACACACGAGGGACACTCTCTTCCAATCTACATCGCACCAACTGTTTCGGAATTAACTATTACGTTACAACATGCAGACTTCAAACTATTAAATGTGTCAAAGGTAATCGATACAGAAGAATCATTTACAACTCTGATAAATGAACAGGAAGAGCTAGCCACCGCGGTTGATGGAATCGACCGGAAAGCCATTAAGCCACATACAACACTATCAACAATTTCCATCAGCATCTCTGGTTCAATACTTGCTGCACTAATTATCATCACCATCTATCTATGCAGAAGAACTAAAACCAGGGAGATAAACTGCACATCACAACCTTCCTCATTCACGACATGGTACAACGACTACCGTCTTTAAGGCCCTGACGGCTCTTAGTGGGCGGTTATGTTAGAGTAACTATAGGTATTAAGATTAAAAGGTTGTGCAATACAAACTTAGAAGAATTTATTCATAAAGTAATCATTATCAATTTCATTCAAAGTCCAATCGAAGAACATTGACTTGCTTGAGATGGCACTAATTACTTCACACGCGCGATCAAAAGAAATTGTGCATCAATGCAAAATATATGTATAAATTGTTTGTAGGAATGAGGAATAAATCATTGTTGTTTTAACAGTCACGGATTGATTTTCATTCTTTCTTTACGCAGGAAACACTAATAATTTCCAGAGTTTACAAAACTTCTTCATCAAAAAAAAAACATAGTCCAATAAAAATTAAAAATATAAGGAATTGTCTGATAAGTTTAATTGTACATTTAAAATCAATTAACTTCAACCGGATACCAGCGAAAGGTACAAAATTGTCAAATGATAGTTGGAAAAAAACATTTAACCATCTATTGTAGTTTATAAATTAGCAAATTTGAATTTTAGAAATATTTAATTATATGGTTACACAATTTAACTAATTTTCATCTTAAGATTAAAAGTATTAAATCAAATTTCAAAATATTGAATAAAATAATATGAAGTGCTAGATAACCCACGACTTTCCTTTCCAGCGGTTCTTCTTTTCCAGAGGCAGTGGGAGTGGATGGTAAGTATGCCGGGAAGAGGGTAGGGTTTTGAAAAATCCGCAGATGGCCGGTTTCGCGTGGCGTGTGGTATGCGGTAGCTTAGTTTGTATTGCCTTTTTCTTAACGTAGAGTTCTTCGGGATTGAGTTGACGTAGTTTATTTTTCGGTACCGCGTCGGTAAAATTCGGGAACGCGAAATTGAATTCAGATTTTTTTAATTGACTGGAATGGTGAATGAATACGGAATAAAGTAAAGTAGGTTTCCCTTCCGTATGTTTGTGTTTTCGACGCGTTTGAAATGGGCATTTAATGGTGGCTGAAATATGTAATTGAGGATAATCCATTTAAAGACCTGCGACCGAAATGCTCTCCGATCTAGCTGGCCGACAAGCAGCCACCGCGAAATGAATTACGGTGCACGGACTGGTTGACCGATTGGTACCATTCGTTGGCGCGAATCAGACTTCACGTCTAGAACCGATGAGAGGTCGGTTCCGACTCGTTCGTATGGAGTCAAGACTGAAAATCATTACTATATATATATATATATATATATATATATATATATATATATATATATATATATATATATATATATATATATATATATATATATATATATATATATATATATATATATATATATATATATATATATATGTATATATAAGTATATGCTGCGAGCAAATAAATACCACCTATTTACTCTCGCTTCGCCAATGAAATTTTAGAAGCAAGCTCATACGCCCATTATTATCAAAGCATATACTTTGCGTCCAATGGGCATGCGCATAAATCAATCCCCAATTCGCTTCATACGAGCCATCAATTGTGAACGACGTATATGATAAGCTTCACTACCATCAAGCACATAAGCTTTGGGGTGTGCTTCCACCGAAGTAAGGCTGAAAAGAGAGAGAGAGCCAAAAGATGAAACAAAAGCTCTCCCTTGCTCAATGCCCCCAATTTTGTCGTAAAAATCTACAAACAAGACGGGGAGTAAGAGCTTCCATGGAATGGTAGCTCACATGTTGCATACTCGGCAAATTTTTACGAAATATGGAACAAAAGCTCGTTTCGCGACCATATATAAACTGTTGATGGAGTACTGAAGAGCAGTCTTGTTCGAGTCCAGTAGGGAGCGTGCTGCTGCCCAATTATTATCTACAACATTTAAGTATTCGCGCTTTAAATAGTAGACGGAGGTATCGTTCAGTGCCCAACAAAATGGTGAGGAGTGAGATGTTGGCTTGTGCCACGATCCTAAATCGGCCTCTTGGCGTTCCTCGCCGTGTGGCCACCCCGAACTATTAGCATATCAAGTTGCTTCCCTCTACAGGCTGGCGCTCACCTGTGACGCACGACAAGTCAGGGTAAAAGCGAAAAGCGCTTCACTCATTATTGATATAGGTTTTCAATAATTTAATATGCGGAATGTAATGTTGAAAATAAAAATGAACAGAAAAAATAAAACAATTAATAAAACAAACGTTTGCCTTTGTTAGTTTGGTTAAGATGGACAGAGTAGCAGGTAGGTGTCTTATAGGGAGATCTCTTCCCAGGAGCGTTGATGGTGTATATAGGATACATTCTAGATCGAGCTCCCAGCTCATACCAGAATACATAGGGTATACTGTTTATATAAAGAAATTGGCGCAGCCGGTAGGATACCTGTTTGCAGAGACCAGAATATTGCGCAGTGCGTAGAAAATGTATTTGGGCTGAAAATCTGTCCTCCCAGCCGTTATCCAAAACCATTCAACTGTTGTATGACACCATTGCTACTCATACTGTCCAGCAAACTAGATCAGCGTTTTTAAAAAATCAAATAATAATTTTAATCATTTAAATAGCAAAACTGCAATATCAATATCCAAATATAATGTTAATACTACTCATACTGTCCATCAAACTAAATAACTCCTCTTTTAAAAATCAAATAATTATATTGATCATTTTAATAAACAAAATATAATACCAATATTCAAATATAATATTATTCCTACACATACTGTCCATCAAATAAGATCAATTCACTCTCAAATCACCGAATTTACATCTAGCACTTAATCTGCCATTTCATAGGGTTAACAGTAAGGAAACGGAAAATAGTGGCAATCAAGCCAGTAAGCCATGGTAAGATTCTAAGCCAAAGCTATCAACAGACGCACTTTTTGTAAATCTAAATTACACGATTCCTGGAATGAAAACCAGTAAATTAAACAAAAGCCTCTGAGCCGTTGACTTAAGCTATCAGCGGATACGCTATTTTTAATTATAAGTCCCTAAAGAAACAAATAATAGCCTCTGAGCTGCCCAACTTCAACTTTCGGCAGACACGCTACATTTAGTATTCAGTCATATGCAAAAGAGACATAGACTTACCATCCAGTGGAAGCCTCCGAGCTGTTGATCGAAAATAATTTGCAGAGACGCTATCAACCAAATACCCTTCAAACAGCCAACTTCGTTTCCTTGCACAATAAATACATTATAACTGCTAACTACTAAAAAAGTCACCAATAGAACTCCTGTAGAAAACGCAAGACAATTCAAAACCCACCTATTTCACACCCTTTTACTTTACATATGGCAACGATATCAAATTGTATTTTAGAATGCTAGAATATAAACTTTAAGATTCTTTTCTTGAGATCGTGATCAAACATTTTATAAACGGCTTATGAAGTGACCTCGCACGGCACTGTACTGTCTTCCAGCAAAATCTAGGATAGCATGACGCCAAACCAATTAGAAACTCACTAGGGAGAAATTAGACGGAACACATATAGGGCCTTGAATGAAGGCCGAAACTATATGTTCTGAAGCTCCACATACAGTGATAATCTTTCTTGCAAGACATTTTCACCGAAGTATTCACTAAAATCAATAAAAGTATATATCAAAGCTTGTAAGCTTAGAAACGCTCCGTCTCATTTCAATTTCAGAAAAAGGTCGACTCAGTTTACACTAACTCATTAAACATTTCTAAACTTAATAAAAAACCTGCATAATAAATAGTAGTGTTTGCGTCAGGAATCTTTTGTCTTGGCCTTTCCTTTATCCTTTCTACCTGAGCTGCAATCAAGTCCTTCTTTATGCTCCAAAAATCGCTATTTAAATTGAAATTCAAAGAAAGACCAAAAAATGTTTGCGTCAGAACTCTTTGCCCTGACCTCTCCTTTGTCCTTTCCACTTGAGCTGCAATCAAGTCCTTCTAAGGCAAAAGGCACGACCTTTCACATTCAATTTAATTTTACTTTATTCAAAATGTTCTTTAATAAAAGCACAACTTTTCATTTTCAATTTGACTTTACTTAAAATGTTCTTTAATTAAAACATTGTAATTAATTAAAACAACACCAGACAATCTAATCATTTAAAACACTATTCCCGATCAAAAGCTGCACCCACACTAATAATTGTATATATCAAAGCTTTTAAGCTTAGAAACGCTCCGTCTCATTTCAATTTCAGAAAAAGATCGACTCAATTTACAGTAACTCATTAAACATTTCTAAACTTAACAGAAAAACTTCATAATAAATAGTTGTGTTTGCGTCAGGAATCTTTTGTCTTGGCCTTTCCTTTATCCTTTCCACCTGAGCTGCAATCAAGTCCTTCTTTATGCTCCGAAAATTGCTATTTAATTTGAAATTCAAAGAAACACCAAAAAATGTTTGCATCAAAACTAAGGCAAAAGGCATGATCTTTTACTTTCAATTTAGTTTTACTTTGTTCAAAATGTTCTTTAATAAAAGCACGACTTTTTACTTTTAATTTTACTTTACTTAAAATGTTCTTTAATTAATACATTGAAATTAATTAAAACACAATCAGACAATCTAATTATTTAAAACACTATTCCCGATCAAAAGCTGCACCCAGACTAATAATTGTATATATCAAAGCTTTTAAGCTTAGAAACGCTCCGTCTCATTTCAATTTCAGAAAAAGATCGACTCAATTTACATTAACTCATTAAACATTTCTAAACTTAACAAAAAACTTCATAATAAATAGTAGTGTTTGCGTCAGGAATCTTTTGTCTTGGCCTTTCCTTTATCTTTTCCACCTGAGCTGCAATCAAGTCCTTCTCCATGCTCCGAAAATTGCTATTTAATTTGAAATTCAAAGAAATACCAAAAAATGTTTGCGTCAGAACTCTTTGCCCTGACCTCTCCTTTGTCCTTTCCACTTGAGCTGCAATCAAGTCCTTCTAAGGCAAAAGGCATGACCTTTTACTTTCAATTTAGTTTTACTTTGTTCAAAATGTTTTTTAATAAAAGCACGACTTTTCACTTTTAATTTTACTTTACTTAAAATGTTCTTTAATTAATACATTGAAATTAATTAAAACACAATCAGACAACCTAATTATTTAAAACACTATTCCCGATCAAAAGCTGCACCCAGACTAATAATTGTATATATCAAAGCTTTTAAGCTTAGAAACGCTCCGTTTCATTTCAATTTCAGAAAAAGATCGACTCAATTTACATTAACTCATTAAACATTTCTAAACTTAACAAAAAACTTCATAATAAATAGTAGTGTTTGCGTCAGGAATCTTTTGTCTTGGCCTTTCCTTTATCCTTTCCACCTGAGCTGCAATCAACTCCTTCTCCATGCTCCGAAAATTGCTATTTAATTTGAAATTCCACTTGAGCTGCAATCAAGCCCTTCTAAAGCAAAAGGCACTTTCACTTTCAATTTAATTTCATTTTGTTTAAAATGTTCTTTAATAAAAGCACGACTTTTCAAATTACTTAAAATGTTCTTTAATTAATACATTGAAATTAATTAAATCACCATCAGACAATCTAATCATTTAAAACACTATTCCCCATCAAAAGCTGCACCCGGACTAATACTTGAATACATTTTATAATCTTCAAGTTTCATTAAAACTAAACACACTAGTGTTTATCTTCTGACAAGCGTCAGCAGTTCCCATGCAAGAAAACGCTGACTCCTGAGCGTTCATAAGCGTCTCTCGCATGGAAACCGCTGACGTTCGCGTCTGATGTGGAGATTCACTTTGCATGATATCTGATACACGAGATAAGATCTGAACATATTTTGCTGACTCGTGAGCGTCAGTTAACAAATTTTAACTTAGCATACAGTGGCTTCCAAAAGTTTTAGAGTCACATAAGGTGACAAAATTAATTGTACATCGAAAGTTACTAGTGTGTTACGGGTGACTAGCTTTTATCCGGGGACCACACCACGACCACTAAGGAGATCGGGATGCATGTCATTTACACACCCCAAACCCGCTTGAGCATCGAGGTAGCAGTTGACTCATTGTATTTTTCTTTCGACACTAATACTACTCTCATGCAAAAGATGGAAATGTTATTGTTATATAAGTCAAATTGTTATATAATTGAAGAAGAAATGTTATTTTTGTATAAACAATATTATTTATTCGTCGAGCTAGAATAGGGCGTTAAATTTAGGTAGGGAGCAAACGGCAGCAACGGATGACGAACGACATCAGAAGGGGGCCGGTCGACCATCACTTTTCCCAACAAGGATAACCTATGGCAACGCATCTAACGCAAGCTTTACACTTGTGGCTATTCTCACATTCTTTAATGTGAGAAATGGAGTTCGAACATCTGGACTGATATTTTTGTTTTGGTTCTTGTTTACCATACTGAGTATACCAAGATGTAGAACCGAAGTTCGACTGAAGAATATGCGTGTTGATAACGGAATCGAGGACTCATGGGCCGAATACAAATACATCAGCTTTATGGTATCATTTGCTGCTTGTTGTGCCCTAGTAATATTAAATTGCTTCGGGGACAAGAAGCCTCGAAGGATGAAATATGAGACGACAGAGAAAGAATGCCCAGAATTGAGTGCAAGTTTCTTGTCCAAAATCACATATCAGTGGTTCGACATATTAGCATGGAAAGGTTTTCGAAACCCTCTTGTTGTCGAAGATCTTTGGGATTTAAAACCTGAAGACTCATCCAAGGAAGTCATGCCGATTTTCGCTAAACATTGGGAACGTTCAGTACAAAAGTTATCACAGACTCAGCAACCACAAATAGAACATCCTAAAGCTGAATTCTCAAAAAATGCAGCTAGCGTTAATTTCTCCAACCAAAAACCAAATGAAAATCGAAAAAAAAAACATCAATTATGCTACCAATAATTAAATCATTCGGTGGGGTCTTCCTCTTGGGATCATTCCTTAAGCTTCTTCAAGACATTCTGACATTTGTGTCCCCGCAAGTACTCAAATTGATTATTAGCTATGTTGAAAACACAAGTTCAGAACCGGGACCGGAATGGCGAGGCATATTCTATGCAGTGTTACTTTTTGTAGTTACTTCAGTACAAACATTAGTATTAGGTCAATACTTTCATCGCATGTTCATTGTTGGCCTTCGAATTCGTACTGCATTGATAAATGCGATTTATCGAAAGGCATTAATAATATCGAATAATGCAAGAAAAGAATCAACTGTCGGTGAAATTGTTAACTTAATGGCTGTAGATGCTCAACGATTCATGGATTTAACAACATACTTGAACGTGATTTGGTCTGCTCCTTTACAAATAGGATTTGCTTTGTACTTTTTATGGGAAATCTTAGGACCATCTGTGTTTGCCGGTTTGGCTGTTATGATAATTTTGATTCCTGTCAATGGCTTCATCGCAAATAAAATCAAAGGATATCAAGTTAAACAAATGAAAAACAAAGACGAGCGAGTGGAATTAATGAACGAAGTATTGAGTGGTATGAAGGTTTTGAAATTATACGCCTGGGAGCCTAGTTTTGAACAGCTTGTCTTGAATATTCGTGATAAAGAGATTGATATACTTAAAAAGACTGCTTACTTAAACGCTGGAACATCATTCCTATGGTCTTGTGCACCGTTTTTGGTGCCATTGGTTACTTTCGGTACTTACGTACTAGTAGAGGAAAACAACGTACTTGACGCAACAACTGCTTTCGTTTCTCTATCTTTATTCAATATCTTACGTTTTCCTCTTGCTATGTTACCAATGCTCATCTCTGGTATAGTTCAAACACAAGTTTCGGTCAAACGTATCAACAAATTTATGAATAGCGAAGAATTGGATCCAAATAACGTGTACCACGAACCAAACGAAGCTTATCCTATGGAAATCGAAAATGGAAGTTTTTCATGGGGCGACGAAGAAATCTGCTTACGAAACATCAACATGAAAATTGCGAAAAATCAACTGATTGCACTGGTCGGAACTGTGGGTTCAGGAAAAAGTTCTGTCGTATCTGCTTTCCTTGGTGAAATGGAAAAGATAACTGGTCGCGTAAATACTTATGGGAAAATTGCTTATGTTCCTCAACAAGCGTGGATTCAAAACGCTACATTACGAGATAACATTCTTTTCGGCAAGCCATATGATAAAAAACGTTATGATCGAGTGATTGAAGCATGTACATTTTAGACTGACAACTACAAAATGTCATTCGGCGATGACATTGTAGGATGACCCAGTGACCCACATATTGGGACTGATCAGCTGTTCCCAAAATAATGGGTAATACAGTCCAACTCGCGTGCAGCAACCATTGGTTGCATGGGTGCGGAGCCCAGGTGTCGAAGATGGTTGGTGGCCGCGCTACGAACCGCGCCAAAACGAAAGAAAGAGTTCGTCGTATGAATGGGAGGCCAACCACCTCCAATGTAGCGGACGCCCGTTAAGGCGAGCAAATTTAAAGGGCTGAGGACTAACGGAAGCCCTCTGGATTCAATTGGGACTCAAGGCGGAAAGTCGGAGGATTTTATATTGGCAGCAAAGATAAGGTGTTTAAAACGTGGAACTTTTCGTCTTCGTCACCACGGCAGACAGCGGAACAAGAGAAGAACCTTTTGATTCGGCGAGGAGCGTAACAAGACGATAATCCGGTTCCCAGGATAAGCGAGAATAATCAGGCGACCGTTTGCTGGGGCCCCAAGAAACGACAGATTAGGGAATTTAGGAAAAGGTACCTATTTCTTTAGTTTTATTGTCCTTCTAAATTACATCAGATTTTATAGAAATCTCTTGAATATAACAAGTGAATATAACGAATTATAATCGAAAAGTGTGATTGTTATTGAAAAGTGATATTTTCTTTGTGGATTGTGCGCGGCGCTCAAGCGGGGAGTTTTTCTTTTCCGCGTTTCGGTCCAACAGATTTCTTTTCTTTCAGGAGGTCGTGGTGTGGTTACACGGAGTAGTGGGTACAGGTTAGGGACGTGAGTAAGGGTAGCGATTACACTTCTTTTTTTTTTCCCTCCCTTTAGATGTTAGGGGTTAACCCTCGTGCGTGCGCGGACGGATCGTCTACTCGCTGACGATCCTATTGGTCAAACCATCCAGCCTAGGGATAGCGAGTCGGCGCCTGCGCCGTCTCCGACGGAGCGAACCGGGCCCGCAAGGCTGGACCGCGCGTCTACCCTTGAGGCGTAAGGGTGTAATAATTGGCGCCCAACGTGATTGTGGTTCTGAGTTAAGTCGAAAAGTGTGCAGTGAGACATAAGTGAAACGCGTCGAGAGATAGTGAAAAGTGAAGTGTGAATTTGCGGGAGTGATTAATTGAAGTGTGAATTTGAAGGAGTGTAAGGTTAAAGTTTAACGTGTGAATTTGCGGGAGTGTGAATTTGAAGTGCAAAGTGTGAATTTGAAGTGCAAAGTGTGAATTTACAGGAGTGTGAGATTGAGGGGTGAAGTGCGAATTTGCGGGAGTGAGTAGTGAAGTGTGAGTGTTTTTGGATTGAATTTTATGTATGATATTATTAGAATTTTATAATAAAAATATTTGCGGGGTGTTTTATTTAGGATATAAGTAAAACATAATATATTTAGTGAAGAAGATAGAAAAGAAAGGGAAAAATGTCTAAAGCGGGGAGCTATCTGGTCGACCGTCTCGCAAAGGATGAGCTGATCTATGAGCTGGTGATACGCGAGTTGCCGACTGCCACGGTCGATGTTATGCGGACGACACTACGGGATGCGCTACGAGCAGAGGACGATGCGAATGAATCGTTGCTGGCGAGGGAGTATCCAGTTCCATACAACGAGGACCTGGAGGCCATGAAGGAGAAGGTGGCGGAGGTTGAGAGCCTGGCTACGGTAGACAAGAAGACCAGGGATGTGCAAAAGATTCGGGCAAAGGTAGCATTTGGAATGAGGAGGCTGCGTTACATGGCAAATTCACCCGAAGCTTCACTTCCCGTACTGGACAAAATGCGACAGCGGCTGATGATGGCCCTAGGGGCAGTCATCAGTGGTTCACCATCGGCACCAGAAGTGGAAGAGGATGCAGAACCCCGGACTCGAGAATCGGAAGGGAAGGCAATAGTGGAATCAGTTGAACCGAGTTCTTGTTCGACGCCCCGACCTGCGATCGAGGAGGAAAAGCAACCATCTCTCGCGGGAAGTTCGCAAAGGAGGGGAGATGCGTCTGTAATACCATCGATTGTATCATCGGCCCAGCTGGTCACCACAGGAGGCAAACATGAGAATGTGGCGAAATGGGGAGTAAAATTTACTGGGGAGGCATCGAGTTCTGTTAGTGCTTTTCTAGAGCGGGTAGAAGAGCTTCGAATCGCCAGGGGACTCGCCTCATCACAGCTTTATAATGCAGCGGTAGAGGGTAAGGCTCTAATATGGTATAGAGCCAACAGGGACCGCTGCCAAAGCTGGGAAGACTTGCGACGAGAGTTGCGTGCGGAATTTCTGCCAGCAGATTACGACCACCGTCTTTTGGAGGAGATACGGCTCAGGACGCAGGGAAGGGATGAATCTATGGGGATGTTTGTGTCGTCCATGGAAGGACTATTTCGGCGGCTGTCTATTCCATGCTCAGAGGAGGAAAAATTGAGGGTAATCCTCAGGAACGTAGCTCCGCTGTACAAAATGAAACTCAGCCTCAAGACGGTAGAGTCGATATCACAACTTATCGAATTCGGCCGTAAATTGGAAGAAACGCGTACGGCGGTGGAGTCTTTTGTGCCTCCTCCTGACCCAAGAACACATAAGCTTTTAGAGCCTGATCTGGCTTTTACGGAAGTAGCAGGAGCCGTAGCCGCCATGCAGGAAGCTCCTCGAGGGCTGCAGTGTTGGAATTGCCGTGGGCCTGGTCATACTTCTAGGGAGTGCAGAGAGCAGAGGAGGTGTTTTGGATGCGGCCGAAATGGTGTGGTGCGTTCGGCATGTCCAAATTGTAACCCGGCACGGGGTAGTACGGGTAATGGGCGGCCACCAAATTTGAGCCTTAATGGTCGGCGTGGTCAAGCGCCGGGGGTTTCGGATAATCGCAGATCTGCGGGAAACGGGAGCGGAGCTCATTAGAGGGCATAGTGAGTTCCGTCGGGATGCCCGAAGCAGTAGATGCGACATCGAAGATAGAGTACGTGCTGGGACGGAAAGGCGGGGATTCTCGACCACATCTGTGGGTAGAAGTATTCGGTGGAAAGTATTGTGGATTGGTCGATTCCGGAGCCACGGACTCTATTATCGGGGGGGACACGTGGAAGCGGTTGAGAGCGCAGGGTGTGGAGCTACGTGAAGCTAGTATCCCATCGATCCGATTAGCAAACCATGCTCGGGCAGCAATCCTTGGGTCTGTTTTGGCGCCGGTGACCTTGGAAGGACGGACTCGATGGTGCGTACTGTTGGTGGTTCCCTCGATACCACATGAATTGATTCTGGGGGTGGACTTCCTCCGAACATTTGGAGTCCGAATCGACGTAAGGGAGGAAGAGTGGGACTTCTCACCATGCATAGAAGTGGCAGGAGTAGAGGCGTTGCGAGGACGGACTAGACTGACTCGACTAGAAGAGCGGCAGTTGGAGGAGATATTGAAGGAGGAGTTTGAGTTGATGGGAGAGGGAATCGGTTGCACCTCAGTGGTGGAGCATGTGATTAAAACCGATTCACCTCCCATTAAACAAAGATACTATCCGGTCTCGCCGGCAGTTCAGAAACAAATTGATGAAGAACTACAAGAGATGTTGGCAGCTGGCATAGTCGAGCCTTCCTCTAGTCCTTGGTCCTCACCTATCCTCCTGATAAGGAAAAAAGATGGGAAGTTCCGCTTCTGCGTTGATTTCAGGAAACTGAATCGGGTTTCGGAACGCGACGCATACCCCCTCCCATACGTCTCTGCGACCATGGACAAGTTACGCAATGCACGGTACTTATCGACAATGGATATCAAGTCGGCCTATTGGCAGGTTCCAATGGCAGCAGAGTCGATGAAGTACACGGCGTTTACAGTCCCTGGTCGCGGATTGTTCCACTTTAGGAGGATGCCGTTCGGGCTGCAGAACGCTCCGGCAACGTGGCAGAGGCTGATAGATCAGGTGTTGGGGCCACAGCTAGAGCCATATGTTTTTGTTTATTTGGACGACGTTATAATCGTCACGGCGGACTTTGACCAACACTTGCAGGTTCTTCGTGAGGTGTTCCGTCGGCTGCGAGAGGCGGGGCTACGGGTCTCCCGAGAAAAGTGTGAATTTTGTCGACCTGAACTTAAGTATCTAGGATATGTGGTGGATGAGGTAGGTCTCCATGTGGACCCGGAGAAAGTTGAAGGAATGCTCAAGATACCTCGTCCAACCAACGTCAAGGGAATTCGACAATTTCTCGGGATGATCTCATGGTACCGCCGCTTCATACCAGATTTTGCCACTCTAACGGCGCCACTGACGGGACTTCTCAAGAAGAACAAGAAGTTCGTGTGGACGGAGGAATGCGAGGGTGCCTTCAACGCAGCTAAAGTGCGCCTCGCTTCTGCGCCAATACTTACGTGCCCCGATTATGATCTGCCATTTGCCATTCAGACGGACGCATCAGGATACGGGTTGGGAGCAGTGTTAACGCAGACGCACCCAGAGGGTGAAAGGGTTATCTGCTACCTGAGTCGTTCCCTGAATGGGGCAGAGCGAAAGTACTCCACGACAGAAAAGGAGTGTTTGGCGGTCCTTTGGGCCATCGAAAAACTGCGTCCCTATGTGGAAGGAACCAAGTTCACGGTTGTGACCGACCATTATTCCCTGGTATGGCTGAGTAACCTTAAGGACCCAACGGGAAGGTTGGCTCGTTGGGCGGTGAGGCTTCAGCAGTATGATTTCGAGGTGGTGCACCGGAAAGGGAAGGAGCATTTGGTTCCGGATGCACTGTCGCGATCCGTTCCCATAGTGGAGAGTGCTGAGGTCCCACCGCAAGTAGACAAGTGGTATCAGGGAATGATGGAAAAAGTCACCACAGAGGCCGATCAATTCGCTGACTGGAGGGTGTCGGAAGGTGTCTTGTGGAAACACCTTCCAAGTCGTTACCCGGAGCTCGAAGATCGAGCATGGCGACGTGTAATTCCCCGGTCGGAAAGAGATCAATTGCTGTTCCGGTGCCATGACGACCCCCGCGCAGGTCATATGGGGGCGCAACGGACCTATGATCGACTGGCTCAACGATACTATTGGCCTAAAATGCGGGCAGATGTAAAAAGGTACGTCAGCCGTTGTAAAGTTTGCCAGTCGGTCAAAGTGGAGCGTAGGGCACCTAGGGGAGCAATGGTATCTCGAGCGGGAAAGACACGTACACCATGGGAGACCATATGTGTCGATTTGGTGGGACCCCTTCCCAGATCCACCAAGGGCCATACGCATATTTTAAACGTAGTGGATTATGCCACCAAATTCGCATTGGTCTTTCCCCTGCGACAAGCGAAGGCTAAGGAAGTAGCCAACGTGTTGGAGGAGCGGGTATTTTTGATGTTCGGCGTTCCGGCGGAGGTGGTTTGTGATAACGGGGTCCAATTCCGATCAAAGGAGGTTGAGCGATTGCTAAGAGAATATGGATCGAAGGCGGAGTTTACCCCTTTCTATCACCCACAAGCAAACCCCGCCGAACGCATCAACCAGAACATTAAAAGAATGCTTCGCTCCTATGTCAACGAGGATCATCGTCGCTGGGACGTGAATCTGGGTAAAATGGGGTGTGCCCTGCGTACTTACACGCATGAAGCCATGGGGGTCACTCCTTATTTTTTGAATTTTGGCCGGGAGATGGTGACTGATCGCAACGAAATAGAACCTCCAGAGGATGGCGGCAGGAAGTTGGATCCGCAAAGTAGAGCGGCGGGATTGGAGAAGCTCAGAAGAGAAGTGGCCGAACGATTGCGCGCAGCGGCAAGAGGAGTGAACGCTCGCTACAACTTGCGTAAACGGCACGAGAAGTTTCAGGCAGGAGATAAGGTGTGGCGACGGAATTTCGTACTGTCCGACGCGGCAAAACATTTTTCGGCCAAGCTGGCCCCAGAGTACGTGGGCCCTTTTACGATAGAAGCATACGACTCAAGGGCGGCATATAAACTTAAGGATATGGATGGGAAGAACGCGGGGGTATGGCACGCGAAAGATCTCAAGCCATACCTGTCCTGATACCTCAAGTCGTGTGGGGTGTGCTATGAAAGCTGGATAATTAATTTAGAGAATAAGTACTTAATAAGATTGTCATAGGCTAACTATTAAGGTTAATTTTTTTAAAGCTGGTGGAGGGCCGTATAGGATAAGCTTTTACTTAAGTGGTGTTGGGTTATAGACTATAAGCCTGGCTAATAATTAAGGTGGAGGGTGATAGCTTGTAAGTTTAACTTGTAAGTTTCCGGAAGTAATAAGTCACGTGAATGTCGCCGGGATTTCGATTCGTATGTAAGGTCGGGAAGACGCGCTCAAGAAAGTAGGGTGGTTCTTTTGTAACAAAAGAAAATAAGAACACGCGGTGATGGGCCGCGGTCGCCGTTAAAGGTAGAAACATACATAGAAACGACAATTAAAGGCGGGAAGAATATAATTTAATGTACAGCACAACACACAGATAAATATAGGGAATTGAAAATATTACCGGATTCCATTAACGATAGTAGAGCAGGGTAGTTGTTCGTCCCATGGTTCCGTCCTCCAAGCCACACATGTGGTTTATTCCATCCTTCCCCATTCCCTAGCATAAAACCGAGTATGGGAAGCTAAAAAAAGAAAAATAGAAACAAAAAAAAAAAAAAGAAAGAAATAGATAAAAAAAAAAAAGAAGAATTTTGTCGGGTTCCTTAGTAAACGCATGGGGGAAGCGTGTAGGAGTGAATTTCCAGGGAAATTCACTTGAAGTAGGGGGGGAATGTTACGGGTGACTAGCTTTTATCCGGGGACCACACCACGACCACTAAGGAGATCGGGATGCATGTCATTTACACACCCCAAACCCGCTTGAGCATCGAGGTAGCAGTTGACTCATTGTATTTTTCTTTCGACACTAATACTACTCTCATGCAAAAGATGGAAATGTTATTGTTATATAAGTCAAATTGTTATATAATTGAAGAAGAAATGTTATTTTTGTATAAACAATATTATTTATTCGTCGAGCTAGAATAGGGCGTTAAATTTAGGTAGGGAGCAAACGGCAGCAACGGATGACGAACGACATCAGAAGGGGGCCGGTCGACCATCACTTTTCCCAACAAGGATAACCTATGGCAACGCATCTAACGCAAGCTTTACACTTGTGGCTATTCTCACATTCTTTAATGTGAGAAATGGAGTTCGAACATCTGGACTGATATTTTTGTTTTGGTTCTTGTTTACCATACTGAGTATACCAAGATGTAGAACCGAAGTTCGACTGAAGAATATGCGTGTTGATAACGGAATCGAGGACTCATGGGCCGAATACAAATACATCAGCTTTATGGTATCATTTGCTGCTTGTTGTGCCCTAGTAATATTAAATTGCTTCGGGGACAAGAAGCCTCGAAGGATGAAATATGAGACGACAGAGAAAGAATGCCCAGAATTGAGTGCAAGTTTCTTGTCCAAAATCACATATCAGTGGTTCGACATATTAGCATGGAAAGGTTTTCGAAACCCTCTTGTTGTCGAAGATCTTTGGGATTTAAAACCTGAAGACTCATCCAAGGAAGTCATGCCGATTTTCGCTAAACATTGGGAACGTTCAGTACAAAAGTTATCACAGACTCAGCAACCACAAATAGAACATCCTAAAGCTGAATTCTCAAAAAATGCAGCTAGCGTTAATTTCTCCAACCAAAAACCAAATGAAAATCGAAAAAAAAAACATCAATTATGCTACCAATAATTAAATCATTCGGTGGGGTCTTCCTCTTGGGATCATTCCTTAAGCTTCTTCAAGACATTCTGACATTTGTGTCCCCGCAAGTACTCAAATTGATTATTAGCTATGTTGAAAACACAAGTTCAGAACCGGGACCGGAATGGCGAGGCATATTCTATGCAGTGTTACTTTTTGTAGTTACTTCAGTACAAACATTAGTATTAGGTCAATACTTTCATCGCATGTTCATTGTTGGCCTTCGAATTCGTACTGCATTGATAAATGCGATTTATCGAAAGGCATTAATAATATCGAATAATGCAAGAAAAGAATCAACTGTCGGTGAAATTGTTAACTTAATGGCTGTAGATGCTCAACGATTCATGGATTTAACAACATACTTGAACGTGATTTGGTCTGCTCCTTTACAAATAGGATTTGCTTTGTACTTTTTATGGGAAATCTTAGGACCATCTGTGTTTGCCGGTTTGGCTGTTATGATAATTTTGATTCCTGTCAATGGCTTCATCGCAAATAAAATCAAAGGATATCAAGTTAAACAAATGAAAAACAAAGACGAGCGAGTGGAATTAATGAACGAAGTATTGAGTGGTATGAAGGTTTTGAAATTATACGCCTGGGAGCCTAGTTTTGAACAGCTTGTCTTGAATATTCGTGATAAAGAGATTGATATACTTAAAAAGACTGCTTACTTAAACGCTGGAACATCATTCCTATGGTCTTGTGCACCGTTTTTGGTGCCATTGGTTACTTTCGGTACTTACGTACTAGTAGAGGAAAACAACGTACTTGACGCAACAACTGCTTTCGTTTCTCTATCTTTATTCAATATCTTACGTTTTCCTCTTGCTATGTTACCAATGCTCATCTCTGGTATAGTTCAAACACAAGTTTCGGTCAAACGTATCAACAAATTTATGAATAGCGAAGAATTGGATCCAAATAACGTGTACCACGAACCAAACGAAGCTTATCCTATGGAAATCGAAAATGGAAGTTTTTCATGGGGCGACGAAGAAATCTGCTTACGAAACATCAACATGAAAATTGCGAAAAATCAACTGATTGCACTGGTCGGAACTGTGGGTTCAGGAAAAAGTTCTGTCGTATCTGCTTTCCTTGGTGAAATGGAAAAGATAACTGGTCGCGTAAATACTTATGGGAAAATTGCTTATGTTCCTCAACAAGCGTGGATTCAAAACGCTACATTACGAGATAACATTCTTTTCGGCAAGCCATATGATAAAAAACGTTATGATCGAGTGATTGAAGCATGTACATTTTAGACTGACAACTACAAAATGTCATTCGGCGATGACATTGTAGGATGACCCAGTGACCCACATATTGGGACTGATCAGCTGTTCCCAAAATAATGGGTAATACAGTCCAACTCGCGTGCAGCAACCATTGGTTGCATGGGTGCGGAGCCCAGGTGTCGAAGATGGTTGGTGGCCGCGCTACGAACCGCGCCAAAACGAAAGAAAGAGTTCGTCGTATGAATGGGAGGCCAACCACCTCCAATGTAGCGGACGCCCGTTAAGGCGAGCAAATTTAAAGGGCTGAGGACTAACGGAAGCCCTCTGGATTCAATTGGGACTCAAGGCGGAAAGTCGGAGGATTTTATATTGGCAGCAAAGATAAGGTGTTTAAAACGTGGAACTTTTCGTCTTCGTCACCACGGCAGACAGCGGAACAAGAGAAGAACCTTTTGATTCGGCGAGGAGCGTAACAAGACGATAATCCGGTTCCCAGGATAAGCGAGAATAATCAGGCGACCGTTTGCTGGGGCCCCAAGAAACGACAGATTAGGGAATTTAGGAAAAGGTACCTATTTCTTTAGTTTTATTGTCCTTCTAAATTACATCAGATTTTATAGAAATCTCTTGAATATAACAAGTGAATATAACGAATTATAATCGAAAAGTGTGATTGTTATTGAAAAGTGATATTTTCTTTGTGGATTGTGCGCGGCGCTCAAGCGGGGAGTTTTTCTTTTCCGCGTTTCGGTCCAACAGATTTCTTTTCTTTCAGGAGGTCGTGGTGTGGTTACACGGAGTAGTGGGTACAGGTTAGGGACGTGAGTAAGGGTAGCGATTACACTTCTTTTTTTTTTCCCTCCCTTTAGATGTTAGGGGTTAACCCTCGTGCGTGCGCGGACGGATCGTCTACTCGCTGACGATCCTATTGGTCAAACCATCCAGCCTAGGGATAGCGAGTCGGCGCCTGCGCCGTCTCCGACGGAGCGAACCGGGCCCGCAAGGCTGGACCGCGCGTCTACCCTTGAGGCGTAAGGGTGTAATAATTGGCGCCCAACGTGATTGTGGTTCTGAGTTAAGTCGAAAAGTGTGCAGTGAGACATAAGTGAAACGCGTCGAGAGATAGTGAAAAGTGAAGTGTGAATTTGCGGGAGTGATTAATTGAAGTGTGAATTTGAAGGAGTGTAAGGTTAAAGTTTAACGTGTGAATTTGCGGGAGTGTGAATTTGAAGTGCAAAGTGTGAATTTGAAGTGCAAAGTGTGAATTTACAGGAGTGTGAGATTGAGGGGTGAAGTGCGAATTTGCGGGAGTGAGTAGTGAAGTGTGAGTGTTTTTGGATTGAATTTTATGTATGATATTATTAGAATTTTATAATAAAAATATTTGCGGGGTGTTTTATTTAGGATATAAGTAAAACATAATATATTTAGTGAAGAAGATAGAAAAGAAAGGGAAAAATGTCTAAAGCGGGGAGCTATCTGGTCGACCGTCTCGCAAAGGATGAGCTGATCTATGAGCTGGTGATACGCGAGTTGCCGACTGCCACGGTCGATGTTATGCGGACGACACTACGGGATGCGCTACGAGCAGAGGACGATGCGAATGAATCGTTGCTGGCGAGGGAGTATCCAATTCCATACAACGAGGACCTGGAGGCCATGAAGGAGAAGGTGGCGGAGGTTGAGAGCCTGGCTACGGTAGACAAGAAGACCAGGGATGTGCAAAAGATTCGGGCAAAGGTAGCATTTGGAATGAGGAGGCTGCGTTACATGGCAAATTCACCCGAAGCTTCACTTCCCGTACTGGACAAAATGCGACAGCGGCTGATGATGGCCCTAGGGGCAGTCATCAGTGGTTCACCATCGGCACCAGAAGTGGAAGAGGATGCAGAACCCCGGACTCGAGAATCGGAAGGGAAGGCAATAGTGGAATCAGTTGAACCGAGTTCTTGTTCGACGCCCCGACCTGCGATCGAGGAGGAAAAGCAACCATCTCTCGCGGGAAGTTCGCAAAGGAGGGGAGATGCGTCTGTAATACCATCGATTGTATCATCGGCCCAGCTGGTCACCACAGGAGGCAAACATGAGAATGTGGCGAAATGGGGAGTAGGCATCGAGTTCTGTTAGTGCTTTTCTAGAGCGGGTAGAAGAGCTTCGAATCGCCAGGGGACTCGCCTCATCACAGCTTTATAATGCAGCGGTAGAGGGTAAGGCTCTAATATGGTATAGAGCCAACAGGGACCGCTGCCAAAGCTGGGAAGACTTGCGACGAGAGTTGCGTGCGGAATTTCTGCCAGCAGATTACGACCACCGTCTTTTGGAGGAGATACGGCTCAGGACGCAGGGAAGGGATGAATCTATGGGGATGTTTGTGTCGTCCATGGAAGGACTATTTCGGCGGCTGTCTATTCCATGCTCAGAGGAGGAAAAATTGAGGGTAATCCTCAGGAACGTAGCTCCGTTGTACAAAATGAAACTCAGCCTCAAGACGGTAGAGTCGATATCACAACTTATCGAATTCGGCCGTAAATTGGAAGAAACGCGTACGGCGGTGGAGTCTTTTGTGCCTCCTCCTGACCCAAGAACACATAAGCTTTTAGAGCCTGATCTGGCTTTTACGGAAGTAGCAGGAGCCGTAGCCGCCATGCAGGAAGCTCCTCGAGGGCTGCAGTGTTGGAATTGCCGTGGGCCTGGTCATACTTCTAGGGAGTGCAGAGAGCAGAGGAGGTGTTTTGGATGCGGCCGAAATGGTGTGGTGCGTTCGGCATGTCCAAATTGTAACCCGGCACGGGGTAGTACGGGTAATGGGCGGCCACCAAATTTGAGCCTTAATGGTCGGCGTGGTCAAGCGCCGGGGGTTTCGGATAATCGCAGATCTGCGGGAAACGGGAGCGGAGCTCATTAGAGGGCATAGTGAGTTCCGTCGGGATGCCCGAAGCAGTAGATGCGACATCGAAGATAGAGTACGTGCTGGGACGGAAAGGCGGGGATTCTCGACCACATCTGTGGGTAGAAGTATTCGGTGGAAAGTATTGTGGATTGGTCGATTCCGGAGCCACGGACTCTATTATCGGGGGGGACACGTGGAAGCGGTTGAGAGCGCAGGGTGTGGAGCTACGTGAAGCTAGTATCCCATCGATCCGATTAGCAAACCATGCTCGGGCAGCAATCCTTGGGTCTGTTTTGGCGCCGGTGACCTTGGAAGGACGGACTCGATGGTGCGTACTGTTGGTGGTTCCCTCGATACCACATGAATTGATTCTGGGGGTGGACTTCCTCCGAACATTTGGAGTCCGAATCGACGTAAGGGAGGAAGAGTGGGACTTCTCACCATGCATAGAAGTGGCAGGAGTAGAGGCGTTGCGAGGACGGACTAGACTGACTCGACTAGAAGAGCGGCAGTTGGAGGAGATATTGAAGGAGGAGTTTGAGTTGATGGGAGAGGGAATCGGTTGCACCTCAGTGGTGGAGCATGTGATTAAAACCGATTCACCTCCCATTAAACAAAGATACTATCCGGTCTCGCCGGCAGTTCAGAAACAAATTGATGAAGAACTACAAGAGATGTTGGCAGCTGGCATAGTCGAGCCTTCCTCTAGTCCTTGGTCCTCACCTATCCTCCTGATAAGGAAAAAAGATGGGAAGTTCCGCTTCTGCGTTGATTTCAGGAAACTGAATCGGGTTTCGGAACGCGACGCATACCCCCTCCCATACGTCTCTGCGACCATGGACAAGTTACGCAATGCACGGTACTTATCGACAATGGATATCAAGTCGGCCTATTGGCAGGTTCCAATGGCAGCAGAGTCGATGAAGTACACGGCGTTTACAGTCCCTGGTCGCGGATTGTTCCACTTTAGGAGGATGCCGTTCGGGCTGCAGAACGCTCCGGCAACGTGGCAGAGGCTGATAGATCAGGTGTTGGGGCCACAGCTAGAGCCATATGTTTTTGTTTATTTGGACGACGTTATAATCGTCACGGCGGACTTTGACCAACACTTGCAGGTTCTTCGTGAGGTGTTCCGTCGGCTGCGAGAGGCGGGGCTACGGGTCTCCCGAGAAAAGTGTGAATTTTGTCGACCTGAACTTAAGTATCTAGGATATGTGGTGGATGAGGTAGGTCTCCATGTGGACCCGGAGAAAGTTGAAGGAATGCTCAAGATACCTCGTCCAACCAACGTCAAGGGAATTCGACAATTTCTCGGGATGATCTCATGGTACCGCCGCTTCATACCAGATTTTGCCACTCTAACGGCGCCACTGACGGGACTTCTCAAGAAGAACAAGAA
This sequence comes from Odontomyia ornata, assembly GCA_963969285.1. Lineage (NCBI taxonomy): Eukaryota > Metazoa > Arthropoda > Insecta > Diptera > Stratiomyidae > Odontomyia > Odontomyia ornata. Next base: position 201,797,669 of record OZ017740.1, read on the forward strand.
GTTCGTGTGGACGGAGGAATGCGAGGGTGCCTTCAACGCAGCTAAAGTGCGCCTCGCTTCTGCGCCAATACTTACGTGCCCCGATTATGATCTGCCATTTGCCATTCAGACGGACGCATCAGGATACGGGTTGGGAGCAGTGTTAACGCAGACGCACCCAGAGGGTGAAAGGGTTATCTGCTACCTGAGTCGTTCCCTGAATGGGGCAGAGCAAAAGTACTCCACGACAGAAAAGGAGTGTTTGGCGGTCCTTTGGGCCATCGAAAAACTGCGTCCCTATGTGGAAGGAACCAAGTTCACGGTTGTGACCGACCATTATTCCCTGGTATGGCTGAGTAACCTTAAGGACCCAACGGGAAGGTTGGCTCGTTGGGCGGTGAGGCTTCAGCAGTATGATTTCGAGGTGGTGCACCGGAAAGGGAAGGAGCATTTGGTTCCGGATGCACTGTCGCGATCCGTTCCCATAGTGGAGAGTGCTGAGGTCCCACCGCAAGTAGACAAGTGGTATCAGGGAATGATGGAAAAAGTCACCACAGAGGCCGATCAATTCGCTGACTGGAGGGTGTCGGAAGGTGTCTTGTGGAAACACCTTCCAAGTCGTTACCCGGAGCTCGAAGATCGAGCATGGCGACGTGTAATTCCCCGGTCGGAAAGAGATCAATTGCTGTTCCGGTGCCATGACGACCCCCGCGCAGGTCATATGGGGGCGCAACGGACCTATGATCGACTGGCTCAACGATACTATTGGCCTAAAATGCGGGCAGATGTAAAAAGGTACGTCAGCCGTTGTAAAGTTTGCCAGTCGGTCAAAGTGGAGCGTAGGGCACCTAGGGGAGCAATGGTATCTCGAGCGGGAAAGACACGTACACCATGGGAGACCATATGTGTCGATTTGGTGGGACCCCTTCCCAGATCCACCAAGGGCCATACGCATATTTTAAACGTAGTGGATTATGCCACCAAATTCGCATTGGTCTTTCCCCTGCGACAAGCGAAGGCTAAGGAAGTAGCCAACGTGTTGGAGGAGCGGGTATTTTTGATGTTCGGCGTTCCGGCGGAGGTGGTTTGTGATAACGGGGTCCAATTCCGATCAAAGGAGGTTGAGCGATTGCTAAGAGAATATGGATCGAAGGCGGAGTTTACCCCTTTCTATCACCCACAAGCAAACCCCGCCGAACGCATCAACCAGAACATTAAAAGAATGCTTCGCTCCTATGTCAACGAGGATCATCGTCGCTGGGACGTGAATCTGGGTAAAATGGGGTGTGCCCTGCGTACTTACACGCATGAAGCCATGGGGGTCACTCCTTATTTTTTGAATTTTGGCCGGGAGATGGTGACTGATCGCAACGACATAGAACCTCCAGAGGATGGCGGCAGGAAGTTGGATCCGCAAAGTAGAGCGGCGGGATTGGAGAAGCTCAGAAGAGAAGTGGCCGAACGATTGCGCGCAGCGGCAAGAGGAGTGAACGCTCGCTACAACTTGCGTAAACGGCACGAGAAGTTTCAGGCAGGAGATAAGGTGTGGCGACGGAATTTCGTACTGTCCGACGCGGCAAAACATTTTTCGGCCAAGCTGGCCCCAGAGTACGTGGGCCCTTTTACGATAGAAGCATACGACTCAGGGGCGGCATATAAACTTAAGGATATGGATGGGAAGAACGCGGGGGTATGGCACGCGAAAGATCTCAAGCCATACCTGTCCTGATACCTCAAGTCGTGTGGGGTGTGCTATGAAAGCTGGATAATTAATTTAGAGAATAAGTACTTAATAAGATTGTCATAGGCTAACTATTAAGGTTAATTTTTTTAAAGCTGGTGGAGGGCCGTATAGGATAAGCTTTTACTTAAGTGGTGTTGGGTTATAGACTATAAGCCTGGCTAATAATTAAGGTGGAGGGTGATAGCTTGTAAGTTTAACTTGTAAGTTTCCGGAAGTAATAAGTCACGTGAATGTCGCCGGGATTTCGATTCGTATGTAAGGTCGGGAAGACGCGCTCAAGAAAGTAGGGTGGTTCTTTTGTAACAAAAGAAAATAAGAACACGCGGTGATGGGCCGCGGTCGCCGTTAAAGGTAGAAACATACATAGAAACGACAATTAAAGGCGGGAAGAATATAATTTAATGTACAGCACAACACACAGATAAATATAGGGAATTGAAAATATTACCGGATTCCATTAACGATAGTAGAGCAGGGTAGTTGTTCGTCCCATGGTTCCGTCCTCCAAGCCACACATGTGGTTTATTCCATCCTTCCCCATTCCCTAGCATAAAACCGAGTATGGGAAGCTAAAAAAAGAAAAATAGAAACAAAAAAAAAAAAAAGAAAGAAATAGATAAAAAAAAAAAGAAGAATTTTGTCGGGTTCCTTAGTAAACGCATGGGGGAAGCGTGTAGGAGTGAATTTCCAGGGAAATTCACTTGAAGTAGGGGGGGAATGTTACGGGTGACTAGCTTTTATCCGGGGACCACACCACGACCACTAAGGAGATCGGGATGCATGTCATTTACACACCCCAAACCCGCTTGAGCATCGAGGTAGCAGTTGACTCATTGTATTTTTCTTTCGACACTAATACTACTCTCATGCAAAAGATGGAAATGTTATTGTTATATAAGTCAAATTGTTATATAATTGAAGAAGAAATGTTATTTTTGTATAAACAATATTATTTATTCGTCGAGCTAGAATAGGGCGTTAAATTTAGGTAGGGAGCAAACGGCAGCAACGGATGACGAACGACATCAGAAGGGGGCCGGTCGACCATCACTTTTCCCAACAAGGATAACCTATGGCAACGCATCTAACGCAAGCTTTACACTTGTGGCTATTCTCACATTCTTTAATGTGAGAAATGGAGTTCGAACATCTGGACTGATATTTTTGTTTTGGTTCTTGTTTACCATACTGAGTATACCAAGATGTAGAACCGAAGTTCGACTGAAGAATATGCGTGTTGATAACGGAATCGAGGACTCATGGGCCGAATACAAATACATCAGCTTTATGGTATCATTTGCTGCTTGTTGTGCCCTAGTAATATTAAATTGCTTCGGGGACAAGAAGCCTCGAAGGATGAAATATGAGACGACAGAGAAAGAATGCCCAGAATTGAGTGCAAGTTTCTTGTCCAAAATCACATATCAGTGGTTCGACATATTAGCATGGAAAGGTTTTCGAAACCCTCTTGTTGTCGAAGATCTTTGGGATTTAAAACCTGAAGACTCATCCAAGGAAGTCATGCCGATTTTCGCTAAACATTGGGAACGTTCAGTACAAAAGTTATCACAGACTCAGCAACCACAAATAGAACATCCTAAAGCTGAATTCTCAAAAAATGCAGCTAGCGTTAATTTCTCCAACCAAAAACCAAATGAAAATCGAAAAAAAAACATCAATTATGCCACCAATAATTAAATCATTCGGTGGGGTCTTCCTCTTGGGATCATTCCTTAAGCTTCTTCAAGACATTCTGACATTTGTGTCCCCGCAAGTACTCAAATTGATTATTAGCTATGTTGAAAACACAAGTTCAGAACCGGAACCGGAATGGCGAGGCATATTCTATGCAGTGTTACTTTTTGTAGTTACTTCAGTACAAACATTAGTATTAGGTCAATACTTTCATCGCATGTTCATTGTTGGCCTTCGAATTCGTACTGCATTGATAAATGCGATTTATCGAAAGGCATTAATAATATCGAATAATGCAAGAAAAGAATCAACTGTCGGTGAAATTGTTAACTTAATGGCTGTAGATGCTCAACGATTCATGGATTTAACAACATACTTGAACGTGATTTGGTCTGCTCCTTTACAAATAGGATTTGCTTTGTACTTTTTATGGGAAATCTTAGGACCATCTGTGTTTGCCGGTTTGGCTGTTATGATAATTTTGATTCCTGTCAATGGCTTCATCGCAAATAAAATCAAAGGATATCAAGTTAAACAAATGAAAAACAAAGACGAGCGAGTGGAATTAATGAACGAAGTATTGAGTGGTATGAAGGTTTTGAAATTATACGCCTGGGAGCCTAGTTTTGAACAGCTTGTCTTGAATATTCGTGATAAAGAGATTGATATACTTAAAAAGACTGCTTACTTAAACGCTGGAACATCATTCCTATGGTCTTGTGCACCGTTTTTGGTGCCATTGGTTACTTTCGGTACTTACGTACTAGTAGAGGAAAACAACGTACTTGACGCAACAACTGCTTTCGTTTCTCTATCTTTATTCAATATCTTACGTTTTCCTCTTGCTATGTTACCAATGCTCATCTCTGGTATAGTTCAAACACAAGTTTCGGTCAAACGTATCAACAAATTTATGAATAGCGAAGAATTGGATCCAAATAACGTGTACCACGAACCAAACGAAGCTTATCCTATGGAAATCGAAAATGGAAGTTTTTCATGGGGCGACGAAGAAATCTGCTTACGAAACATCAACATGAAAATTGCGAAAAATCAACTGATTGCACTGGTCGGAACTGTGGGTTCAGGAAAAAGTTCTGTCGTATCTGCTTTCCTTGGTGAAATGGAAAAGATAACTGGTCGCGTAAATACTTATGGGAAAATTGCTTATGTTCCTCAACAAGCGTGGATTCAAAACGCTACATTACGAGATAACATTCTTTTCGGCAAGCCATATGATAAAAAACGTTATGATCGAGTGATTGAAGCATGTACATTTTAGACTGACAACTACAAAATGTCATTCGGCGATGACATTGTAGGATGACCCAGTGACCCACATATTGGGACTGATCAGCTGTTCCCAAAATAATGGGTAATACAGTCCAACTCGCGTGCAGCAACCATTGGTTGCATGGGTGCGGAGCCCAGGTGTCGAAGATGGTTGGTGGCCGCGCTACGAACCGCGCCAAAACGAAAGAAAGAGTTCGTCGTATGAATGGGAGGCCAACCACCTCCAATGTAGCGGACGCCCGTTAAGGCGAGCAAATTTAAAGGGCTGAGGACTAACGGAAGCCCTCTGGATTCAATTGGGACTCAAGGCGGAAAGTCGGAGGATTTTATATTGGCAGCAAAGATAAGGTGTTTAAAACGTGGAACTTTTCGTCTTCGTCACCACGGCAGACAGCGGAACAAGAGAAGAACCTTTTGATTCGGCGAGGAGCGTAACAAGACGATAATCCGGTTCCCAGGATAAGCGAGAATAATCAGGCGACCGTTTGCTGGGGCCCCAAGAAACGACAGATTAGGGAATTTAGGAAAAGGTACCTATTTCTTTAGTTTTATTGTCCTTCTAAATTACATCAGATTTTATAGAAATCTCTTGAATATAACAAGTGAATATAACGAATTATAATCGAAAAGTGTGATTGTTATTGAAAAGTGATATTTTCTTTGTGGATTGTGCGCGGCGCTCAAGCGGGGAGTTTTTCTTTTCCGCGTTTCGGTCCAACAGATTTCTTTTCTTTCAGGAGGTCGTGGTGTGGTTACACGGAGTAGTGGGTACAGGTTAGGGACGTGAGTAAGGGTAGCGATTACACTTCTTTTTTTTTTTCCCTCCCTTTAGATGTTAGGGGTTAACCCTCGTGCGTGCGCGGACGGATCGTCTACTCGCTGACGATCCTATTGGTCAAACCATCCAGCCTAGGGATAGCGAGTCGGCGCCTGCGCCGTCTCCGACGGAGCGAACCGGGCCCGCAAGGCTGGACCGCGCGTCTACCCTTGAGGCGTAAGGGTGTAATAAGTGTTTGAACTGAATTTACAAATTTATTAAATTAAGTTAAAGGCACAGTGATGAAATGAATTTAACGAAATTGAAATTTAACCTAAATTAACATTCGCGCTACTGGTCGAGTGGGTATTAACAAGGAGATTCCGATTTATAAATAAGCTACAAGTTTTTATACATACAATCAATTCCCGAACGCAACGATCGTGTCAACATTCATTTTCCATTTACATATTAGCTCGTTCCCAATATTTAACCGCTAAAACTTTAACAATATCTACCAATACAACTTCCCTGCTAACGTATTAGAACAATAATTGAAGAGAATGGTAACAAAAGATTACGTCAAGAGTTTTTCTTATATCATTAAAGAAAGCAATTAAATAGAGTGTTAATAAACCATGAATGGTATAGGCCAACGAATTTCTTTGTGCATTTAAACTATTTTAAACGTCGTTCACATTAAATCCTCACTAACGCTAACTCTGTATAATTTACTAGAACCTGTACTAACCAATTAGTAAAACCCTAATAATAACCACCAACCAAAAGAAACATCGAATTATTTAGTAATTACAATATTTGAAAAAGTATATACGCAAGAAAACACACTATAATACTAAAGGGTTTTCCAATAAGAGGTATTATTTTGAATAGCCCGCTATTTTGGTAGATGTCACTTTTGAAACTGTCATTTTTTAACATTTGGCAAGTAAAAACTACGCCATTAATAAAAATGGAATGATGCACGCTTCAACAACGCATTGAAATTATTTAAATTCACTATAAAAATGGAAAAAACTTAGCAGAGACTGTTCGTAACACTCGAACATTTTTGGGTCGTCGTGAAGGACCTTCTCGGACCACAATACAGAAATTGGTGGAAAGTTCAAGCTTTTGGGACAACTTAGTGATGTGAAGAATAAGACCCGTGCACGTCACTCAAGAACAGGCGAGAGGATTGCTGCTGTAGCCGAAAGTGTTGAAGAAAACCCAGGTTGGTCCATTCCTGGTCGTTCTTTGGAATTAGCATTCCACAAACGTCTTTATGCCATATTTTGCATAAAGATTTGAGTCTTTAGGCTTCTAAAGTTTACTTAACACAAGAATTCAAGCCGGTCGATCATCAACAACGTCGTGTTTTTGCTGATCGGGTCCTTGAAATGTATGAAAATGATCCGGAATTCCATCGAAAAATTATCTTGAGTGATGAGGGCCATTTCCACCTCGGTGGCTTCGTCAACAAGCAAAATTGTCGCATCTGGGGCTCAGAAAATTCAAGAGTTATTGTTGAAAAGCCTCTCTACCCTCAACGTGTGACTTTTTAGTGCGGTTTATGATCCGGTGGAGTCATTGGACCTTACTTTTTCGAAAATGAGGCTGGACCAACAGTTACGGTGCATGGATTGCGCTATTGAGAGATGATTAATGATTTTTTGTGGCCGAAATTGGATGGTATTGATCTAGACAACGTTTACTTTCAACAAGACGGTGCTACATGCCACACAAGCAACGAAAACATTGATCTTTTACGGGAAAAGTTTCCGGACCGTGTTATTTCTCGAAGAGGTGATCACAATTGGCCACCGAGATCTTGTGATTTAACACCTTGTGAATGCTTCCTTTGGGGCCACGTGAAAGAGGAGGTCTACTCCAACAGTCCAGCGTCGATTCAAGACCTCAAAGATGGAATTTGTGTGGCTATCGAGGACATAGGGCAGCCACTTTGCGATTTGGTTATGGGAAATTTCATGAAAAGGATATAGTCTTGTAAGCGTGGTCATGGTGGTCAATTGCCTGATGTTATTTTTAAGTATTAACTACAAACCTTCTTCTTTATAATGAAACAAACACCTGATCATTTATGTTAAAAAATGATACTTTTCTATTGATATCAAAATAACACCTCTTATTGGAAAATCCTGTATTTAAAAGCAATGAAGAAATGAAAATCCAAAACATATACGAGAAGAATAAGAGTCATAGAATAGTAAATGCAAAATATAAAGCAATGGATATCGAAAGTAATTTTGAGTTAAATAATGTTAAAAATCCAAGAGATTCAGAGAATTCAAAACATAGAATGTAAGTCACAGAACAGAAATTCCCAAATATGTAACAATAGATAGAAATAGAAATAATATTGAGATAAGTAATAAGCAACCCATTAATATATACCTTTGATTAATAGGCAAATCGGCACTGAATTAGGATGTTAAAAGAAAATATAAAGCCGATTATACACCTATTGCAAGAAGATCCATCCATCCAAGATTCCAATATTCTTCAAATGTAAAAATAATAGTTTTATTCTCAAGAGGAAGTATTTTAAGACCGGAAAATTGTATTCAGCCTATAGTTCAACATCTATATCAAACGAAACATTAACTCATAGTACCAAACGAGGCAGTAAAATATGATTATATAAATTAACGATTGAATCAAACAAAACATTAATACATAATTGTGAAAAATCAAACCTTAACTTATTAATCTGGAAATTCAGTAAGTTATGAATGCAGCATGGACATGTAATACATATTAATTAACATTAACTCATGGTACTAAACAAAATATTAAAATATACATAATTGTATAAAATCAAACCTTCACTTTGTAATTTTTAATTGTCTCAATTTACGAGTGCAACATTGACATGTAATACATATTAATTAGCATAAACCGTACCGACCGAAATATTATTATGTTAATTTATGATTGAATCAAACAAAACATTGCATAGAATCAAACCGGACATTGACTTATTAAGATAATATCAAGCGAAAAACTTCAATGGATAATTAGACTGATTAACGATTGAGGCAAATAAATCATGAATCCATAATTGCATACAATCAAAACAAACATTAACTTATTTATTTATTTATAAATGTAGAAATTCACAATGATAACGTTGACTTGTAACAACATATTAAGCACGGTCAATCGAAAGATATAAAAACACAAAATTAAGCGATAGAATTACGTTAAAATCTAGCAAATTACGCGCAAACCAGCAGCAGAACAACGGTCAACTATAATTAGCAAGAAATACAGTGGACAACAGCAATGGCCGTAAAAGCACGAAATATAAGTACGAATGATTTGCACAAAAGGGAATATAATGAAAATCAACTGACAACCAAATTTGCGACCAACCAAAAGCGAACATAATCCGTTGGAGATACATTAGGTAATCCAGATCATCGGAGTAGAGCAACGATTTTTTGTACTCTCCAAGTACACTAATTCGTATTTTCAACTGCCTCAAGATATATATACAGGGTGCGTACAGTATTTGAGGACATGCATAAATGTGACTACAACTTCGCAAATTTTTTTTTCCCTTTTCAGATAAGAAATGAAGAAATGGCGGACTACAACATCACTCAAGAAATGAAGAGATATGCTGTCATCGTCGCTATATGTGCGAACCATACAGATTTAGAGATCTCTAATTTTCTTTCGCCGGGAATTGGAAGTGTTACTAACCAGTATACCCTATGTATACTGGTCAAAACTGGGAGCTCAACTTGATGCGTATCCTATATACAACATCAAGGCTCCCGGGGAAAGAACTCACTGTAACACCACTTACCTGCTACTCTGTCCATTTAATACCAGAACACCAAAGACGAGAGTTACATGTTTAAAGAATTTAGTTTTATTTTAATAATGATATTTTAAATTAATTACATTTACACTTCTTTGATTATTTCTAACACCTATCCATACTGGGTGAAGCCCTTTTCTTGCGAAGATGTCTGGGAAATAAAAAAAAGGGTTTAGCTGATGGTGGCTATGCAGCGTAATACGCAATCAAGCCGAAGGAGGTTCGCGGCTTGAGCCAACACCTCACCATCTAACTAAAGCGAAGATATTCCGCAGTTGCACCGGAACTAAACTTTCGGAAGTACGAACGGATTACACACCGACTGGCTCGAACACCGCTTTTCTGTTGTTATCACTACTCGCCGCTTCTCGCTCGATCAATTGCTTTTAAACGATTCTGCGGCCTCAATTCGCCCTAAATTCGCTGAGTAGTCGAAACGTGCGCTCCACGAAAGCTTCTTCCTCTGCGCTCCGTCTGACTTGCTCGCATGGTGAAACTTTGCGGCGAATTGGCGGAATTGGAGAAATCAGGTGAGGAAAAGCTTTTGTTTAGCTTTTCTGTTCTCTTCACAGTGTCACTCCGCTGGAAGCACACCCCGAAGCTTCTCATGTACATAGTCGTCGTCGTCGCTAATGTTATGGCTTATGTAAAGCGAATTATGAAGTCTTTTCGCTTGCCGTTGGTCGACAAGTGCATGTTTTGATGACAATGGGCGTATGTGCTTGACCGTATAACACTTGGCGGAGTGCGAATGCTTAAACGATTGTCGACATTTCCATAAGCACACCCCGAAGCTTCTCATGTACATAGTCGTCGTCGTCGCTAATGTTATGGCTTATGTAAAGCGAATTATGAAGTCTTTTCGCTTGCCGTTGGTCGGCAAGTACATGTTTTGATGACAATGGGCGTATGTGCTTGACCGTATAACACTTGGCGGAGTGCGAATGCTTAAACGATTGTCGACATTTTCATATAGCATAACATTTCCTCCGGCGGATTTGAATGATTTACGTACTTGGAGAGTGAAGTAAATCGTTGTTCCGTTCCAATGATGCGAATTACTTAATGCGTCAGTTGTACTTATATTTTGCGCTGTTAAGGCCATTACTATTGTCCGCTGTACTTCTCACTGCCTATTGTTGATTGTTGTTCTGCTGCTGGTTCGTGATTAACATACTGGATGCTAACTTAATTCTACCGATTAATTTCGTGTATTTTTAACTCCTAATTTACGCTACTTAATATGTTATGGCAATATTCAACGTTACAATTGTAAATTACTTCATTTTTGATTTTATATCATTACGGATTCATGATTTGTTTGCCTGAGTCGCCCATCAATTTTTACTTGATACTAACATAATAAGTTAATTATGAATTGACGTTTTGTTTGATACTTAGTATTTCTTTTGATACAGTGAGCTAAGATCGCTTTTGGTTCTCCATAATCGTGGATTGATAATGTATATATATACATATATATATATATATATATATATATATATATATATATATATATATATATATATATATATATATATATATATATATATTTATTTTTTTTTTATTGTTTATCAGTATAATTATTCACAAAGGTCTTTGTTTGATACAACTTTGAGCCAAGCAGGTTCGTGTTTGGTTTGATTCTATACAAACATAAATTAATAACTCAATATTTCATTTGATTGTATACAATAATAGAATAATGTTACGTTTGATTCTAATGTTGAAGAATATACTGAACATTTCTTCCGGTCCTAAATCATTTTTTCTTGAGAATAAAACTATTATTTATATAAAAGTATTTTTCATTTGAGGGATGCCGGAATCCAATATTTCTTTTAATTGGCTGTACTTTATGACACAGTACATTTTCCTTTAACTTCCATATTTACTGCCGATTTTTCTTTAAATCAGAATTGTAAATTATTGGTTTACCTATTTGTGCATGACTAGGCTCTAGTACAGGTGTTAGCAAATTAACCTGTTAGCGTTAGTGAGGATGTAGCGTGAACGGTGCAGGTGCAATGGCACTTATTATTTTCTTCTTTTCCTTTTCTTTGTTTTGGTTTTGTCTTTATATTCATTGCTACTTTCAATTTCTATTCGATTAACGTTCTTATATTTCTACTATTGTCATTATTCTTACTGTTTCTTCTTTTTTTTTAACTTTGAATATTTCAGATTCTACTTATTAACTTTAATAATAATTGTTTACATAATTGTTTCTTATTGCTTTTAACATTACTATAGTTTTTAATAAATTTTATTTAATACGATAACTAAGCTTTCTTAAAGTTCTGCATATTAATTATTGTGCCCATAGTTTAGTGGGAATTTTTTGTAAGTATGTAAGCGGATCGTTATGAATTAATTTTTAATGGGATGGAATGTGTGGATATTTAGTAGGGATAGAACGTCAAGCTTGACGGCATTCTATTCGCTCATACTCGTATGGTTGATAAGATTATTCACTCCAATCGCTTAATTAGCTTCGGACTTATTTCAGCCGTGCGAAAAACTTTCATTGTGGTGGCGGCGAATGCTACCTTATCAAAGCTTCCGCATGGGTTTCCATCGGGATTGGGAATTTTGTCGGGTACGCTCGCTTACTTGCTTCATATGATGTGATAATGATTAAGCTTTGGGCTGAACAGTTCGCACGATCATTGAAGTTCGTTATCAGGGAATAACGTATTGCGCTTATCACCACATATGTGCGAATTGGATCTGGCGAGTCGTCGCAAGAGACCATAGGTAAATTCACTACTAGTCAATTGTATCTTTCTGAAGGCATTAGCTTCGCCGCCGCTATTATGGCTTTATGCCTATCGTGTGTGAGGTGCAGGAAGACAAATCAGTGCATAGCTGTTACTTGATTAGTAATTGTTAGTTAGTCGGATGTTTATTATAGGATCCTACAAAGTTATAGCATTCTTTGTCTGAAATTCGTTTTTCCTTCTTTTTTTTGTGTACCAGCGTCTTGTTTGTTTATATTATTTATTATTATTTCTGTAATATATATTTTTTTTTATATTTTTGTTTTTGATTATGATTTTTTTTTTATATTTTTTTTTCTTTTTTTTTGAATTCAGTCCTCTTTTGCGCTGGTTTCTTTTTGGTTTTTGTTTTGTTAATTTTTTTTGTTTCTTATTTTTTTCTTATGTTCTGTTTTTTCCTTATTTTTTCTCTTGCTATAACTAGACTAGTTGAAAGGAACGGGTGGGATGATGCATGGAGTTTTGGGGTTGGGTACTATGTGGGGGATTGGGTGCATGTGCTTTTGGGCTACGCGATGTTATGGCGATGTTATGGGTATGGTAATTGCAAGTTGGTCGTATCTTCCGTATGGGACAAGCTTCGCTTCGGAAGAAGATTTGCCGAGAGAATAGCTTTCTATTTATGTAGCTTGGGAGTCGTTGTTGTTGTATTCCCAAGTCTTTAGTGTAAGCTATCTTGGCTTTATAGGGTGCGAGTGAGTGGGTTAAATAAACTTTCCCCTTAATATGCATGGTTAATGTTGTTAATGGGAATGGGAGTCATGGATTGAAGGGTTATGTGATTGTTTTTGCTCGCCGCTAACGAGCTTTGAAGATATGATTAGCATTGCTTCTGCAATGATGCATGAGATAATTGAATGAAGCAATGTATGTGCGCTGATTGCTAGGAAGTATGTGAAGTATATGATATGTATGTACTAATTCGTGGTTGGCTGGTAATTGCCTTGAAGAGCATTTGTTTTTAATTAAGTCGACTTAATGCATTTCGTAGTGGGCAGGGCTTTTAATTCATCTATGCTATGCGATTATGAAGGAGGAAGAGCTTTTGAGGTATATGCATTTAATTGTCGTTTAATTGGCTTAAGTTGTAAATTACACACTTTTTTATTCATTTGTAGTTGTAAAAAGGGAGGGTTATTAGAAATGTATTCAGCAGTATGTGTCAATAGTTGTGGATTATTTATAAGTTGGAATCTACTATTTATTATGAAGGTTTTTTGTTAAGTATAGAAATATTGTATGAGTTGTGAATGATGATGATCTGTTTCATTAAATTGAAATTAAAAGGAGAGATTGTAAGCTTAATAGTTCTGGTATATACTTTTATTGATTTTAGTGAACTGTTAAACGGATATACTGCGTTGAAAATATCTTGCGAGAAAGATTATGGTCGAAGCGACACTATCACTATATGGGCTTGGGAACATATAGTTTCGGCCTTCATTCAAGACCCTACATGTGTTCCGTCTAGTTTTCCCCTAGTACGCGTCTGCTTAGTTTGGCATAATGCTGTCCTAGGCCTTGCTGGAAGACAGTGCAGTGCCGTGCGAGGTCACTTCATAAGCCGTTTATAAAATTTTTGATATCGATCTTGAGAAAACGATTGTTTAAAGAATCTTAAAGTATATTTTATAGCATTCTAAGACGCAATTTGATATCGTTGTCATATGTAAAGTAAAAGGGTGGGAAATGGGTGGGTTTTGAATTGTCTTGCGCTTTCCACAGGAGATTTATTAGTGATTTTTTTTTGTAGTTGGCAGGTATAATGTATTTAGTGTAAAAGGAAACGTAGTGGCTTGTTTAAAAAATACTTGGTTAATAGCGTATTTGCAAACCATTTTCGATCAACAGCTCAGAGGCTATGACTGGATGGTGAATTGATGTCTCCTCTGCATATGACTTAATACTAAATGTAGCGTGTCTGCCGGAAGTTGAAATCGGGCAGCTCAGAGGCTATTATTTGTTTCTTTGAGGACTAATAACTAAAAATAGCGTGTCCGCCGACAGTTTACGTCGACGACTCAGAGGCTGTTGTGTCATAAACTGGTTTTCATTCCAGTGATCGTGCAATTTAGACATTGACAAAGCGTGTCTGCTGATAGTTTTGCCGGGGTTTTACCGACTTGACTGCCACTTTTCCCGTTTCCTTTACATTACGAAATGACACATTTAGTGCTGGATGTAAATTTGGTGATTTGAGAGTGAATTGTAGTGGAACTTGAAAGAGATAATTGGTTTTGGGGTAAAATCGTTTGCATTGTTGTAATGTTCTAAAATTCTGTTGTTTCAAAGTTTACATTCTTAAATTGTTTCAGTGTAACTGGAAATTAAATTAGTTTCATATTTATTTGCGTTGGAAAATTGCCGTTCTCATGCAAATTATTCTTTGTATTTATGTAGCGCAGTTAATTTATTTAGTTTGCTCTTTCATGTTATTGCATTTAAAAATATTGCCCAGATGTCTATCTATTCAATTTGCAATTAAATGTTTGTTTTTGTTTGCTCTTTTAATTATGCTTCAATTAATTCGAATGCTCATTCAATTCAAGGGATAAGACTTTAGTATGCATGTGGGTGGGTACGCGTATTGTCCAAGCAGTTGGAGTGATAAGTGGTAACATATTTCGATAACAATGGGCACGCGTTTGTTTGCTTGCTATTAAGTTTTCGTTTTGCTTATTTGTGGTTAATATTAACTTGTAATGTTTTGTGTTTTGCATGTTAGTTGACTGAAACTTTATATCTTCATGAATTTTACCTTGGGTTTGAAGAGTTAGGAGTTAGATGAATGGTCTTCACACATGTAAGATGAGACTTAAGATTTATGAATGAAGAATATAAATTGAAGATTTCCCTGATTGTATTATTGAATGTTAATGTTATATTTGACTGTTTGATTTTAAGACTGATCTTATTTGATGAACAGTATGGGTAGAAATAATACTTTATTTGAATGTTTATATAATTTTTTAGTTATTTAAGTTATCAATATAATTATTTGTTTCGGATAAAGGCTGTTCTGGGCAGATGATCAGTATGAGTAGCGTTAAACTGATATTATATTTTTGTTGTTTAAAAGATTAACATGATTCTATTTTTTTTTTTAAGAAGACTGGTTAAGTTTCATACTTTCTTTTTGTTATTTAAATGATTGAACTAATTATTTGATTTTTTTTTCTTAAGAAGATTGATCTAATTTTATGGACTGAATAGCATTGATATGATAGTTAGGTATTGATATTATTATTTCTTTTTACTTAAATAATTAACATTATTATTTGATTTTTTTTTTAAGAATAGTGACCCAGTTTGATGGAAAGTATGGGTTACCTCAATTCTATGTTTGAATATTGATATTATATTTTTATTATTTGAACAATCAATATTATTATTATTTTATTTTTTGAGAAGTTTAATCTAGTTTCATGCACTGTATGAGCAGTATCAATATTGTATTTAGATACTGATATTATATTTTGGTTTTTTAAATGATTACAATTATTATTTGATTTTCTTTAAAGCAAGCTGATCTAGTTTGATGGACAGTGTGAGTAGCAATGGTGTCTTACAGGAGTTGGATGGTTTGAGATATCGGCTGGGTGAATGCATTTTCCAGCCCATTTAAATTTGCTACACAGAGCACAACACTGTGGTCTGTGCAAAACCGATGTCCTACCGGCTGCGCCAATTTTGTTACTAACCAGTATACCCTATGTATACTGGAACTGGGAGCTCGCTCAACTTGATGCGTATCCTATATACAACATCAAGGCTCCCGGGGAAAGAACTCACTGTAACACCACTTACCTGCTACTCTGTCCATTTAATACCAGAACACCAAAGACGAGAGTTACATGTTTAAAGAATTTAGTTTTATTTTAATAATGATATTTTAAATTAATTACATTTACACTTCTTTGATTATTTCTAACACTTATCCATACTGGGTGAAGCCCTTTTCTTGCGAAGATGTCTGGGAAATAAAAAAACGGGTTTGGCTGATGGTGGCTACGCAGCGTAATACGCAATCAAGCCGAAGGAGGATTACACACCGACTGGCTCGAACACCGCTTTTCTGTTGTTATCACTACTCGCCGCTTCTCGCTCGATCAATTGCTTTTAAACGATTCTGCGGCCTCAATTCGCCCTAAATTCGCTGAGTAGTCAAAACGTGCGCTCCACGAAAGCTTCTTCCTCTGCGCTCCGTCTCACTTGCTCGCATGGTGAAACTTTGCGGCGAATTGGCGGAATTGGAGAAATCAGGCGAGGAAAAGCTTTTGTTTAGCTTTTCTGTTCTCTTCACAGTGTCACTCCGCTGGAAGCACACCCCGAAGCTTCTCATGTACATAGTCGTCGTCGTCGCTAATGTTATGGCTTATGTAAAGCGAATTATGAAGTCTTTTCGCTTGCCGTTGGTCGACAAGTACATGTTTTGATGACAATGGGCGTATGAGCTTGACCGTATAACACTTGGTGGAGTGCAAATGCTTAAACGATTGTCGACATTTCCATAAGCACACCTCAAAGCTTCTCATGTACATAGTCGTCGTCGTCGCTAATGTTATGGCTTATGTAAAGCGAACTATGAAGTCTTTTCGCTTGCCGTTGGTCGACAAGTACATGTTTTGATGACAATGGGCGTATGTGCTTGACCGTATAACACTTGGCGGAGTGCGAATGCTTAAACGATTGTCAACATTTCTATATAGCATAACAGAAGCATCAGGAGGCGATACAGAATCGGTTGCAAAACGCAAAAAGCACGAACAACGTTCTGACACTGCAGAATTTTTAGAGCAAGCGCAAGTGATCATAGACGAGGACCCTTCAAAATCAATGAGGGTCCTTGCGAGTGAGCTTCATGTTTCTGAGCGCCTTATTCGTAGAGTTGTCCACGAAGACCTTCGGTGTAAGTCTTACGTAATGCGCAGAGGACAGTTCATGTCAAAACGAACACGGGAACGGCGAGTTCTATGATCAAAACGTCTTTTAAACAAAATCAAACACCCTGAGGCGGCCAAAATGTTATGGTTTTTTCCGACGAAAAAAATTTTGACCAAGTTAAAAAGATCAGTCGCAGAAATGACAGATGGCTATGTTCAATTCCTACGGAGTCAAAAGTTGTATTCATTTAAAAATGAGTGAAATTTCTGAAAAAAATTCGTAATATTTTACAATTTTACCACGATCAAGGTGAGAATGCATCGCAGGCTCATGAAAAAATTTGTGGTGCCTATGGACAAGATACTCTATCAAAAGCCACATCCAAGATATGGATCGCTCGCTTTCGTTCTAAAAATTTTTATATCAAAGATGCACCTCGCTCAGGTCGACCAACCAGTGAAAAAGTTAATGAAATCTTACAAAAAATTGGAGAAGACCGACACATAAGCAGCCATGTTATGTTTAAGAAACAAAGTATCTATCGGCAAACAATTTTGAACAATTTACGTAAAGCTGGATACACAAAGAAGCACGATGTTCGGGTGCTGCATGATTTAACACAAAAAATTTGATCGACCGAATTTCCCTTTGCGAAATGCTAGTAAAACGCAACTAAATCGAGCCATTTTTGAAGCAAATCTACAAATGGGTAAGATAAGAAAATGTCGTTCGAAAAAAATCATGGTCATAAACAGCTTTATTATCACAACGACTTCCAAGCCAGGATTGACACCAAATAAGGTTATGTTGTGTGTATGGTGGGATTGGAAGGGAAGTCTATCTAACCAGACTGCATCGACGGCTTTCTCCATATCAATGAGACATGCTCCAACACAATCTCTATCATTTAGTTTCCATTAGATGTCTGAGGCTACTTTCGTTATCGCATGTATGGTCGAATGCCTGGCACGAAAACCGAATTGGCCATTCCGCATCAGCTCATATTTCTCAATGTGGGCGTTTAATGCTTTGTTTAGTATCACTTCAAACACCCTGCTGATGTTAGGCAGCACGCTGATTAGTCGATAGCTTTTAGGGCACGAAGATTCTTTTCCTTTCTTCAAGATCGAAAATACCTTGGTCTTTTTTCACTCATTTGGGAAATATGAATTGCTCAAAGTGTTGTTGAACAGTATGCAATAATTCATAAGAGTAACCTCAGGCAAATTTTGGAGAACTATATTTGGCATACCGTCAATACCACATGATTTCTTGTTGTTTATCTTGCCAAATATGAAACACAAATCT
The DNA here is from genome assembly GCA_963969285.1 of Odontomyia ornata. NCBI lineage: Eukaryota > Metazoa > Arthropoda > Insecta > Diptera > Stratiomyidae > Odontomyia > Odontomyia ornata. The sequence continues at coordinate 201,815,959 of OZ017740.1, forward strand.
TCATAGCTGACAAAATCAACAATAAGATTCAAGGTCAGTATGAGGTCAGATGTCAATGTTTTATTAAAATGAAGAATTGATTCACCTTCCTGGATGCCACACTCTTATTTGGGGGCCGTAAGTATACGTGGTAACGACGAGATCTTCTCAAATCTTGCTCGCTTTGGCAATCTATCCCTTTAGTAGGTTACTTCGGCCTCGACACCGTCGAACCGTGTTTTATCCGCTAATTCGGGAATGTGAAATTTTTTCGCAGAAGGCCCTTGTGCTGGGAAAAAGAACCCGGCCCACGACACCGCAAGGCTAGCTACTTTACTTTCACGCAGCTTCAGAGAAGGCCGTTTCCGGCGAGCACCAACACCGCTCGCCGAGGCAGCAGACCATCGCTGCAGTCCTTTACTGACATTTACATTCCTTTAATTCACTACACTTGCGATGGTTGGTGTTTCATATCCTTCCATATGGTTTTGATGTTTAATCTTGGGAACTACTTTCTCAATCGTTTCCAACGTTAGCTTCTCTAATTTCGACAAATAGAGATCCAATTCATTGTTAGATTCCTATCATTAGGGACCATTGAGCAAGCGTTGCCATCATCAGGAGGACATTGCTTCTGGTAATCCCGATTAAACTTCTTTTGAAACTTTCCCCCATTCTGTTTTTTTTAATTCAACCGATGATTTTTATGTTGAACTGGAATGAGGAAGACATCATCGCTTTGATGATTCATTTCCATTACGATTGTGTTATGGTCGCTATCGCAAGGAAGCACCTGCAATTTCCGTTGAGGACTATTAAAGCAGAATTCAAGTCTTGCTTTAGCAATGGAAAAATCCAAATATGAATTTGTCCTAGGGTCTAGGGTATGTTGGGAACTTCGACACATACAGATTCAATTTGTTTCTCTGTTATCCACGATTTCAGGAATACACCTCTTGGATTATTGTTGGGGTTCATCCATGATGTATGCCGGGCATTCAGGTCACCGCCAAGAATATAATACTTATGCAGCCTGTTCAATTCGAGTATTTCAAACAAGGAATTGAGCTCCTCCTTGAACTTGAGAACGATTCGACCATTTGCATAGATCGAGATAACGAAGAGGTTATCCCCACCTGGCAGTGAAACTTTGATAACGGATACTTCAAGAAATTCAAAGTTTTTGCATTTGACTTTTGAATATTTTAGAAACAATAAGATCTAACCAATATCAAAGTGCCATCTCCCTCATCACCATTTACCCTATAGTTTCATGCAAATTCAAAATCCTTGAATGTCATGGAGTGCAATGAATTGAGGCTGTTCAATTCGAGCATTTCAAACAAGGAATTGAGCTCCTCCTTAAACTTGAGAACGTTTCGACCAGTTGCATAGATCGAGATAACGAAGAGGTTATCCCCACCTGGCAGTGAAATTTTGATGACGGACACTTCAAGAAATTCAAAGTATTTGAATTCGACTTTATCAATATTTTGAAAACAATAAGTCCTTCTAAACAATATCTCAGTGCCACCTTCCGAATGAACGTTTACCCCATACTTTCTTATGAATTTAAAATCCTTGAATATCATGGAATGCCATGAAATGAAATCGGATGGCCAAAAACAACGCATTTCACACATTATAATTTTTTTTAGGCTCGGTTTGAGCGAATTAGCACTTGGCGGGTGAATGGACATCTTTACATCTCACACATCTGTATTTCATGGTACAAGTGGCAGCCAAATGACCTATTGCAATGGTTCTTTGGGAAGTGTTCCCACCTCTCCACTCGGAAGTTTAAGAACCTTATTTTTTTAAGGGCACTTGTACTGCTTTAGCTCGAAATTGTGACCAGGTGAAAAGACGATTTTTTTGCTTGATAATCGATCTCTTTCTGGTGCAGTCTCTTTAAGCACCTGAAGGAGATCAACTGTGTCTTCTCCGCAGTCTAGACTCTACAATAAAAAGGTCTGGCTTTTCTCGTTCTTGGGGTTGTATGCAAAGTGGCGAACCTCTTCAGAATTTAAAGCACTTTTTGCTATCCGGAAGTCAACCAGTGACTTATTTTTGATCGTTCGTTTATCGACATTAACGCTTTGAATTTGCAAATAGCGTAACCATATATTTTCCACATTATTTATTTCCTTCTTTTAATAATATTTAAAGACGTCTCAACAGACAAACCTGTTTATTTTTTCTTCCTCATTTTAATTTCTAAATATTCAATAAATGTATTATAAGGGTTAGAATAGAAATTTTCAGAATTTTTGTTACCTACATCCTCCTCGATGTTCATTGAATCATCTAGCCCAGCCAGTGCTGCATAATAATTTGCTCTGACATTTGTTCCACCTGTGCTGAGGAAATCTTCTTGATTAGGTTCCACTTGTGATTTCTTTGAATTTCTTGCATCGGTTGCTTTTCATTTTATTTCCTTTTCTTTCTTGGTCGATTGTTTTTCATTATTGAAAGTCAATTTGCCAACTAGCTCATTTAGCGAATTGACCACTAGTGTGAGTTTTTCATTTTCTCTCTCGACTTTCTCCATTTTGTCATTAGCATAAACAATTTCTTCGATTTAATAAACTGATAACTTTTTCAACTTGCATTTTTCTGCATTGGTCTGTTTTTGAATCTTCGTTTTAACTGTTGCTCGCTCGTCGGGCGTCAGAAGCTATCGAGATCCTCCATCTCGTTGCAACATTCATCAAACGAGACTGCCCCTTGAATGTCTCCTTTCCGCTTCTCGAAACTTCTTCTGAAGTAAAAAAATTCGGGTATTCGATAAATTTGTAATGAAATGGTGGATAGATAGAATATCTGTGAAGGACTGCAGCCATGGTCTACTGCCTCGGCGAGCGAAGATGTTGCTGCTCGCCGAGATTGGCCTTGTCTGAGGACGCGTGAATACACGGGCAGGCTAACATTGTGGTCTCCCCAGCACGAGGGCCCACTACAAAAAAAAAATTCATATTCAGGAATTGTGGATGACATGACCCGGTCCGATGGTGTCAAGGCTGAGGTAACCTTCTATAAAGGAAGATTGCCAAAGCAAACAACAAACTGGGCCTGGCGAAATCAGACGAGACATGAATATTTCATCTTTACTGACGATACTTATGACCCCCAAATAAGAGTGGGGCATTCAGGTGGAAACTGTGCCCCCTCAAGCACCCCCATCTGGATCAAGATCCATTGTAGACGTGCCCAGATGTTTTTCAATCAAATGAAAAGCTCATGCAAATATAATTCGCATGAACTTTTCCCTCAAATGAAAACCATCAGCGTTTCAGATTTATGTTATAGTCTTATATGATGGAATCACAATTCTTTAATATAAATTAGCACGCAAGCGGAAAGCCACTCTGTACTGCAAGAGCACCTGTAACGCACGAATAATGGGTGAGCTCGCCCGATGGCTAGCTCATGAGTGGAGGGGCCAGCCAACGTGGTGGACCCCATACCCGTTCAGGTTTCGAAATGAATAGAAAGACCGAGTTTGGATAATATATCTATTCATATCTTCAGTTTCAAATTCTAAATTTCAATTCAAAATCATCTCTCACCTATAAATTAACTTGTTGAATTTGAGCTTAAAAAAATCGACCGATTCATTTGCAGTATGTAACAAATAAAATTGTTAACATGTCATTGCAAACTAAATTTTATATTTATTTCATGCAATTTTATTAAATTTGCAGAATTCAACTATTTGTACGAATTAGATCAAATAATGTAACGAATTGCAAGTCATATTATCTCAGCTCGAAAAATTTGGAATTATGGGACAGACTCCTCAAAAATTAAAGATCAGTAAGCCAATAATATGAATGCAGCACAACTCAATCCTTTACGAAGTCAATTTTTAACATACAGTAAAATGCATTGCTCTAGTAAAACTTTAGATAAAGTACCACAAATGTTTGTTCAATATTTAAATTCAAACTTTAATAAATGACTACATTTGTAACTTGGTGTTTTATTTTGATTTTTTTCTAAGTTATGTGGTTTACGTACATAATTTTAATATGAATATAAGAACAAACGGATGCTCACTCAATCCTCCGACGACGTGTGCTCGCTTTTGGGACGGGGAGGCCTGTAGGGTCCCGCTCAACGATTGGCAGCAGTCTTGGGTGAATTGCACGAAGGGAAGGTGGACTGCGCGCCTCATCCCGGATGTAAGACCATGGCTAAATCGAAGGCATGGTGAGACTGACTTCTATCTGACCCAGCTTTTGAGTGGGCACGGGTGTTTTCAGTCTTACCTGCACAAGATCGGTAAATCACGGTCTCCCGATTGTCGGTTTTGCCCAGGAGAGGAGGACAATGCCTGTCATACATTTTTTGCGTGCACAAAATGGGTCAGGCTGCGAAATGAACTCTACAGGGAGACGGGAGAGCTCACCCCGGACAATATAGTTGCGGTGATGCTCGAATCGGTTGACAAATGGAACCAGGTGGCACATTATGCTCGGGCAGTCCTAAAATATAAAAGGGACTCACAGCAGCCGGGGGCGCTGGGGCTGGGGGATCGCTCTTCTGGCATTTCCTCTTCCCCTCTCCCCTCCCGCTAGGAAAGGGACTCCCCAGCTTGAAGGCGCCCCACGGCGTAACAAAACGAGACCTGGCCCGAAGTAATGTGTCAAACGGTTCCAGGCTGGGTTCTCAGGTTGACAGGGGAGGTGTTTAGTGGGTAGCGCATGGGAGTCCCACACTCTGTGCATAAATATCATTCACCTCCCTACCACAAAAAAAAGCCTGTTGTGTACAAACGATTAACGACTTTCATCTTCGAATATGCACAGAAATATTTACTATATAACTTCATCAGAGCAAGAGTTTCTTCACGATCACTTGAATATTTTAATAATTTGAGATAATTCACTTTTAAGAATTTTCAGCAAATCGCACCGGAAAAAAAAATTTTATTTTCATTAACATTCTACTATTATGTATGACACCCTAAAAACTGTAAGCTACTACATATTACGTGAAATCGGTGAAATCCTTGCTTAAACGATTACAGTTAGACGCTAAATCGAACATAATTGTGCTAACTTCCGAGCGCATCAACACAAACTGAAACAACCACTTTTATTTTGTTTCTATTGAAGATGCGACACACATTTAACGACGCTTTTCTCCTCGGACAGCAAACAGCACACACCAAAACATGAATCCAATCCATTTGAGTGATTGCTCCACCAAATTTGCAGCCAATTTCTTCCCTAATGTTAATAAGACGTAGTCGCGCACTCGACCAACGTAATTTTAGCAAGATTTATTGAAAACTTCACTTATCACCATATAAGTGTTCTTTGTTGTGTTTAATTTTCTTCTTAATCGATTGCTTTTAATTTTCCCATATTAATTTAACACGATCGTTCTAAGAAAAAAATTCAGTACCTTACAGAAGTTTGTGAATGCGATTAATATGTTTTATGTTTCGATATTAACTATTTGGAGTGGAAAATAAATAAATTTAACAAGTAACTAAAATTTCCCCCGCAGAAATGAAGTGTTTGTTTCTTTTTTTCTTGTTCAATCAAATTCATTAAAAAGTCAAAGTTAATGTTGGGTAAAATAACTTGTCCATGGGAAGTTCATCTTTTTCAATTCCCAAATAAATTAAAACAAGTACATCGTGTTAAGAAATAGTCCCCAAGTTAAGTAGGAAATGATTGACAAACTGCTTATAGTTATTTATATTGTTACATGTCCAAACATTTCTGCCAGCTACTGTCACAATTGTTGTCACAACTATCAATAACATCATGATAAACAAACGAATGTACTCGAAAGCACAAGAATCGACCAAGCATGATCAACATCTGAAAGTGACGTCACTGCGGCTATTCAGAATTGCTCGAATATTCAAGGTAGTTCGCCAATGTACGAGAAATGGATTGAAGACCAGAGACCCTATATAAAGCCGAGCTGAATGAATGGGAGAGTAGTAAAACCGCGATAGCAAAATTGCAATAATAAAACTGCGATAGAGTGGAGCGCAAAGTAAAGGCAATATTGATTGATAGTGAAGGGATTTTCGTAAAATAGACAGTTGAAATATAAATTTATAGACAAGTGGAATATAAGATTTTGATTAATTCTTGTAAAATAGTTAAATTAATGATTGTGCATTCCTAGTAAATAAACTCTTTTAACTTAATCTAAAAGATAGTGCGTTTTCACTTTCCCGGAACATTAAAACTATTGGCCGCGAACCATAACACGCGATAATATATTATTTTCGTATAAATATTCCTCATACTTTATTTTGATATGGGCTTATTGATGAGAATTCGAAAAAGCTCTATGCGTATGAATTGAAAGAAATTATCTTCTCGCACAGATTTGTAATTACATGAAATTTGAATTTATTAATTTTTGTATTGTTTGGAATTTGCTTTATATTCTTTTGAAATTTATAACGAATGTTTGAAACAACCGGCTCAACAGTACCAATTACGGCTCGTGGTCGCCCAGTTTCTGCAAGATCAGCCGACATTGTGGAGCGTGTTCGTGTTTCAGTTCAGCAAAATCCGCAACAGTCAACACGTAAGAGAAGTCAGTCTTTGGACGTCAAAAGAACAACTTTGCGACGAATTTTGAAACGTGACCTGCATTTGAAGGCTTATAAGATTCAGATAGTCCAAGAATTAAAACCCAATGATGCCAATAACCGACTTAACTTTGTCAATTTGATGCTCGAGCAGATCAACAATTTCAACAACATGATTTTTAGTGATGAGGCTAATTTTCACCTTAATGGCCATGTGAACAAGCAAAATTGTCGAATCTGGTCCAAGACTAATCCCCGACGCTTGCATGAACGTCCACTTCACAGCCCTAAGCTTGTCGTGTGGGCTGGCATAACGTCAACCGGTATTATTGGGCCATACTTTTTTGAGGACGAAAGAGGGCAAGCGATGACGGTTAGAGCTAACAATTATTGCAACATGATAACAGACTTTTTGGTGCCAGCTTTGCAAGAACTTCAAGGCAATACCTCGAGGATGTGGTTTCAACAGTAAGACCCACATGTCATACGGCTAGGGTATCCATAGAGCTGCTGAAAAATGTTTTTCCCGGAAAACTCATCTCGAAAAGGGGGGATATTGAATGGCCCCCACGTAGCCCTGATCTCTCTCCATGCGATTATTTTCTATGGGGCTACCTCAAATCGGTAGTTTACGAGAATAATCCGACCAATTTAGAGCAGCTAAAGAGGAATATTATTCAGGAAAGTAACGAAATACCGAGAACAACTTTTCAACGAGTTTTCCAAAATTTGTGACTTCGGTTCCAAGAGTGCCAAGCAGCCGAGGGAAGCCATTTGGACAACATTATTTTTAAGTCCTAAAAATTCCTATGCTTCCACTTTTTAACAATAAAAATATATTTGTGTTATGTTTCGTAGTTTTTTTAAAATCGAATATTTAAACCGCCAACACCCTTATGGCCCACCCTGTATATATATATATATATATATATATATATATATATATATATATATATATATATATATATTTATATATAAAGTCAAAGTCAAAAGCGCTTTATTTAATACTAATCGTTATAAATTTCAAAAGAATATAAAGCGAATTCCAAACAATAACAATACAAAAATTAATAGCCCAAATGGCTCTCTAAATTTATACGTTTTGATTAACACATTTCATCAAAAAAACTATAGTGAATTCAATTAATTAAGATTATTATATATTTTTACAATTCAATTGGAATAAGGAGAAAAAACCAACCAACTTTATCCTAAAATTATTTATAATTTAAACACAACAGTGAAACTTTGATCCTACACCTAATATGTTGTAACTTGTTTCTAATAAAATGCAATCAAAAACTTTATCTTATACTAAAAAACTCTACCACAATGTTCCTAACATACGCGTTTAATCTTATCTCTAACCTAATATAATAAACATAACATATACCTAACCTATACCTAATTTTTAACACAAACAAACAACAACACTAAATGTAGCAATAATGAGCTGAAACTCAAAAAACTAAATACGAAAAAACCACAAAACTGGAAATAAACACGAATAACTTAGACATTGTCATTCAGTCACCAATACCTGGATTACGCCGTCTCAATTCAATCAGCTTCAACGAATCTAGCAAATGAGTATCTCCATTGGAATTGTTGGTCTCGTGAACTCAAATTCGGAGGATATTTTATCTTCTTATCGGTGGCCCGTCTATATATGTGATATATGACTGGAACGCCGTCAGAATCAAAAACATATCGATTCATGTCCAAATACACGAATGCTTCTGGAGGAATGAAGCTAGTAGCGAGGCAAGTCGCTATATACCCGTCTGTAGGGTAGAACGGCTGTGAAATCCAAGGGTTTTCACTCACAGTCACAGGTCTTGCGATATGATTCCGAAGAAGTTTCAATATGAAATTATCGACTCTTGTCACTTTAGCAGTTTGATAAATTTTTCTATTCGACATATGGGGTCTTGTAACAGATAATTTTGACCTTTTGATCAATGTTTTTGGAATGAAAGAGCTTTCGTAGGGTGATGACTACTTTTAGTGCCTTACTGAGCATGATTTTCACATGTTCAGTATAGTACAGATACTGATCGAGATAAACACCAATGTATCGAACACAGGATTTATGTGGAACTCGTTCTGAACTATCCTCGCCTGCCATGATGTGGAAATCTTTCCAATTACGTTTCAGGTCTTGACTGACCCCCTGCAGAGTTGTCCGAAACAAGATTGTTTCACACTTCTGGGCATTGATTTTCATTTGCCAATTGTCAGTGTACAGCTGCACATCATTGAACATTTTTTGAAGATTTCTCTGAACTATTGTAGCTTTTTGGTCTGCTGCATATATATATAGTATTTGTATATATATTTGATTTTTAAATATTTTATCATTTCACTTTTTAAGCATTTATCAAAAACAAATCTTACAAAACTTACTAGTAATATGTACATCATTGTACAGATTTTGAATATCATCTTAAATTACGAGGAATAACATTCTCATCTATATATCATTGAGTTAAAAATAGGGTGATTATAACCTCTTCATAATTACAAATATATACTTATTCAGAAAAAAATTCAATTAAAATAATTGGAACACAATCCAACTAAATTTTCCATGAAATCATAGATTCATCATTATTATTACAGTATCAAAGAAATAGCTCAAATCACAGTTTTGCAAAAAGCTCCAAGACGTTTCGCTTTAAGGAGTTTTTTGCAATTACTCTCTTTTAAATGAACGGATTTCATCACTATCAGCTCTAGTTTTATAATGTGAATGCAGAGATTCAGTTATAATTAGATTAAAACGAATAAGTGTTTCTACAGTATTTATTGACTTGAATTCACCTCGTCAAAGATTTTCTTACTATTTAAAAAGCAGTGCGTAAACGCATGCATGGTAAGTTAATGTAAGTTTGTACAGTATGAAATCTTATTATTTTTCTTTGTACTTTACGCATATCAACATAAAGTCACTTCGAATGCATTCCAATGCATTTTCATGTGACGGAAGACGAAATTATAATGCCATCAATTCGGCAAATCAATGTAGTTTGTTTAACTCAAAATAAAACAATGGAGTTAGTATGATGTTGATTTCAATTAAGAGCGCAATGGAGTTAAATCCAGGCCATATGCATGTTTTTAGATTCCACTTTAACTTCACTTTAAAGTTACGTTAAGTTATAGCATTATATTCACAGTCTTTTTGTTTGAAATCATCCCATTACACAATCTTATTCTTTACTTGGATAAACTTTGAATTTCCGACACTTGGAAAAACCGCAGCGCCACCGTCGATGCATTAACGTTTGCTGGGCTTGCTACATTAGATTATATTTTCGGCGCCAGGCCAACCGATCACCCCTCTCGTTCGCGAAAAACGGACAAGTGTCACAATTCTTACACATTTCTCTTTTTTCATGTCCATTCTTTGCTGTAAGCACATAAGGGTGAAATAGGGGATCGCAATAAACCTAATGTGTAATTTCCCACCTATTTACTTCCCCTGTCACTTTCTGGAGGCTTATTCCCATTCGGGAACACCCGCCGCGTGTTGACAAACAGATCAATATCTTCTTCTCCGGGCCAAATTTTTGACAAATCCATCAGTTGGCGAACCCAGAGCTAGCTCCGCTAAATTTCTTCGTATGCAGGAAATATCCTTCCGTACACGTTACAAAATGCCACCAACAAAAGAGAATGTGGCCGCAGGCAAAGAGGATATCAAACCACGACGAACTTCACTCTTCATAAAATTTTCATTATTCTCTTTTTTTTGACTTGTCTAGTCCTAGAGCTATGGGAATGCGATTTCACAACTATCCGCAACTCACACCTGTCAACCAATCGACGTCAAGTTGTGATTCATTCATTCACCACCAGTCAACGTCAATCGGTTCAGCTATTTAGGGCATATCATCTGGCGCGGACATTTAGCTAATAATAATAATTTGAGGCGTGACGAATCTACGCAGCATATCTATTCGGGGGATCGAGGTTATCACAGTCGTGCCTAGATCGATTTTGTGTGAAATTTGTAGCTGGGTTCTTGAGGCCTTCGTAAACACACGAAGAAGAAGTTTTAAATACGGAATTTTGTATGAAACTAATTCCATCCCGGATAATTGTTCACCAATCATATATGTCAAAACGATGAATGGCAAACCGTAACCACAACAAAGACTGTCAACAACAACAATTCGCACTACCGTTTCATAACAATTCCCTACGATTGCTATTCATTTCATTTTATAGTATTGTGAACTTCGCGATCTCTTCACACTCACTATGCCTTTTGCTTTGAACTTGCATCACTTTGCACGACCCGACTTTTTCTGTTGTAAGTGCTCCTACAACACTACAGCCATACAGTTTTAAAGGGATTTTTACAAGACAACACCAAGATGTAACGACGGTGCATGCGATGGAGCGATGGTAGGCTAAAGTAAGTGTAACTGAAATGATGTTATGACTATCGGCATTTTTTTTTTTCATCACACATGACTTCTTATGCAAATGGCAAATGCGAGTTCCGAACGATACTCGCGCTGGCTTGGATAAAAAACTCAACATATCACTTCACCGCACAACGTAATTAGGAATTCTTACATCATGCATAAAACAAGCACTTTGCAGTATTCGATGGACAAACGATTTCACAATCTCATGATTTACGGCGCTAATATAACTTGAGCCCGAACAGAAGTATCGGTGAACGATAACTTTTTGCTATGGAAATTCATGTCACCGAAAAGGTCCTCCGCGACGTCCACCAGGTTTCGCGATTACAATCATAATCTCTCTTGTGTCTTGTAACGTCGATTTCTTGGAAAACCCACTCATGCTGTCAACTGTAGTCTGCCTTGCGGGACAACGCAATTGGTTGTTAAGTTGCTTTGCACAGGGGTTGTCGTGAACAAATTTTAATTGTAAATTTAAATATTTATTTTTTAAATTTACAATTAAAATTGGATCGAACATTATGTTGTTTTTCGAGCAGTTCGCCTATGCGACTGCTCGATTACTGCAAATTGTTCGAATAATTCAACGGTGTGACATTTTTCAATTAAAAAATTAATTTTCAACTGACTTTTGTAAAAAATTATTCAATTTTTAAAATAATTCCCGGGAGCTTTCAAAAACAC
>OZ017740.1:201835128-201883695 GCA_963969285.1 Odontomyia ornata
TGGACAGTTCGTGTATCTTGGAGGTAATCTTAACAGAAAAGGCACCAAAATATATTACTCCGTACTTCCCATTCTAAGGTCTGCAGTTGTACACAGGCATTATAATCTCCGCATTTACAAAACATATCAGACCTGTGCTATTATATGGAAGTGAAACATGGACCCTGAGAAGTGCATCCAAAAAAGCTGCAGACAAATTTGAACGCAAAGTGCTCCGGAAAATCGACGGCGCAGTGACACAAGGAATAGAGTGGAGAGTACGTCACAACGATGAGTTGTATGAATTTTTTGACGAACCACCTGCATCTGCTTGCGTGAAGTTATGCAAATTGCAATACGTGGGCCATGTAGAAAGAATGGAAGATAACTTGCTGCCACATGACGATTAGTAGGCTGACTTTGCTGGCTAACTTAGATGGCGTTATATGAAGAATTGTGGAGGTGCCAACGAAAATTCGAGGCTTTGTACGGTTTAGAGACGGATTTCTACAGTGGAATCCAGATGGTCCGCGGAGAACACAATAGCACTCCTAGTGAAGTAAAAATTATTTCAGTTCTTCTACCCGTTTAATTTTTATCGCCTTCCAAAGTGAATTTACAGGAGTTTGTTTACATCTCAACGCTGAGCTATCAGTCGAAGGTGCAAAACATGTGCTTCATTTGCTCGTCTTGGAAAGTTTAGGAGTACAATGGGCTATACAAGGTGAATTTATAGAATGTACGGAATGCGTCCCGCACGTTTTTTATTCGGAAAATAGTATATATGACGAAATATAAGCATTTGCTAATGCCGCAATTGGGTGACAGCTACCGGAAGCTTGTCCATAGTAGGCCGACTAATACATATGCAAATTGCTACCATATGGCTTCCTATCTAACGTCAGTTTTGCCTACCTCTATGAATACCTGATTAAATATCGCAAAATCAAGCTTTTCCTCCCGAATCATATTCGTATCATTCTCAATATTGGAACAGGTAGCTAACAGGAACGGCCCGATGCTAATGGAACACTGATTATTCTTGTCATCAATTCTCGCTGTCGATAAGGAGAAATCTTCATATTATCATATGATTTTTTTGCATTCGCTGTCAAATTCGGCTGTAAATCCGCGTAAACAAACTCGTTCGCCGTGGGAGTTTTAGTTAAAATCAGTGAAAATTTGTGATTTGTGCGCTGTTCATGAACAAGACAATAAGAGACAATCTTTCGGTAAGATTGCAAGTGAGAAAACTATATATTTCGACGGAAAAGAAGGAAAATACGAACAAAGTTTCTAAAATCATGTGCATTGGAAAATATGCAATAATAGAACGAACCGTCAGCCCACAGGAGTATCATTTTATAGGTAAGTAACATTATACAATGTAGAAAGCACAATACAATATTTAGAAGTGTTTTTTCACTCAAAATCACTGTTTCCAATTCATGCATGATTATGTTTACATTTCGTTGGCGACCATTTTATTCGATTAGTTTTCGCGTAGTAGCGCCTGCATTTTGGGGGCAAGTTTTGCTAGCATATTGCTTGAATAATTTTATTGACGAAATCAATTTTATTTATTTTTTCCCAGGAGTCTGCTAAATGATACTGGACATACGAATATATGGAGATGAAAGAATAATTAATGGACAACAATCGGTAAACTGTTTACTTTTATAAATCTCATTTGGATCTCAGATATATTTTTATTTTTGCAGGCAAATGCAACGAGCTTAGCGACATTATTGATTTCAAGCGCCTCTCTGGATGTGGAAGTAATTTCATCCTCGAAAGCGGAAAGCAGAATTCCGGAGTTCTTAGTATTATGCTTTTAACTGTAGGCAAATATAGAATGAATTCCATTTATTATATTATTGAATTTTAAAATGAATAAAAGTAATTTCGAAATAATTAGTCTTTATATTAACAAGCAGAAGGATATATGAACTCTTCAAAAATATGCTTTGGATAAATAGTTCGAATTTTGTATTATAATTTTTGATCAATTTTATAGCCTATTTCAAAGAAATAAATTTACTATCGGGGCGCAGGATAGTTCATTTTGGGACGAATCACAGGTTTGAGAAATTCAACAGTAATAGACGACGTACTCATAACCAATATATGCTCAAATTTGTCCCCTCATATAAATTGAATCAAGATATCATTAAGCTATTTTGATCCATTCGATCAAGTCTCGCCTATAGCAATATACTGACTGTAAGGCAATTTCCTGCCAGCTACGAGAAACTTATTTACTCTAAATAGTATACCTAAAAATGTTATAGTGGCATGCATCGGAAAGCAACTCTTTGTTGCATATGGTGAGCACATGAACAACAATCGACATTTCAGCTTGTTAGTTAAGCTTATAGCAGTAAAATACATCAATACAAAATACTATTTTATTGCGAAATTAAAATCAGAATAAATTTCTGTTAGGCGATATCTTAACAAATTAGTACACCTTAAAGGCATGTAGTTCTCTCACACATAGCGAAGGTCAAGCAAAACGATTATACATTTCACCTTAATTCCACTGAAGACGATTATGAAAGGAAAAGGGAGGTGAAAAAGTATAAAAGAATGAACGATTATAGTTTTAATAGTAGTTGAATTTGTAATTACCTAAGGAACAGATTTAGTTTTTGCTTATTAAATGTCACTGTGAGTTTCTTTTTATCTAAATAAAGTTTTACAAACTATTCAAGTCTGAAATAGGAACATTATCAATCGATTATGCAATGGCAGTTAACTTTTACATATTCAAATATTTCTAAACTGTAGCTCCCTTTTTCGACTACACCCTTCCAAAATTAAATCAGAAGACCAACGTTCGTGGCGCATCGGGAAATGATGACAAAATTTGAGTTGATGTTCCACTCCAGTGTTCCATTCTCAAAGTTCTCAATATTAAAATAGGGTGTAGACCTTTGAGAATGGAACACTGGAGTGGAACATCAACTCAAATTTTGTCATCAATTCCCGATGCGCCACGCACGTTGCTCTTCTGATTTAATTTTGGAAGGGTGTAGTCTAAAAAGGGAGCTACAGTTTAGAAATATTTGAAAATGTAAAAGTTAACTGCCATTGCATAATTGATTGATAATGTTCCTATTTCAGACTTGAATAGTTTGTAAAACTTTATTTAGATAAAAAGAAACTCACAGCGACATTTAATAAGCAAAAACTAAATCTTTTCCTTAGGTAATTACAAATTCAACTACTACTAAAATTATAATCGTTCATTCTTTTATACTTTTTCACCTTCCTTTTCCTTTCATAACCAGTCTTTGGATCGTCTTCAGTGGAATCAAGGTGAAATGTATAATCGTTGAGCTTGACCTTCGCTTTATGTGAGAGAACTACATATCTTTAAGGTGTAATAATTTGTTGAGATATCGGCTAACAGAAATATATTCTGACTTTAATTTCGCAATCAAAAAGTATTTTGTGTTAATGTATTTTACTGCTATAAGCTTAACTAACAAACTGAAGTGTCGTTTGTTGTTCATGTGCTCACCATATACAATAAAGAGTAGCTTTCCGATGCATGTCACTTGAACATTTTTAAGTATACTATTTGGAGTAAATTAAAGTTTCTCGTACGTGGTAGTAAAATGCCTTACAGTTTGTATATTATATTGCTATGGCCGAGACTTGATTGAATGGATAAAAAATAACTTTATAAGATGTTGAACTAATTTGTACGAGGGAACAAATTTGAGAGTACTATTGTTTATAAATATGTTATTTACTACTATTGAATTTCTCAAACCAGTGATTAGTCCTAAAAATCCAACGCTTTTCTTTAAATGAATTAACCTGCGCTCCAATAATAAATTTATCTCTTTGATATAGGCTATAAAATTGATCAAAAGCTTAAATACAAAATTCGTATTTGTACAAAGCATATTTTTGAGGAGTTCATATATCTTACTGCTTGTTAATATAAAGACTAATTATTTCGAAATTACTTTTATTCATTTGAAAATTCAATAATATAATAAATGGAAATCATTCGATATATGCCTACAGTTAAAGGAATCTGCTTTCCGCTTTCGAGGATGGAATAGCTTCCACATCCAAAGAGGCACTTGAAATCAAACCTGTCGCTAAACTCGTTGCATTTGTCTGCAAAAATAAAAATATGTCTGAGATTCAGATGAGATTTATAAAAGTGAACAGTTTACCGATTGTTGTCCATTAATTATTTTTTCATCCCCATATATTCGCATGTCCAGTATCATTTAACAGACATCTGGAAAAAGAAATAAAATTGATTTCATTAATTAAATTATTCAAGCAATATGCTAGCAAGACTTGCCCCCAAAATGCAGGCGCTACTACGCGAAAACTAATCGAAAAAAATGGTCGCCATCGTAATGTAAACATAATCATGCATGAATTGAAAGCAGTGATTTTGAATGAAAAAACACTTCCAAATTTTGTATTTTCTTTTCTACGTTTTATGTTGCTACTAACCTAGGAAATGCTACTCCTGTGGGCTGGCGGGTCGTTCTTTTATTACATATTTTCACAACGCTCCATATTTTTGAAACTTCTTTGCATTTTCTTAATTTTTCGTCGAAATATAACGTTTTCTCACTTGCAATCTAACCGATAGATTGTCTTCTATTGTCTTGTTGATGTACAACAGATAAATCACGAATTTTCACTGGTTTTAACATCCAAATTACACAGCAATCGAGTTTGTTTACGCGTTTTCACAACCGAATTTGACAGCGAATGCAAAAAAATCATATGATAATATGAAGATTTCTCCTTATCGACAGCGAGAATTGATGACAAGAAAATTCAGTGTTCCATTAGCATCGGGCCGTTCCTGTTAGTTACCTGTTCCAATGTGTAGACCATAGAAGTCTTTGGTGTAGACGTTGCAGCAATTATCGGGGCAAATTTCATGCATATTGTCCGCCTATTGTCGTTCGACATTTGGGCGATCTGTTCGCGAATCGCTTCTTTTGAAATCTTCCTCCCTTAAGGTTGAAATTGACTCATAGCTTGTAGGATATATTTACTATGTAATTCTGCGACCTCCTTCAGACATTGGGGATAAATGTTCTCAATGTATGATACTAATCCATATGATTGTTGAATCGATTGTAATGACAGTCAATTGAGTGTTCTGTTTGAATGTAGGCTGCTGTAGAACTTCAGCCGAAGAGTTTGGGAGTTGTCGAAGTATTAAACCATTATAAAACCAGCGTTAGATATCCCAGCCAGGTTTTATACAGTTGGTTCGAATATTGTTAATTGTTGGCTACGAAATTTACGCTTGAAAATTATAGGCCTCAAGGTCATTGCGCAGTCGAAGGTCATTAATTTTCAAACTGACAACGATTTGCTAGGTATCGGAAAGCAGGAGTGATCAAGAATCATCGGTGAGTTTATGTTCGGGAAGGTAGACAGAGAATGATAAAATTAGAAATCTTGGCGATTTTAAGTGTATTTTAAGCAAAAATTGCATGCCGAATGAGAGCATATTGAAGGATTAATTTTGAAAATTCCTCGGTACTGGATTATTTGAACAACCTTTCGAAAGTCATATATGTATGTACCTACAGTACCGGCCAAACGATTTAGAACTCAAAACATCAAGCTAGTGGTTTTTAGGTCTTTGTAAAATAATTTTTTACAAAGACCTACTAGTTTCGCGACCTGTCTCGCCGTCCGTGCGTTACAGCTATTTTCCTCAGAAACTATAGAAGCTAGAATGCTCAAACTTTGTGAAAAGGTCAGAAATTATGGTCTCTCAAAAGTTAAGGTCGTACAAAAATTTAAAATTTTTTTCCAGGGGGGTCCCCCTGATAACGAATTAGCCCTTAAAATTTGTTTTTAATCAAAGGTAGTCGAGTGGGGTATCAAATGAAAGGTCTTGATTAGAACTTAGAACCTGAAATAAAAACAAATCATTTTATAAATTAGGGGGTCCAGGGGAAGGCAAAATGTAACAAAAATTTGTGACTTGTTTCTGCACTAGCAGTTTATAAAGACCTTCTGGTAGGAGCACTCTCCTGCTTACTCAACTTGTTAATATTAAATAAAATACTTATATATTCATCAACAAGAAAAGAAGGAAATCAAGAAATACCCTTCGATGTTAAAAATAACATCAATATTTTAAACAAATTTTTCGTCAAAAACCCTCACTGCATTTTATACTTTTTTTTCACTAGTCTCGGCATACGAGCAAGCGATTTATCGATTGCGCCTTTTGAGATATGGTTCTACCTTTGTTGCAATGCCTTCTGCATTCACAGCTTTGAAATCTTTTTTTAAATATGGTGTTAAATCGATAAACGATCAATTTGCATTTTTTGAAATTCTCACTTGAAAAACTTATCTAATTAGGAAGCTAGCTTTGATATGCACCCATATTCCCATCAGGTATCAGCACATAGGTTTTTGCATCGACTGATACGATCACAGCTGGTGGGATGGTGCGTTTTCATTTCATGCAAACTCAATTAGTTTTTCATCCACAAAGTAAATTCCTGGTAAACTAACGTGACCAGATATTTTCCGAGAAAAATCGGATATCTAAAAAGGTAATCAGTTTTTTCCTCTCCATACAAAAATTTCATTAGAAATCAGACCTGCAAATGAAATTTCGAGCTTCTTTATTTTGTACTCATACAAAAGCAACTTCATAATTTTTATTCGATCGGTTGCGCTGTCGATAGCGTATTCATATATTTTTGTTTTGGTTCGAAATCTGTCGAAGAAGTTCCTTATGGTCTTTTAAATAACTGAAGAATTTGATGCAACTGAAATCGAGGTTATGCTTCACAAACAGAATTGATTTCAATGTAGTCACATGGAGACGATTTACTAAAATACATCCAGCATTCGTTGCGAACAGATGTGTTTTTAAAAGCTCCTGTCAATAATATTTGAAAATTAAAATAATTTTTATACCGTCACTTTGAAGCTAATTTCTTTAAATTAGAAAAACTTACTACATCGTCAAATTATTCGAACAGTTTATCAAATATTTAGATTAAAGTTTCTAAAAGTTTGAAAAAGAAATGTAATTTTCATCGGGGGCATGAATGAGCCCGAGACCCGGGAACAAATGCAATTAATGAAAACATAATAAAAAGAAAAATCGAACACGAAAACTTTGAAAATGAGAAGCGTATTACGCTATCAAACGAAGAACTAGAAAGAGTTACCAGAGAAAACAAAGAAATGAAACTTCGAATTCAATCTTTGGAAGAAATAATTCGAAAATTATCAAACGTCAATGAAGCGAAAAAGATTAAGCCACAAAATACGACCGGAAAACAAGAAGCTATGACACATAAGACAAGCGAAAATAAAGTAGCCAGGCAAAATGCTCAACAAGGAAAGAAACCAATAGTACAAGATGCGAGAAAGATAATTCATGATGCCGAGATCATACTAAGCGTAGCAGTAGATAACGACAGCGCCGATTACTATGCGGTTTTTGCTGTGATGGCTAACGATATGGATAAGGCAATGGATTGCCAAGAAAATGTAGGTCATTTTAATGATTCTAGTCATACGTTTATTGAATATTTGAAATCTAA
The DNA here is from genome assembly GCA_963969285.1 of Odontomyia ornata. Taxonomy (NCBI): domain Eukaryota; kingdom Metazoa; phylum Arthropoda; class Insecta; order Diptera; family Stratiomyidae; genus Odontomyia; species Odontomyia ornata. Next base: position 201,842,688 of record OZ017740.1, read on the forward strand.
AAATAAGGGAAATAAGCCAACCGGTGTCTGCTGGTTCTTCTGCTAAAAATAATGACTTTTGAAAAGTTCCACCGATTAATGTCTTTGGGCACCGCGGAGGGGATATGGTTCGGTTGTTGGCAGCCAAACAAGATAGATAATTTGGAAGTAAAGAGAGTGACCGCGGATAAACGCACAATAAAAACGAAAACACTGGCTGATTTCAAGCTAGCCAAAGATGCTCTAAATAATCCACTTCATATACACGCCCGAGGCTTTCCTGCTTAAAGGCCTGGACTGTATAGAGTGTAACAGGTACGAAAGATTTGGTCATTCGGCTACCAATTGTGCCATGCACTATAGGTGCGTTAAATATAAAAATATGCATGCCCCCCGGTGAATGCAAATTAGCTCAGATTGATCCAAAAGAAAAATTTAACTGTGTTAACTGTGGTATATTTGATCATCAAACATCATATGGATGCTAGCCAAAGATGCTCTAAATAATGCAAAAGCTCTCCACTTCATATCCACGCCCGAGGCTTTCCTGCTTAAAGGCCTGGACTGTATAGAGTGTAACAGGTACGAAAGATTTGGTCATTCGGCTACCAATTGTGCCATGCACTATAGGTGCGTTAAATATAAAAATATGCATGCCCCCCGGTGAATGCAAATTAGCTCAGATTGATCCAAAAGAAAAATTTAACTGTGTTAACTGCGGTATATTTGATCATCAAACATCATATGGAGGATGCCTTCGATATCAAGATGCAAAAGTTAAATTTTCCCCAAAAAAAAAAAAACCAAGTACACCGCAGTGTAACATTGTCTAGCTCCGTCAAGCCCGGGGTATCATGTGACTTTGCTACTAGAGGACCAGTAGACAACAATGTAAATAAAACAAATAATGCAAGTGGCAATAATGAGCTGCTACTAAAAATTTACCAATAGCTTGTCCCTTCCGGAAAAAAATCAAAAAATCAATTTCGTATTTCAACGTTTAGGCCAACAGCATGTTGGACTAAACGTTGAAATACGAAATTGATACTTAGTCATTCAGTCACATTCCCATAGAATGTGGTTGTTGGCAGCCAAACAAGATAGATAATTTGGAAGTAAATAGAGTGACCGCGGATAAACGCACAATAAAAACGAAAACACTGGCTGATTTCAAGCTAGCCAAAGATGCTCTAAATAATGCAAAAGCTCTCCACTTCATATACATGCCCAAGGCTTTCCTGCTGAAAGGCCTGGACTGTATAGAGTGTTACAGGTACGAAAGATTTGGTCATTCGGCTACCAATTGTGCCATGCACTATAGGTGCGTTAAATGTAAAAATATGCATGCCCCCGGTGAATGCAAATTAGCTCAGATTGATCCAAAAGAAAAATTTAACTGTGTTAACTGCGGTATACTTGATCATCAAACATCATATGGAGGATGCCTTCGATATCAAGATGCAAAAGTTAAATTTTCCCCAAAAAAAAACCCAAGTACACCGCAGTGTAACATTGTCTAGCTCCGTCAAGCCCGGGGTATCATGTGACTTTGCTACTAGAGGACCAGTAGACAACAATGTAAATAAAACAAATAATGCAAGTGGCAATAATGAGCTGCTACTAAAAATTTACCAATAGCTTGTCCCTTCCGGAAAAAAATCAAAAAAACAATTTCGTATTTCAACGTTTAGGCCAACAGCATGTTGGTCTAAACGTTGAAATACGAAAATCATTCAGTCACATTTCCATGGATAGGCTTCGTCTCATCTCGGTCAACGTCAACTCCATTGTTACTCTACATCGACCTGACTATCACCTTGGAATTCATTGTTAAGTAAAAGCTTGACATCATGCTTCTCACTGAAACCCACCTCAATTCATTGCACTCCATGACATTCAAGGATTTTGAATTTGCATGAAACTATAGGGTAAATGGTGATGAGGGAGATGGCACTGTGATATTGGTTAGATCTTATTGTTTCTAAAATATTCAAAAGTCAAATGCAAAAACTTTGAATTTCTTGAAGTATCCGTTATCAAAGTTTCACTGCCAGGTGGGGATAACCTCTTCGTTATCTCGATCTATGCAAATGGTCGAATCGTTCTCAAGTTCAAGGAGGAGCTCAATTCCTTGTTTGAAATACTCGAATTGAACAGGCTGCATAAGTATTATATTCTTGGCGGTGACCTGAATGCCCGGCATACATCATGGATGAACCCCAACAATAATCCAAGAGGTGTATTCCTGAAATCGTGGATAACAGAGAAACAAATTGAATCTGTATGTGTCGAAGTTCCCAACATACCCTAGACCCTAGGACAAATTCATATTTGGATTTTTCCATTGCTAAAGCAAGACTTGAATTCTGCTTTAATAGTCCTCAACGGAAATTGCAGGTGCTTCCTTGCGATAGCGACCATAACACAATCGTAATGGAAATGAATCATAAAAGCGATGATGTCTTCCTCATTCCAGTTCAACATAAAAATCATCAGTAGAATTTAAAAAAAAAAGCAGAATGGGGCAAAAGTTTCAAAAGAAGTTTAATCGGGATTACCAGAAGCAATGTCCTCCTGATGATGGCAACGCTTGCTCAATGGTTCCTAATGATAGGAATCTAACAATGAATTGGATCTCTATTTGTCGAAATTAGAGAAGCTGACGTTGGAAACGATTGAGAAAGTAGTTCCCAAGATTAAACATCAAAACCATATGGAAGGATATGAAACACCAACCATCGCAAGTGTAGTGAATTAAAGGAATGTAAATGTCAGTAAAGGACTGCAGCAATGGTCTGCTGCCTCGGCGAGTGGTGTTGGTGCTCGCCGGAATTGGCCCTCTCTGAGGCTGCGTGAAAGTAAAGTAGCTAGCCTTGCGGTGTCGTGGGCCGGGTTCTTTTTCCCAGCACAAGGGCCTTCTGCCAAAAAATTTCGCATTCCCGAATTAGCGGTTAAAACACGGTTCGACGAAGTGTAGTGAATATTGAGTTCCATAAATGTCCGTGAAGGACTGCAGCGATGTTCTGCTGCCTCGGCAGAGGAAGGTGTTGATTCCTGCCGAGAATGCCCTCGTCCGGAGACGCGTGAATGCGCTGGCAGGCTAGCATTGCGGTGTCGTGGGGCGGGTTCGTTTCCCCGGCACGAGGACTCACTACAAAACATTTCGCATTCACGAATTGCTTGCAGAGTTCGAGAGGACGACCGAAGTCGCAAATCTGTAGATAACCTCCACGAAGGAATTACGACTTGTTGCGAGAACAAGAGAAACCTGAGAAGAAAGGCGAACTTGGGGTAACCTCGTCTTTACCCAAGTAAATTCAGGGCCCACAAATGAAAGAGGGGCAACCGGGTGGTGGTGGAGCCCCTTCATGCCCACCCAACCGGAATAAATCCAATGTTAAACTGTTGAAGTGGCCAGGTATTCCTCTTCTGAGTGGAAAACTCATATAACTTGAATTATATGCACTTTCCCATCAGAAGGGGAGTACCCCGGTGACCAATTTATGTCATAGAATTATACAATTGAATTGCATAACTTTATGCCATAAAAGGGCACTTGGCTTGGGCCACTCAACCCATGAAGTCTCCTGAAACAAAAAAATTTTTAAGTACCCGGTGGCTGGCTCATATTTTGGGGTGGAAGCCTGCCACCGTACCGGGTCCTATACCCGATTGGAAAAGACCGGAAGGAAAAGACCGATTTTCCATTTAATCCATCATTTTTTTTGTTTTTATTCGAACAACGTTAAAGCAATGGAACAGTATGATTTTTCTATGGCAATCAGCACAGCAATTTACAACACCATATTGAAAAGCATTTAATCGTTGAAAGAGGGAAATTGATATTAAAAGATGATTAACATTATACGAAAATTCATTTTTTCTCTGATTTCCTGTAGTATTATAATTATTGTGGTTAGCTCTTGTAGATGCCACACTTTCACCCTACATACATTATGAAAAAAAAAATTCTTACATAGATTTTTTTTACGACGATTCTTCTTCTCTTTTTTTTCTTTTTTTACAAATTCAATAAATATTTTTCAAAAAAAATATTTCAATAAATATTCAATAAATATATTTTTTTTTTTTTTTAAACTCAATAAATATTTAATTAAAATTCAATAAATATTTTTTTTTTTTTTTAAAAATTCGATAAATATTTTTTGTTTAAAAAATTTCAATAAGTATTTAATTAAAAAATGTTAAGAGGTTACTTACAGTACCTTTCCCTCGACGACGAGCGCTCGCTGACGATGTGGAGGTAAGCAAGTCCTGAAATTTTTGGTAGTGAAGAATCGCGTCCATACATCAAATTTTTAACACACGAGTATTAAGACATAGAATAACTCTTAAGGGTGTATAAAATCATCTAAAAAATTCAGCTATCAAAGTGTAAATACATATAGACTTCCTTGAATATCAGAACCGTATGGTCTTCGAACGTGGTAATGCTCGCTGCTACTTCTTCTACGGCTTTTAATGTTTAATATTGCGTTTATATGCAATCCGTTGGTCAATATATGGATTGAGTGATTTGACTAATTCTTCTGGATCTAACTTTCCAGTTGATTTATCACTCCTTGTTGAACTATGTTTGAATACACAATGCGCCTTTTTGCATACAAACGGTGTGGTTTCCCAGAAACAGGGAGTACGGTCCCGCCGTTTCCCAATCAACATGTGCCGCTCCGTAATATGAAGATCTTCACCTCGGCCTTCCAACCACCTGTTGCACCCCACTTCGGGACCTAATGCTGATGGCTCATGGCGATATTGGCAGTTGCTATCATTTTTTTACAGGCACGGTCGTAGAAAAAGTAGCAATATTTTTTTTTTTTTTTTTTTTTCTTCTTCTTTTTCCGCTGTGCATCCACAGGATGGTAGAAGATGTCTCTGCCACAAACGTTTTCTTAGCACGTCACCCTCGTCAACCATCCAACCATATTCCTCCAAGGACCACCACGAGCACACAAATCACTTGTTGGCACTGTATCGAATCCGTCTTATCTACGGAGCGGTTTATGGGAAACTCCTTGTTGAATTGAGTTGGTGCTGTGTGCCTGTGTCAGCGCTGCTTTTAGAGCCATAGCTCCTAGATTACTACAGGGCAGCTAATTTTCTCGTGATCCCGAGGCAATGCGGATTGCGAAAAAGGAGCTGAAGGATATTTCTGTGCATCATGGGTTGGCTTCGGCGTCGGGACTAGAGATGACGGACAATAAAAGAAAAACACAATTGACAGACGGACGGACTGACTTATGTTAATGTTTGCCCGGAAATATACAACCCTTGTGCGTTTGTTGAAAATATATGCGGACGGACAAACAGACGTGACTAATTATCTATCGACGCAGGTCCTTCGCGTGGTATATTCCCACTTCTTTTCCCGATGGATCCGTTATCAAGTAACGGTTAGGTCCCATTACCTTCTTTATGCGGCTTTTCAGGAATCGCCTATCCAGCTTGGCGTTGTAATGCCCCGCGGCGTCACTTTGGCGGAAATTTCGCCGGAAAACTTCATCTCCTTCTTTGAAATTAGCAGATCGTGACCGGAGATTGTACTGCGCTTCATTTGCACTACCTGCGGCCTTAATCTTCCGTCCGATTTGTTGGCGGAGGTCTCCTAGACGTTCGTGGGGCTCCAGCGCAACGACGGGGTCTCCCAAACACTTTAATTTCCATAACAGTCGGTATGATTTACCATGGCAAATCATGTGCTGTCCAAAGGCGGCAAAGTAAGGGGCGACACCGGTGACAGAATGATACGAGGATCGCAGGGCGCATGTGATGGCAGACAATCGACGATCCCAATCCTTTTGAGATGGGTGGACGTAGGAACGGATCGCAGCCAATAGGGTGCGGTTCAAACGTTCTGATGCGTTGGACTGAGGAGAGTATATGGGCGTCAGTTGGTGTTCAACGCCATACTGCTCAAGTAGGCTCTTAAACTGCCGAGACCGGAACTGTACTCCATTATCGGAGTACACACTCTCTGGAACACCGAACACATGGAATACCCGGTTCTCTAAGAATTTCACGATCGATGGAGTTGTGAATTTACGGATAGGTTCCACCATTGGGAATTTTGAAAGCTGATCTAGAACGACTATAGCTCCGATGTGTCCCATTGAAGACCGAGGATATGGACCGAGTAGATCGATGTATAGACGCTGGAACACGCGTTCTGGAACGTTGAGTTGACCCATAGGAGGTCGAAGAGGCTGGTTGGGCGCTTTGGTGCCTTTACAGGTCTCACAGGCGCTCACGTAGTCTTTGACCTGGGATGCCATTTTAGGCCAAAAGAAGTATTTCTTGAGTCGCCGTAGTGTCCGACCGTAACCTCCGTGGGCACTTAAAGGATGGTCATGTGCGCGGAAGATCAGATGTTGTGTCATTTCCTCCGGTACCCAGAGTTTCCAAGACTCTTCTTCCTGCCATGGATCACCAGTGGCGTATTCATTTCGTCTATACACAAAGCCGTCTATTACCTTCAAATCAGGCAGCTGTGTTTGTTGGGTCGCTATGGTTTGCCTCAACTCTTTGTAGCTATCTGATTCGAAATGTGGGCTGTCCAAATCTATTTCGATGGGGTCCTCGTCAGTTACTGTTAATTCGGCTCCCTCTGGGGAAAACATCCGTGAGAGAGTGTCGGGTACGATGTTCTGGGTTCCTTTCCGATGTTTGATGGAGAACTTAAACCCTTGCAGTTTAAGAGCCCATCTGGCTAGGCGTCCACTTAAATCTGCTTGGTTCATCAACCATTGTAGTGACGCGTGGTCCGTGATGATCTCGAATTGGTGGCCCTCGATATAAGCTCGAAACTTCTTCACAGCCATTACCGCTGCCAAACATTCTTGCTCGGAAACAGTATAGTTTCTTTGGGCCGAATTTAGCTTATTAGACATGAAGGCGATGGGAGCTTCCTCTCCTTCGTCGGTCAATTGCACCAGCACGGCTCCTACTCCATGTTGACTTGCGTCACAATGAATGGAAAAGGGCTTCGTGAAGTCGGGGCTGTGCAAGACAGGAGCTGATGTGAGGGCTTGTTTAAGCTCTTCAAATGCCTTTCGGCTGATTCCGGTCCAAACGAACTTCCCCTTCCGCAACATGTCTGACAGGGGCGCTGAGACTGTTGCATAATTCCGAACAAACCTTCGGTACCAACCGCACACACCAAGGAAACGTCGTAGCTGCTTCACAGTTTTTGGTAAGGGGAACTCATCAATCGCACGAGTTTTGTCTGGGTCCGTTTTGATAGTGCCATGTCCTATGACATGTCCTAGGTATCGGACTTCTTTCATGACAAACTTACTTTTCTGTACGTTGATGGTGAGTCCCGCCTTACTGATGTGCAGGGCTACTTCTTGTAGGAGTAGGAGGTGTTGATCGAACGTTTCCGTGATGAGTAACAGATCATCAAGGTACACGAACACTTGGTGTTTTAGGTGAGGTGGGATGACCTTGTCCATCAACCGAGTCATCGTTTGCGGCGCGTTACACAGGCCAAAGGGCATTGTGACGAACTGATATAATGGTCGTCCAGGCACTGTGAAGGCGGTCTTGTCCCTTGACCCTCATCGAGTGGAATTTGCCAGAAGGCGTCTTTTAGGTCGAGACTGGTGATATTATTGGCTTTCGGTAGTCTCCCTAGTATTCCATCGATGAGTGGAAGAGGGTACGCGTCCTTGATGGTAACCGCGTTTACCTTACGGGCATCAAGACAGAGGCGGACTTTACCTGGCTTCACCACCAAGGTTACCGGTGATGACCAGGCGCTTTGGGACTCTTCTATGACCCCCAACTCGAGCATCCTATCTAATTCCGCATACACCAATTGGCTGGCGAGATGGCGTAGTGTCTCTGTTTAATCGGTTTACTATCGCCAACGTCGATGGCGTGTGAGACTAGGGTGGTGCGGCCAAGGCCTTGGGTAGCGTAAGATGGGAAAGCAGCAATGGATGCTTCCAGGCGTTGCCGTTGGTTAGGCGTCAGGTCATGCCTATCGGGAGTAGAAGTGATTTCGTTGACATTTCTGGTTTTTAAAGACAAATCGGTGAATAAATCGGAGGCCAGTCCAAAACGAAGGACGAAATCGACACCAAGGTATACATTCTGAGTCAAAGACGGGATAATGTAGAAAGTAATATCCTTCGTCTGACCCCTGAACGTCACGGGTGTTGTTAGTTTACCTCGTATAGGGTGTTTGGTGCCATCAGCTGTACTGATTTCAGTGTGCCAGGATTTAATCAAGTTCGGGTATTCTTGGAGCACTTTCGAGCCAAAGCTCGAGGCAAGACAACTGATACTGGCACCCGTGTCGATCAATGCAAACACGGTCTCGCCCAACACTTTAATTGGATGATAAGGTCTGATCTCATTCTCAGCAACCTCCGAGATGTTACAAGAGTGTAAGGTTCGACGGCAGGTGCGCACTCTCTTGCGGAAATTCCGCCAACGACGGGTTGACCATTTTGTCGTGCCCGAACGGGAAGTGACGACTTCGGAAGCAAATATTCGCTCTCGAGCCACCCGATATTCCTGCAGTCTAACATGATAAGGTTTTAGCGTGCGTACCTGAGGCTGCCGCGGTTCTTCTGGCAGTGACTGCGATGGTCGTTTTAATATTGTCGTTGGTGAGGTCTCCGGAAGAGAGTGAACATCCGCAGTCGTAATGGTCATGGCTGGTGGGTTAACGTCATGTTGGTTGGGGTGAGCCACTGATTGAGGAGCTACTGTTGGGGTTTCGAGTACCGCTGAGGTGGTCGGGTACTCTTTTGGCCGTTTTTTCGTGCGGCACATTCAGAACAGTCCGGGAAGTAAGTGTCCGGCTTGCCGCAACCGTAGCAGAAAACCTTACGTTCTGCGCGGCATGAAATAAACCGGTGTCCGGTTTGGTGACAATTCCAGCAGGTCGTAAGACTTCCCACTGCCGCTACAGCAAGCTGGTCTGGGTCCAAATCATCCTCCAGATCTAGGGTGGTATAATCTGGGGCCAATTCCGCGATTCCTCGTCGAGGACCCGTCCTGGTTAGTAAGTATGGCCGGTCCCGTAGGTCTTCCTCAAACCCTTCTATGCGACGCACATTTCTCAGCAGGGCCTCCATACTCTGTGGATCGGAGTTCACGATATGCCGACGAATCTCCGGTCTCAGATTTCGCTTTAGCAGGCGCAGAATTTGGGTAGAAGACAATGGCTCTGACAGCTGGTCATTCAACCGAAGGATATCGGCTCGATATTTATGGAAGGACTCGTCCGGACGCTGCCATCTAGCATTCATCTTATCCAGGACTAATTCGTCCATGTCGACCGTAGGGTATTCCATGCGGAGTACCTCCTTCAGCCGTGACCAGCGTATGGATGGTGGAGCTGAATGTATTCTCCAATATGTCTCCAGGGCTGCTCCCCTAAGCAGCATAGGCAAGTACCCTGCGAGCGCTGTGCGGTCTCCTGCTAGCATCTGCTCAATCAGTGACTCCACCCGACTTATGAAAACCTCTACCGTTATCGTGTTGGGTTCCCCACTGAAATGTAGATTCCATCCCTGGATGATGCTGGGGATCTGTGTCGGCTTCAGCCGATACATGTCGTGTGGATGGAAGCGTTGGTCCGGCGGAATCACGGGAGCCTGATTTGGTGGCGGTGCTTGGCTCAATCGGGGCCGGTAAACTGGAGCCAACGGATTCATGGCTGTACCTGGCCGGATCCGTTCGGGATCACGCCGCGAGTCTACTGGGAAATCCCACGGATTTGGGTCCGAATCCCACATAGGAGGAGTTCTTGGCCGGGATGGTGCGGGGTTCTCTCTCTGGCTCTCTAGAGAGGCGAGCCGGGTGGACATGTCCTGTACGAGCGCCATTAGATCTCTTAGAACTGTGGTTTCCACAGCCACCGGTGGACTCGCTTCTTCTGCAGGCGGAACTGCTTCAGCCCTGTAGTCATCGTCTCGTGCACTCCTTGTCGTGGATGGAAGGGGTCCGCTTTTGGGGACAGCTCCACTTGCACTGGAGGACTGAGGTCGTTCTGTTGCTGGCTGTGCGATTTCCAAAGGCTGACGACAGAGCGGGCAAGTGGATGAGGTTTGCCGCAGTTGTGCCAAACACAGCTGATGTAGCCTGTGTCCGCACTGCAACCTCTGGCTTGTAGTTTCGTCCATGTCCTCGTGACAGATGGAACACAATAGAGCTGGTCCGGCATCCGACCGCAACTTTCTCCTTTCGGGAGTTCTTTTTGTAGGCATTTTAAATCCAAATGGTTTTCCTAATTAAATACCTAGATAAATAAATAATGAAGAATATGGGTATATAAGATTAGCTATATGAATAATGACAATAATGAAGAAAAGGTGAGAAAAAGTTACTAAAATTCTTATGTGGCCGTCAGTGGCGAACTATCTCAGAACCTCACAAAAAAAAAGTATGAAAAAATTTAAGTGGTGATTGAACTATCAAAAAAAAATATAATAACCGGTCTTTCCCTTCCGTCCATCCTCCCAAGTATGGACACCATGGCACAATCCTTCCAAAACGTTTCAGGGACACTCTCATGTGGCACCATGAAAATCAGGGTTCAGAAGTGATCCCTCATTAGCAAACTTCTCAAGTTACAGCTTGTCAGCCCAGGGTGGGATTCTAATCCACAAGCAGCGCGTGTCTTGTCATGGATAGTCATGGATTAGCTAATCAGCCAATCACATGAAATCAAAATCCATGTAATTTAAGACACTTAGGCACCGCTGGTTTGGGGAGCGGATCAGAATCCTCCGCAAAATAGATGTTGGGATAATAACTTCCGAACACAAAAAGGGACTCTAATATCATTTGGCCTTACTAGTTATACAATGGTGGTAAACCACCAAAGTATAAGTCAAAAGCAGGACCAAACGACATTGATGTCCAGGGACTACACACGTTCGAAAGGTATTAGGCTGCTGGGGCACGATCAGTGCAAAAACCCTCGGGAGTTATCTACCCGCCAAAATTTCTAACACCTAGTGGGGATACCTAGAGACGATGGACTGTCTCGTGCTCACGACTGATGATACAGCCGGGCTTTTCGGGCCCCACGTTGGGCGCCATTTGTAGTGAATATTGAGTTCCATAAATGTCCGTGAAGGACTGCAGCGATGTTCTGCTGCCTCGGCAGAGGAAGGTGTTGATTCCTGCCGAGAATGCCCTCGTCCGGAGACGCGTGAATGCGCTGGCAGGCTAGCATTGCGGTGTCGTGGGGCGGGTTCGTTTCCCCGGCACGAGGACTCACTACAAAACATTTCGCATTCACGAATTGCTTGCAGAGTTCGAGAGGACGACCGAAGTCGCAAATCTGTAGATAACCTCCACGAAGGAATTACGACTTGTTGCGAGAACAAGAGAAACCTGAGAAGAAAGGCGAACTTGGGGTAACCTCGTCTTTACCCAAGTAAATTCAGGGCCCACAAATGAAAGAGGGGCAACCGGGTGGTGGTGGAGCCCCTTCATGCCCACCCAACCGGAATAAATCCAATGTTAAACTGTTGAAGTGGCCAGGTATTCCTCTTCTGAGTGGAAAACTCATATAACTTGAATTATATGCACTTTCCCATCAGAAGGGGAGTACCCCGGTGACCAATTTATGTCATAGAATTATACAATTGAATTGCATAACTTTATGCCATAAAAGGGCACTTGGCTTGGGCCACTCAACCCATGAAGTCTCCTGAAACAAAAAAATTTTTAAGTACCCGGTGGCTGGCTCATATTTTGGGGTGGAAGCCTGCCACCGTACCGGGTCCTATACCCGATTGGAAAAGACCGGAAGGAAAAGACCGATTTTCCATTTAATCCATCATTTTTTTTGTTTTTATTCGAACAACGTTAAAGCAATGGAACAGTATGATTTTTCTATGGCAATCAGCACAGCAATTTACAACACCATATTGAAAAGCATTTAATCGTTGAAAGAGGGAAATTGATATTAAAAGATGATTAACATTATACGAAAATTCATTTTTTCTCTGATTTCCTGTAGTATTATAATTATTGTGGTTAGCTCTTGTAGATGCCACACTTTCACCCTACATACATTATGAAAAAAAAAATTCTTACATAGATTTTTTTTACGACGATTCTTCTTCTCTTTTTTTTTCTTTTTTTACAAATTCAATAAATATTTTTCAAAAAAAATATTTCAATAAATATTCAATAAATATATTTTTTTTTTTTTTTAAACTCAATAAATATTTAATTAAAATTCAATAAATATTTTTTTTTTTTTTAAAAATTCGATAAATATTTTTTGTTTAAAAAATTTCAATAAGTATTTAATTAAAAAATGTTAAGAGGTTACTTACAGTACCTTTCCCTCGACGACGAGCGCTCGCTGACGATGTGGAGGTAAGCAAGTCCTGAAATTTTTGGTAGTGAAGAATCGCGTCCATACATCAAATTTTTAACACACGAGTATTAAGACATAGAATAACTCTTAAGGGTGTATAAAATCATCTAAAAAATTCAGCTATCAAAGTGTAAATACATATAGACTTCCTTGAATATCAGAACCGTATGGTCTTCGAACGTGGTAATGCTCGCTGCTACTTCTTCTACGGCTTTTAATGTTTAATATTGCGTTTATATGCAATCCGTTGGTCAATATATGGATTGAGTGATTTGACTAATTCTTCTGGATCTAACTTTCCAGTTGATTTATCACTCCTTGTTGAACTATGTTTGAATACACAATGCGCCTTTTTGCATACAAACGGTGTGGTTTCCCAGAAACAGGGAGTACGGTCCCGCCGTTTCCCAATCAACATGTGCCGCTCCGTAATATGAAGATCTTCACCTCGGCCTTCCAACCACCTGTTGCACCCCACTTCGGGACCTAATGCTGATGGCTCATGGCGATATTGGCAGTTGCTATCATTTTTTTACAGGCACGGTCGTAGAAAAAGTAGCAATATTTTTTTTTTTTTTTTTTTTCTTCTTCTTCTTTTTCCGCTGTGCATCCACAGGATGGTAGAAGATGTCTCTGCCACAAACGTTTTCTTAGCACGTCACCCTCGTCAACCATCCAACCATATTCCTCCAAGGACCACCACGAGCACACAAATCACTTGTTGGCACTGTATCGAATCCGTCTTATCTACGGAGCGGTTTATGGGAAACTCCTTGTTGAATTGAGTTGGTGCTGTGTGCCTGTGTCAGCGCTGCTTTTAGAGCCATAGCTCCTAGATTACTACAGAAGTAACCTGCTAAAGGGATAGATTGCCAAAGCGAGCAAGATTTGAGAAGATCTCGTCTTTACCACGTATACTTACGGCCCCCAAATAAGAGTGTGGCATCCAGGAAGGTGAATCAATTCTTCATTTTAATAAAACATTGACATCTGACCTCATACTGACCTTGAATCTTATTGTTGATTTTGTCAGCTATGAAGACTTGTGTTTCATATTTGGCAAGATAAACAACAAGAAATCATGTGGTATTGACGGTATGCCAAATATAGTTCTCCAAAATTTGCCTGAGGTTACTCTTATGAATAATTGCATACTGTTCAACAACACTTTGAGCATTCATATTTCCCAAATGAGTGGAAAAAGACCAAGGTATTTTCGATCTTGAAGAAAGGAAAAGAATCTTCGTGCCCTAAAAGCTATCGACTAATCAGCGTGCTGCCTAACATCAGCAGGGTATTTGAAGTGATACTAAACAAAGCATTAAACGCCCACATTGAGAAATATGAGCTGATGCGGAATGGCCAATTCGGTTTTCGTGCCAGGCATTCGACCATACATGCGATAACGAAAGTAGCCTCAGACATCTAATGGAAACTAAATGATAGAGATTGTGTTGGAGCATGTCTCATTGATATGGAGAAAGCCGTCGATGCGGTGTGGTTAGATAGACTAATTTTTAAACTCCTTCAGGATAGGTTCCCCAGACACCTTGTCGCCATGATGTGCAAGCTGTTATACGGGAAATCATTTGTTGTAATTGATGGGAATCAGACGAGAATGCGCGACTTCAAGTTCTTGAATGATCTACAGCCGGGAACAGTTACTGCGCCTCTGCTCTTCTCAATGTTCATTCGCAAGCTATTGACGGCTTTGATTTTAACGTCTCGCCAACGCGATCATTGGTGGCGTTTGCTGATGACCTGTTCATTCATACGGCAGACCGAAAAGCTACAATAGTTCAGAGTAATCTTCTAAAAATGTTTAATGATATACGATAGACGAATGAAAGTAATTGGAAGGATTTCCACATTATGGCTGGTGAGAATAGTTCAGAATGGGTTTGTAGTTAAAATAGGTATAAAAATGTCCGTAAAGGACTGCAGCGATGGTCTGCTGCCTCGACGAAAGAGGATTGTAGGATTCGCCGAGATTGGCCTTGTCTGGGGACGCGCGAATGCGCTGGCAGGCTAGCGTTTCGGTGTCGTGGGGCGGGTTCATTCCCACCAGCACAAGGACACACTACAAAAGAATTTCTCATTCACGAATTCTTGGGTCTCAAAAAAATGGTCGACCGAAGTCGAAAAATGTATGTGACTAACTGAAGGGGAAAATTGCTTGCTCAGAGAACAAGTCGAAACGAGCCAAAACAGACAAACTTGTGGAGATTTCGTCGTTACCCGGCGATTCTTATGGCCCACAAATAAGAGTGGGGCAACCGGATGGATGTGGTGCCCCTCGCACTCGCCGAACCGAATCAATATCCAAATGGTGACGTGGCCATATATTTCCCTTTTGAGTGGAAAATTCATACAAACATACTTTGCATGAGCCTTCCCATCAAACGAGAAATATAGATGTGACCGATTTATGCCATAGAATTATGTGATCGGGTCACATAACCCAATGCCATAAAAGGGCGCGCGAGCGGAAGGCGACTCAACCCGGCAAGAGCCCCTAAAAACTACGAACAGGTAGAGCGCGCCCGATGGCTAGCCCATTTTAACGAAAAAGTCTTCCATCGTGGCGGGTCCTATAACCCGGTCTGATAGAGCGAATGGAAAGACCGATTTTATAATTGTCTCAAACATTTTTATTATTGTTTAAGCAAAAATTCTATAACCATAACTCGACGATAAACAAATTTTTCGTCTTAAGGACTCTCACTCAAGCATTAATTCATTTCGTCTACCATCTACTAGTGATGATCAGTTCTAACAGTGCTTCCTGTATACAATGAACGTTTTACTTGTTTGAATACCCGTCGTTCAAGGAAATTATATTACGAAAAAAATATATTACGATTTAAGTTTTTTTTTTTTATAAAATCAATATACGAGTATATAAATAAATATCAATATGTATATATATATATATATATATATATATATATATATATATATATATATATATATATAAATAAGTGCATGAAAAAAATGTAAAAGAAATCAAACGGGTAAGCACCCATCCTCCTCGACGAGCGCTCGTAGATGGGGTGGGTACATCTGTAATTATTTCAGCTAAGGATATGTAAATCATGGATTTGTAAACACTCATCGAAAAAGGTTAATTACGAAATTTGAATCTTGAATTTGCTGTTTTTTTGGACACAATAAAACACAAAACGATAACTTTTCAGATGTAAAGTAAATAGCAGATGAAAGATCTGATTGAAACCGGCTTTAAATTTTCACAGAAATGATGCTATCTTCAGGTTGTGTCCCTGCATTATGTTTTCTATTGCACAAAGGTAAGTTTTATGTATAGAAAATAAGTCCGTTATGGAAAGTATACTCGTGTGCAGCGAAATGAAATTCGCGTCATTGCGAATAGGGCAGACGTAAAGATGCGATGATAGAAGGCAATATTCACACAGGCGCCACTGTTCAGCACCGCAATAGAATTACACTTTTCAAAAGCCGATTACCATTAATTTCTTCCATTTGAAAGAATTTATATGCCAGTAATATTCGCGCACACACTCAAGTCGATTAGTTTGGAAAGGTGAAACACAAGCGCAAACGCACGGTGACGATTCGATTACGTTCTTGAATTCCAACAAAAAATTTCTTCAGTGGAAGCAACGAACAGCGTTCATTATCGTGATTTCAAATCAGGAATCAAAGGAATTGCACTGATAATTTAGATCTTTTCCACTTAAATGCACAAAAATAACTCCCCCGAATTAATATGTTGGTATTTAGATAAAAATCTCAGTAATCCGTCCAATATGCGCAAAACACACCGCACCGCGTCCAACCGTTGCCAATGCACAACCTCGACTCTCCTCTGTTTTTCAGCCCGTTACCCAAGTTACTCCAATTATAATTGCAACCTCTATAAGCCTTAGTGAAAATTGATATCCCCCTTGCAACCAATCGATTTCCAGTGCAATGGGCATCAGAGGCCTCGTAGCGGATGTGCTTAGAACTCCATAAATTTGTAATGCTGTCTGCGAAATCCATGGAGCAATTGTCGCAATTTATGTTCATCCCAAATGCGGCGATAGAAAATGACAATCTGATGGCTGCGACGGAAGCTTTGCGCCAAAATAAGTTCACACTGTGCGGCCTATAGATGCAGCGTTTTATCAGAACGTTATTTCAGATTCTTACGAAAAATTCTTTTGGTTATATGTTTCAATTACTGTTGATTCCAGCTAGAAAACAATTCATCCCGCGCAACAACCCAACAAGCCATTTTCACATCACCTCTTTCAATCAATTTCTAAGTAATAGAAGGACGACACTTTCTTTTCCTTTCTTATTTTCAACGTCGTCTCTTCTTTTACCAGTTTCCGTGACTTTTCAGTCTTCAATCACTTCATAGAATCCCATAGCACCGAAGTCCAGTCATCCCCTTGTACTTTTCTGTATTTGCTCTATAACCGCCGACGACATTGGTGCCTCTTTACAATCTCCTTTTCGCCCCAATTCACTGTCCATGTATATCACCGCATATAATTAGCGGTGCTTCCAATTCGAGCGGGATTGGCACAAATTTTTATCGGGTCGTTTTCACTAGGCGATCACTCCACAATCTCGCGTACAAAACTCGAACATTCTCTTACGCGACAACGATCCCGATTTTCATATTCGCCGTTTTATTTTCATTAGCGAATTACTTGCAAGATTAATATAATTAAACGGATGCGATGTCTCTATTCGCGGTCCCGCGATTTCCACCAGACTACCGTCTTATTCCCTTCCCAGCTCACAACGGTGGTTTTTTCGTGCCCAAGCAAGTTTTTTTGCTTCTTGCTTGTCCGTCGCCCACCGTCGCGTCATGCTGTTACAGTGGATGAAGACGAGCCCTTTGCTCAGCTGCTGTAAATTGCATTTATTGTTGCTGCCGCAATTGTGATGCGGATCAAGTTAGCCCATTCATGTTGCTACCATGTAATCATTGGATACGAATTTAATTCTGTGTTTTGAATTATATGCACAGGAATTTTTCTTGGGTATGAGCATTCATTTTCAAAGTAATTATTACGTTGATCTGGATTATGAAAATTCGGCATTTATTGGTATTTAATGCGGAAATAGAGATTATTTTCCCTTGGTATGGTAGAGGTTGAGGATTAGGTGCTTGAGACGGCGATGATGATTGGACTGTTTGAGGAGATCGTTTGTTCTAAATTGGATTGTTTGGGTTCAAGTCTGACGGCATATCAAGATTGGCCAGAAGATTCTTGTTTTGTAGCCGTAAAGAGAGTTGTTGAATTTGCATTTGGACGGTTTTCAATAGTTGCTGTTGTTGTGGCGTCAATTGAATGGTTTGAACTCTGTGAACTGGAGGCGTAGCATTCACACTGAGCAAGAGTGGCATCGTTTGAACAATCTCCGGTTGTGATTTCGGTGTAACAGTCACCGTAGGGAGATGAATTGCGTTTGGATTGATTCCAGACAAATTCATTTGATGATTCATACCAGATGTTAGTACTGATGGTTGATGGGAAGCAGCACCAATGATATTTATCACATTGGTGTTATTTGAACCTACGTTATTGTTGCTATTGCTTGGCTATTATTCATAATATTTCGCTGCTGGTGGGAAATTTGCTGCATTGGTGCTTTCACGCCGACAAGTTTGTTTAGGCCCACTACAATTTTAGGTAGGAGATAGGAGGGTTTTCGAGCAGTTTACTTGTATGACTGCTCGATTATTACAGGTTCCATATAAATCCTGTGTTCGATACCTTGGTGTTCATCTGGATCGGTACTATACTGAACATGTCAAAATAGTGCTCAGTAAAGCACAAAAAATAGTCATGGCCCTTCGATGACTCTTTTATTTCAGATATATTGATCAAAAGGTTAAAGTTATCTGTTACAAAACCCTGGTTGGACCAGTTTTGACATGTGGATGTCAATTCTGGTACAACCAGAGTGCTAGTACTATGTACGAATTAAGAGTTTTCGAAAGGAAATGTCCGTACATGACTCGTTTGTATAGAAAGTGTGAGACGGATTGGAAGTACTATATATCGAATAGAAGAATTTGTCAAACTGCTAAAGTAACCAGAGCCGATATTCATTCATATTGAAACTTCTTCAGAATCATATCGCAAAATCTGTAACTGTGAGCGAAAACCCCTGGATTTCACACCCGTTCCTTCCTACAGACGGATATATTGAGACTTGTCTCGCTACTGGCTTCGTCCTCCCGAAGCATTCGTGTATTTGGACATAAATCGATATGTTTTTGATTCTGACGGTGTCCCAGTTATATATCATATATGGAGGGGCACCGATAAGAGGATAAAATATCCTCCGAAGTTCAGTTCACGGGACCAAGAATTCAAATGGAGATACTAATTTGCTAGATTCGTTGAGGCTGGTCATGCTGAGTTGGAGCAATATAGGTATTGGTACTTGAATGACAATGTCCAAATTATTTATGGTTATTTTTTCTGTTTTTGTGTTTTTCGTTGTGCAGTTAAAAATTATCAAATTATCAATATTTAGGTTAGGTTAATGTTATGTTTATTATGCTAGATTTAAAAGTTTAGATTAGGAATATTGTGATAGCATTGTATTGGTATAAGATAACGTTTTGGATTAAATTTGATTAGAATTATGTTAGGTTATAGCGTATTTGATGTAGGTTAAAAGTTCACTTTTTTTCTTTTTCTTTAAAAGCCGTCGGGCTTTGCTTAGTTGTGTGAGCAGACGCGTTTCGACTACTTTGGGTCATCTTCAGTGTCTAAAAGATGTGTTGAAGGGAACGACTTTATATAGTCATAGGATGGGTAATTAGCGAATGGGTAATTAGCGGATGGGTAATTAGTGGATGGGTAATGAGGTCACGAACTAAATTACTCAAGTGCTAAATTATACCAGGTAGAGGGATATTCTGTTTTTGTTTTTTTGCTTGTTGGCTGTCCGTTTGTTCTGTTTCATCTCGTTTCCGTTTTCGTCTAAGAGTGTGGCCTAGGACTGAGAAAATTGCGTCGGAATTGGTAACAAGTTGTTCGTTGATAATGTCACCGTCTGTCTTTCTATGTTTATAAATTTCAAGTCTTTCTAGGATGTCAAGTATCGGTCCTTTGCTTTGTTTGTGTAGCAATTTCATAGAGTTTGTCATAGCGTCAGGCTCATGTGCGTGGTTTTGTAGGTGCCTCGCATAATTAGAGTCTGCCTTGTTGTATAAGAAAGATCGTAGGTGCTCTTTGTATCTTGTCGTTAGTTTTCGTGTTGTCCATCCTATATATACCATGTCGCAGTCCTTGCATGTCAGTTTGTATATGCCGCTGTTTTCGTATATCGATGTGTCATTCAGTTTTGGTTTCAGTTTGTTTCCAATGTTGTTGTTCGTTTTGAATGCAATTTGTATTTCTTAAGGAAGTTTGATAGTTTGTATGTGTCTTTGCCTACGTATGTTAACGACACCCACTGTTGGTCGTTCTTATGAATTTCAGTCGGTTGGCGTTCCTGTTTTTGTTTGTACTGTGTGACAAGTTTGTCAATGTCGCATTGTGTATAATATTGCCCGAAGCCGGGAAAATCTTGCCGGTCGGTATATGGGGGGGGGGTTTCCTAGGGACAATGAAAACCACTATTTATTTGCACGTATCAATTGGCGTACATTGCCCACTATGCTCAACGCACTGCACTTAATCTATCGTGCTCTTGCACTGCTCGCTCGGGACAGATTCTCGGGGGCGACTGACTATCTCGTGTGTGGCTAGTAGGTCGGGTCCACCGGACAGTGTTGCTGTTCGGTACACATTGTTTGTATCCGTTATTATTAGCTATTCTGTAAATGTTGTTTAGTTCGTTGGAGTAGTTAGTAGGAGTCATGGGGATGGAGTGAAGCCTCTGCACCATTGATCTGTATGCTGCTAGCTTATGTTGTGGGGGGTGGTTAGATGTTTCATGTATGGTATGATCAGTTGTGGTTGGGTTTCTGTATATTTTGTAGTCCAATCGTGTTTGTTCACGTGTCACAGTTAGGTCCATATAGTTGAGTTGTCCGTTTGTTTCTTTTTCCATAGTGAAATTTATATTCGGGGGAATTTCATTCATATAGGTAAATAGTTCGTTTTGGTTATTTTCTTGTGAGTCAATAACAATGAAACAGTCATCCACATATCGTCTGTAAAATATTACATTGAATCCTTGACAACTTTGGGTTAAAGGCTTCTTCCAAAGATTGTAAGAATATTTCTGACATTATTGAGTACATTGGATGTCCCATACCCACACTGTCTTTGGCAGTGTATGTGTTGCTATTGAACTTAAAATAGTTCTGTTTGATTGTGGTCTTTATTAGATTGAGTATTTGATCTGTGAATCGTTGGCTGTTGTTGAATGAAAGTTTTTCTTTTAGTATGGCCAGTGTTTCATCGACAGGGATAGACATATAGAGGTTGGTGATGTCTAGTGATAAAAGTCGACAATTTTCAGTCAATTTTAAAGTAGTGGTAGTATAATGATGTTGGACCTACCGTGGATACGGGGGTTGGAACTTCCCTGTTTTGGGTATGTTTGCTAAGGAAAATTATAAAAGAGTAAATTTCCTTACCTAACCAAGCGGCTTTCCGCAGATATTTGCTGGCGAGAGCCGGAGCTCACTAGCGCCATTCTTTCTAATAAAAAAAATAAAAAACACACTCCTTTGTCGATCTCGACAAGTCCCCGAGAATATTACTTTGCGCGCAGCGAATCACCGCGACTTTTAGTTTAAGTATATTCGCTGCAAGGCACAGCGTTATTGATTATTTTATGCTGCAAGACACAGCAAATTCCAAAAAATCAAATTGAGCTGCGAGGCACAGCTATGATTTAAACTCTAGGAGTTCTGGTTCGGAAATTCAATTTTTATTTACAAGTCTTTGCCTTTTATACTATTCTAAAGTCTTATTCTACATTTTTCTCTCACCTAATTAATTCCATAAACTTATTACTCGCTATTCTACACTTCTAACCTACTTTGCTTCACACTTAATAAATACATTCGATACTTCAATTTCAATACCCTAATTTAACTCTATGGTATTATCCATGACCAACCAATAAATTAGTCATGGTTAATACCAGTGTATCTGACCCCTGTCATCACGTGCATTCAGTCATTATGATTCAAGTGTGCTGACCTACATCAACACTCCATACACATACATTACTCATATCATGAATGCACGTGTCCACAAAACGTCTTCTTTTCATATTCCCATTCATGCGCTAGAATTTTATTTTTCTTTCGAAGCGTGCCATAAATTATCAACAATGCAAAGAACACTTGTTGGATTGCATTGGTTTTATCTTACCGCGTACCCATGCGCATGAATGGTCTACGAATATTTTTCTGGGTTGTCATTTGACACCTACATGAAAACAATCTACTTTCGTAGTTGTACATTAATTATTCGTCTTATCTGAAGATGAATGTACATTGTATGTATATTGATATTGAATAACATATGCGTATTTATGTTATTCAATATTGAATGCACGTAATGGTTATTATTATTTAGGATGAGTAATTTCTATAGATAATGAATAACATATGAATATTTATGTTATTCAATATCAATAATCAAAATTATGTGTTCGTACATTACAATAGAATTTGCTAGCTCGCGGCTGTTCTTTAATGTGTATTTGTCGTCAAGGTGCATGACATCAGCCATTATCGTTGCCAAGTACCGTGCTAATTGGTATGCAGGAGCTGGGCGGTAGTTGACGACAGGACGGATAGGAATATTGGGTTTGTGGAGCTTAGGTTGTGCTTTAAGGGGTGGTGTGCATGGATTTGGGTTTATGTAGCGTTCAAATGGAAACAACGTGACAAAAAATCAACATTTTTCAAGCAGGAGAAAGCGATCCAAACAGCCATTACCAAGCGAATCAGCATTCCAAGCTCTAATTTATTTGAGGAAATCAGGAAAAAGCTAGCGAAATATAATATTCAGGTATGTAGTAATAGTAGTATAACAAAGGTGAAAAACTGGATTGGTAGCGAAAAGGATGTCAAGACAATAGAAGAAGTTAACGGGATTTATAAAATAACGTGCCCAGTGTGCCATAAAATTTATGTAGGACAGACAAAAAGACTTGTAAATATTAGGTTTAAGGAGCATAGTAATGAAGCAAATTGTTTTGTAACGAAAAATAAAGGCATAGCCCATAATTATAATTTTAAATCCTTTGTCGCTGAGCATATAATTACAAATAAACATACAATTAATTTTAATGACCCAGAAGTCATAAAAGTAGTAACAAAGTTCAATAAACTAGAGGTAATTGAAAGTCTGGAAATAAATAAAATACCCTTAGGATTAAGAATGAACAGTGATACAGGTAATTGTAGTAGTATCCTTTTCAAACATGTCATCAGCCCTAATTCGTAAACCTTTAGCATATAAATAGGTAGATATAGAATAAGTAATTTAGTTGTACTGAAGAAGAAGCTAAGTAAGCTTCGAAATCCGTATATACGAATAAAATAAAAATTATTGTACGGTAAAGGAAAAAAAATATTTTCATTCATAGTGCAAATAATTTAAGTAGCAATAATGAGCTGCTTATCAAAATCTATCAACGACTTGAGTCACTTTCGACAAGAATTAACCAACAAGACGAAAAAATTAATTTCAGTTTTCAACGTTTAGGTCAACATGTCCCCAAATAACTTGTCATCCAGTCACATCCCCACGAATAGGCTTCGTCTCATCTCGATCAACGTTAACTCCATTGTGAGTCTACATCGACGTGACTATCTCCTAGAATTCCTCGTCAAGCAAAAGCCTGACATCGTGCTTCTCACTCAAACCTACTGCAATTCATGGCACTCCATGATATTCAAGGATTTAGAATTCGCAAGAAACTATAGGGTAAACGGTGATGGGGGTGACGGCACCGGGATATTGGTTAGAAAATCCTATTGTTTCCAAAATATTGAAATAGCCGAATTCTAAAACTAGGAATTCTCAAGCGTCCGTTATCAATATTTCACTGCCAGGTGGGGAAAACCTTTTCGTTATATCTGTCTATGCAACTGGTCCCAAGACATTGGCAGTCAACCACCAATACCTAGATTGCTCCGTCTCAGCTCGACCAGCTTCAATGAATCTAGCCAACGAGTATTTCGATTGGAATTGTTGGTCTCGTGAACTCAGATTCGGAGGATATTTTATCTCCTTACCGGTGGCCCGTCTATATATGTGATATATGATTGGGACACCGTCAGAATCAAAAGCATATCGATTCATGTCCAAATACACGAATGCTTCTGGAGGAACGAAGCCAGTAGCGAGGCAAGTCGCAATATACCCGTCTGCTGGGTGGAACGGCTGTGAAATCCAGGGGTTTTCACTTACAGTTACAGATCTTGCGAAATGATTCCGAAGAAGTTTCAATGTGAAGATATCGACTCTCGTCACTTTAGCAGTTCGATAAATTTTTCTATTCGACATAAAGTGTTTCCAATCCATGTACAAAGACATTTCCTTTCGAAAACTTTCAATCTTTCCATAGTACTAGCACTCTGGCATCCACATGTCAAAACTGATCTAACCAGGGTCTTGTAACAGATAACTTTGACCTTTTGGTCAGTGCATCTGGAATGAAAGGATCGTCGAAAGGCCATGACTACTTTTTGTGCTTTACCGAGGAAGATTTTGACATGTTCAGTATAGTAGAGATACTGATCGAGATGAACACCGAGGTATCGAACACTGGATTCTGAACTAACTTCACCGGCCATAATGTGGAAATCCTTCCAATTACGTTTCAAGTCTTGACTGATCCCCTGCAGCGTTGTCCGAAACAAAATAGTTTCGCACTTCTGCGCATTGATTCTCATTCGCCAATTGTCAGTTTACAGCTGCACATCATTGAACATTTTTTGAAGATTGCTCTGAACTATTGTCCCTTTTCGGTCTGCCGTATAGATGATCAGATCATCAGCAAACGCCACCAAAGTGTTGTAGTTTAGTTGTGTTAAAAATTAGGGATATTACTTATGAAATTCTTTGTAGCTACATGAATGAATTAAATACTTTTTAGTAATTTTTTTCTGAAAAATTATTAGAGAAGAAAAATGTTAGAAGGAGGTGGTTTCGATGTGTATACTAATTCTCATCGGGCCATCACTCTTATTAGATACACACCGGTGATGGCGACCACCATGCCTGGAGGTGAGAGAGTTATTTTTAATTTTCCTACTTATGCGAACTCAATATGTTTTTGTAACTAGGAATTATGTTCAGGATAAATTTCATCCTGTAAGTCCTTGTCTTATCTAAACTTTAAATGGATCATTTCACCCTTTTCACATCAATTTAATGTAAATCTAAACGATAATTTTTTGTTCTACACTGAGCTTTTATTGCTTCATGCGGATATCGATCTCGTTTTCGGATGGATCCAATAGCTTTTTAAACTGCTTATGAAATTCGTTGTAGCTACATGACTGAGTTGCGTATTATTTAATAATTTTTTTCTGAAAAATTATTAAAAAACATGCAACTCATTGATGTGAAAAGGGTGAAATGATATATTTAAAGTTTAGCTAAGATTAGGGATATGTTTCAATATTTAAGATACGTATATGTTACGTTTATAAAATAAGGTTTAGTGATAAGTTTTGACGTTTAGGTTAGGAATATTGTGATAGCATTTTTAGGTCTTTGTAAAAAAATTTTTTACAAAGACCTACTAGTTTCGCGACCTGTCTGTCCGTCTGTCCGTGCGTCACAGCGAGTTTCCTCAGAAACTATAGAAGCTAGAATGCTCAAACTTTATGAAAAGGTCAGAAGTGATGGTCTCTCAAAAGTTAAGGTCTAACAAAAAATTTAAAAAAATTTAAAGGGGGTCCCTCCTAATAGCGACTGAACCCTTAAAATTTTTTTTTAACCAAAGGTAGTCAAGTGGGGTATCAAATGAAAGGTCTTAATTAGAAATTTTAGAATCTGAGATAAAAAAATCATTTTATGAACTAGGGGGTCCAGGGGAAGGCAAAATGTACCGAAAATTTGTGTCAATCGCGATTGGACACATTTGAGCCGAAAAATCTGAAAATCGTCACAAATGTAGACCTTTATGAGTACAAGGGCAACAAATACCTCGGAAATTGAAATTCACTCAACTTTGTTAATAATAGTATGATTTATAGATTTTACATTTTCACCCATAAAATCAAAACGGTACCTTTAAACTTCTTGAAATTTGTAGTAATCGAGTCTTCAGATAGTCATATGCATCTTTTGAAATCAACTGCCACTCTGGAGTGTGTTTTCACTGGAAACCCGCCTCCGGATATTCTCTGAATCACACCATCCAATGAAATCTGGTGTCACAGTGCAGATCCTGACACAAGAGTTGAATTGCTTCCTCCACAAAAATTCGAAGAGCGAATTGAAAAAGATTTGCTGAGCGACGAAACACGAGAAGAACTGAATTTAAGTGGATTACTTCCAGGAAAATTGAGGGCAGGCATTTACCTTCTAGAGAATGGATCATTACAAGTTCATAATGTTCAACGCAATGATAGTGGATTGTATACATGCTATGCGTTTAATGTAATGGGCAATGCGACGGCTAATATAAGGCTTTACATTGATCCTATTGTTTTCCTGCGAGTGAAAATTGACAGCATTATTTGTGGAATAATTGCCGCAGCAGCATTTCTAGCGATAACTTTAATAGTTCAGGGAATACGTCGAATATTTCAGAGATTTGGAATATGCGAAAAATTCTGCAACACATGCTGTTCATGTTGTTCACGAGAAAAATCAACACCGCGAGGCCGACAAATATATGCAATGCTTGATAGTATTGAGCATTATAAAAGTCAGCAGCTGGAAAAATTACGCGAAAATTATACACAACAAGCTAATCGTATTCGCGAAAATTGTGCTCAACAAATCGAATGGATTCACGGCAGTTATAATTCACATGTGAAATATTTAAAAGAAATACGAAATATCGGTACTCATCATATCGCATCGTTACGTGATCAATATTACGATCAGATGAAACGAGCAAAAGACTATTCAACAGGTCAATTAAATTGGGTACGTGAAAATGATATATTACAACGTAACAAAATACGAAAGTTCAGTGCTCATCAAGTACTACGATTGCGTGAGAGTTACAAATATCAACAGCAAACGTTGAACAAAGTCTTAGAAAACCTCCCGAAAGAGTTTACGGCTGCACAGAATTCACGCAGCAAACGCAAAACAACAAGAACAGTTTGAAAAGCGAACGGGAAATTATCGAAGCTGAAGTCGGAATGAGAATCGCAGCTAGAGCAATTCATTAAAGCACGAAAAGAAAATGAGGAATTGAAACAGCAACTAGCGGCAAAGAGAGATGGTGTGAATGATACGGCAGATCACGAAGAAAAGTGAAAATGGAATCGTCGATTGGCAACTGGTGCAGCGCTGAGTAAGGGTTCGGCCACATTGCGATTTTCCTGTCGTAACCAGCGATTTTTAGACGCAAATACGAACACACTGCGACAAGATCTCCGAAGGAACTTCAGGCATGCGCAGAACTAAAATGCTCATTTGAAGGTATGTCTTTGCCAGGAACACATGCGCTAACTCATTTCTGCGCTATGCAAGAAACTTCCATGCACGTCAGCGTCAAATGTCCAAATGATGTGCGCCTGCGCGAGTATCATAGAAACTACCTGCTAAACTGGTTTTAGGAAAAATCGCAAATTCCTGCGACTGCCGACCTGGACAAAATTGTCGAAAATCGCAGTGTGCGGGCTTCCATTTAACCATGTGTAACTTGCGACAGAAGTGCGGCTAAATAGTCGTAGTCTGATGCATCCCTAAAAGTGGATGCTGCTGTTCCCGGGAGATTGTCGCGAGTGGGCGAGTCGGTTATGAATCTTCACGGCGGACACGTCGCGACGCCCAAGAAAAGAACCGGTAATCGAACCTGTCGCGCAATAGGCTTGGAAAAATTGAGATTTTCCGTGATTTTACGAACGCATTGACTCGCTTGTTGCATGTTAAGTGCTCCTACGGTGGATTTATACAATTGGTGCGTGAAAAGATTGGAATAGTTCCTGTGGCTGTGGGAAAATTCGCGTTCGTCGTGTTTCAATTACATTTTTCTGACGATGAAACTTTGTGTGGTTGTGGACTTGCTGGTAGTGTCTCCTTAGATAGAACGAGGGCGCACGGGCGCGAGAAGCGAATTTTTCTCGTGAAAATTGTCATCGTAAATGAAAGGAATTTAAAGGAAAAAATAAATATCGGAGTTGGTCGCGAAGTTGCTGGCGGGATAAGTCACGGGATTTTCGGTGGTTCCACGGAATTTTCTTATCAGAAAAGCTAAAGGAGAGCAAATGTTTGTTTACTTCCTTGCCTTAGTGGTTTGTAGTAGTTAATTTGTTTCATGTCATTTTCCCGCGCATCCAATCGGCCGTTGGACGAATATTGAACAACTGTGTAAGATTTCCTTCATTTTACACGAAAGACCGAGAGTGAATAATAAAGTAATTAACGGGATGCGGACGCCGTGATGGTATACCGAAATTAGCGGGTGTTGATACAGTGAATTATTAAACTATAGGCGAAAGAGAAAATTCGTGTGAGAAATGGTTCATGGATTTTCGTGCATAGTGAAAAGTTTATTTGTCTTTTATCAGTTTTCTTAGAAGTGCGCGACCGTGGAAACTTTAAACCACTGAACAACTTTCCGTGCATATTAAAATTTTAATTCGAGCGTGACTTATTTTATTTTTTTTTTTAAAGATGTGCATCGCGCATAATTGAGTGCGTGATATCTAGTTTGGAAGCGCGAATCTATTCGCCTATGTATCTTTCGCATCATCCTCTGGTCCTCAACAATCGGAAAAAGCATTGAGGCAAATTCATGCAAATTTCGAAAACAAATCAAGTATCGGAAACCAAATCGGTGCAAGGCGGAGTTCGGAACAGCAAACAGATACTTTTCAATCAACCTTAATTTTAAATCGCTTAGTTATTAATTTAAATTGATTAAGTTTAAATTTTTAATGTTTAAAATTAATAATCGAGTTGCAGGCCTTACCGAACACGAGCGCTCGTAGGAGGAGGTTTGGGGTAAGTACCCTTTCTTTTTTTCAAAAATTTTCTTTTTGCATGGTTTTATTGTATTATATATATAAAAAAATATAAAAGATATGTCATGATTTTAAAAACAAAAACGAAAAGAAAAAGAGATCCCTATACGAACGTGACGGTATAGTAGATGTTAATAGCAACCTTTAGACATAAGCTAAATTGATTGAGGATAATTAACCTATATTTTGTAAATTGAAAGGTAAATTTCGAATAGAACAAAAGGAACAAGCCGAAAAGGAAGGAATTAGTCGTGTTCCGTTAGCAATGAATTTGTATAAAAAATCGATCATACTCGAGTAGACGTTCTATTGAGTGATTTGCCAAAGTAAATGTAAATTTTTCTTCCAGTAAGACTTTAACAAAAGACCAAACTGAGGTCAGAATCGTGTAAAAATTTGTAGTTATTTTTTTGAGAGAATAAAAAAAAACGAAATGTCGAATTATAAGGTATTCTTCGGTCTTTCGTTTCCTTAGTTCTGACCGGGTATAGGACCCGGTACGGTGACAGGCTTTCCCCTTAAAACATGAGCCAGCCGCCGGGTACTCACTAATCCTTCCTTTTGTTTCAGGTGACTTCGCGGGTTGAGTGGCCCAAGCAGAGTGCCTCTTTATGACATAGGGTTATGTTATCGACTTGCATAATTCTATGGCATAAATTGGTCACCGGGGTACTTCTCTTCTGTTGGGAAGGCTCATGCAAGTTAAGTTGTATGAGTTTTCCACTCAGAAGAAGAATACCAGGCCACCATCACCACCCGGTTGCCCCTCTCTCATTTGTGGGCCATGAGCCTCTTTTTACTAGTTTCTCTTGTTCCATGAACAAGTCTGCCTACACTTTTTGCGACTTCGGTTGCCTTGCTTATGTTCGACCCCAGAAATTCGTGAATGCGAAATTCTTTGTAGTGGGTCCTTGTGCTGGGGGAATGAACCCGCCCCACGACACCGCAATGCTAGCCTGCTAGCGCATTCACGCGTCCCCAGACAAAGGCATTCTCGGCAGATAATGACACCTTCTTCTGCCGAGGCAGCAGACCATCGATGCAGTCCTTTACGGACTTTTGAATCTTACTTTATCACTACAAATTTTGCAATTGTATAGACTAATATAAGATATGTACGTCCACAAAATTTAATTGAGATCGAATCATAATCAAGTGTTATAGCGATTTCAATTGCATGGAATTACAACAACAATAACACGTGTTTATGATTCATACATATTTCAAATTGACCTAGGCACTTTTATTTTCTTTCAATTTTCATGAAAATTTTAGGAATAGTGTTTAACTTAAATGTGTTTAATTGGGCGAACATTCAGAACATTCATTTAAGCAAGATCAAAATGGCGGCCGCACTGTGCTTATGAAAGAAACTGTGCATCTTTTGCATAAATTTGAACGATTTCATATCCAAGTATTGGATGAATAATTCAAGTTATCGATTCACGCTATTAGAAAACTTGTTTCTAACCCTAGGATGTTTACAAAGACCTTCTGGTAGGAGCACTCTCCTGCTTACTCAACTTGTTTAGTATAAGATTAAGTTTTTGGTTGAATTTTACTAGAATTAGGTTGTAACATATTCTTCTTCGTAGCACTACATCCCCTCTCGGGTCTTCGCTTCCTGCAAAGAGTGCCTCCACCTATCTCGGTCCATTGACCGTGTGCTTCAATTTCAAAATCCGAGCAGCGATGAATTGTCTTCGTCGGCCGAGTCAGACCAGCATTTGCTCGGTTTTCCCACTAGTCTCCGTCCTCCAGTTCTCCCAGGAAATACCTTTTGGGGTATACGTTGTTCATCCAAACGATTCATGTGTCCAGCTCATTGCAGCTTCGGCTCGTCAAAAATTTTATGTGGCTCATGGTTGTATCGAATTCGTCATTGGTCCCCGTCTAGGTTGGCTCCAATTAGTCGCCTCAGGACCCGACGCTCAAAGGCGTTCAATATATTTGCGGATGCTTGGATTAGGGTCCATGTTTCATTCCCATAGCATAACACAGATCTTATCACAGATTTGTATACTCGGAACTTTGTTTTCCTGTGTATGACCTTGGTCTTCAAGATTGTCAAAACTGAATAAAATATTTTATTTGCGAGCTGTATTCTTCGGCGTATTTCGTCTCTTTCATTACTGGTTCTCATTATTTTGGCGCCTAGATACACCAATTCGCTCACATTTTCGAAACTGTATATATGTGATATTTTGTATATTTGAGGTATTTTTCCTCGTCTGCGTTATGAGCTTTGTTTTCTTCTCATTGATTTGTAGCCCTACTAGTTTTGTTTCGCTGTTGAGTTTCAGAAAGAGTTCTTTGGCAGTTGTTAATGACCGTGACAAAAGGTTGATGTCGTTCGCATAGACTACTACTTGGCTCGACTTGTATAGTAACGTACCTCATATATCAACAGGTAGCTTTCGTATGACGTACTCCAGAGCCAAATTGAATAGCAATGGAGCCAGCCCATCTCCCTGCTTTAGTTCGATATTTGTGTCAAAAACATCGGTGGGTTAGCTATCGATGCGGACTTGGGAGGCCGTCGACGTCATTGTCACTTTGGTAAGACGGACTAATGTGGTGGGATACCAAAGCAAAGCATTATTTGGTGGTGGAATGCTTGCTTAAAGTCAACGAACATTTGGTGTACGTCTATATTGAACTCCCAGCATTTTTCAAGTACCTGCTTGACTGTGAACAATTGGTCTATTGTCGATCTACTAGCTCTAAAACCACCTTGATACTCTCCAATAGTACTGTTAGCGTATGATCCGATTTTATTTTCTAAGATTTTAGAAAATATTTTGTACGCCGTACAAAGTAGTGATATGCCTCCACAATTTTCGCACTGTAGCTTGTCACATTTTTTGTGGATAGGGAATATAATTGATTGGCTCCACTCTTTCGACATATACTCTTGTTGCCAAATGTGTTGGATGACTTTGTGAAAAGTTTTATGAACATTGCTGCCAACATATTTGATGAGCTCCACTGGAATCTCATCGATGCCCGGCGCTTTATTATTCTTTTGGGCTTTGATGATGGAACAAACTTCATCCAGACTTGGTGGGGCCAATGGAAGCTCTCCGCAGACATTAATAGGCTCCGATACTCTGGAGCTGTGCGGAGGATTAAGGTGGTTCTTGAAATATGATGCGCATCTTTCCTTAATCTTGGTTTCATCAGCGATAATATTGCCGATGTCATCACGACAGAGCGTGGTTTTGGGCTGATAACCACGTTTTAGGTTTTCATTTCTTTGTGTTGTTGCTCGCTTAACTTAGATCTATACTTCTCAATTGGTCGTCATAGTACTTTCTTTTTTTAATTCTGATTATCTTATTCGCTACTCTTCTGAGATTTTCATAGTGTTCTCTCTTCGTCCTGGCTTTCCTACCTAAGAAATCTTTGTACGCCTGATTGCTTTTATGAAACGCATTCTGGCACTCATCATCGAACCAATCATTCCTCTTGCGCCGGCCTTGATGTCCGGTCGTCTGTTCTGTGACGGTCTTAATAGCCGCTTTTACTTCCATCCAGAGCTCGTTGCTTGTCTTTAACGATGCGTCTGATAAGATGGGAGCCAGCTGGTTGTCGAGGGTCTTCCTGAATTTTTATGCCACAGACGCCGTTTAGAGCCTTTCGATGTCAAATTTTTGTAGCGGGCTGGTCTTCGCCGAATATGCCTTTGATAAACGACATCGATACGTTAATTTGATCAAGTAATGATCTGAGTTGCAATTGGCTCCTCGGTATGTAGGGACGTCAAGTATGCTCGAGGCCCAACGTTGTTGGATCAGAACATGGTCGATCTGGTTTTGTGTGTTGCCATCCGGTGATACCCAGGTCATTTTATGAATGAGTCGATGTGGGAAGTAAATCGAACGTATGACTAGATTTCTGCTACATGCAAAGTTAATCAGGCGCTGGCTGTTGTCATTTGTTTCATCGTAGAGGCTATATCCTCAAGTCGTTCCCCGATGAGATAGCTCATTGCCAACCATAGCGCTGAAATCAGCCAGAATTATTTTTATGTCGTTTGCAGGGAATAAGTCGACTAGTCTTTCCAGGCTTCGTTTCATCGTCCTTTTCTTCGGTCGGGGCGTGAACATTAATCAGCCAGATTTTGAAGAATTTCGCTTTTATACCGGATCGCACACAACCGTTCGTTTATTACCTTGAAACCAATAACGTGCGATTTGAACTCCCTATCCACACTGAAGGCCACTCCGAATTCTCGTTTTCCAGTAGGCTTCCCACTTTTGAATATTGTGTGCGATCTCATGTCGTGAATATATTTCTAGTCCAGTTCGTTTCCTGGATTGCCAGTATTTTTAATTGATATTGACTGCCCTATTGTAAAAGGTCCTTAAAAGCGCCAGGGTAATTGAGTGATCTGACATTCCAGGATCCAATGCTTTTTCCGATTGCGAGGTCGTTGCCGTGAGCCCAATCCATTCCGAGGCCCATCTGCTGGTTTCGAAACATTTTAGGGTTTTCCAGGGACGGGGAGTTAGCCCGTCGCCCAACCTCCATTCCAACGGCATGGTTATTACTCCGATTCCGTTATCAGGCGTGGAAGACTCGACTTCACCCTCTTACGTCCCAACAAAGGAGGTGTAAGTAGGATTTAACCGTAGAACTGTAGATGTATTTACAGTTATTAGCATTTCTCGGCATTTAATGTCCCATTATTGGGGAACCAGTAAACCCAATGTGCGACCCCGAGAACATTTGCTACCAAGTAATTGGGGGGCTTGGGATGAAGAATCATGGAAGCTGTGGATTGGCGAAAGTAGGGACTCCCTCCTCCTTTCTCAAACGGCTTGGGACCGTCTAGGGCGTAGTTTTATAACATTTTTTTTTTGGTAGGGAGGTAAATGCCATTTATGCACAGAGTGTGGGATTCCCATGCTCGCAAGAAGGCGACTGGACTACCCACTAAACACCTCCCCTGTCAAACTGAGAACCCAGCCTGGAACCGTTGAACACATTACTTCGGGCCAGGTCTCGTTTTGTTACGCCGTGAGGGCCTTCAAGCTGGGGGAAGAGAAATTGCCAGATTCGAGCATCACCGCGACTATGTTATCCGGGGTGAGCTCTCCCGTCTCCCTGTAGAGTTCCCTTCGCAGCCTGACCCATTTTGTACACGCAAAAAATGTGTGGCAGCCATTGTCCTCCTCTCCTGGGCAAAACCGACAATCAGGGGACCGTGACTTACCAATCTTGTGCAGATAAGACTGAAAACGCCCATGCCCGCTCAAAAGCTATGTCAGATAGAAGTCAGTCTCACCATGCCTTCGATTTAGCCATGGTCTCACATCCGGGATGAGGCGCGCCGTCCACCTTCCCTTCGTGTAATTGACCCAAGACTGCGCTGTCTCTCCACGCGGACAACCATCTCCCTCGCATCCTCGTTTCGGCGCAGGTAAATAGCGCGGCACTCTCTAGCAAGGAGGGCGACAGGTTTCACGCCTGCAATAACTCTCACCGCCGAGTCGGAGACTGTTGGATACGAAGATGCAATTCTCAGTGCTCCTCTTCTCTGTACCTGTGCCAAACGTTTTCGGTATACCTCCTTGCTGAGAGCGTTGCCCCATACCTCTGCTCCGTACAGTGGCACTGACCCTACAGCACTCATCAAGAGGCGTCTTCTTGATGGGCTGGGTCCCCCTACGATCGCCATAAGTCGACTCAGAGCCGATACTCCCGAAGCAGCCTTCTCAGCCGTTGCCCTGATCTGCTCAGAGAAACTCATCTTCGAGGCAATCAGTGGCCCCAAGTACTTTATCGATGGCTTCGATTCGATTTGCAAGTCTCCAATACTGATTATCCTTACTCTAGGGATTCTCCTTTTTGTCAAGATGACCACTTCGGTTTTCTCCAGTGCTAAACTGAGCCCGCGAGCAGTCATCCAGTCCCTCACTCGGCTCATTAGCATACCTAGCATAAATTGCGCCTGTTCGACGCTGCGTCCAGCGACCAGAGCCGCAACATCATCCGCATAGCCGACCAAGCGCGGCTCATCTGGTATCTCAAGTCTCAGTAGCCCGTCGTAAGACACGTTCCACAGGTCCGGACCAAGGATAGATTCCTGGGCAACACCCGATGTAATTTCCATTCTTCGTTGGCCCTGTGTCGTGTCGTAGAGCAGGCTTCGGTCCTTTAGGTAGTTCCTCAAAAGCCGCATTCGATATTCTGGAACTTGAAAAGAGTTTTCCAGCGTGTCCAGAATATCCACCCATCTAGCGGGGTTGAAGACGTTCCTGACGTCGAGTGTCACCAACAGGACGATCCTTCGCTTGGTGCGACTTTATGTCTCTGCCTTTTGGACCGCGTTCACCACCTCTGCAATCGCATCAATGGTAGAACGTCCTGCTCTAAAGCCGTACTGCCGAGGAGATAGGTCCTCAGCAGCACGAATCGCGTCAGTGAGCCTTCCGTTGATGAGTTTCTGTAGCACTTTCCCAGCCGTGTCTAGCATGCATAACGGGCGGTATGCAGACGGCAATTCGGGATTTCCCTTCCCATTGCTGATCAGCACGAGCCTCGGCACCTTCCATCGTTCCGTAGGCAAGCGTTGAATGTGCTGAGCAACAAGTCAGGACAATGGTAATAGACGAGCCGCAACACCTCAGCTGGAACACCTTCTGGACCTGGAGCCTTCCTCGCTTTCAATGAGAGGAATGTCTCCTCCAGTTCCGGCTGTGTGAAGAGTAGACACTCGACTGCTGTTTCACCATAGACGCGTCATGTATACAAGGCTTCCGTAGGGCACTAAGCTTCCGCATAACTAGCTTGTAGCCAAGCCCTACGAATCCTTGTGCACATTGTCCACTAGGTCTTGCCAGCAGCGAGCCTTGCTATTGTTGATCAATTTGCGAAGGCCTTTCCTGGCCGACTTATATGCTGCCACCTGGTTGCATGCCTCGTCACAGTTCCGCGCCTGTTGAGCCTCACGTCGAAGCTTATGACACTTCCTTCGCTTTTCAGCGATTTCAGTTGACCACCAGTACACTGGGGGCTTGCCATGCCGTGTTTTTCTACGGGGCATAGATGCGCAGCAAGCAGTCGTAATGATGCTCATAGTAGAGTTCACCATGTCTTGAGCTGCAAGTTCTTCCATCCCCTCTGAAGCTTCTTGCAGCGGCTCACCTACTGTGTCCATCCTTCCGATGTTCCATCCAATTGTAGAAAGCCGAGAACACGGACGTCGGGAGACAACATGACTTATCTCAAGCAGAGTGCACTGATGATCACTGGCTGAGTAGTCCTCTAATACTTTCCAACTGTGTATCCTCCGTACTAAGGACTCCGAGGCGAATGTCACGTCCGGTATGGTTCCCTCACAGCCAATACGGCGGAAAGTCGGCGTATTTCCGAAGTTTAGTACGACGAGCGCCGTCCTGGCCGCCATTTCCAGGATTCGTTTTCCCCGCGGATCCGTTTGAGGCATGCCCCATTCGATTGCTTTAGCGTTGAAGTCACCCCCAACGATCACTTTGCCCTCTGCGTTCAAGACAGCGCCCTCCAGAGCATTAAGCTTGGCTTGGAAAGATGATATCGACTCGTTAGGCGTTAGGTACACACTAAAGAAGGTGGTCCCTGAGCACCGAACCCACACGAAACCATCCCCCCGTCCACAACTCTCCGCTTGGATATCACTGTTCCGAACCCAGATGGCGGCAGTACTAGTTTCGTCAGAATGCCATAATGCAGGACTTTTATCATGGTGTTGCTCACTCAGCAGCAAGAAGTCGGCTTTCACGTCCCTCGCAAACTGCTCAAGCAGATTTTGGGTGGTTGAACTGCGGTGTAGGTTTAGCTGCAGGATACGGGTCATCGAAGTTCTAATTTTGCCTTGGCTAGGGCTTCCTGGAACACCCGGCGTTCTCCTGATCCCAAGACGTGTCCAAAATCAGGTCTTGGATCAGTGTCCTTGCAAAGAATACAGTGTGCCTCCTTCGTACACTCTTTTCTTTGATGTCCCATTTCACCGCACTTGTAACATAGGGAGCTCCTATCGGGTCCTTTGCATACTTGTGTGGTGTGACCATAGCCAAGGCATTTGAAATATTGAAGAGGCGTTACTCTTCGCCGTATCCTACAGACAACCCACCCTATTCTTACTTTGCCCTTGTTCAGGAATTGTTCGGCGTCCTTTTCGGTCAAGTTAACTATGGCCATGCGTTGTCCCCTATTGTTTTCTGGTGTCAGTCTCGTTTTGATCCTTCCCACGCTAAGGAACTCCCTTTTGATGCCCTCTTCTACCTCGGTCAGATCGTCACGCAGTCAATGGCTCTTATTTCGATCGTTGTCATCGGCTCGAGCGGGGCTATAGTTGCGCTTTTGCCGAGGACTTTCTTTACTGCGTCGCAGAATGCTTCCTTATTTTCGGCCTCTGCTCCGAATTCCACCAGTATGTGGCCCGGCCGCGTTGGTCGTACTGCTTTAATGGTTGTGTTGGTGTCTTTGGGCCTTACGTTTCGCCTGATGTCCCGCAGCACCTCCGCGTAGGATCGGCCATCTAGCGGTTTTACGAGCAGTGCCTGCTGTCGGGGTCTTCGTCGGGGCTTCTGCCTCTCCTGTTTTGCATCAGGTCCTTTTTCTGATTGGGCGTCCGTGCAAACTTTACTTTCTGGCACTTTTTGAAGGAGTTTCTTTGCGGCTTTCTTCGTAAGCACTATCTGGAACCCGTGATCTGGTGCTCCACGCCCATCAAGTGCCTCTTCCTTCCTTCTTTTAACCCGATCTCCTTCGATTGGGCTAGACGCCATTCTTGTATTGACTTTTAATGGTGGAGCTACCTGCATATCGCCTTTAGATTTCGGCCCAAGCGCCTCTTTAGCCTTCTGTTCGTCTTCTGCCCTTAACCAGCTCCTCCGATAGTGCCCTATGAGATCTAGCAGCTCCTCTAGTTCAAGGAGCCCAACCTTTACTGCTTTGCTGATTTTTGGGGAGTCGCATGCAGATTGTATTCTTTTCAGAACATCTTCCGCTTTTCGGAATAGCCTTTCTTCTTCGTATCGCTGGGCGGCAATTGTATTTTGCAACCATTCTTGGGAGAGGTTATCGCGTTCCGTTTCCGAATGCAGTACTTACGCCACATTTTCGACGTTGGCGGTGCAATCACACAACGTCGCTTTATTTGTCTGGTCACTCGTTGCTTTTCGTGCCGTAGTCTTCTCGTTGGCTTCAGGATGTTTCTTTACTATGTCGGGATTTGCAATCCTTGCATCGGTCGCTTCGGTAACGATCGCAGCAGTGACAATCGAATTTTCGGTGCTCTTTATATTATCTTCCACCGCTCGAACACCTGAAGCGTACTGCAGAGTTTCCCGCTTTTCCTTAATAGGACACTTTGGCGTTCGCATAATTTTTGTGCTGCGCCCGAACGCCGTAGGAATCTCAGTCTGAACCAGACTGTCTGCTAATCTCCGTTTTTCATCCGTCTTCATTGTCATTGTGTTGTATTATTCGTCGTTTTTGTAATGGTTAGTACCACTTTCGATGTACTGTTAACATCGTAGCTGCAACCGCTGGTTTCGTCATCGTTTTTATTATTTTTTATTTCTTCTTTTGAATTTTTTTTATCTTTTTTATATGTTTTTGTTTTCTCCAGTTTTATTGGGTCCCCCCTCGGAGCCGCTATCTCCGTTCGTGTGTGTAGTCGCCTTTTTGGTACCATGGTTATCTTTGCAGAGCAGGGAGGCCATGCGAGGGTTGGCACAAGCCCTTATGGGGACAAGTGCTAATCGGAAGTCCATCTCAACCGAACCTACACCACCAACCCAACAGTGCGAACTTCGAACGTACTTCGAGGCCTGCCAAGGTTTTACCGGAACGGAGACGGTATGATAGTTGAATTGGAGCCGTTCACACACGAGTGTCACCTCGGCGCTACTGTGCAAAGCAACTAGGTCCAAAACCATCATATCCCTCAGCCCAAAGCATCAATTCCAGTTCGTTGTCCAAAGCTAGCCTCCAAGAGTGCTCTTGTCGACCGGCATTCCCTCTGCGGGAATTTTCTCGGGTACGTGGGGGCGGAACTCCCCAAAGAATGCTAGCCTCCAAGAGTATTCCTGTCGGCCAGCATTCATCCTGCGTACTAACACATTAAATGTAGGATAAAAGTTCAGTGTTGTGTTAAAATTATAAATAATTTTTTAATAGTATTGGTTGGTTTTTTCTCCTTTTTTCAATCAAATCGTAAAATATGTAATAATCTTAATTATTTTGAATTTGTAACGTTTTTTTGATCAAATGTGTTTAACTCATAGCGTATAAATTTAGAGAGCCATTTAGGCCATTATGTGTTGGTATTTTTATTGTTTGAAATTTGGTTTATATTCTTTTAAAATTTATAACGATTAATTTTTGACTTCGTTCCTCCACCTCAGCACCAGTGAAATTTACTTTGTTTTCTCCTATTTTACGATCTAGCGAATAAAAATGAACTTATTTATATAAACTATCGAATTTGACTAGCAAATATTTAATTTTAAAAGTCATTTTTGTTATAAGTATTTTTAGCAAAATGCACGTAAACTTCTAGTTGAAAATGAACCAAGTATTAGCTACCGATGCAGTGAATGAATGTTCGAAATGAAATGTTACTATTTATTGTATCTTTGATTTTATTTTTCAATTTAATTACTAATGTACATAATCGGATTCTAATTTTAAGACCAAGACAATATGAAGCCAAACAGCACGGATGATAGCAACGTCGATCAATTTCTAAAAACAGCCAACTATGAAAGCACAGTAAAGCAACTTGACATTTATTATGGACTAGGTAAACTTTTCAAAGTACTGCAAATATGTTTTAACTTTTATTTTTAGTTAAACGGCAGCTACTTCAATATCAAAGCCCCATTACTGGATTATTTCCAGTAATGTCTACGGACCAAGAAGTAGGCAGTATTCGAGATAGCGTTTATGCAGCTGCTGCAGTTTGGAGTCTTTATCAGGCTTACCGA
The DNA here is from genome assembly GCA_963969285.1 of Odontomyia ornata. Classification (NCBI taxonomy): domain Eukaryota; kingdom Metazoa; phylum Arthropoda; class Insecta; order Diptera; family Stratiomyidae; genus Odontomyia; species Odontomyia ornata. The sequence goes on from OZ017740.1 coordinate 201,882,148, forward strand.
AGAATAGATGATGATCGCGGTAAATCATACGAATTGGGGCAATCCACAGTCAAATGTATGAGAGGTATTCTGGAGTGCTGGATTAAACAAGCTGCACGAGTGGAGCTGTTTAAGAAACACCAATCAAACCAATATGCTTTACATTGCAAGTTTCATCTTCATTTGGGTGAAGAAATTTACTCTGACGAAAAATACAACCACCTTCAAATCGATGTTGTATCGATTTATATTATATTTCTTGTTCAAATGATTACATCTGGTCTCCAAATCATTTATACTCAGGTAAGATGATAAATTACTTCTATTTCATACATGCATTCAATTTATTACTAATTTTAAATGGACAAGCATTAAAAGCTGTTAAATTACGGATAGCTGTTATAATCTCGCTTGCGCTTCATGTGACATGCGGAGCGTGATAATTACTCCGCGGATTCTTAGTGTACTAAAGTCATACTCCGAGTTACGGCCAATATTGCCTGTTGATCCTTATCGGATTTGAGAATCATGTCTTGAATGTCTTTGAATCTAATTTGATTCTTGATAACACGTCTGCATTTGTGTTCATTTTCACTTTTTTTTTTACATAATTTCAAATTCATAGTCATATATGTCTAGTGGTATGCCTGTCATTTTGGATGATGGGTTGTTGTGAGTAAATAAGTATATAGAGGGTCTATGGTCTGTAATACCAATGAATTTTTCTCCGAATAAATATGACATTAACAAAGTTTATTGCCCAGTTTGAAGCCACAATCTTTTTTCTATTATTAGTTTGTTTATTTCACTTTGATCAAAGTCCTAATTGCATATGATATTGGTAGATCTTTCCCAATTTCACCTTGTGACAAGATGATATATGCTTTGGGCTCGCGGACATGATGGTTTGGACCTCATCAAATCAAATCATTAAATATGTAATAATCTTAATTAATTTGAATTGGCTATGGTTTTTTTTTGATCAAATGTGTTTAACTAATAACGTATAAATTTAGAGAGCCATTTGGGCCATTAAGTTTTCGTATTATTATTGTTTGGAATTTGCTTTAAATTATTTTAAAATTTATAACTAGTATTGAATAAAGCACTTTTGACTTTGACTTTGAAGTTCGAATCCAAATTTTCACTATTGGACGTTCCGATGCCAAAAAGACGTCGTACCACTCGAAGCGAAGAAAATATCGCAGCCGTAAGTGCATCGATTCAAAATGAGCCAAATCAGTCGATGCCACGTCGTTCTCAAGAACTGGGCATCGCTCAAACGACACTGTGTCGTATTTTGCAAAAATAGCTTACATGGTTACAAGATCAAATTGACTGAAGAACTAAAGCCACTTGCTTATTCGAAAGGCCGAAACTTCTCCAATTGGGTTCTGGCAAAGCTTGAAGAAAATGAACAATTTTATCGAAAAATCATCTTCAGCGATGAAGCATACTTCTGGCTCAATGGCTTCGTTGATAAGCGAAATATTGGTCGGCAACAAATCCACATGTGCTTTTTGAGAAACCGTTGCATCCGCAAAAAATTCCTGTTTGGTGCAGTTTTCA
>OZ017740.1:201886395-201971395 GCA_963969285.1 Odontomyia ornata
TTCTTAAGATTTTTCGTGCGTCTGTCTCTGTTAGTTTACATGGTCGACCACTCCTAATTTCGTTTTCCACCTGATTATTTTTTCTGAACCGTTTCACGATATCGAAAACTGTCGAACGACTTCTTCCAATTATTTTTGATATTTCAGAAAAGGATTTATTCTCTTCATACAACTTTATTATAACTTTTCTTTCATGTATACAGGTTTCTTTGCGATTCTTAGCCATGTTTAACTTTCTTCACTTAAAACTGACAAGTAAATGACTGATATCAGAAAAACACATATCAATATATAATTAGGGGAATTCCCTTTTAAACTCGGAAATGAAAAGAAAAGAATTGCTCCAAACTTCAATGACTAATTTCACACTTTTCAAAATGTCCGATTACTTTTGTCCACTTGATGCAATGTGAATTTGAATTAGTTGTTAATTTTCTTGTGAAAATCTTTTTATTTCTGTTTTATTTTTTTGTGCAATTAATTGAGAATACAAGTAACTTTTATATAAGGGAAAAATTTTTATTTCATTTCAAAGCTTATGCTCGTAAAAGTATTTTATTGCTTGTTTCTTGTATTGTCCGATCACTTTTGGCCACCTCTGTATATATATATATGTATGTATATATATATATGTATATATATATATATATATATATATATATATATATATATATATATATGTGCATATATATTTATATTTATATATATATATATATATATATATATATATATATATATATATATATATATATATATTTATATATATATATATATATATATATATATATATATATATATATATATATTTATATATGTATATATATATATATATATATATATATATACTTATATATGTATATATATATATATGTATGTATATATATATATATATATATATATATATATATATGTATATATATACATATATATTTATATATATATATATATATATATATATATATATATATATATATATATATATGTATATATATACATATATATTTATATATAAATTTATATATATATATATATATATATATATATATATATATATATATATATATATATATATGTATATATATACATATATATTTATATATAAATTTATATATATATATATATATATATGTATATATATATATATGTATATATATATATACATATACTCGTATATATATATGTATATATATATATATATATATATATATATATATATATATATATATATATATATATATATATATATATTTATATATACATATATATTTATATATAAATTTATATATATATATATATATATATATATATATATATATATATACGAGTATATGTATACGAGTATATGTACATATATATATATATATATATATATATATATATATATATATATATATATATATATATATATATATGCATATATATAGTTACATGTGCAATAATTCAGCGAGCTACTGTCGAAATTGTTTTCGCAACTATTAAGAACAGCATGATCAACAAACGAATGTACTCGAAAGCACAAGAGCCCACCAAGCATGATCAATATCGGAAAGTGAAGTCGCTGCGGCCATGCAGAATTGCTCGAATATTCCAGGTAGTTCTCGTCAGAACATTCGCCAATGTACGAAAAATGGATTGAATGACTAGAGACCCTATATAAAGCCGAGCTGAATGAATGGGGAAAATATTAAAACCGCGATAGTAAAACTGCGATAGAGTGGAGTGTGAAGTAAAGGCGATATTGATTGATAGAGTGGAGTGATTTTCGTGATACCGACAGTTGAAATAAAAATTGATAGACAAGTTGTAAAATAGTGAAATCAATTATTGTGCATTCTTAATAAATAAACTCTTTTAACTTAAATTGAAAGATGGTGCGTTTTCACTTTCTCGAAACATTAAAATTATCGGCCGCGAACCATAACACGCGGCAGTGGTGTCGAGAAGTGAGAAAGAGAACATCAAAAGTGAAAACTTATGAACATTATTTTAAAAATGCACAATAGTGAAATGTAACGTGGAAACTGGTGGAAAAAAAAATAAAAGCCGAAATAATAAAAATACCACGAAGCTAAACATTTAAAAAATTAATGAATTTACCACGTCGGAGTTTATGGGAGAAGCAGAAACGCCAAAATTAAAAGAACCAGAAGATACACTGATGCAAATGTTGTTGCTGATGCAGCAAGAGCAGCGACAACAGTCTTTCAATTTAACTGCTTTAACAATCGCTGGACCAACAAGCAATCGAAATCAAGGCAAATTTTCAAAAACAGTCAACCGAAATAAAAGCAGAGCTCGGTAGTCTGAACAAACAAATTAAATGCGTCGGTAGTCTGAACAAACAAATTAAATGCGTCGAGGAAAAGGTTTACCAGGTGAGCCAGGTCGAGGAGAGATTCAACAATGAGATAGAAAAAGTGTAAAAGGAATTGGAAGCAGCGAAGGCAATAGTAACCACCTCACCAGCCCCGCTTATAACCGCAGCGCAAAGCACATCCAGAAATGTTAAAGCACCAATATTCGACGGGCAAACGGTCTGGAGTATTTCCAAAACCCAGTTTGAAGCCGCCGCTAGGACCAATCACTGGAATGAGCAGGAACGAGCAACTGCATTAATTCTTGCTGTAAGAGGCTCAGCTGCAGACTATCCCCGTTGGGTTACACTCAAACCCGGCTGCTATATTGAAAGCGCTCGACGTGCGTTATGGAAGCGTCATCTAAAGCAGATTTATCGGTCGCAGCTACGGCATCGGATTCATAAGTCTCGCGAAACCGTACAGCAGCTAGCCCAAGACATTGAGCGACTGGCACTTTTGGCTTACCCAGCGTACGACCCGGAACATCGAGATGACCCAGCAACAGAAGCATTCATCAACGCATTAAAGGGTCTGAACAAGCCGTGCGTTTAGCTCAAAAGCAAACGGTTAAGGACCCATTGGCTTATAGTCTGAACTTTGACGCAGCGAAAAATGTGAGTCGTACCACTGCCCGAGTTCGGGAGGTAGTGACAGGCGAGTGCAGGTGTGAGCACATGGAAATTAAACGAGAGCCGCAGGCAAATGGTGCGCCTAGATGCTGGAATTATAGTGAGAAGGGGCACTTGCAAGGAGATTGCAAGAAGCGAAGAAAACCGAGTTATTGTCCAGGAAGGAGAAGATCCAGGCCGAGTCATGAGCCCAGAATGGAAGCCCTTCAAACTGACGGGGTCAACTTCGTGGGGCAAAGTTTTGCTAGGAGGAGCGACGTCCCCAGCACTACCATTACCGTGTCAAGACTACATCGAGGAGAAACAGACTTATGCCTTCCGAGTCAAGATGACGGAGAAAATTTCACCATAACAATCGACACTGGTGCAACCCGATCGATTATTCGACCAGACATAGTGAGGCAACAACTACTTCACAAGGGCAGGATTTTCTCACTACCGACAGCTTCGGGAGAAACTGCACCTATCCATGGAGAGGTCAACCTCCAGATACAGGTGGGAGACCTTGTGTTCCGACATAATTTTCTGGTCGCGAACATTATGGATGACTGCATTCTCGGAATGGATTTTCTGCGACCACATGCAATCACGTTAGATTTGGGCAAACTGGTATTGAAATAGCAGAATGTCGAAGTATTGGTGGAGGATCCCAGCGTCCAAATTCCCAAGATGAATGTAGTAGTATGTACCGACACAGATGTACCGAGATCTTCCGAGAGCATTGTATGGGCCAAGCTTGATGATGATTCTGGAGACCACCGATCTTATCTGATAGAGCCAACGACGTCGGCACTGCGCAGTTTGATTGTAGGACGAAGCCTGGTAAGATCTGTAAGGAACGGATACGTGCCAGCTAGAGTCCTTAACACCGCAGACTCAACCACCAGCATCAAAGCGGGAAAAGTCATCGGCAGCTGTCAGCTTGTTTCCACCATCACCTCTTTGGAAGCCACTCACGACCATCATTGGAAAAGGAGGCAAGACGCAGACAAAGCCCGGGAATCCACGTCTGCAGTATTGAAGCAGACCAAATTGCCCGTGCAGCTATTCAAGAAAGCTTCTGATCTGGTCAACAAGTAAAGTGACATCTTCTCAACAAGCCCGGATGACCAAGGCCGAACGAGTATGGTAACTCACGTCATAGATACACAGGAAGCCAAGCCGATTCGACAAGCACTGAGACGTCTTCCTATAGCCAAACAAGGAGAAGTGAGCGCACTGATCTCGGACATGGAAAAACAAGGTGTTCTGTCAGTCCATGGGCCGCGCCTGTAGTTCTAGTAAAGAAAAAGGATGGTAGCACTCGTTTTTGTGTCGACTATAGGCAGCTTAACATGGTGAATTCGATACAACTATGGGCTGTATGAAATTTTTGACCAACCGGAGGTCTCTACGATTTTAAGACGGTGGAAGCTACAATGGGCTGGACACATGAATCGAATGGACGAACAACTTATACCCAAAAACGTATTCGCTGTGAGAACTGAAGGGCGGAGACCAGTGGGGAAACCGAAGAAAAAGTGGTCTGACTCGATCGACAAAGACAGTTCATCGCTGCTCGGATTTTGGAATTGGAGGACGCGGTCAATGGACCGAGACAGGTAGAGGCACTATTTGCGGGAAGCGAAGGCCTGAGAGGGCCTGTAGTGCTACGAAGAAGAAGATGGACCTTTATAGGGTTGAGTTTGAGAACTATGAATACGTGGTCCGCGTATAAACAAGAGTTCTGGTCCTTTTAGACGAAAGTTTTGCGTTGATTATTTGAATTTACTCCAACTATTATGTATAAAATTCTGTATTCGACTCACTATAATTTCATTAGAAATTTTTGGTTGAGAAGAATCGATAAGGAAATCACCAGGAATACAAATGTTCCCACCATAAACCATCATTGCTAGAGTGAAATCCAATAATTTGTAAAGCGAAGTACGAAGTCCAAGCAGAACCATAAGTAGTGCTTTGCACCACGATTCCTGTTTATTAGAAAGGAGTGCGCATTTCAAAAAACGATGCCACCGCTAAAGTAAACCATTAGTTGCTGGATGATAAGGTGAACGATCGTTTACGCTTGAAACCTAATTTGATACTTAGCTCCTTGACTAAATAAGATTCAAATTGAGGACCCTGATCAGTAATAGTAAGTTTCGGTACTACAAAACGGGAAACCCAGTTTGTACAGACTGATTGTACAATGGATTGTGCTGAAGCATCTCGCATTAGAATGGCTTCCGTCCATTTTGTCATACGACCGATAATTGTTAAACAATATTTACATTGATTGACCATAGGAAAAGGTCCGATTATATCATTGTGAATAATTTCGACCCTTTCCGTTGGTGTATCGAACGAACATAAAGGCGAAAAAAACGTCTCTTGTGATACCTTATCTTTAATATCCGCCCTGATTTTATTCCATAAAAATTTAGACGTGATTAATTTGGTTGTGGCTTTAATTCCTGGATGATGTAAATCATGAATTTGATGGAAAACCTGTTGTCTGAATTGTTGAGGGATAAATGGTCTATTAAATTTTGGCTGTGATAACAAAAAAGTTTAGGGAAGAATTTGAAATAGCGATTTCTTTAAAGCGAAATGAAGGATTTTGAAGGAGAGAATGTAGCTCAGCATAATTTTACTGGGTTCAGGCAATTTCTTTAAAATCAAGGGATGATGGCAACTCAACCGCTTCTATTCTAGATAGAGTATCAGCGACTAAACTGTTGTTATTAGATATGTATTTAATAACTGTAGAAAATTGTGAAATATAGTTCAGTTGCCGAGTCTGTATTGGAGAAGCCTTTCGGGATTTTGTTGAAAAGCATACACTAGAGGTTTGTGATCAGTGAATACAGTAAACTGCCGACCTTCTAATAAATGGCTAAAGTGCTTAATGGAATAGTAAATAGCTTAAAGCTCTCTATCGTAAGCACTGTATTGAATTTGTGATGGCTATAATTGAACAGAGTAAAATCCGAGAGGATGCCAAATATCAATTTTCTGTTGTATGACTCCACCTATAGCAAAATTTAAACTGTAGTAACGTGGCTTGGAAAAGTTGCTGTTTTCATTTTTCAAATGCTTCATTAGCAGGAGTATCCTATTCGATTTTTCTATTACCTTCCTTCTTGTTACCGTTAAGCAATTTAATCAAATGGCTATGGACATCCGCGGTGTTTTGAATAAACCGACGATAAAAATTAATTATACAAGAAATCGTCTTAACCGCTGCACTGTTTCTGGTTTCGGAAAATTTTGAATAGCCGAGACACGTTCTGGACAAAGTTTAATACCTTGTGAGCTAGTGTAATGACTGAGAAATTTAATTTCACAAAAATACATTTTTCCAAAATAAATGTTAAAACAAAGTCCTGTAGTCTTGTAAAGAGTGTATGCAAATGAGTAAGATGTTCATTTTCGTTTTTAGATGCAACTAAAATGTCGTCAAGATATGCGAAACAGAACGGCAAATCTCTAAGGATATTGTTGATAAACCTTTGGAATGTTTGCGCAGCGTTACATAATCCAAAGGTCATTCTCGGGAATTTGAACAATCCAAAAGGTGTGCAGATTACCGTCTTTTAGTTGCATACAGGTAATTTGTAACATTATGAATATGCGGAAGTGGATAATTGTAAGGTAAAGTGATGCTGTTTAATCGTCGATAATCGCCACATGGTCTCCATTCGCCATTTTTCTTTTTAACAAAATGTAATGGGGAAGACCATGGGCTTTTTGATCCACAACAAATACCTGACGCTATCATCTTACCAAAATTCCTCTTAGCGCCCGACAATCTTTCCCCACTTAATCTTCTGACCTTAGAAGAAATGGGATGTCCAGATGTAATGATTTGTTGAGTAACGGAATGTTGAATTGGCTTAAGTGTACAATCGTCCACAATGATATCTCCAATTTAATATTGTTATCAACAGAAAGCAAGATTGCCAAAGACTTGTAAAGTGATTACAAAATTTTGGCTTTACTAGATAACTTTTTAACGGATAATGAGTGATCTACGTTTAATGTCAATAATAAGGTCGTATTTCCGTAAAAAATCAGCACCAATGATAAGTTTGATTGCATCAGTAATAATAAAATTCCATGTAAGATTTCTTTTTGGGCCAAAACTAACAGCAATGGACTTAAGACCGTAAGCTTTAATTTTAGTGGCATTAGCAGCTATTAGGTAAAAATTGCAATTTGGGAAAGAAAATGTATTATTCTTACAAGGAAGAACAGAAACATCTGATCCTGTATCAATGAGACATGTAAATCTTGATAAGGGGGCAAAAATTTATGGCAGTTATTATCAACGACCGTTTGCGAGGATACACCCATTAGTTTAAAGATTGGTCTTGATTTAATGAGACGCTGGAAAACTTGGAGGGTTGTTTACATTTACGCGCTTTTGTGGCAACATTTTTGTGATAAAAACAAATATTAAAATCATTACTTCGAGGAGTTCTAGATCTAGAACCTCTTTGAAAACGATTTTTAGTATCAGAACTTCTAGATCTGTTGATTGAAACTAATTGTGTCTTTTATGAATGTACTTCCATTGAAAGATTTGCTATTGATTGAGTAAGTTCCTTAAGCATAAGCAGCATAAGAACTTACATCACTTGGGGGGGACTTCAACGCTAAAGCAATCGAATGGGGCATGCCTCAAACGGATCCGCGGGGAAAACGAATCCTGGAAATGGCGGCCAGGACGGCGCTCTTCGTACTAAACTCCGTAAATACGCCGAATTTCCGCTGTATTGGCTGTGAGGGAACCATACCGGACGTGACATTCGCCTCGGAGTCCTTAGTACGGAGGATACACAATTGGAAAGTATTAGAGGACTACTCAGCCAGTGATCATCAGCTCATTCTGCTTGAGATAAGTGATGTTGTCTCCCGACGTCCGTGCTCTCGGCTTTCTGCAACTGGATTGAACATCGGAAGGATGGACGTCGAGAGGTTCGTCGAGGTGCTCGCAGCAGGTGAACCGATGAAGGAGCTTCAGAGGGGACGGAAGAACTGGCAGCTCAAGACGTGGTGAACTCAATTATGAGCATCATTACGACTGCTTGCAACGCTTCTATGCCCCGTCGAAAACCCCGGCACGGAAAACCCCAGTGTACTGGTGGTCAACTGAAATCGCTGAAAAGTGAGGGGAGTGACAAGCATCGACGTGAGGCTCAACGGGCGCGGAACAGTGACGATGCATGCAACCGGGTGGCAGCAGATAAGTCGGCCAGTAAAAGCCTTCGCAAATTGATTGACAATAGCAAGGCTCGCTGCTGACAAGACCTAGTGGACAATGTGAACAAGGATCGATGGGGCCTTGGCTACAAGCTAGTTATGCGGAAGCTTGGCGCCCTACGGAAGCCTTGCATACATGATGCGGAAAAGATGGATGAGATAGTGCTTTAGACCAGGACGTTCTACTATCGATGCGATTATAGGGGTCGTGAGCGCGGTCCGGAAGAAAAGGGCACATAGTCGGACGAAGCGACGGATCATCCTGTTTGTGACACTCGACGTCAGGAACGCCAACTCTGGGTGGATATTGTGGATTCGCTGGAAAACCCTGTTCAAGTTCCAGAATATCGAATGCGGCTTTTGAGGGACTACCTAAAGGACCGAAACTTGCTCTACGACACGACACAGGGCCAACGAAGGATGGCTGTTACATCGGGTGTTGCCCAGGGATCTATCCTTGGTCCGGACCTATGGAACGTGTCTTACGACGGGCTGCTGAGACTTGAGATGCCAGATGAGTCGCGCTTGGTAGGCTATGCGGATGATGTTGCAGGTCTGGTCGCTGGACGCACCGTTGAACAAGCGCTACTTAGGCTAAGAATGCTAATGAGCCGAGTGAGGGACTGGATAACTGCTCGCGGGTTCAGTCTAGCACTTGAGAAAACCGAAGTGGTCATCTTGACAAAAAAAAAAAGAGAATCCCCAGAGTAAGGATGATCAATATTGGCGACTTACGAATCGAATCGAAGGCATCGGTGAAGTACATGAGGCTACTGATCGACTCGAAGATGAGTTTCTCTGAGCAAATCAGGGCAACGGCTGAGAAGGCTGCTTCGGGAGTATCGGCTCGGAGTCGACTATTGGCCAACGTATAGGGATCCAGCCCATTAAGAAGACGCCTCTTGATGAGTGTTGTACGGTCAGTGCAGTGAATTGCACGAAGGGTAGGTGGACTGCGCGCCACATCCCGGATGTGAGACCGTGGCTAAATCGAAGGCATGGTGAGACTGACTTCTATCTGATGCAGCTTTTGAGCGGGCACGGTTGTTTTCAGTCTTACCTGCACAATATTGGTAAGTCACGGTCTCCCGATTGTCGGTTTTGCCCACGAGAGGTGTAGGTAGTAAAGTGTAAAGTGGTGATCTCTTCAAAGTTCAACTACAAAAAAATTTTATAAGGTATTTAAGGGGGGGTCTCCCCATATAGGAGAGTGACCCCCCGAAAAAAAATTTCATTGAAGGTAGCCGATATGGGTATCAATGGGTCTTGATGAGAACTTTTCAAAACAGGTCTTAGTTTGGCAAAATTTGCTTCGAGGGGCGCACAGGGAGGGGAAATACACGAAAAATTTGTGACCCCCCTCGCGATTGGACACCTGTGATCCAAAAAATCTGAAAAAAATCAGGGATGTAGGCCTTGGTGAGTACAACAACAACAAATACGTGAGAAGTCGCAATTCGCTCAACTTTGTTAGTAATAGTATGATTTATCGATTTTATGTTTTCTTGAATAAAATCTTAACGCTACCCTTGAATTCAATGAAATTCAGTACGTAGATGTCTGTTTATAAGATTGATCTATCCTGAAAGTTTCATAAAGATTGAATCATATTTAGCGATGTTATAGCGGTTTGAATTTTCCTGTATTACTATGGAACAATATGCGCTGCATTTATTACTATGGCAACATATGGCTATGGAACAACATGCACTTTTTACCGACTCAGACACTACAGTTTTGCTAGGATTTGCATGAAAATTTCAGGAATGATAGGTGTCATGTATATCTTTGGGAATCGGTTCTGCTAGTGGTATCAGTAATCGTAAAACAATAAAGTGGCTGTTTTAAATGCGAAGATTGAACAATTTTGAGTTATTTTTTCCCAACTTCAACGTTTAAGGTGCATGTTTTGAACACGATTCAATTAGATGAATGACTGAAGATGAGTACCTAAAATTAATGCTCATAAGTGATACAAGTCTAGGATTCGAAAAATTGGCCATTAATCGATGATAACAGTACAGGAGACTGGCCCCTGAAAAAAAAATTCATCAAACGTAGCCGATATGAGTATGAAACAAAAGTTTTCATGGGAGCTTTTCAAAACAATTGTTAAACTGTCAGTTTTTACTTCAGTGGGGGCACAGGGGGGAAATACATGAAAAATGTGTTTCCTCCGTCGCGGATGGACATCTGAAATAATTATCAAGGGAGATATTTATGAGTATAACAATACCAAAAACCTTAGAAGTCGAAATTCGTTCAACTTTGTTAATAATAGTATGATCTTCGTATTTCATATTTTCTCCAATAAAATCGTCTTTGAAATGTTTCTTGATTTGATTCGATCTGGTGACTGCATTTTGTAAATTGAATACAAAACCCCTCTGACATGAGCGTAGGTCTTTTTACCCAACTTGTTAGTTTTCATATCCATTAGCAGTTGTGACGAGAGATTATCTCCGAAAGTTAATTCAATTAAAACTTGTTTTAATTTCTTCGATTCTGAAATAGGTAGTCTATCTATTAAGGCTCGTTTAAAACTAGAATATGGATTGTTAGGTAGAGGTGCAGATATAAAATCACTTAAGATTCTGTAAATATCCTGATCAAGTGCTGAAAGCAAGTAATTAAACTTTGTTTGCTCTACTGTAATACCCGCCTGGTTGAAGTGGCTTTTCAGTTGAAGAAACCTTGTTTCCGGATATTGCATTAATGTATTGTGATGGAGTATTATTTGATTGAGTAGTCCGCGCGATCGAGTGGTTAGAGCACTAAGCCCATAAGCCGAAGGTCTCTGGTTCGAGTTTCGTTGGCGTCTTCGAGATTTAGTTCCAGTGATTCTTCGGACGGATTATAAGCCTGTTCAGTTATGATACGTGCTGGTTTAAAATCAGAACGTATCGCAGCTGGGTGGACGGACACACGGCCAAAGTGTGATAATGATCATATCACCGTGTGAAGTGCCGATCCATGCAATCATGGCAATGAAATACTCAAGCTATCTCTAAGCGAAGGCTCGAAAGTAGTGTGCTACGAAAAAAAAAAATTATTTGATTGGATGCTGGCAGAAGAAGTCGTTGACTATTGTTACGACTTCTATTATCGACACCGTCACCAACGTTGGTCGACTTAAGGGCGTCACTGAAGACATTCTGATTTTCAGTCATTATAAAATGATTTAAAAAAAATTTCTAAAATTCTCTAAGGGTACAGAGTGCCTTGAGGCCAGATATATCCACCAGTCTTTCTGTATTTTCTTCTTTCTTCTATTAATTTCTTACTTTCTTCTATTCGCAATCTTGATTTTCGACGATTGGTTCCCGATATGATCATCTAAAAAGGGTTTGAACATTCTTTAAAATAGTATAGTGTGTGTGCTTCAGCAGTACATATACTAATTAAAAATTTCACTTTAATAAATAATAATAATTCATCACACAACAATCCAAATCCATCATCGTAACGGAATATGAGGTGATATGCTAATATCATGCTCAACCATGTGATTATTACCGAATTTTTAAATTAGTACTCATCACAGCTGGGTGGGCCGGTAGTCCGACAGCAGCATCAAGCTCAATTCGATGCCGCCGCTTGAACTTGGGAGCGGTAAGTGGAGTGTGCACTCACCCACTGCTTCACACCAACGACTCGTATAATAAAGGCGGGCTGAAATCCTTGCATTCAGTACTGTCAAACGACGGTGGCCACGAGTCCCTTTAATTGTATATATTGGATATCCCAATGAGGCTTGAGTTATGTCCCCCTTGAATTATATAAATTTGATATCCGAACGAGACTATTTGCTTTAATATCTATTGTTTCCAAATAACCCATCACTTAAGCTGCTACTAATAAATGAGATGCAACATTCTGGATTCATCACAAATTTATTGTTACAGAAAGATAAGCAAATAATTCAATCGACACAATTAAGCGATAACGAAAACATTAAAAATCAATACTAATTTTCATGTTACCGATAAAACAAGATTGAAATACTCAAATGTTTCTTGTTGAAAAATTAAATGAATTGACTTGAATCGAAAAAATTCTTAAGTTCATTTGTGTTGGAGAATTCAAACGTAATTGCAAAAAATCATAGGTTACTTTTTTAGGGTGTTGTAAAAAATTTTTACAAAACCCTACTAAAATCGCGTCCTGTCCGTCTGTCCGTCCGTCCGTCCGTGTGTCACAGCAGTTTTTCTCGGAAACTACTTAAGCTAGAAACATCAAATTTTGTATGTAGGTGTAAAGTGGTGTTCTCTTCAAAGTTCAACTACAAAAAAATTGGATAAGGTATTTAAGGGGGACCTCCCCATATAGGGGAGTGACCCCCCGAAAAAAACTTTCATTGAAGATAGCCGATATGGGTATCAAATGAAAGGTCTTGATGAGAACTTCTCAAAACAGGTCTTAGTTTGGCAAAGTTTGCTTCAAGGGGCGCACAGGGAGAGGAAACACACGAAAAATTTGTGTCCCCTCCCCTCGCGATTGGACACCTGTGATCCGAAAAATCTGAAAAAAATCAGGAATGTAGGTCTTGGTGAGTACAATAACAACAAATACGTGAGAAGTCGTAATTCAGTCAACTTTGTTAGCAATAGTATGATTTATCGATTTTATGTTTTCTTGAATAAAATCTTAACAGTACCCTTAAATTCAATGAAATTAAATACATAGATGGCTAATTATAAGATTAATCCATACTGAAAGTTTCATAAATATTGAATCATATTTAGCGAAGTTATAGCGGATTGAATTTTCCTGTATTACTTTGGAACAATATGCGCTGCATTTATTACTATGGCAACATATGGCTATGGAACAACATGCGCTTTTGACCGACTCAGACACTACAGTTTTGCTAGGATTTGCATGAAAATTTCAGGAATGGTAGGTCTTATGTATATCTTTGAGAATCGGTTCAGCTACTGGTATCAGTAATCGTAAAACAAAATAGTGGCTGTTTTAAATGCGAAGATTGAATAGTTTTGAGTTATTTTTTCCCAACTTCAACGTTTAAGGTGCATGCTTTGAACACTTGATTCAATGTAATGAATGAGTGAAGATGAGTACCTACAATTCATGCTCATAAGTGAAACAAGTCAAGGAGGCGAGAGAGAGCTCCTAGCAAAAGGGCTTTGTAACCATTCTAGGATTCGAAAAAATTGGCCATTAATCGATGATAACGGTACAGGAGAGTGGCCCCTGAAAAAAAATCATGAAATGTAGCCGATATGAGTATGAAACAAAAGTTTTCATGGGAGCTTTTCAAAACAGTTCTTAAACTGTCAGTTTTTGCTTCAGTGGGGGCAATAATTTTCAAGGGAGATATTTATGAGTATAACAATAACAAAAACCTCAGAAGTTGAAATTCGTTCAACTTTGTTAATAATAGTATGATCTTCGTATTTCATATTTTCTCCAATAAAATCGTCTTTGACATGTTTCTTGATTTAATTCGATCTGGTGACTGCATTTTGTAAATTGAATACAAAACCCTTCTGACATGAGCGTAGGTCTGTTTACCCAACTTGTTAAGGTTCATTTTGATTAAACTGCAGTAGACTGGTTTGTATTTGGTAGAGGGTTTGCGTCCAGAATTAAAATCATTAAAAATGTAAAATGAAATTGTTGTAAATGTAATTTAAATATTTTTGGAAGAGATGATGAAATAATATCAATACGAAATGTAGGAATGGAATGTAAAACATTTAAATCGACAACGCTGAAACAAATTAACGCGAATAAAAATGAAATGGATTAATAAAGACGATTTAATTAAAATTAATGACGTTTAAAATAAGCAAGGACCATTGCCATGATAATCTTCATATATATATATATATATATATATATATATATATATATATATATATATATATATATATATATATATACATTCGTCATTGGTCCCCGTCTATCTTCGCTCCGATTATTCGCCTCAGGACAGTTGATAGCCCAATATATTGAAGGCCTTTCAGCGACGGGTCCTGAAACGAATAATCGGAGCGACCCAAAACGGGGACCAATGGCGAATTCGATACTACCATGAGCTGTATGTTACGATTGTAAGACTGCGGAAGCTGCAATAGGCCGGCCACATGAATCGTATGGACGAATAACGGATACCCAAAAAGGTATTCGTTGGGAGAACTGAAGGCCGGAGACCAGTGGTAAAACCGAGGAAACGCTAATCTGACATGATCGACGAAGACAGTTCATCGCTGCTCGGATTTCGAAATTGGAGGACGCGGTCAATGAACCGAGACATTTGGAGGAGCTGTTTGCAGGAAGCGAAGGCCCGAGAGGGGCTATAGTGCTAAGAAGAAGCGAAGAAGAATATATATATATATATATATATATATATATATATATATATATATATATATATATATGTCTATGTTTATGTAAATATGTGTATATATATATGTGTATATATATATATATGTGTATATATATATGTGTGTATATATATATATATATATGTATGTATATATATATATATATATATATATATATATATATATATATATATATATGTGTATATATATATATATATATATATATATATATATATATATATATATATATATGTGTGTGTATATAGATATATATATATAGATATATATATATATATATATATATATATGTGTATATATATGTGTATATATAGATATATATATATATATATATATATATATATATATATATATATATATATATATATATTGTTACATGTACAAAGAATTCTGCGAGCTACTGTCGCAATAGTTTTCACAACCATTAAGAACATCAACAAAATGAATTTACTCGAAACCACGAGAACCTACCAAGCATGATCAACATCTGAAAGTGACGTCACCCCATTAATGAATCATTAAGCTGCTCGAATATACCAGGTACCTCTTGGCAGAACATTCGCTAATGTACGAGAAATGGGTTGAATAGGTAGAGACACTATATAAAGGCGAGCTGAATGAATGGGGGGATTCATTCATTACAACCGCGATAGAAAACTGCGATATAGTGGAAAGCGAAGTAAAGGCGATTGACTGTTTGAGTGCGAAGTGATTTTAAGTGGACAGTTGAAGTAGAAATTGATAGACGACTTGTAAAATAGTGAAAATTAAAATTGTGAAATAGTTAAATTAAAATTGTGAAATAGTTAAATTAATAATTGTGCATTTTTTGTAATTAAATAAACTCTTTTAACTTAAATTAAAAGACATTGCGTTTTCACTTTCCCGGAACATTAAAATTATTGGCCGTGAACCATAACACGCGACATTGGTATCAGAAGTGGGATAGAAAATTTTGAAAGTGACACAAACGTTTAAACATTAAAAAAAGAAAAATGCACAATAGTGAAATGTAACGTAGGAACTGGTGGAAAAATAAATAAAAGCCGAAATAATAAAAATAAATAATAACCACGAAGCTAGCATTTGAACATACATGAATTTTCCATGGCGGAGCGTAAGGGGGACGTAGAAACACCAAAATCAAAGGAGCCAGAAAATGCGCTAATGCAAATGTTAATGCTGATGTCATTCAGTTTAACTGCGAAGCTAGATGAACAATCAGCGAAGCTAAATGAACAGTCATCCAGTCTAACTGTGAAGCTAGATGAACAATCAGCGAAGCTAAATGAACAGTCATCCAGTTTAACTGCGAAGCTAGACCAGAAGCTGGACCAACAAACAGTCGAAATCAAGGCGAATTTGCAAAAACAGTCAACTGAAATAAAAGCGCTCGGTAGTCTGACCAAACAAATTAAATGCGTCGAGGAAAAGGTTTATCAGGTCGAGGAGAGAATGAACTATGAGATGGAAAAAGTGAAAAAGGAATTGGAAGCAGCGAAGGCAGTAGTAACCACCTCACCAGCCCCGCTTGTAACCGCAGCGCAAAGCTCGTCCAGAAATGTGCAAGCACCAATATTCGATGGGCAAACGGTCTGGAGCATTTACAAAATCCAGTTTGAAGCCGCCGCTAGAATAAATCACTGGAACGAGCAGGAACGAGCAACTGCATTGATTCTTGCTCTGAGAGGCCCAGCTGCCGAGCTTTTGCAGACGATCCCCGTTGATTTACACTCAAACCCGGCTGCTATATTGAATGCGCTCGACATGCGTTATGGAGGCGACCATTTGAAGCAGATTTATCGGGCACAGCTACGGAATCGGATGCAGAAGTCTGGCGAAACCTTACAGCAGCTTGCCCAAGACATTGAGCGACTGGCAATTTTGGCTTACCCAGCGTACGACCCAAAACATCGAGATGACGCAGCAACAGAAGCATTCACCAGCGCCTTAGAAGAACAGGAATTGCAACAAGCTGTTCGTTTAGCTCAAAAGCAAACGGTTAAGGATGCATTGGCTTATAGTCTGAACTTCGAGGCAGCGAAAAATGTGACTCGTACCACTGCCCGGGTCCGTGAGGTAGTGGCAGACGAGTGTAGGTGTGAGCGCGAGGAAAATGAGCGAGAGCCGCAGGCAAATGGTGCGCCTAGATGCTGGAATTGCGGTGAGAAGGGGCACCTGCAAAGAGATGTCCAGGATGGTGGAGATCCAGGCCAAGTCAGCAGCCTAGAATGGAAGCCCATCAAACTGAGGGGGCCAACTTCGTGGGGCGGACGTTGGCTAGGAGAATCAACGTCTCTAGCATCCCCGTCACTTTGTCAAGACTGCATGGCGGAGAAGCAGACTTGTGGCTTCCGGGTCAAGTTGACGAAGAACATTGCACCATCACAAGCGACTCTAGTGCAACCCGATCGATTATCCAACCGGACCTAGTGAGACCACCACTACTTCACAAGGGCGGAGTTCATGGCAATACTGACACCCTATCTCGTCATCCATGTCCAGCTAACTGCAAGCATTGCCAACGGGTTAAGGAAACGCAGCCGACCGTTGATCTGCGAGTGATCACGACCGAATTCTATGAAGGTTGGTCATCGGAGGAGATTCGAAATGCCCAGCTAGCCGATGCAGACATCGGACCATTGCTCGTATGGAAGGAGAGTTTCAATGCATGGCGCAACCCTGAAAAGCTATTGGGCACAATAGAACTCCCTTCAAGTGGAGGGTGGCGTACTCAAGCGAAAATGGGAAACGGCGGATGGCAGCTCCTATAGGATGCAAATTACACTTCCCAAAAGCCGAATCAACGATGTGGTTAAGGATCCTCGGGAGGCCACCTTGGTGTTAACAAGACCTTAGCGAAATTGCGAGAAAGATTCTACTGGCTCCACGCTCGAGAAGACGTAGAGGACTGGTGTCGCAGATGCACAATTTACGCTTCCGTCAAAGGCCCAAAGCGACGACTGA
The DNA here is from genome assembly GCA_963969285.1 of Odontomyia ornata. Lineage (NCBI taxonomy): Eukaryota > Metazoa > Arthropoda > Insecta > Diptera > Stratiomyidae > Odontomyia > Odontomyia ornata. Next base: position 201,903,964 of record OZ017740.1, read on the forward strand.
GAGGACAAATGCAAACCTATAACGTGTACCGTTTGAAAAGATTGCTGTTGACATCGCAGGACCTTTTCCTGAATCCGAATGGAAATCGAAATCGATACACGCTGGTTGTAGCCGATTATTTCAGCAAGTGGCCCGAGGTCTACCCCATTCCCAACCAGGAAGCAACTACTGTAGCCGAACAGCTAGTGTTAAATTGGGTCAGTAGGTACGGCGTACCTTGTGAACTACACTCAGATCAAGGTCGAAACTTCGAATCGCTAGTTTTTGGCGAAATGTGCGCGTTGCTGGGAATACGGAAAACGAGGACAACACCGCTGCATCCCCAACCCGATGGAATGGTCGAACGTTTCAACGGCACACTCAATAAACACCTGGCCAAGATGGTTGACGAGAACCAAAGGGACTGGGACCGACACATCCCACTATTTTTGATGGCGTACAGAGCTGCCGAACATGCATCGATGGGCCAGCCAAAGTCATTTTTGGAAAGACTATTCGTCTGCAGCTGATATAAAGTTCGGAACACCCCCCGAGAAACCCCAAACCATCACGGAGTACGCAAGTGAGCTAAGGCAACGATTGAACCAGATACATCGGACATTGCGAAAACACCTCGAATCGGCTACTGACCGCATGAAGACCAGGTATGATCTAAAGGCAAATTCTACTGGCTTCCAGCAAGATGACTTAACCCGCAGCGGCGAAAGGGTAGGTCTCCAAAGTTGCCACATAATTGGGAGGGACCATACCGAGTTACAAAGCGAATCAACGACGTCGTATACCGAATACAGGAACATCGTAAGCCAAGAGCCAAAATGAAAATCGTGCACCTGGACCGTCTTGCCCCATATTACATCCAGGGAGAATTGACTACAACTGGCGACACATCTTTTCGGGGCAAAAAGAACAGTTACATGTACAAATAATTCTGCGAGCTACTGTCGCAATTGTTTTCACAACCATTAAGAACGTCAACAAAATGAATTTACTCGAAACCACGAGAACCCACCAAGCATGATCAACATCTGAAAGTGACGTCACCCCATTAATGAATCATTAAGCTGCTCGAATATACGAGGTACCTCTTGGCAGAACATTGTCCAATATACGAGAAATGGGTTGAATAGGTAGAGACAATATATAAAGGCGAGCTCATTACAACCGCGATAGAAAACTGCGATATAATGGAACGCGAAGTAAAGGCGATTGATTGTTTGAGTGCGAAGTGATTTTAAGTAGACAGTTGAAGTAGAAATTGATAGACGACTTGTAAAATAGTGAAAAATAAAATTGTGAAATAGTTAAATTAATAATTGTGCATTTTTTGTAATTAAATAAACTCTTTTAATTTAAATTAAAAGACATTGCGTTTTCACTTTCCCCGAACATTAAAATTATTAGCCGCAAACCATAGCACGCGACAATATATATATATATATATATATATATATATATATATATACGAGTATATATATATATATATATATATATATATATATATATATACGAGTATATATATATATATATATATATATATATATATATATATATATATATATATATATATATATACATACATACATATATATATAACCGGCACTAATAATTTCACACGAAACGAGATCTATATTAATCTAAACACTTGCAAACGTTTCGCGATCTCATTTCTCCTTTGGGGACCTGATTATTTCTGGGAGCTAAAGAATAACCATACGATTTTGATTACGGAGGAGAACTTGTTTAACACAATAGGTTTTCCGTGTGCAATTCTCTCACGCCCCGAGCGATTTCACGACCTCGCTTCGGACATGAGAAGGTGAGATAATACAGCCCATCCACGTATTGCATTGCCGAATGCAATCTACAGTGACTAAGCTGGAGGCTCTCCAATCCTTCGTTGCGGCATGACGATACGGCATAAAGATGATATTGAGATTTGAACGAATCGAGAAGTCCGCTTTAGATCGCCAAGCAGCGAGGTCGTGAAAATCGATCGGGGCGTGAGAGAATTGCACACGGAAAACCTATAGTGTTAAACAAGTTCTCCTCCGTAATCAAAATCGTATGGTTATTCTTTAGCTCCCAAAAATAATCAGGTCCCCAAAGAAGAAATGAGATCGAGAAACGTTTGCAAGTGTTTAGATTAATATAGATCTCGTTTCGTGTGAAATGATTAGTGTTAAAAATACAGTGCATGTAAAGAGTGATCCTGGTGGACTATGCACTGCAAGTCGTTATTGACAATAAAATTAACAGACTTGACAACTGTTAGCAAAGGGTAATGTCAGTTTCCGTTTGTTGTTAGCAAAGGAAAATGTCAGTTTCCGTTTGTTCAAGTTCACTAGCTATATTCGGTGTCGCTTATGAAAACGTCACAAAACAACGCCCCTGGAAGTAGTGCTCTGCAGTCGGATTGCACTAAAGTGTTCGTTCAACAGGATTACAGTGAAGGAACATCCGTTAAATTTCATACAGAGCTTCCAAGTTAACTTGATAGTCATATTGAAAGGCATATCTTCGAATCAACAATAACGACACTCAATGATCATTTTCCTGAAGCAAAGAAAGGATATACCAGCACATGCTGCGAACGATGTTTGGCTTGTATAACAGCTTATTTAGTTTATATGTGCACTGAAATTCATCACGCAAAGACCCTTCGAAAGATATCCAAATTTATTGCATCCTAAAATGAGCATATTTATAGTCCAAAAGGGCTGCAAATAACAGATCCTACATTTCGTGGTTTGCGTGTAATCGAAATTTCAATATTAGATCGAGCTGGTCGCACATGACTTGTGCCATCTCATTCCAAAGAAGAGTTTTATGTAAAATCAATTGAAGCAGATGCTGGCAGAATTAATGTGTTTTGATTTTTTCGTCGATAAAAAAAAAGTAAGCAAGCAAAAACTTAAAAATTACTCTACCTGCTTGTCAGTTATACAAATCGCATACTAGCTTTCTTAAACAGTTTACTTTCCCATTAACGGTTGACTACTAAACAAATCACTTTTGCCAATAAGCTTTAGTTAGCAGCAATAGAGGAATTAGTCAAGATCACCACATCATCAGCGGGCGCCCGGCGAGGATGTTTGGTGAGCCCTTCTGTTTGCTTTAACTCGTTTATTAAAAAATGTTGTTAGTTATTTATTAAACTGCATGAATCATCGAATACAATAAGAAGTAATTTTTGTTCCATACTAATTTCAAAAGTGATGTAGAAAAAAAAAGAAATAAAAGAAAATTAGGAGTTGGGTAAAGAGTAAACGCAAAAATTTCGCGAGAAGGAGGTAGTAGTTAGATGAATTGCCGTGAATATACACGATTGAATATAATTAGGATTTACTTTAGACTTGGAACGGTTGTTTTAACCTGTTTCAAATATTTTTGCAATGCCCCTCCACTATATTGATTTAGGCATCGGGCGAGCTCACACCTTTTTATGTGTTCACAGGTGCTCCTGCAGGGTAAGGTGCCCTTCCGCTCGTGTGACTATTTATGGCTTAGGGTTCTGTGATTTCCTCACATAATACTTTGGCATAAATTTGCCACGTTTATATTTTCCATTTAAAGGAAAAATTCATTCAAATTATGCTTGTATGCGTTTTTACTTAAATGAAAAATATATGGCCACGCTTACAATTGGATCTTGATCCGGCTGGCGGGTGCGAGGGAACACCGCTTCCCCCTGGATGCCCCACTCTTATTTGGGGGCGATAAGTATCATCGGTAACGGCGAAGTCCGCTTAAGTCCGTCTATTTTCTCCAGGCCCAGTTTGTTACTGGCTTTAAGCAATCTTCACCCGTAGTGGATTACCTCGGCCTCGACACCAGTCGATCCGCATTATACCTCTTTGAATTGGTGAATGCGAAATTTTTTTTGTAGTGGGTCCTTGTGCTGGAGAAAAGAACCCGCCCCAAGACACCGCAATGCTAGCCTGCCAGCGCATTCACGCGTGCTCAGAGAAGGCCAATCTCCGCGGATCCCACCATCCTCTTTTGCCCAGGCAGCAGACCATCCCTGCAGTCCTCCACGGACATTTAAACTACCCATCCTCACTACAACTAATATGATACTGGTGGAGCAACTTCACCCAAGAAATATGGCTATTGGGGTTCTGATTGGCACCATCGCCGAGACGCCCGCTTCCACTGAAATTTTGACAGTTGCCGTCTATAAAAACGAACTACACGTTACTGTTGGGGCGTGATACATATATAAATGTATATATATATATATATATATATATATATATATATATATATATATATATATATATATATATATATATATATATATATATATATTCGTATATGTGTATAAATATATTTTTCTATGCATGTATGTATAGATATATATGTAAAGGGTGGTCCAACCATAATGCACGATGTTAATTTTGAGTCACATCTTAACGTCAAGTTTAAATCAAAATGCATATTGTGGACTTCGTGATTTTTTTGGTCAGCATAATCGACCAAATGTGTCTATCATCGGGAGAATTGTGCGCAAATTTCAGCAAACCGGGTCTGTAGGAAATGTGAAATCACCTGTGCATGCTCGCCCAGTTCGTTCTGCGGAAAACATTGCTGTTGTTCGCGATAGTATGGCAGAAGAGCCGTCAACCTCGACTTATCGTCGTGCCTAACAATTAACATCTCATGAACATCACTGATGCGAATTTTGAATAAAGATTTCAAATTTACACGCTTACAAGGTTCAATTGACTCAAGAGCTAAAGCCTACTGACCATTTTAAGCGTTGGCAATCCGCCGATTGGTTGGTTGAATAGACAGAAGGGAATGGTGACTTTACAAAGAAAATTATCTTTAGCGACGAGGCACACTTTCACCTCAGTGGATTCGTGAACAAGCGGAATTGCTACATTTTGGGCAAATCAGAATCCACAAGTGATTGTTGAAAAGCCGATGCATCCACAAAGAGTGACTTGTTGGTGCGGTTTATGGCCTGGCGGCGTCATCGGGCCGTACTTCTTCGAAAATGAGGACGGCCAAGCAGTTACCGTGAATGGTGTTCGCTATTGTGAGATGATTTCACGTTGTGCCGATGTTAATTGGCCCCCACGATCATGTGATTTGACACCGTTGGACTTCTTTCTCTGGAGATATTCAAAAGAAAAAGTGTACAACAATAAGCCAAGAACAATTCAAGAGCTAAAGGATGAGATAATTCAGCACATTAATGACATTGAACCTCAATTATGTCTCAGAGTCATTGAAAATATGGACCATCGGAAAGAAGTATGCCACCGTAGCCGTGGCGAGCATTTGGACGATATTTAGTTTTACACATAATTGACATAGATCCTTCTATTATAATAAAAAATATTCACATAATTCTCTGAAAACTTTTTGTTTCATTTACAATTAATATCGTGCGTTTTGGTTGGACCACCCTTTATATATTGTATATATACATATATATAATTATATATATCTTCTTCTTCTTCTTAGCACTACAGCTCCTCTCGAGCCTTCGCTTCCTGCAAACAGCGCCTGGAACTGTCTCGGTCCATTGACCGCGTCTTCTAATTCCGAAATCCGAGCAGCGATGAACTGTCTTCGTCGACCGAGTCAGACCAACGTTTCCTTGATTTCCCCACTGGCCTCCGGCCATCAGTTCTCGCAACGAATACCTTGTTGGGTATCCGTTGCTCGTCCATTCGATTCATGTGCCCAGCCCATTGCAGCTTCCACAGTCTTACAATCCTTGAGACCTCCGGTTCGTCAAAAATTGCATACAGCTCATGGTTGTATCGAATTCGCCATTGGTCCCCGTCTAGCTTCGCTCCGGTTGTTCGCCTCAGGACCCGTCGCTCAAAGGCGTTCAATATATTTGCGGATGCTTGGGTTAGGGTCCATGTTTAAAACCCATAGCATAACACAGATCTTATCACAGATTTGTATACTTGGAGCTTTGTTTTTCTGCGTATGCAGCAGGTCTTCAAGATTTTCAATACTGAATAAAATATTCTATTTTATATATATATATATATATATATATATATATATATATATATATATATATATATATATATATATATATATATATATATATATATGTATATATATATATAAATATATATATATATATATATATATATATATATATATATATATATATATATATATATATATATATATATATATATATATTTCATTCTCATTCAAAAGAGAATTAGCCTGCGGATACCAAATAAACAAAATAATTTAGTAGAATTTCGACTTTACTTTTTATGATTTTTCTGTATATTCAAATACTTGCTACAATTACTGCAATCGCAAATAAAATATTAAGTCGTATATTAAGTGGTAAGTAATTTTGTGATGTTATGTTCATCAAAAGTTAATTGATTTACATTAATGGTTCCATATTCGTTTTAGGGATTATAACTCTGTACGAATTCCATGTTTCGAACATTAATTTTAATAATTATTGAAATTTATGAAACGATTTTTGTTAAGGATAGTTTTTATCTTCTCGCATGAAGATGTAAGTGTACAATTTTTGCAATTTTTCACTATTACAAGTCCATCTTCTGTTTGTTGTATACTTTCTTCTCTATTTAATATAAATTTACATGAATTCGAAACATTACAATAATAATATCTTTGCATTGATTTTAATTCTAAATTGGAGTAATATCTTTACGTTTATCAATTTACGATTTTCCTCGAAGGATTCCACATGATTTCCATTGGGGATAGGGTGGAATAATATAAGGTTAGCAGTTGCTGTGGTATTAGGAACTTTGATAATTAGCATATGTTATTATTACTATGGTTGCCAATCTAAGTTTTATTTGCAATAATTTATAAAAGTCGATAGGGTATTCTTTAATTTCATCGTGTGTTAGTATGTTATCAATCATAATTCCTGATCTTGCCGAAGCTATATTATTTTGGATATGTAGGATATGATCCTGTAATGCGTTCAATCGAGTAACTAGGCCAATATGAGTAATTTCTGCTCTAATCTTTTTTATCTCCGATTCTGTCTCTTCTGTCCAGTTGGCTATTTTCGTTTTATTTTCATTAATTCTATGGATTTATTAAAGTGCTGATTTATTCGCATTTAATTATTTAATTGATTCACAATGTTATTTTAATTGTCCTGAATTTCCCTAAAATTTGTTTCAATTTCCTCTTTGTCGTCTGAGTCTAGAGTTCCAAACAGGTAAGCTTTTCCGACAAAATTGAATAGTCTTCTTTTTTCTCTATGCGGTATTAATGTTGAAATTTTATTTCTTATTGTCATTATTGGGGCATTTAGTTGTTCTTTAATTTATTTTGTGACTATAGGTTCTATTAAAAATGAATAAATCTCTGTTCTGTTTAAATTTTCCTCATTATTCAGATTATTTCAATATTTAGCATAAAGATAGGTTTGCAATGAATGGGTACTTTCATTATTTATAATATCTACCATTGGTGAATTACTACACTCTCGATTAAGTAAATTTTCTGAAAGTTTATGCGATATCTTAAAAATATGTTAGTTTCAGCTAATCTTTTTTAATTAAATTTTGCTGTTTGAGCCGGGCCTCCAATGTTAATTTTTCCTGCTACTAAATTTACATTATTTTCGATCATATCAAGGGTAGTTTCTAGTTCTTCTATGTTCGTGGAATGTAATGTCATATAATAGTTGATAGAAGTTCTAATTTGTCTAAGTGTGATTTCTTTAAATCTAGTTTCTTTTTTAATTTCCTCCATAGAGAGGGTCGCTTTGACGAGAGGTAGATGGTTCATTAACATGGTGAGTATCCAAATTTTGATTGTTTTGGTTTTCAGCCATTTCTGACATAAAAGGTCATTTTTTATTAGTCAACTCAACTCCTGTTAACGGCGCTTTCTTATATTTAGAACGTATTTTATCCCTTTTTGCTTGAAAATCCCTAATAAATCCTACATCTCTTGTTTCTTCATAATCTTCTCAAGCTACGCTCCGTTTATCAATTTTCTTTGTTTTGTTAGCTTCATAATTTTAAAAATAGTGTCTTTGTTGACTTTTCCTCTAATGATATCTAATATTGGTCTTTCCTTTGTTGTAGAGTGGAGTTGCCTATATAAAATTCGATTGCTTCGCATGCTTTTTCAATTAGAGTCTTTTGAGTTATATCATGCATTGTTCGCAATTGCTCTTTAATGGTATGTGCATTCGGTGTAGTGTAATGAATCTCAATTTACTTCTCGATAATAATTTGTTTTATCAAAAATCTGTTTGACTGGTTATCTCAAACAATCTTTTTAGGTTTTCCTTGATTTGAGAAGTAATTCGCTAAGGTTTCCTTCAAGCCGAAATCATCTGTTGATTTTAGATAAAGTATTGAGACATATTTAGAAAATTTATCGATGCAGGTAAAAATTGATTTCCTTTGACTATTATATTGTCCATATGAACAATTTCTCCTATATCTAATGGGGCTTCAGTGTCCTTAAATTTTGTTTTTATTAAGTTTCTATCGTATTTAGCTTTAGTGCAAACTCCGCAAACATTGATGAGTTTGTTAATGATTGTTCGAAAAAAAAGTGCTTTCTAAGACAATTGTAGTTTTCGTTTATACCAGAGTGTCCAGTTTCCTTTACGATCGTATATGATGGTGCTTTATGTTTTTAACTGTTACTTCTATGTCCTTCGTATCTTTAGCCAAATAGGCGCATCTGATAAATTTAATATTTATTGTATCGAAGTGATGTATTGTACAATATTATTAATTGTTGAATTTTGTCGTATCGATGATCACTAAGTCAATAAATTCCAATCTTTTTAGGTCTATTGAACTGCTTTAATTTTCCAAATAGATTAGAATAATCACCTATTATTTCGCATTCAGTTATAATTAGTATACGCTTTTAGACACTGGTTTTGTTTTATCCGTCCTATTTGTTAGTAGAATTTGGTTATTTAGTCCGTTGGTAATTGAGTCGTGTATTTCGAAATGATCATTTAAATTCTCAGCCTGTGTATGCATTGATGGTGCCAAACTTTTACCTTCCATTATATTTTCGTCCAAATCTTTATTAAGCGGGTTCATTTCCTCATTTTTCACAAATCTTGATAAAAAACCGGCTGATATGTTATCTTTCTATTTTATATATTTAATTTTAATATTATATTCTTCAAGTTGAATCAACTATCGTTGTAATCTTGGGCTAATGTCTTTTCCTTTACGTTTGACTTGTAGCCATTTAAGAGGTTGATGTTCTGTGTTTAATGTAAATTCTTTCCCGTGAAGGTATTGTTTGCGCCGGAACTCTTTTCTCCCGAACTTTTATTTTATTATTCTTATTTAATACATTCGTTAAAAATCTTTTAATAAACGTTCAGCAGCTATGCTATAGACCAACCAACAATTGAACAATGAATACTCGTAAACTTTTGTTTCAAAGTTTTGACAAATTAAAAAATGAATGAACAATGGATTACTCGATTGATTAAAATGAAAATGTAGTATTTGAAACTGAAAGTATTTTCGCTTTGTGGCGAATTGAATTTGGTGAATTAAATTTGAATTTGGTCAATTGAATTAAAATGATCGATCAGTTAATAAATCAATCAAACAAATCGAATTAATAACGCATAGGCTAATTATTAAGTGCTAATTAACCTGAAATAACTATGTAAGTTGATTGAAGCGTTGATGTTGCCGGATCAGGCCGTGATGAGCGCTCAGGGGTGTCAGGAACTCAACATCCTCCCCCCGTTGAACGGTCCGTTCAACCTCCACCACAAGCAAACAGGACGCTAGCACGGAGAACCCTTTCAGGCAAAAACCGCTGTTGGCAAGAACACCGATAAAACAAGTCACCGATTGCGGGGGGAGGCAGCAAACCCCAGAAACACTGTTAAAGTCAACACCACAGGTTAAATCATCGGAGACAGACCACAGACGGACTAACGAACGAAAGAAGGCAGAGTGCGTTGTGCAACCTGGCATCATTGCAGCCTTTGGGCGCAGTAGAAGGACTATGCGCACCCCGGAGCGCCCAGTGCAAGACGTACACAATCCGGATCAAGTTGCGACACCAACGGAGGCCAGTGTAAGACTGGGGGAGGGAGAAGTTTTGCCGTTGGCCGACGCCACTTCAAACGCGATCCAAGCGATAGAAGCAAAAGGGCTAGGAAACGGGGGCCTCTCCCAAGAGGTGGCGCCAAATAACACAATCGCCCTTGACCGCGCCGAAGAGGAGCGGCTTACTCGGAAAGCGGGGAATATCGTCAAACAACTGAGGGCTGCCTGCGAAGTGCAGAAAAACATAGGCAAGAGTGTCAAGAATGGCATTCTTGAACTGGAGGAGCTTTTTGGCCGCATAACGCACTACAGGCGGAGGTGGCTTGCAGCCGAGAAGCACCAAAAAGACACGCTCTCCCTCGAGGCATCAGTGGGTCCTAGCAGCAGCAAAAGAATGGCCGGTAGCCCAATTGAAGGCGACTGTGAGAAAAGGAGGAAGGATGAGACCATAAATCAAGTTGACACTCCAGGCGAGGAGTTTCATGTGGTGCGAAACAAGGCAGCGAAAAAAACGGCCAAAAAGCTACTCCTAGAAAAAAAAGACAAAGAGCTCAACCACGAAGAGAACAAGGAGCCCCCCGCTATACCGCAGAAAACAAAAAGCAAACCGCGGCACAAACCCTTGCGAGAGGCACTGCTTATTAAACCCACTAAGGGCCGAACCTACGCAGATGTCCTCCGTGAAATTAAAGGAGCGGTCAAGCCAGACGACACCAAAACTGCCATCAAAGCAGTTCGACCAACCCGGACCGGCGGCTTGCTGGTGGAATTCGGGCCAGAGGCCACAAACAAAGATGCATTCCGCGACGCGGTTCAAAAGGTTCTTGGAGATGCGGCAACGGTTGCCTCGCTCGAACCAATGGCCACCCTGGAAATCAGGGACCTCGACTGCGTCACGGACAAAGCTGAAGTAGAGGATGCCATTAGGAGGGAGTTCCCCAGCTTAAGTGAAGTCAAGGCAAGATTGACGCGTGAAAACACAAGGGGGCAACGCATGGCTATTGTCGAACTAGCTGATAAAGACGCCCAGCAAATCCTGGCGAAGGGCAAAATTAAGATAGGTTGGGTGATCTGCAGGATACGGAGAAGAGCGATCCCTATCTGCTGCTTCAGATGCCTCGAATACGGACACACCGCGTATGGCTGTAGGGGACACGACAGGAGATCTCTGTGCTACAAATGTGGTGAAACGGGGCACAAAAGGAAAGAGTGCACGAACGAGGCAAAATGCATTCTTTGCAAGGACGCTAAGCTAGCACCCGGCGACCTCAAACATGAGGCGGGGACAGGGAGATGCCGGGTTTTCAAGGAGGCCCTAACTAAAGCCAAATCGATACTCAAATGATCCGTATCCTGCAGGTCAATTTGCACCGAAGCACAAACGCCCAGGACCTACTTGAGCAGTTTGCGAGGGATAAGAAAGCTGACCTCCTGTTGCTGAGCGAGCAACATCATAACAAGGACTCGCAAGCGTGGTACCCTGACAAAACTGGTACCTCGGCCATCTGGGTTCGAGACAGCGCCCGCCTTCAGGTGCAGGGCCATGGACGCGGGGATGGTTTTGTGTGGGTGCGGTGTTCAGGGATAACATATTTCAGTGTTTATCTGACGCCTAACGAGGCAATGCGATCCTTTCGAACCAAACTCGATGCCCTGGAGGACGCTGTCTCGAACACAGAGGGCCACATGCTGGTCGGGGGAGACTTCAACGCTAGAGCCATCGAATGGGGTATGCCACAATCCGACCCAAGGGGAAAGCAAATATTGGACATGGCGGCCAGAACAGCGCTTTTTGTCCTAAATACTGGTAACACCCCTACTTTCCGCCGCTGGGGTTGCGTAGGAACCATACCCGATGTGACACTCGCTTCGGAGTCCCTGGTACCTAGAGTACACAACTGGCGAGTACTAGAGGACTACTCGGCTAGTGATCACCAGTATATAGCTGTTGAGATTCACGACGGTGCCACTCTGCGTGCATATGCCCAAACTTCAATCCTCGGATGGAGGACTGGGAGGATGGACGTCGAGAAGTTCACTGACGCGCTTACGGCAGGCGCACCGTTGCTGGGAGCTCCGCCAGGGAGTGGAGGGCCTACAGCCAAGGACTTGGTGAACTCAACTATGAGTACCATCATAGCTGCTTGCGAGTCTTCCATGCCCCGCCGAAGACCCCGACATGGTAAGCCTCCAGTATACTGGTGGTCAAACGAGATCGCCGAACAAAGAAGCGAGTGTCACAAACTTCGGCGAGAGGCCCAGCGGGCGCGAACACGGGAGGAGGCAGACACTAGGCTAGCAGCATACAGGTCCGGCAGGAAATATCTTCGCAGGCTTATTAACAAGAGCAAGGCCCGATGCTGGCAAGACCTCGTGGACGATGTAAATAGGGATCCGTGGGGCCTAGGTTACAAGCTGGTCATGGGGAAACTTGGTGCCCTACGGAAGCCTTGTATACATGACGCGGAAAAGATGGACGCGATAGTGCGGGGACTCTTCCCCGCACATCCCGTCCGTGTTGACGCTGTCCATGGTGAAACAGCAGTCGAGTGCCCACTCTTCACACAGCTGGAACTGGAGGAGGCAGTCCTCTCCCTGAAGGCAAGGAAGGCTCCAGGTCCAGATGGTGTACCAGCTGAGGTTTTGCAGCTCGTCTATCACCATTGTCCTGACTTGCTGCTCAGCACATTCAACGCTTGCCTACGGGACGGGGTTTTCCCGGTACGATGGAAGGTGGCGAGGCTCGTGCTGGTCAGCAAGGGGAAGGGAAATCCCGAATCGCCGTCTGCATACCGCCCGTTATGCATGCTAGACACGGCTGGGAAAGTGCTAGAGAAACTCATCAAGGGAAGACTCACTGACGCGATTCGTGCTGCTGGGGACCTATCTCCTCGGCAGTACGGCTTTAGAGCAGGACGTTCTACCATTGATGCGATTGCAGAGGTGGTGAACGCGGTCCAAAAGGCAGAGGCATATAGTCGCACCAAGCGACGGATCGTGCTGTTGGTGACACTCGACGTCAGGAATGCCTTCAACTCCGCTAGATGGGTGGATATTCTGGATACGCTGGAAAACTCTTTTCAAGTTCCAGAATATCTAATGCGGCTTTTGAGGAACTACCTAAAGGACCGAAGCCTGCTCTACGACACGACACAGGGCCAACGAAGGATGGCGGTTACATCGGGTGTTGCCCAGGGATCTATCCTTGGTCCGGACCTGTGGAACGTGTCTTACGACGGGCTACTGAGACTTGAGATGCCAGATGAGTCGCGCTTGGTCGGCTATGCGGATGATGTTGCGGCTCTGGTCGCCGGACGCACCGTTGAACAAGCGCAACTTAGGCTAGGTATGCTAATGCGCCGAGTGAGGGACTGGATGACTACTCGCGGGCTCAGTCTAGCACTGGAGAAAACCGAAGTGGTCATCTTGACAAAAAAGAGAATCCCTAGAGTAAGGATGATCAGTATTGGAGATATACAGATCGAATCGAAGCCAGCGGTGAAGTACCTGGGGCTACTGATCGACTCGAAGATGAGTTTCTCTGAGCAAATCAGGGCAACGGCTGAGAAGGCTGCTTCGGGAATATCGGCCCTGAGTCGACTTATGGCCAACGTAGGGGGACCCAGCCCATCAAGAAGACGCCTCTTGATGAGTGCTGTAGGGTCAGTGCTACCGTACGGAGCAGAGGTATGGGGCGACGCTCTCAGCAAGGAGGTATACCGAAAACGATTGGCACAGGTACAGAGAAGAGGAGCACTGAGAATTGCATCTTCGTATCCAACAGTCTCCGACTCGGCGGTGAGAGTGATTGCAGGCGTGATACCTGTCGCCCTCCTTGCTAGAGAGCGCCGCGCTATTTACCTGCGCCGAAACGAGGATGCGAGGGAGATGGTTGTCCGCGAGGAGAGACAACGCTCGCTCAACGATTGGCAGCAGTCTTGGAGGAATTGCACGAAGGGAAGGTGGACTGCGCGCCTCATCCCGGATGTGAGACCGTGGCTAAATCGAAAGCATGGTGAGACTGACTTCTATCTGACCCAGCTTTTGAGCGGGCACGGGTGTTTTCAGTCTTACCTGCACAAGATCGGCAAGTCACGGTCTCCCGATTGTCGGTTTTGCCCAGGAGAAGAGGACAATGCCTGTCACACATTTTTTGCGTGTACGAAATGGGCCAGGCTGCGAAGGGAACTCTACAGGGAGACGGGAGAGCTCACCCCGGATAATATAGTTGCGGTGATGCTCGAATCGGTTGACAAATGGAACCAGGTGGCACATTATGCTCGGGCAGTCCTAAAATATAAAAGGGACTCACAGCAGCCGGAGGCGCTGGGGCTGGGGGATCGCTCTTCTGGCAATTCCTCTTCCCCCCTCCCCTCCCGCTAGGAAAGGGACTCCCCAGCTTGAAGGCGCCCCACGGCGTAACAAAACGAGACCTGGCCCGAAGTAATGTGTCAAACGGTTCCAGGCTAGGTTCTCAGATTGACAGGGGAGGTGTTTAGTGGGTAGTCCAAAGGTATCCTCCATGGGAGTCCCACACTGCCAGACTCGGCGGGCATAAATGCCTTCACCTCCCTACCACAAAAAAAAAAAAAAAAAAAAAAAAGTGTGCGGTAGGCTGTAGCGTCTAGATAACGGCACTGGTGGTTGGACATGTATGTTGGATTGTTGTTTGCAGGAACGCCAGCGAAGGTAGATCACCTGTATGACTAATCCGAGAATGCCCAGGTAGCAGCCGATGGTGTGCTGGTGGTCGTGGTCGATCACTTGATCGGTCCATGAAACATCTTGCGCTTGAAGTTATCGTCGCAGTTACTCGATTTCAGATGCAGACTCAGTGAAATGAGTGGAGTCGTTGAAAAAGTCCACAAGGTTCTTCCCGTTCTGTAGAACAGTCAATTTCCGCCAATGCGGTCCCAAATCGACTCGACCTAATGGTTTAAAATACAGACCCGTATGGAGTCTGGTTGTTGAGCCTTGTGTTGAAGAGGCGTGCGCTATGGGTCCTAGCAAGCACATCAAGAGGAGCACCACAATTGACTTGCCGGTTCGCATCGATCGCCACCTTGTAATCGAGATGTCGTCGCCGCTGATCTGGGACCCTTCCTTCGTCAAGTGGGGGGAACTTGCTTGTGGTGGTTCTTCGTTAGACTGTGCGTCGTCGAGTACTGGTAACGGGGCCAGTTTGTGTATTGGCCTTTTCAAAGCTCCGGAGGCAGTATTGACATCGGCGACTCGTACGAAACCAACAGCGCTTTCGTACGTTTTGATAATTCGCCCCAGTGGCAACATCATCGTTTATGATGACCACTGTTTCCGGGATCGCATTGGGGTGTAACTCCACTTGATACGATGCTGCAACTGCGCTAAGTAATCGTGCGACCATCGTCTCCGGAATTTAAGTTTGAGTTGATTGATTAGTTTCCACCGGGCATGGAGACCTCCGGTGACTAGCTCTGCGCGACAATCCACCATGGCTGTGAGGGGTTCTCCGATGAGAAAGTGTGCTGGAGTTAAGGCTGCCAAATCATTGGGATCGTTTGATATCGGAGACAGTGGTCTAGAATTGAGGATAGCCTCCACTTTAACCACCAAGGTATGCAGCTCCTCCAGGTGGGAGCCGCCGACGAAACGCCTCGACGGATCAAATTTTTTGCTGATTTGACCACCGCCTCCCACAAGCCGCCAAAATGAGGCGCACGTGGAGGGATGAAGTGAAAATCGATTCCCCAGCTGGAGCACGCCGTTGTTACTTCTTGTCGCGCTTCGTTGGAATACAATGAGGACGACAATTCTGGTAACTGGTTGTGAGCTCCCAGAAAGTTGGCGGCGTTGTCGGAAAATAGGCTTCGGCAGTGTCCTCGTCGTCCAATGAAGCGTTTGAGAGCACAGAGGAATGCCTCTGTCTTAGATCACTTACTAGCTTCAGGTGGACGGCCTTTGTAGAGAAACAGCAAAATATGGCTAGGTACCCTTTTTGCGGTCGAGTACCTCTACCTCGTTAATAGATCATCATAGGCCTACAGGAATCCACGCCGGAGTTGATGAACGGACGAGCTTGACTTGTGAAAACAGCTTAGGCCTGACTCAGTAAACCACAGGCACGCGTTGTTTTCCTCGAATTGGCCAGAAACGCTGTCTAGTGGTAGCGAGCAGTGTTTGCGCACCTATATGGCAATGTTTTCGCACCTAGATGGCGATGTTTGCGCACCTAGATGGCAGTAGTCGCAATGGATGTCCATCATCAGCAGTCTGGTGAACGGATGTTTGAACGGTAATAAAATGGGATGTTTGGCGTTGAACGTGATCTTGGCAGCCTCCAGCCTCCGACCGACACGGATTATGCCCTTTGGATTCAGGAATGGCGCCAGTCCCACCAACGGACTGTGCTTGGAGACTTGCCTCCCCGACCTGATGTCTAAAAGTTAGCAGTTAAAAGTTTGTGATTGTACATACCTCACGATGATCTCCAGGCCTGTGGATAATTTATCACTCGTGGGCACTTGATTTGTCAGTTGAGATTGCTTGACTGCAGGCTTGAGACCACAGATAAACCGCATCGTATAGGCCACTATGCGCTGCAGACTCTTGAAGGAGTTGCCGTGTTTGATCTGCTGAATAAAATGTTTTTCAGGAGCCTCTGCCGCTACCATAGCGGTCTTGGTCCGTTTCGACTCCAAGTCGCAAGGGCCCCCACTCCGATACTCGGATGGCCAAACTGATTCTGCCCTGGATAAAAATCGTGGCCCTTGCAACCACATACTACAGCGGCTCAATTCAGCTGGCGCCATCCCACGTGACATGATGTCAGCTGGGTTGTCTACAGACGCTAAGTGTCGTCATCGATCCGGCCTTGAGAGGGTTTGTATTGCCGAGATCCTGTTCGCCACAAAGGTATTATACGATGATGCAGTAGAGTTGATCCACGCTAAGACCATCTCGGCATCGGTCCAGAATACCTGAAAAATCTCCTGCAGATTGAGCTTTGTCTTAACTCATCTTGTGAGCTCAGCTCCTAGTTTTGCCGCACAAAACTCCAGGCGCGGAACAGTAAGTGTTTTGATCGGGGCCATTCTTGACTTGGCGCACAGCAACCTGACGACGACTTGACCGCTCTTCAGGGTTGACCGCATATATATTTCTGCACCATATGCCTTCTCGAAGGCATCACAAAAGGTGTGCAACTGTACTTGCAGGAGTTTCTCGCCTGTACTGATGTGACGAGAAAATCGGGCCTGCTGCAATGATGGCAGACCACTGCGGGAATCGGACCACTGGGTATGGATCCCCACTGGTAATGCAGCATCCCAGTCCAATTCCAATCGCCATAATTCCTGCAGGAATAGCTTGGCTGCTACTATCACAGGAGCCAGAATGCCCAATGGATCGAACATTCTGGCTATATCAGATGCCATCGTCCTCTTGAAGAACTTCGCATCGGTTGGATTCAGGTTGATTTGGATCTGGAACTCGTCAGTCTTCGGACGCAAGATGACTCCGAACGTCTTAATATAGTCCTCGTGTAAACTACTGAAGTCCAGCTGGACCTGTTGGTCCTCAGGTTTAATCTGCTTCAATAAAAAAGGATGGTTGGCACACCATTTCCGCAAATGCATACCTGCGCTCGAGAGTATGGCACACAGCTCCGCCTGTTTGCAAAGTGCCTCTTCTAAGCTGTCTGCCCCGGTCATAACGTCGTCGATATAGCAATCCTTTTTCAACGCACTGCTGCCCAGGGGACAATTCTGCTGGTTCTCTTGTGCTAGAACCTGTAGACATTTTGTAGCTAGATACGGGGCAGGCGTTACTGTTTTCAGCTGATAGTATCGCAATTAAGCCATGGTACCGACGGTCTTCAGGATGGAGCATTATCTGTCGATACATCTTCTCGATGCCGGCGGTGAATACGAAACAAGGCATTTTAAAACGCAGGAGCATCGAAAAAAGGTCATCCTGGACAGTAGGCCCTATATGAAGGACATCATTCAACGAAACGTTTGTGGTCGTCTTACTGGATGCATCGAAAACCACCCGCAGATTGGTTGTACAGCTGTCAGGCTTCAGGATACAATAATGTGGAAGGAAGTATCGTAATTCCTCCCGCTGCTGCGACGTCACCTCCTCCATATGCCCAAGCCGAATATACTCCTCCATGAAGTCCTCGTATGGAAGTCTTAGATCAGGGTTTCTCTCCAGTCGACCCTCCAAGGCAATGAATCTGCGAGTGGCCACCGCTTGGGAATCACCTAACGCCTCAGGATCCTTGCTGAATGGGAGTTTAACGAAGAAACGGCCGTTGGGACGTCTTGTCATTGTCTGATAGAAATGTGCTTCGCAAGCGTTTTCATTTGACGTAAGCTTTTGCTGCGGATCCTGTATTTCCTCGACCTCCCAAAATCGCTTGATGAGTTGATTAAGCTGGTTATCTTCTGCCAGGATGGCGCATGTCACGGAAGACACGAGGTGTGATCACTCTTCCGGCTACAATCCACCCTAGGAGCGTGTTCTGGAGCACTGGGAGCTGTGGGCCCAACTTTATTTGTCCAATGGCTAGGACCTCGTAAAAGTGTTCGGCACTCAGCAACGTGTCGATACGCTCCGTGGAATTCTGGATCTGTCAGCCTTATCTTTTCGGGAATGTGCCATCCCGATGTGTTCAAGTTCTGAGATGGTTGCGGTAATATAATTTTATCCACGACGTAGGCTTCCAACTGCACGGTATATCCTGATAATCTGGATCTTAGGCCGAGTTTCACCTTATGGTATGTCTTCTCAGTGCTACCGCCTACCCTTTTAATGAGGGCAAGGTATGGTGTCGATGATAAACCCAATTTTTTGATGATTCTTTTGGTGACTAGGTTTATTTGTGAGCCCGGATCCAGCACAGCTCGCCAATCCGTCGTCTTCCCATTGCTGGTGACCAGTCTGACGACAGCTGTGTCCAGAAGTACATGTCCTTGTTGTAGAGTCGTTACAGCGAGCGGTGGCGGTTCTGGGTTTGTTAGCGGTTTCGACTCTTGATTCGGCGTTGTCGTTCTTGAGGATATCGTCTTGGTCTGTTTGGGCTTGTTGTCTCCAGGCAGATATAGCAGGGTGTTGTGATTCTTGAAAAACTGCTTGAAACTTCTGGCCGCACCGCTGGAAGCCTAATGCCCTTCTCGAACGCAATTCAGCATCTTAGCGCGCACAAAACTTAGTCTCTTTCCAGCTGTGATCCTGAGGAAATCCGGGTAGTAGTGAAGCGCTGACACATAAAGCACCGAGACGCTGTCGTGGCGGTCACGCTCGACTTGGTGGCTTTCCTACGGTTGATCTCCGGTTCTTTTGTTTTATGGGCGAGTGTCTCGAGGGCTTGGAAACGCGTTACCATGAAGTTCAACAAACTCTTCAAGAGTGGTAGCTCGCGCGGGTTGGATAACGATTGTTCGTATGATGCGTGAGTCGCTGGATCCAATTTCCGGATTAGCACATGTAGCAGCAACGGGTCCCAGTCCCTTGAGGACACTTGCAGGTTCTCCAGTCCTCTGAGAAACTCTTGTGTGGTAGCCTTTATTGCTGCCACTAATGGCCTTTCATTAGCATGAGATGGCTGACTCATTAATTTGTTGATGAGCGTCGCTACCAATAGTCGCCGGTTGTCGTACCTTTCCTTCAAGGTTGTCCAAGCCGCCTCGTAGTTGTCATCCGACAATGTAAAATTTCGAATGAAAAGCTCCGCTTCTCCGGTGAGACCGGCCTTGAGGTACCATAGCTTTTTGCACTTGGACATCGGTTGGCTATGCACCATTTGCATGAACGAATCGTGGAATTGTTGCCAATGTAAATAGTTCCCATCGAAGTTGGGGAGTTTTATTTTCGGCAGAGGTATGGTAAGAGGAGTTATGGGCAGAGTCGCTGAGGCAGATGTGGCGCTGAGTTCATCCATTTTCGATTCCAGACGTATGACCCAATCTTGGGTAAGCTCTTCCAAATGAGTGTGTTGTTGCACGTTAAAACCATACGCTTCAGGGTCGTCATGGAGCTCGACGATCTGCAGGTGATATTCATCCAGCTGTCGCCAACCTCGGTGGAGGGTCATGAGTTTACTCCTGCGCCAGGTCCGAGTGACCTCCTTCTGGTCCAAACGGTCGATGATCCTCCTCAGCAAGCCTGCCATGACTTTGTAGCGACGCAGCATCCTGACCACACTGGCATCTCTTTGTGCTGTGGCTTCTGCAGTGTAGTCCTTTTCCTCGCTGTCCAGAATTTCGAGCCCTTTTGGTGCCTGTTCCCCGGTTGGCGTGTCCAGTGCATTTTGGCACGCATTTGATCGCGGAAGTGCTGCTGGTAACGGAGGTAGTTGCATGTGGTAGTGTCGTATATAGTATATGTTGGGTAAAATACTCCTGCGACGGAGCGACCTCCGGTAGGGATCGGATGTGACTATCGCCTTGTTCAAAATCCTCCCACGCGGCCTCCAGTCCCCGCAGTCGCTCCGCATAATACCCGGCTTCCTGCTTCCTTGAGGGTGAATCCTTCTTGTAGTTTGAAATGACGCCTTCGACATTTCGAGCCAATCCTTTTAGGTCCTCGAGCAGGCGATCCACATTCGCCATCGCGTAGGATGTCGGAAAGCGGCTGGCAACAGAAAGCGCGGATACACCACGATACTACACAAAACACCACAAAAAACTTCACGACCTGATCACCGGAGAAGAAACTATTATTTAGATATGTAGGGCAAAATAAATACCAAGTGTATCCCGCCGGGGCCTCCAAATGCTTGCGCCGGGACTCTTTTGCCCCGAACTTTAATTTTATTATTTTTATTTAATACATTCAGCAAAAAGCTTTTAATAAACGTTCAGCAGCCATGATACAGACCAACCAACAATTGAACAATGAATAAACTTTTGTTTCAAAGTTTTGACAAATTAAAAAATGAATGAAAAATAGGTTACTCGATTGATTGAAATCAAAATGTGGTATTCGAAACTTAAGGTATTTTCGCTTTGTGGCAAATTGCATTTGAATTTTGTGAATTGAATTAAAATGATCGATCAATTGATAAATCAATCAAATAAATCGAATTAAGTACGAATGGGCTAATTACACTGGTCAAGACTAGTTATGCCACACGAACTCTGATGGCTAATATTGTTTTTGCCACCAACACTGATTAATAAACAGCAATAGTTTTATTACGATTGGCCTTAGATTTCTTGTGATGTGTTGATTCTAAACCAGTACAGCGGTGATAAACGCAAACAAACGGTCGCGAATAAACAGTCATTAAATTAATTGCTTTCGTATTCGTTTAAATTTAGTGATTTATAAGTAATTGCTGTGATTGTGTGAATATGCCGAGAAAGTATAATAATGATCTTGACCCTTTTTGTTATAGTTTTGGAGAATTAACTTTCAAAAACAAAGACGAAATTTCACTAAAATGGTAATGGAGAGTTGTCGTCAGTATTTTGGTTTCCCTGTGGCTCATCAAGACAAATCTTGGGCTCCCCATATTTGTTGCATAACCTGTGTTAAGAATTTGAGTGATTGGAAGAAAGGGTCCCGTCCTACGCCGTTTGCTGTACCCATGATTTCGACCCAACCAAAAGATCACGTTTAAGACTGTTATTTTTATCACAGATATAAAAGGTATTAATTCTAAAAAAAACATACAGTGAGTTGCCAGTATTTTATAGTGAGAATTTGCCTATACCAATTACATCTACGTCCGTTACGATTAACGATTCCCAGCCCTCCACTTCGAGCGAATCGCGGGCCGTTGATGACGATGAACCTGAGTTGGAAGAAATCTCAAACAAACCACACTTGATAACCCAAGAAGACCTAAACGACTGGGTTCGCGACTTGTATTTGTCAAAAAAAGTATTAGGATCTCGTTTAAAAGAATGGAATTTGCTACATCATGAAACTAAAATAAGCCTTTTTCGAAATCGTGGTGTACTCTTCGGGTCATACTTTTCTCAAGGTAGAGACTTGGTGCATTGTAATGATATAAATGGGTAGATGGGGAATTTGAAAATCGAATTTAATCCCTCTCATTAGCGTTTATTTACTGACGCTTCTAAAAGTAGCTTAAAGGCAGTTTTACTGCATAAAGGAAATGTATTTCCTTCCTTACCTCTGGCCAATGCTGCTAATATGAAAGAAACTTATGAAAACATGAAGTTATCACTGGAGAAAATCAAATATAGTAAATATTCTTTCAAAATCTGTGGTGATTTCAATGTTGTTGCCCTATTACGCGGACTTCAGCTAGGTTATAC
The DNA here is from genome assembly GCA_963969285.1 of Odontomyia ornata. NCBI lineage: Eukaryota > Metazoa > Arthropoda > Insecta > Diptera > Stratiomyidae > Odontomyia > Odontomyia ornata. Next base: position 201,926,267 of record OZ017740.1, read on the forward strand.
CAAATTCTGCTATTTCTTTATGAATGGGACAGTCGGGACAAAAGAAACTGTGGCCTACCCGAACATCTTTAAACACTGGACAGAAAAATGTGAAATATTTATCTTTTGTAGAGCCATCTAAAGTTCTTCTTCCACCATTGCACAATACATTAGGCCTTATTAAAAATTTTGTTAAGGCGATGGATCGCAATGGGAGCGGATTTTTGTGTATAAAAGAAAAATCGCCTAAAATAAGTGACGCAAAGATAAAAGAAGGTATTTTCGTTAGACTTCAAATCAGGCACTTAATAAAAGATCCATTATTTGAAGAAAAATTGAACGATCTAGAAAAACGAGCATAGATATCTTTTAAAAACATTGCAAATTTTCTAGGTAACCATAAGAGTGAGAAGTACATAGAGTTTGTTAGCGAGTTGTTGTTGGTTTATCAAGCTTTGGGTTGCAACATGTCACTCAAGATTCATTTCTTACGCTCACATCTGGATTTTTTCCTGAGAATTTGGGAGCTGTGAGCGATGAGTATGAGGAGACGTTCTATCTGGCCATTTCACAGATGGAAAAGCGCTATCAGGGCAAATAGAACCCAAGGATGTTGCTCGATTACTATTGGACGTTGAAAAGGGACCATCCAGGAGCTAACTTTGCCAGAAAATCCTAAATCGTAAATTGATAATGTAACTTTTTTTATTTTTTTGTTGTTTCGGACGGTCATTATTTGTTGATATATTTAAATTACATTAATTAATAAAATTCTTGGCCAATAATTTTTTTTTAGTTACTTATTTTTACTAACAATCATCGATCAAAGTTAAAAAATATAAACGAAGTTCATGTGGCACGACAAAGTTAAAATGTTGTTCCCCAGTGTTATTACAGTGCTAATTAATCTTAAATAACTGTGTAAGTTGATTGAAGCGTTGATGTTGCCGGATCAGGCCGTGATGAGCGCTCAAGGATGTCAAAAACTCAACAGGTATCTTCTAAATTTGTCGATACCCCAGACAATTACAAGAAGTTCTTTCTCCATAGTAGCGTAATTTTTCTAGTGATCATTTAGTGTTCTACTGGCATACCATATAGGGTTTCCTTTCTGTGAGAGTACTGCTCCTATTGGGTAATTGGCTGCATCGGTTGTAACTTCGAGCTCCTTATCCATTTCCGCATATTTGAGAACAGGTGAATTAACTAAGGACTTCGTTAGCGCTTCGAAAGCATTTCTATATTCGGAGTTGATGGTATCAATTTTCGCGCCCTTTTTCAAACATTTAGTAAGTGGTAATGCCATATTTCCATAATCTTTAATGAATTTTCGATAATACTCTGCTATTCTCAAAAATGATTTAATTTCTTTTTGTGTTTTTGAGATTTCTATTCCCATTATTTTCCTAATTAGTATCTGGTTAGGTTTGATTCCTTTATCTGTAAGCATATGACCTAGGAATTCTGACTCTTTTCTGAGAAAATTACATCTATCTGTCTGCAATTTCAAGCCATTTTCCTTTAGTTGTTTTAAAACTTTTGTAAGATGTGTAATATGTTCCTCTAGGGATGAAGAGAGTATGTGGATAACGTCAAGGTAAACTATGCAAACTTTGTTGATGAATTTGTCTATGACTTCGTTTATCATTCTCTGAAAGGATACTGGCGCATTTTTAAGTCCAAAAGGCACTTGATTGAATTCATAGTTACCGTAAGGGGTCGAAAATATAGTTTAAGCCTTATCATTTCCGTCGAACGAAATTTAGTGGATGCCTTTTTTAAGGGCCAACATTGTAAAGTATTGGGCTTCGCCAAGCTTGCTAAGAATATTTTCAATGTTTGGAATTTGAAACTTGTCTGCGATTGTATTCTCGTTAAGCTTCCTGTAGTCTATTACAATTCTCCATTTCTTCTTTCCTGAATTATCGATTTTTTGGGTACTACCCAAAGAGGGGAGTTGTAGAGTGACTTTGATTTCCGAATTATACCATTTGCCAGCATTTGTTTAATGTGATACTCTACTTCTTTATCGTGAATATCCGGATGTTACGACCCTGCGATGCTATGCATGGGTTGTATGCAACAGCATCTGTCGTCCCTACACTTACCTATATCCTGTGCCTCTACTTTTTCCTTTCAGGCAAAATATTAGTTTGTATTAGCTAAACTTTTTTTAATTGGATCATTTCACCCTTTTCACATCAACTTAATGTAAATCTATACGACAAATTCGCTCTACATTTGAAGCTTATCTAACGTCGCGCGGATATCGATCACTCTTTCGGATGGCTCCGATAGCTTTTTAAATTACTTTTTATGGAATTGTTTGCAGCTACATATAAATGAGTTGCATATTTTGAATAATAATTTTGCTGAAAAATTATTAGAGAAGAAAAATGTTAGAAGAAGGTGGTTTCGACGTGTGCACTAATTCTCCTCAGGCCATCACACTTAGATACACACCGGTGATGGCGACCACCATGCTCAGAGGTGAGGGAGTAAAGAAGAACAAAAAATTATCGTTTAGATTTACATTAAATTGATGTGAAAAGGGTGAAATGATCCATTTAAAGTTTAGATAAGACAAGGACTTACAGGATGAAATTTATCCTGAACATAATTCCTAGTTACAAAAACATATTGAGTTCGCATAAGTAGGAAAATTAAAAATAACTCCCTCACCTCTGAGCATGGTGGTCGCCATCACCGGTGTGTATCTAAGTGTGATGGCCTGAGGAGAATTAGTGCACACGTCGAAACCACCTTCTTCTAACATTTTTCTTCTCTAAAAATTTTTCAGCAAAATTATTATTCAAAATATGCAACTCATTTATATGTAGCTGCAAACAATTCCATAAAAAGTAATTAGTTTGTATGTTTACCTAGTAATTCTAGAGCGTCTAGGCACGCATATAGTTAAGGCGATCAACGCCGGATTGATTGTCTTCATGGAAGGAAACAGAGGCGAACTCGCCGATTTAAGTTAGACCAAGAAGTGATTTATTTCCACATCGACTTATCCTATTTATACAATTTTACTTCGTCTTCAATACAAATACATATTTAATTTCTTAACATATTCTAAACATATTTTGTCTACTCTAGCAAAAACATTTTACATACAATTTCCTATCTCTAATATTCTTTCCCGAAAAACCATGCAAAAAAAATTCACATTCTTATTAGCAATTCTACACGATGCATTTCCCATGTTGAAAGCATTATTAAAAAAAAATCTACATTCTTAATAGCAATACCAAATATATTGCATTTCTCATATTGATAAAAAAACTTTAACTCAACGTGAAGTAAATTGCATTCATCAAGGGAAGCGAAAGTGTTCAAGGCAATTTGTTTTTGTTTGTAGCGTGTGCCTTTAACACTTCCATGTAATTTAATACGCGATAGTCTTCGTTCATTATACGTTTGTGCTGTTGTACATATGAAACCATGTGTACACAGAATTATCTTTGTTCGTTGTACGTTAGTACTGTTGTACATATGAAACCATGTGTGTACAGAAATGTTTATACGTACGAACGTGTTTTCATATGGGGCTAATGGTAATGTACGTTTAAAAGATGTTCATTGTTTACGATTTGCTTTCGATTTTAATGAATGCATTACAATTTTCCTTTCCGTAATTCTTCAAGAAAATTCATTTGCAAGTTCAAGCTCAACTTGACACTTTTCATAACATTTTCATTGACGGTGAACATCTTCTTTACCGTGATTCTTTATTAAAATCCGTATGCAAGTCCAAGTTTAACCCGATACTTTTCATAACATTTTCATTGACGGTGAACATCTCCTTTACCGTGATTCTTTACTAAAATCTTGGCGCAAGTTTCTTACAGAGCAAAATACATTACGAACAAAACGACTATACGTCTCGGGTATTCCATCACTCGTCGTACGGAAAGAGTTTCTAGACGCTTGATTCATGATGAAATTTAACCAAAACAATAACAAATGTGGACATGTGTCCATAGTGGCACGAGCCAATGCTTTTGCTTGTAGTTCCGCCGAGTGTTATTTGAGCTGGGAATCCCCTTCGTGGTGACGTATGTGGTGAATGAATGTTTGGATAATTTAGTGGTCGCTCAAAATGCTTAAATGGACAAATGAAGGCTTTTTAAAATGTTATCGATATTTATTTTTATGGCGTACTCATCTCAATCAGACTTGGGGTGATATTTAGCGGAAGACACTTACAGAGGAACCTTTAGTAAATGCTTTGGCATTCAACTACATGGTAGCTGGAATAGTTCCTTCTGTTCAGCGTGTCTTTTAGGGCGTAACACGGATACTGATCAATTTTATAAAAGATGGGTTTATCGTCTTTAGTATAAATTTTATGAATAGCTTTGTTTGTTCGTTGAAGAATATCTCCTTCCTGGATCCTGGAATCTGTTCAAAACTTTCATTCATGACCCAATTCAATTAAGTCAGTTTCGCCTTGCTCTGTTCAAAAGATATGAGAATATGAACGGGATTTACTTCTCACCCACAAATATGTATTTTTGTCCTATTTTAGTAAGAACACCTAGTGGTTCTAAAATGTTGTTACCCAAAAAAGCTTCATAATCTTTGTTTTGTAAATTCGCTTCTTTCCATGTCATATATTTTCTAAATTTAGGTTTCTGGAATTCCAAAGTTAAGGGGCTTACAATTTCGTTATGTAATTTTACATGCCCTGATATAGTGTTAATTTGGCATAGTTCTTTCAATGTTTTTCTTTTGAGGTGAGACAATTTATTTGAATCGATAACGGAAACTGTACTTCCAGTATCGATTAAAGTTCTCACCACTTCGTTTTCGATGGTGATATCTACTAAGGGTAGTCTTCTGGAAGTAGGTCTTCGTAAAAGAACCCTGATTTGCAGAAATCTGATTCACATTCTGGTTGTAGTGTCGTTATTTTCTAAATTTTGAATTTGTCGCGTTGTTTTCCTCATTATTGTTATTGTAACTTCCATTGGCTTATATCGTCGGTAGTTACTGGACCTGTTGTCACTTCTATTTTCATTTTTGTTATTATCATTTCGGTTATTATTCCTATTAATTCTATTATTGGCCAAATTGATTACTTTGTTGGTTAGGAATACCAGAATACTCTTCATTATATCTTCTGTTAGGTCGGAAAAAGACATTTTGAGGGAGATGCGCATTACTAGAGCTTGTGCGATTATAACTTTGGTTTCTTTTAGGGCTATTATTATTTTTTCCAACGTTATCATATTTAGCCGTAAAAGGTATAAATACGACTTTGTGAGGTTTGTAACTTCTGTATTGAAAAGTGCTACAGACATAATTTGGGGAACCTTTTGCTTGAGTATATCATTACTTATTTCAGGGAATGAACTTTCGTTAAAGATATTGTTTTATTCCAATATATTTTTTAAACATATCATTTTGTACTTTAAGTAAATAATGGTAAATATCACTTACAGATCTACTTGCTGAGCTCGTGATGCCTTTTCGATGATCCGCTCATACAAATCCTGCGTTGTAAACACTTTGAGTAGCATTTCTCTGGCGAATGACCATGTCCTCTGATTTAATGTGATGTTTCCAATGAGATCTGCGGGATATTCATTAATTTTCGTGAATATGTAAACATTTTCGACGAATTTTCTGTCTTACTGGTTTTCGATAGAGTTTTATATCAGGTCGACTTGCCTAATGAAAGTGGCGACGTCTTCTTCAGTAAAATGTTTTACTGTGCTCATTACTCGTGCCGTTGTATCTGCTATGGCATTTCGATTCAGGTTTTCCACTTGGTTTACCGGTGGATTAATTGTATGTAATTGTTCCCGGATTGCCTCCATTTTCATTGTTTTTTTATTTGCACTTATGTAATCTTTACTTTATTTGACTTTATTTAATTTCCTTCTTCTGAGGTTTTTATGGTTTTTTATTATAATCCGTCAGAACGACAAACTCACTCGATTTTTTAATTGCTTGCTTTGAGTCCAATTAATTAAAAAATTCATTTTCACTTTCAGTCAGTTGGATCCGTGCGATTTCGACGCGGAATTTTCCAGGCGATTTCTTCTTCACTTCTAATAACTGACACTTCGACGCATATCGATCGAAATTACTTTTCCCTTTAACCGATTGTCACTGTCCGGAAAAAACGCGGACAATTTTTGTTTCTTTTAGTCCGCGTACCGACTGCGCCACTTAGTGAGATCTTAAGTAGATGTCAAAAAAAAATTAAAACGCGAATAGTTTCAATCTTAAAGGACAAATTTTTGGAGAAGAATATTAACTTAAAAATGCAGATGCAAATTCTGCTCCCATAACAACTACGTTTACAAAGGGAGCTTAGCTTATCTTTAATTGGAACCAATGTAAACCAAATATCAATACGGAAACGGATGCATGGGATTTAATTAAAATTTTATCATAATATTCCCATGAATCTGCTCGAGCAATAGTTCATTAAGAAGGATGTTTATATTATGTACTTGGGTGGTATCTTGCGATGTACATTTGCAGTGGCTCTGACGTCATTCGTCATTATATTTATATATATATATATATATATATATATATATATATATATATATATATATATATATATATATATATATATATATATATATATATATATATATACACTAGGCAGAAAAAGTCTGCGTTTACCTGCGTACAATCAAATTATAATGTTTGAAAATATCTTCGAGCAAAATTTCATTAGTTTTACTTTAATAGTTTTTAAGCAAATAGTTATTTTCACAAAAAAATATACAAAATCAAGGCAGAAAAGTCTTTGCGTTCACATGTAATAAATGTTTTCAAATGACTGATAATTACAGTTCTGAAGCCAATCAACAACTTGTAGGATTTCCTCGATTCTTTATGATCGAAACGCCAAATATGTCTTTTTGAAAAAAACGTGTATATTTTTTAATTTGGTGTATATATATATATATATATATATATATATATATATATATATATATATATATATATTGTATATACAATATATATGTCTATGTATATATATACTATACTATATATATATACAGTCTTCCACAAAAGTCAAGGTACAGTGATAAATATCATGAAAATTGTTTGATATTTTTATTTAAAAAACCTATAGTGATAAAAATTTTTTGGTATTACTTCAACTATAATCATTACACTTTAAATTCATGTAAAACAAAACGAAAATTCTGTCGTATTAATATATTATTACATATGATGTGTTGGAAAGTCAATGAATGAAGTCCACAAAAGTCATGGTACACCTGAAGAAAAATGATACAAATTGTAATTATAGTCTTGCATAGTTATTTGAATTATACTTTTCTTAATATTTTGTCGGATATCCTTTCATCTGAATTACTGACTTCAGTCTTTTAGGCATAGAATATACCAATTTTTTAGTAAATTCGCTGCTGGTTCTGGCCCACTCCTCCAATATAACATCCTTAAGCTGCGCCTTGCTTGATATCACTCTTTTTCGGATTTTTGTCTCAAGCTCATTCCAAAGATGCTCTATAGGGTTCAAATCAGGGCTTTGAGGCGGTGTAGCAAGCATGCGAGTATTGTACAATAGCCACATTCGAACTTTATGCGCAGTGTGCTTAGGGTCCTTGTCCTGTTGAAACAAGAAATCTTCTCGCATACCTAATTTGGCTGCACTTTGTTTCATGTTGTTTCGTAGAATCTCTAAATAAGAGTTCTGATCCATAGTATTTTCGATGAATGTCAGATTTCCAACTCCAGCAGCAGCCATGCAACCCCAAACCATAACACCACCGCCTCCATGTTTTACTGTTTTAATAGTGTTCTTGGGATTAAATGCTTCTCCTACTTTTCGCCAGACCCTCTTATGCCCATTTACACCAAATATACAAAATTTAGACTCATCCGAAAATAAAACATTATCCCAAAACGTTATTGGTTTGTCAATATATGCTTTTGCAAATGTTATTCTTTTTTGTTTGTTTATGGAACTTACAAGAGGTTTTCTTCTAGGCGTACGAGATGAAAATCCAGCTTCTACGACAGCTCTACGCACAGTTTCTGCGCTAACCTCCTTCTTATCATTAATTCCAAGAACATCGCAGATTTTTCTACAGCTTAGAAATGGATCTTGTTTTACCATTCGCGAAATTTTTCTCTTGTCCTTTGCACTTAGTTTAGATGGACGACCTGTTCGGGGCACATTTTCCACTCTATTTTCCTTCTTAAATCGATTTATCACTTTTTGAATGGTTGACCGACTTCGCAACACTAGTTCGGCTATTTCAGAATATGATTTGCTCTGATTTGAATGCAGATTAATAATTATTTCACGCTCCTTAATACTCAACTCCTTTCGACTCATTTTTTAAAAATTTTATTAAATAAAAGATACACCACGAATACGGACGCGATATTAAAGACAGCGGCCTACGGTTGTTAACTCACTCTGATAATATGAACTTGGGAGATTCCCCTTTTTACAAATAACAGGGCATTTTCTGCAACTGTACCAAGACTTTTGTGGAGTAGAAAAGAGACATTGCCAACAAAAAATTATTGTCTTCAATGATCATTATTGCCGAATCCCTTTAAATTTATGAAAACTTAAATTCAACAGAACTCGTATTATTACCATTTCATAACTTTTGGTTTTCAAATAAAAATATTGATTCAGTAATACAATTTTCAGTTACCGATTCTCTGTACCTTGACTTTTGTGGAAGACTGTATATATATATATATATATATATATATATATATATATATATATATATATATATATATATACATATATTATTATTTATTTACCAGTAAAATTTACATGTGAAATACATATGCATAAATATATATATATATATATATATATATATATATATATATATATATATATATATATATTTATATATAAAACAGTAAACTGCAGAGGGAACTTTATCCCTGTACGCAAACTGGTGTGCTTAAAAACTAATATCTTATAACTAAAAGAAACATACATTTGCCAATATTATGTAAGCATTTCAAATAAGGTTTAGAATTTTTAGAATTCGCGCTGCAAACTATAAAATTCCTAGTTTTATAATGTTATAATCCAAGATAACAATTTATTTTTAATATTTATCTTACAACCATGTAAATTTTTAAGTACTTTTGGTAAACGATTAAAAGGTTTAATCGAAACAATATAACTATTTTTTTCGCTTATTTTTTTGGAGTTTTTTGGTAGCAAAATTGACTTATGTCTTGTGATACTTTGTGAATCTATATAATTATTTCGATGTATTTCATAATAATATGTTAATGCTTCAATTGAGTATATCTAACGACAGTAAATTTCTTTTTGTTAACTATGCCAAGTATCCTGTTTTGCAATGATATAATATATTTCAAGTTATTATTATATGCCCCACCCCATGCAAGAATTCCATAGCTTATAATACTGTAGACAGTATATAGTTCTTAACATATCGGTACTCATGCATTTGGATAGCTTATGAAAAACATAGACTATATACTTTGTTTTTTGATGTAAATATTCAATATGTTTGTTCCATCTAACGTTATAATCAAATATTATACACAGGTATTTACAGTGCTCAACCCTTTTAATTGTTTTTCATCAATAAATATGTCTATCTTCTCGGGCACGCTATCATAATAATTTCCAAATGTCATGAATACACTTTTTTCACATTAAGTGTTAATTTATTTAGCTTTAGCCAAATTGATATTTTTTCTAGCAAAGAATTGATCTTAATCTGTGCACCCATCCATGTGTCATCTGTGGAAATAGCAGCAGTATCATCTGCATACGATAAGATAGAATCATTTGGAAGACTCTCAAGCAAATCATTAACATAGAGTATGAAAAAAAGTGGACCAAGTATCGTTCCGTGGAACACCAGTATCAACTATCTTGTTTTCACTCAATTTATCGCCAATTCTCACCCTCTGTTTTCTATTATTTAAGTAATTTTTTAAAAGTAAATGAGCATGTCCTCTTATACCCAAGCAATATATTTTTTTAACAAAATCTTGTGATCTAGCATGTCAAAAGCTTTGGCCAAATCTAAAACACTACAATAATAGGAGTACTCTTATCTAAATTATTATAAATCATATTTGCAAGGTGATTTAATGCATCTTTGGTGCCTAGTTTTTTCATAAACCCATATTGCTTGCAAGAAAAGATTTTATTTACCCTCATAAACTTATATATCCATTCCCCCCCCTGTGCTCCCACTGAAGCAAAAACTGCCAGTTTAAGAACTGTTTTGAAAAGCTCTCATAGAGAACTTTCAGTTGATACTCATATCGGCTACCTTTCATGACATTTTTTTTCAGGGGCCACTCCTCTGTACTGTAATCATCGATTCATGGCCTATTTTTTCGAATCCTAGAATGGTTACAAAGCCCTTTTGCTAGGAGCTCTCTCCTGCCTCTTCGACTTGTTTCAATTGTATGTACTCATCTTCATGATACCTATCACTCCTGAAATTTTCATGCGAATTCTAGCAAAGCTGTAGTGTCTAAGTCGGTAAAAAGCGCATATGGCTCCATAGCAATATGTTTCCATAGTAATACAGGGCATATTGCTCCATAGTAATTCACGAAAATTCAAATCGCTATAACTTCGGTAAATACTATTCGATCTTTATGAAACTTTCAGAAAAGATCAATCTTATAAATAGTCATCTCTTTGCTAAATTTTATTGAGTAAGGGTACCGTTTAGATTTTATTCAAGAAAACACAAAATCGATATTCGACATTCATGATTTTTTTCAGATTTTTCGGATGGAAGGTTTCGTAGAAAAAGTGCTGTGACATACAGACGGACGAACGGACGGACGGACGGACGGACGGACGGACGGACAGACGGACAGACGGACACAGGTCGTGATTGCAATAGGGTTTTGTATTTTAGTACAAAACCCTAAAAATGTATATATATATATGTATATATATATATATATATATATATATATATATATATATATGTATATATATATAAATGTGTATATATATATATATATGTATATATATATAAATGTGTATATATATATATATATATATATATATATATATATATATATAAATGTATATATATATATATATATATATATATATATATATATATATATATATATATATATATATATATACACAATATATTAATATATATTTATATGTATATATATATATATATATATATATATATATATATATATAAATATGTATATATATATATATATATATATATATATATATATATATAAATATATATATATATATATATATATATATATATATATATATATATATATCTATGTATGTATATGTATATGTATATATATATATATATATATATATATATATATATATATAACATATATATATATATATATATATATATATCTATGTATATATATATATATATATATATATATATATATATATCTATGTATATATATATATATATATATATATATATATATAAACATATATATATATATTTATATATATATATATATATATATATATCTATGTATATATATATATATATATATATATATATATATATATAACATATATATTTCTATGTATGTATATGTATATATATATATATATATATATATATATATATATATATATATGTATATATATATATATATATGTATATATATATATATATATATATATATATATATATATATATATATATATATATAATGCAGGGGGGGAATCAACCCATCATGAAGACTCCTCTTCATTAGCACTGTGTAAGGTCAGTGCTCTCACAGGTACAGAGAAGAGGAGCGCTGAGGATTGCATCTTCGTATCCGATAGTCTCTGATTCGGCGGTGAAAGTCATTGCAAGCGTGATACCTGTCGGCCTCTTGCTAGAGAGCGCCGCTCTATTTATCTGCGTCGAAACGAGGATGCAAGGGAGATTGGTGTACGCGAAGAGAGACAGCGCTCACTGAACGATTGGCAGCAATCTTGGGTCAATTGCACGAAGGGAAGGTGGACTGCGCGCCTCATCCCGGATGTGAGACCGTAGCTAAATCGAAGGCATGGTGAGACTGACTTCTATCTGACCCAGCTTTTGAGTAGGCATGGCTGTTTTCAGTCTTACCTGCACAAGATTGGTAAGTCGCGGTCCTCCACTTGTCGGTAGTGCCCAGGAGAATCGGTTGATAAATGGAACCAGGTGGCACATTATGCTCGGGCAGTCCTAAAAGATAAAAGGGACTCACAGCAGCCGGGGGAGTTGGGGCTGGGGATCACTTGTCTGGCACTTCCTCTTCCCCTCTCCCCTCCCGCTAGAAGAGGGATCTCCCATCTTGAAGGTGTCTCTCGCGTAACAAAACGAGACCTGGCCCGAAGTAATGTGTCAAACGGTTCCAGGCTGGGTTCTCAGGTTGACAGGGGAGGTGTTTAGTGGGTAGTCCAGTCGCTTTCTTGCGAGCATGGGAGTTCCACACTCTGTGCGTAAATGGGCATTCACCTCCCTACCACAAAAAGGAATATGGAGTGACGCTCTCAGTAAGGAGACGCACCGAAAACGCTTGTCACAGGTACAGAGAAGAGGAGTATTCAGGATGGCATTTTCATATCCGGCTGTCTCTGATTCGGTGATGAGAGTTATTTCAGAGAGTGCCGCGCTATTTACTTGCCTTGAAACGAGAACACGAGAGAGACGATTCCCTCGAGGGGAGACAGCGCTCAGTCAACAATTGGCAGCAGTTTTGGGTTAATTGCACGAAGAGAAGGTGGACTGGGCGCCCCGTCACGGATCTGATACCGTGACTAAATCGAAGGCATGGTGAGACTGGCTTCTATCTGACCCAGCTTTTGAGCGGGCATGGGTGTTTTTAGTCTTACCTGCACAAGATTGGTATGTTCGCCCAGGAGAGGAAGACGATACCTGCCACATATGTTTTGCGTGCAAAAAATACGACGTGCTGCGACGAGACCTGTACAGGGAGACGGGAGGGCTCACCCCAGGTAGTGTGGTCGCGGTGATGCTCGAATCGGTTGACAAATGGAACCATGTGGCACATTATGTTCAGCCACTCCTAAAAGATAAAAGAAGAGTCACAGCAGTCGGAGACGTCGGGGCTGGGGGATCGCTTGTCTTGAACTTCCTATTCTTCTCTCCCCTCTCGCTAGAGAAGGGATCCTCCAGGTTGAAGGCGCCTGATGGCGTAACAAGACGAGACCAGGCCTGAAGTAATATGTAAAATGATTCAATACTGGGTTCTCAGGTTGACAGGGAGGTGTTTACTGGGTAGGTTAGCTGCTCGCGTGTATAGGAGTTCCACTCTCAGTGCGTAAATGATATTTACTTCCCAACCAAAAAAAAGAGATCATCAGGCTGGCAAATAAATTAGTGTACGGTCCATAAAAATTTAGTTTTTAATCAACCTTATAATAATTTAATCGATAGACTGATGATGCCTTGATCTGAAGTCAACATTAGATCAAGGCATCATCAAAGAAAAAAAATAATTTCATCGAAATTTAATAGGTATTTAATTTAAGCGGTAGAAATAATATTAATCCATACATCAATCTAAATCAACTGAAAACATGATGAAATATTAAATGCAATTTAAAAAGAAAGTCGTATGCACTGTAGATTCACGGGTCGTTTGCATTAGTTTGTTAATTATACGTTTGCCTTATACTTGTATAATGTTGCGTTTTGTACAAAGTTAATTTTTATTCATACAATTTAACTATGTTTAGTCTCATTACTGATGGTAGTTTATCTTAATCAAAAACGTTTGTTATATATTATAATTTCTGACAGGATGAAGTAGCTTTCGTGCAAAATCTAGTATATTATGTCGAGAGAGCTTATCGAACACCGGACTTTGGCATGTGGGAGAGAGGAACAAAATATAATAACGGAACACCAGAAATACACGCTTCATCAATTGGTTTGCTTTTAATTTAGTAGCGCCTTTTACAAATTAATTCTTTGTATTACCAGGAATGGCCAAAGCGGCTTTAGAAGCTATTAATGGTTGTAATTTATTTGGAGACAAAGGTGCATCTTGGAGCGTTGTATATGTAGATATTGACGCCCATAATCGAAATAGGAGTATTTTTGAAACGATGCTACCGCGAGAGTCCAGTTCCAAGGTAATTGTAATATTTTTTACACGGATAATAGAAAAAATTATTTGGCGAAGTCTAATTTAATTCATTAGAAGATATCTCGCTTTATCTGAATTTCACTTTAAATTAGTAGATTATAAGCTTTTCAAGTAGTATTCGCGTTGAATACGAGTATATCTATGCTAAATTTTAGCAATGTCTCGACTTACATCAAATTTGTACACATCAAAAGTAAAACTAATCATTCAAAACATTTCATTCGCTCTGGATTAGGGCATTACAGTTTACTGAAGGTTATAATTCGATGTTACATCTTCGATATAGCTTTAAGAGCTTCTGGTTTTTATTTCCTTTACTTTTCTTGTCCCTATTTTCGTTTTAAGTTAAGAGTGGCATAAGAAGAAAGTTGAACCGACTGGAAAACAGTACTCAAGGATAGAACACACTAAACGTATAATTAGTGCGTTCTATCCTTGAGTACTGTTCCCCAGTCAGTTCTCTCTTTAGAATCTATCCAGCGAAATATTCTCTAGAACTTTCTTGTTAAATTCACATTCTTAACGGATACTATGATCTTCGTTCATTTACATTTAATACTCAGTTAGCCTAATTTCTGTTTTTTTGTAGTAGTGAGATGACTAGATTCACAAAACTTTTGGGCTACCCAATATACACCTCCTCCGTCAATCTGAAAACCTACACGTGAATCGTTGGACACATTAGTTCGGGCTAGACCTACGCTTAGAGGCGCCTTTTTTAATTGTAGTTTTTTTTTTGTGGTAGGGAGGTGAATGCTATTTATGCACAGAGTGTGGGACTCCCATGTTCGCAAGAAAGCGACTGGACTACCCACTAAGCACCTCCCCTGTCAACCTAAGAACCCAGCCTGGAACCGTTTGACACATTACTTCGGGCCAGGTCTCGTTTTGTTACGCCGTGGGGCGCCTTCAAGCTGGGGAGTCCCTTTCCTAGCGGAAGAGGAGAGGGAAAGAGGAAATGCCAGAAGAGCAATCTTCCCAGCCCCAGCGCCCCCGGCTGCTGTGAGTCCCTTTTACATTTTAGGACTGCCCGAGCATAATGTGCCACCTGGTTCCATTTGTCAACCGATTCGAGCATCACCGCAACTATGTTATCCGGGGTGAGCTCTCTCTGTGTGACAGGCATTGTCCTCCTCTCCTGGGCAAAACCGACAATCGGGAGACCGTGACTTACCAATCTTGTGCAGGTAAGACGGAATACACCCATGCCCGCTCAAAAGCTGGGTCAGATAGAAGTCAGTCTCACCATGCCTTCGATTTAGCCACGGTCTCACATCCGGGATGAGGCGCGCAGTCCACCTTCCCTTCGTGCCATTGACCCAAGATTGCTGCCAATCGTTGAACGAGCGCTGTCTCTCCTCGCGGACAACCATCTCCCTCGCATCCTCGTTTCGGCGCAGGTAAATAGCGCGGCGCTCTCTAGCAAGGAGGGTGACAGGTATCACGCCTGCAATAACTCTCACCGCCGAGTCAGAGACTGTCGGATACGAAGATGCAATTCTCTGTGCTCCTCTTCTCTGTACCTGTGCCAAACGTTTTCGGTATACCTTCTTGCTGAGAGCGTCACCCCATACCTCTGCTCCGTACAGTAGCACTGACCCTACAGCACTCATCAAAGGCGTCTTCTTGATGGGCTGGGTCCCCCTACGTTGGCCATAAGTCGACTCAGGGCCGATATTCCCGAAGAAGCCTTCTCAGCCGTTGCCCTGATTTGCTCAGAGAAACTCATCTTCGAGGCGATCAGTAGACCCAGGTACTTCACCGCTGGCTTCGATTCGATTCGTAAGTCGCCAATACTGATCATCCTTACTCTAGGGATTCTCTTTTTTGTCAAGATGACCACTTCAGTTTTCTCCAGTGCTAAACTGAGCCCGCGAGCAGTCATCCAGTCCCTCTCTCGGCGCATTAGCATACATAGCCTAGGTTGCGCTTGTTCAACGGTGCGTCCGGCGACCAGAGCCGCAACATCATCCGCATAGCCGACCAAGCGCGACTCATCTGGCATCTCAAGTCTCAGTAGCCCGTCGTAAGACACGTTCCACTGGTCCGGACCAAGGATAGATCCCTGGGCAACACCCGATGTAATTTCCACCCTTCGTTGGCCCTGTGTCGTGTCGAGCAGGCTTCGGTCCTTTAGGTAGTTCCTCAAAAGCCGCATTAGATATTCTGGAACTTGAACGAGTTTTCCAGCGTGTCCAGAATATCCACCCATCTAGCGGAGTTGAAGGCATTCCTGACGTCGAGTGTCACCAACGAGACGATCCGTCGCTTGGTGCGACTATATGCCTCTGCCCTTTGGACCGCGTTCACCACCTCTGCAATCGCATCAATAGTAGAACGTCCTGCTCTAAAGCCGTACTGCCGAGGAGATAGGTCCCCAGCAGCGCGAATCGCATCAGTGAGTCTTCCTTTGATGAGTTTCTCTAGCACTTTCCCAGCCGTGTCTAGCATGCATAACGTGCGGTTTGCAAACGGCGATTCGGGATTTCCCTTCCCCTTGCTGATCAGCACGAGCCTCGCCATCTTCCATCGTACCGGGAAAACCCCGTCCCGTAGGCATAGGCAAGCGTTGAATGTGCTGAGCAGCAAGTCAGCACAATAGTGATAGACAAGCCGCAACACCTCAGCTTGAACACCATCTGGACCTGGAGCCTTCCTCGCTTTCAATGAGAAGACTGCCTCCTCCAGTTTCAGTTGTGTGAAGAGTGGGCACTCGACTGCTGATTCTCCATGGACAGCGTCAACACGGACGGGATGGGCGGGGAAGAGTCCCCGCACTATCGCGTCCATCTTTTCCGCGTCATGTGTACAAGGCTTCCGTAGGGCACCAAGCTTCCGCATGACCAGCTTGTAGCCAAGGTCCCACGGATCCTTGTTCACATTGTCCACTAGGTCCTGCCAGCAGCGAGCCTTGCTACTGTTGATCAGTTTTGCGAAGGCATTTTCTGGCCGACTTATATGCTGCCACCCAGTTGCATGCCTCGTCACGGTTCCGCGCCCGTTGAGCCTCACGTCGAAGCTTGTGACACTCCTTTCGTTTTTCAGCGATTTCAGTAGACCACCAGTACACTGGGGGCTTGCCGTGCCGGGGTATTCGACGGGGCATAGAAGCGCAGCAAGCAGTCGTGATTATGCTCAAAGTAGAGTTCACCACGTCTTGAGCTGCCAGTTCTTCCGTCCCCTCCGAAGCTCCCTGCAGCGGCTCACCTGCTGTGAGAACCTTGACGAACCTCTCGACGTCCATTCTTCCAATGTTCCATCCAGTTGTAGAAGTTTTTTATTGTAGTGAGAAGGAAGGAATTGCTAGAAACGAGACCCCTTCATTCTCGACGTCTCCGGATGCTCAGGTATACCTTTTCTGCCTTCCAAGACAAACTGAACATAATGTGCAACACGGTTCTATTTGTCAATCGTTGCAAGTATCTCTCAAATTATAATCTTCGAGGGGAGCTATCCAATTTAATTGAAGAGGTCACCACGATGTTTGTTCCATCTTTTACAGGCAAAAAATAATGGCAGGCGTCATCTACGCCTATTATGCAAAACACGCAGTCAAGAGACCGTGACTTACCAATTTTGTGCAGATAAGATTGAAAACATCCATGCTCGCTCGAGGGCTGGTTCGGGTAGAAGTCAGTCTCAGCATACCTTCGATCGAGCCATGACCTGAAGTTAGGGATTAGACGAGCGGTCATTTTCCCTTTGTGTGCCTGTTCCAGGACTCTTTGTAATGATTTTCACCTTTTTAGGTTCGAACGCGGAATCGACCTCTCATCGGTTCTAGACGTTCAGTCTGAGTAGTGCCAACGGATGGTACCAACAGGTCAACCAATCCGTACACCGTAACCCATTCACGCGGTGGCTGCTTGTCGGCCAGCTAGTTCGGAGAGGATTTCGGTCGCGGGTCTCCGAATGGGTTACGCTCATTTACATAATTCAGCCACCTATACACGCCCGTTTTCAAAACGCGTTACGAAACAAAACCATACGGAGAAGAAACCTATTCTACGTTACTCCGTATTTCTTCCTATTACCAGTCAAAGAACAAAAGCTAATTTTTATTTCGCGTTCCCGAATTTCCGACGCGGTACCGAAAAGTATGCTACTTTAAATTAACCCGACGAAAACTACTCTAATAAAATGACAAAACAACAAAGGTACCGCGTACCGCGCGCGATGCGAAACCGACCTCAGCGGATTTGTCGAAACCCTACCCTCGCGACGGCATACCTACCCTGCACTCACTTTCCCGCTGAAACAGAAAGAACCACTGAAAAGGAAAGTCTTTAATTAATTAGCATTTCATAATTTTATTCATTTGATTGAAATATATATGTATAAAAGTTCCTTGTCAAAATACTCGTTTAAAAATTATTGACTTTTTTAAGCTAATTTCCCGAATTCAAAACAAACATATAATCGATTTGACAGAAATTTACAAAACAAAATCTAATGAAGTACATCAACACGATTTTTATACACCTCGTTCGTCATTCAAGAATCTCGATTCATGTATTTAAAATGTTTTTCTTCATTTTTATTATTACTAATGACCTCATTATTCTTAGTAAAAAAATGACAATTCGACCTTCAATTTTTATTCTGATTGGTTTTTCTTCATATATTCACTAGTCATAAATTAAATGTTCTTCTCTATAAAAGATACTTTTAGTTTCTTTATATAATTGAGTGTAAACAAAAGAACTTGCTGCACAATTTAATTGTGTTTTTTTTTTCTTTTTAATTTTACTTTAGTGATTTTTCATTAATTTTTACTTCTCAAGTTTGTCATGATTGGCTTTTTAATGCGGACTTTATCAAATATACATGTTGACCTATTTTCTTCCCAAAAAAAACAAAAAAAAATGCGCATTTACAACATAGTTTTTTTTTTCTTTTTTTTCCTCTTTCTTCTGTTAACTCCCTATTATATACTTTTATTAGCATCTAGTTCAGAACGAATGAATCTCCTTAAGTGGTGTTCCTTTCTCACTGATTTTAGTTACTTATAGGTAGATTTTATACAAACTTTTATTACATAGAGGTTTTCACATAAAATACATGAAACACTCAATTTGATTTCTTTTAATTCAATCAACGAGCAAAATTAAGATTGCAAACATTCAGGTTGTTGTAAATATGTATAGATTTAAAACACCGGAAATCACTGCTTTTGACTTTCTTCAATGATATTGACATGTTCTTAACTATATTCAACATTTTCATAACCTACTGAAATTGCAATATTAGCTTTTATCGCTTCTTTAACTTTCAGGCACTCTAATAAAAACTTTGCTCCCAAATAACTTTAAATTTCCGATATTGCATTTCTTTATCATAAAAATTTCATACGGTCTCTTTTTCTCAAGAGTATTTGCTAATCTTCTATTCTTCAAATAACTCACTGTTTTTACTACTTTAGGCCAAAATCGCTTATTTAATTTTGTTTTTTTTTTCTTTTTGATAATTTCTTCAAGGGGAATATTCGGCATGCAATTATGTCAATACATTGTCTATAATATTTAAATGTGTTTCCTTTTTTTTATATGTCTATAAGAAAAGGTTAGATTGTATAGAACGGCAAAATCGTTATAAAGAGAATAATTTTTTTGTTGGG
The DNA here is from genome assembly GCA_963969285.1 of Odontomyia ornata. Classification (NCBI taxonomy): domain Eukaryota; kingdom Metazoa; phylum Arthropoda; class Insecta; order Diptera; family Stratiomyidae; genus Odontomyia; species Odontomyia ornata. The sequence continues at coordinate 201,946,008 of OZ017740.1, forward strand.
CCCAAAAAGTCTACTTCTGATATTTTCATTGTTGTTGGAATTCTCTTTTTTTATTATCTTAGTAACGTTGCGTTTTAATTGCTTTTCTTAAGAGTTTCCGTTTCTAACCTTTAAATTCAAAATCGACTACTACGAGATTTCGTATTTTCTAGTCTGAGATCTACGAAATTGTCACGGAACTAGGCGTGAAGTTAACTATAAATGAAGATTAAATGAAATAATTATAAATCCAATGCTAGATGCGTTAATGCTAAATTAGTTATACACTTCAGTCTTAAACTAAAATACTAGAATTTTGTGTTTCAGATTCTTTCAATGTCCGGCAATTTTTTATTGTTCTAGCACTTAAATACAGCACCGTTTGAGATTTCTCTGCATATTTAATTGCGAGCTAAATAAATTAAATGCAGCAACCTCGTAAAGACAGACCATAGACCATTTTTAGGGTTTTGGCTTCATTTTTAAGTAAACATAGTTTTGATTCAGTTGAGTCAATTAGACAACTTTCTCCAAATATTTTATGTGTTAATTCCATCCAGAATCATAGATTTATAAAGTTGTGAAGACTCTGAACAGTTCTGAGGTACCAAATCATGCATCAAACAAATTTGAATAAATCCGCTTCTACAGCCCTATTCGCGCTTATTAACAAATAGTTTCCGCCGCGTCTATCGTTCATTTTTGCGTGTTTACGATTTAATGGAGAGGATTTCGCGCCATACAAACACCCATTCGAACCGAACAAACACCAGTGGGTGCCGGTGATGGGATTGAGGCTGTACTTACAGTTGATGCGATAAATGCTGATGAAGCTGTTGGTGATGAACTTCCGTTTGGACTTGCCGAACTTGTTACTGAGTTCAGAGATGCATTGACTGGTGATGTATTACTACGAGTTTTGCTGTTACGCATGCTCAAATTAGTGATGGGATTATTTGTCTGAGAATCCTTAGTGCCGTTTTTGACTAGTCTTGGCGAGTCTGTTTGATCAGACCCGCTTTTTTCCTCGTTGCGTCCGACTGTCAATCTCTCTTTTTCCTAATAAGAAAATTATTATTCAACAAATGAAAAACAATTCAATTACTCTTTACCCACTGTTAGTTCATATTTTCCGTCTCTTCAGAACACCAAGATTGCGGGGAGATAAAGAAAAATACCGTATTTTCCTCCCGCGCTTTTTTCTCCCTCGTTGCGTCGGACTGTCAATCTGACAACATCCGACAAAACAGATGTGGACTGGGAGTCGTCGCAACTGACGCGGAATGGAACGCCACATGGCGGCAATGTGCATTTTTATTGGTCGCCAGTGGCATAGTGTTTTGATGGCAACGGTGGGGGTGCATTACCAGATGGATATGTCTCGAAATGTGTCGGGGTTTTGATTAATATTATGTTTCAAATATTTATATCCACAGATCTAAATATTTGGAAAGAAAAAAAAATATTTTCTGCGCAACGATATCCGCACGAAAGATGAAGTCCGCTTGCACTTCGAGGTCATACCCATCTGGCCGGGTGCAAGGGTTCGGGATCGGAATCACTTCGAATCCCGGGCGTAGGCGTCACATTGCCTCTTCGTAGTGACCGCATCCTTGTCCCCTTCATTTATTCTTCTTTTTCGTAGCGCTACAGCTCCTCTCAAGCCTTCGCTTCCTGCAACAAGCGCCTCCAACTGTGTCGGTGCACTGACCGCGTCCTTCATCCGTCCCAATCCGAGCAACGATGAACTGTCTTCGTCGACCGAGTCAGACCAGCGTTTCAGTTCTCCCAACGAATACCTTTTTGGGTACCCGTTGTTCGTCCGTACGATTCATGTGGCCAGCCCACTGCAGCCACCGCAGTTTTATAATCGCTGAGACCTCCGGCATACAGGTCATGCTTGTATCGAATTAGCCAGCCTCCGGTTTTTCGCCTCAGGATCCGTCTTTCGATGGCATTCAATATGTTTGCGGATACTTGGGTTAAGGTCCATGTTTCACACTCACACTATTTGAAGCTTTGTTTTCCTGTGTATGCAGCTGGTCTTTAAGATCGTCAAAACTCAATAAAATATTTTATTTGCGAGCTGTATTCTTCGGCGTATTTCGTCTCTTTCATTACCCGTTCTCGTTATTTTAGCGCCCAAATATACCAATTCACCCATTCCATATTGTATTCGCATTTGAGATTTATTTTCCGCGACTGCGTAATGAGCTTTGTTTTATTCTCATTGATTTGTAGCCTTACTAGTTTTGCTTCGCTGTCAAGTTTCAGGAAAAGTTGTTTGGTAGTTGTTAACGACCGTGACAAAATTTGATGTCGTCCGCATAGGCTACCACTTGGCTCGACTTGTATAGTAACGTACCTCTTGTATCGACAGGTAGCTTTCTGATAACATATTCCAGAGCCAAATTGAATAGCAATGGAGCCAGCCCATCTCCCTGTTTTAGTCCGATATTTGTGTCAAAGGCCTCAGTGAGTTGATTATTGATGCGGACTTGGGAGGTCGCGACGTCATTGTCATTTTGGTAAGACGGACTAATTTGGCTGAGATACCAAAGCAAAGCATAATTTGGTACTTGCTTTAAGTCAACGAAAATTTGGTGTACGTCTATGTTGAACTCCCAGCATTTCTCAAGTACCTGCTTGAGTGAAAATTGATCCGTTGTTGATCTACCTGCTGTGAAACCACCTTGATATTCCCTAATAATACTGCTGGCATATGATCTGATTTCATTTTCTAAGATCTTTGAAAATATTTTGTACGCCATATAAAGTAGTGATATGCCTCTAAAGTTTTCGCACTTCAGCTTGTCACTTTTGTAGATAGGTAGTATCATTGATTGACTCCACTCGTTCGGCATATGTTCTTGTTCCCAAATGTGCTGGACGACTTTAAGGATGGCTTTCCGAACACTGCTACCACCATATTAAATGAGCTCCGCTGGAATTTCATCGATACCAGGCGCTTTATTATTCTTTTGGGCTTTGAAGTTGAAACAAACTTCATCCAGAGTTGATGGGACCAATAGAAGCTCTCCAGGAATATCTATAGGCTCCGATGTTCTCGAGCTGTGCGGAGGATTAAGGAGGTTCTTGAAATATGATGCCCATCTTTCCTAAATCCTGGTTTCATCAGCGATGATATTGCCGATGTCATTCGATAGAGCGTCGTTTTGGGCTGATAAACACGTTTCAAGCTTTTCACTACTTTGTATGCTTGTCTTGTGCTGTTGCTCGCTGAACTTAAATCTATGTTATACTTCTCAATTTTGGTCATCATAATATTTTCTTTTCTTAATTCTGATTATCTTATTCGCTACTCTTCTGAGATTTTCATATTGTTATCTCTTCGTCCTGGTTTTCTTACCTACGTAGTCTTTGTATGCCTGATTCTTTTTGTCTAATGCATTCTGGCGCTCATCGTCGAACCAATCATTTCTTTTTCGCCGGGCTTGATGTTCGATCGTCTGTTCTATTACGGTCTCAATTGTCGATTTCACTTCCACCCATTGCTCGTTGCTTGTTTTCAGCGATGTATCTGATAGAATGGGAGCTAGCTGGTTGTCAACGTTTTCCGTGAAATTTTGTGGAACAGACGCCGTTTGGAGCCTTTCGATGTCGAATTTTTGTGTTTACCCATCGAGACTATTAATTGCCTAAGGCAACTATTAAAATTCCTATTTTCGTCGAAATTTGGAAATAGGAAAGTTGAATATGACAATATTCTCAAATTATATTTCGCCATTCGAAATTGTGAACAGAAGCAAAGTCGTCTAGAGAGCAAGGCAGATAAAGTAGCAGTGGCGATAAGTTTAATTTGTTTGAATTGGTTGCAAGTGTAATTAGTTTTCCGTTGAGCAAATCAAAACTAGAAGAGGATTGCACCAAGCATAGTTATTTGAACACTTGTTATATATTGTCTGACGCTTTTCATGAAATCCAATGCAATCGTGCAAACGACCATCGTTGATATGCTCTCGGATTTGTTAGATTTTAACGTTACGTACAGTATTTTGGATTCGAAAACAGCATTTTTGAACAATTAAGCTTTGGAATGAGCTAAGATTAATCCAACAAATTACAGCATTGATTTTACATCGCTGCGAATTTAGCAAAGTCGGATGGGACGAACCGAAGCGAAATCTGAGGATGTGTTCCACATGCACTGTTCTTGTCTGCAGGATGAATTAATTATTATTAGAGCTTTTAAGATTATAGTTACACAGCTGAACAGACCAGAAGATAATTACTTAGTGATAATAAAAAAAAAATAATCTAAATAGGAGTACCCGGGAAAAAATGATTAATGTCCAAAAAGTAGAGATAACGGAACTTATTATTTCAGCCACATTGCATCAACACATCGTCAGCGGGCGCCCGGCGAGGATGTAGGTGAGTGCATTTGTTTGTTTTACTGATTTTATCAATTTGTTTATTTAATTTTGTTTATTTAAAAACAAGATAACCATTAAAATTTATTCTTCCATATTTATCGAAAAAAGGAGATAAAATCGTTTATCTATCTGTTATCTTCATAAGATGATCGCGGAAAAGGAGATAGAACAATTAGAATTTGTAGATTATTGTATGACCGGATAAACAGACCTTTCCAGTCAACGCTCTGGATTGTTAATATCGTCATATTTGTATATAGTTAAGTAAATCCATTCAAATCGTATGTGTGTTCAAATTTGATAAGAGTTGAAATTGTAAGAAGCACAACCCCATTTTTTTTTATTTAAAGTCAATCGTTTTACTGCCATATTTGGGTTAAGTATGTGAAATCGGAAACTTTCGTTAAGAAAAAAAATACTTTCAAATGGATTTTTGATTTACTAAAGGTTAATAAAAAACAAAAATGTGTGAGTAGAAAGTTACATTCGGTCTTTCCTTTTCATCAGATTCCTTTTCATCAGATAGGACCCGTATCGATGGCAGGTTCCTCTGGTCATATGGACTAGCCATCGGGCGCGCTCCTCCGTTTTTTATCGCTTAACAGGAGCTCTTGCCGGGTAGAGTGGCCTTCCGCTCGCGTGCCCTTTTATGATATAGGGTTATGTGATTGCATTGCATAACGCTATAGCATAAATTGGTTACGTTTGTGCTTCTCATTTGAGGGAAAGAGTCATACAAAGTACCTTTGTATGAGTTTTTCACGTCTACGTTTGGATCTTGATCCGGTTAGGAGGGTGCGAGGGGACACCACCTCCATCTGGATGCTCCACTCTTATTTGTGGGTCATAAAGATCGTCGGCAACGGCGAAGTCTCTGTGAGTCCGTCCGATTTGCCTTGCACAATTTGTTCTTCGAACAAACATAGCAACTTCCACCCTTTTTTTTGTGATAGGGAGATGAATGCTATTTATGCACAGAGTGTGGGAATCCCATGCGCGACTGGACTACTCACTAAGCACCTCCCCTGTCAACCTGAGAACCCAGCCTGGAAATTTCAACTCGGCCTCGACAGACAGGGAACGAATCCCACCTCATGACACCGAAACGCTAGCCTGCCAGCGCATTCACACATCCCCAGACAAGGCCAATCTCGACAGGTACTACCATCCTCTTCCGCGGAGGCAGCAGACCATCGCTGCAGTCCTTCACGGACATTTCATATACCCATTTCACTACACGATCATATGAAGCGGGTTCTTGTCGAGCCACGAAACTACTTTACCCTACGAGACGTACCGATCAATTTTTATTATCTTTAGTAATGTTCTATATCAATTAAGCTACTCAACAATAATTTAAAAAAAAATTTGTTGTCTAATTGAAGTTAGCGGACACGGAGGCTTGAGGCGAACGCAAACATTCTATAACAAATAATCGTTACTTTCTCCAAAGAAGTCGTTGCATTATAAGGGGACTGTCAACCCTAAAGATGTTAAAGTGGCTGAAGTGAACCACTCATCTCTGCCTACAAGATGGAAACTTGACGGATGTAGTTTATTTTAATCTCGTAAAACGGCAAACTAAGCAGTTTCGATAGGGTGACCACCTTATCTCTTCGGGAGCAGCTACTCCTCATCACCAAAAGTCTGCTCGACTGCTTATGTTTATTAGAAATCACCAACTCCTCCAACCCGAGAACTATTCAATACGTGGTTGCGATTTGAAGTACTCCTTGTCTCTGCACCTGTGCCAACCGCTTTTGGTGCAGCAATTTGCTGAGAGCTTCGCCCCATATTTCTGGTCCGTAGAGCAATACAAACTATAAGGCGCTCCTATTTCGGCAGTGGGTCTCCCTATGTTGGCCATCAGTCGAGTAAGTGCCGTTAGACAGACTGGAGCTTTATCAGCTGTTGCCTTGATTTGTTCGGAAAAACTCATCTGCCAGTCTATCAATACATCCAGGGTATTTCACCGCTAGTTTCAAATAGAGTAGCATTTCCTCGATACTGATAATCCTTACTCTGAGGATTCTTTTCTTTGTCGAGATGACCACTTTGGGTTTCTCATGTACCAGGCTGAACCCGTGGCAGCCATCCAGTCCCTCATTTGACGCATAAGCATACCTTGTCTAAATTGCGCATGCGTCCAGCAACTAGCGATGCAACATCATCTACGTAGCCGTGATTCATCTAGCAGCTTAAGCCTCAGTAATCCTTTATACGAGATATTTCACAAGTCGGGACCGAGGATGGAGCCGTGGGTGACAGCCGATATAGCTTCCATTATCCGACAGTCTTCCTTCATATCGTAGAGTAGACTACGGTCCTTCATGTTGCACTTAAAAATCCACATCAGATATTCTGGTATTGGAAAGGATTTTCCAGCGGGTATCGGGCCATCTAGTGAAGTTGAAAATATTTATAACGTTAAGAAATACCAGCAGGACAGCCCGTCGGGTGGTACTGCTGTGTATCTCCGCACGCTGGATCGTTCTCACCACTTCTCCGATTGCATCGATGCTAGGCGACCTACTCTAAAGCTATTCTGATCTGGAGTTAAATCTCCCAACAACTTGAATCGGGTCAGTGAGCCTTCCCCTCGTGTGTTTTTTGCGCATTTTTGGCCTTGTCTATCAAACATAACGATTGGCATGTAGACGACGACTCGTCATTCCCCTTCCCCTTGCTGATCAGTACAAGACTCTTATGACAGCAGGACTAAATGGGCGGGGTTGTTCCAACAACTAACGGCGAGATCTAAGACCATTAAAAGTAATTTTATCGCGGCTGCACAACAAGCCCTGTAAAAATCTCAAATAGCTATTAAAAGCAAATCATAACTTAGATCGCTCTCGGTATAAAAATGTTCATCCCCTAAAAAAGGAGATCGAACAGCGTTTATTATATCGAAGGGTAAAAATGAGCGATCTAGAATAATATATTATGCACAAAATTGTACGTCGCAGTTTATTTATTTATAATTTAAACTTAGTAGATATTTCGGAGTAGTCTGTGTGGGCTAGTGGTTAGAGCATGAACGCATAAGCCGAAGGTCCCAGGTTCAAATCTCGTTGGGAGCATCGTGATTTAGTTCAGGGAATTTTTCGGACAGACTACGAGTGTTCACTTAGTGGTGATATGTACTGATTTAATCAGATCATATCATAGCTGAGCAAGCACACGGGAGCATGGTGCTGACCAAACTAACTTCCGAAAAAAGCAATACGGTCATGAAAATGAGATACTCTAACTATCTCTAAGCGAAGGCCCGAGAGGGGCTGTAGTCCTACAAAGAAGAAAAAGATATTTCGGAAACAAACTTTCCCAAGCTTCCCTTGAAAAAAACAGCAACAACAAACGGAGCTTGTATTGGAGGCAATTTTCCGAGCCTTACAGGAAATTGGCCATGTACATCAACTACCATTGGGTAAAAAGTATCAGGAGCTTCTCCTTACATAACTTTCATGCTTCTTATGTAGCTTTCAAGCTACCAACTCATCAGCCAATATAAACACAAGTTGTGATCTTTTCTCTTCAGATATTCTGCAAATCTCGTAATAGTTAATAGTTAATCTCGGTTGTTGTAAGACGACCCCATAGCAACACAAGTTGTGACCTTTTCTCTTCAGATATTCTTCTGCAAATCTCATAAGAGTCAGCCGTTGATTTTGTAATGAAAAATAATGCAGACGTATTTATTATTACTAAGACATAGTTAAGGCCTCATGATACGCTAAAACATCCACGATCAGCAGAATAGCATTGAAGGAGGTGTATTGATAGAACTCAGTGGGGCCGTAACAAAGTGGTATCTGAAGTACCTAGACCTTTTTGTCATGGGGATCAGCTCTGACAATGAGGCGCACATCAGGTGTCGAGAGAAGTATCGGGGCAGGAACCCGTATTCCCCAGTCTCTAACAATGAGCGGGGAAGTTACCCGAATAGCCCATATGAATCTTCATCTCTACGGTCTTAGTTTGGATCACAAAAGAACAATTACGGTTAGCACTGATTCCAGAGCCCTGAACCTACAGAGGTCAAATCCGACGTTTGAACACTCGAGACTCCACACTGATTTCAAGTATGGGACAGAATTATCTCAGAGCAGGCAGCATGATCAGGAAAAACACAAAATACATGAGTCTTTCAAATTTTATGACGCGAGATCTAGTTCCTATAAGGACCTCTATTTCGATAGAGGGCAAAAATCGCATCGTAGTTATTGCATCAGCATACTTCCCTGGAGACATAAATCAAACTCCTCCAGTGGACGTACAAAGGCAGGTACAGCATTGTAAGAGAAGAAATCTACCTATTCTAGTTGGGTGTGGTGTCAATGCACACAATCATTTTTGGGGATAACACTGACACCAACAATAAAGGTAAGGATCTGTTTGAATTCATATCGAAATCGTATATGATCATCCTCATCGTGAGAAATACAGCCACTTTCATCACAAGAGCAAGAGAGGAAGTACTGGATATTACTTTTAGTCGTATAAGTATTGCCTCCATGGTAAGGAGATGGTGCAGAGGCTTCAATGTCTGACCACAGGACTCTGAGGTACGATGCAGGAGGGCTGACAAAGAAATCCAAACATCCTCTGGAGCTGAAATATGCAGTAGAAGGCAATAATTAATGCCTACGAAGAAAACTGCCCCATTCGCACCATAGAGAAGGATAGAGAACCCATCTGGTGGAACGAAAGGCTAGCGCAACTCCGATTGGAAGTATGGAAATTGAACAATGCAGCTAAACGTAACAAAAACTGGGATGCATACCATAGGGCTTTAACAAACTATAGCAAAGAAATCAGTAAAGCATAGCGCCGCAGCTTTAGGGCCTTTTGTAAAAATGTTACGGAAACCCCTGGCGCAGCGAGGCTCCATAAAGCTGTAGCAAAACAGAAAAACAACCTAAACATTGCACTAAAGAAAACTGACGGAAACTACACGGAAACCGAAGAAGAGAGAGCGCATTTTCTAATGAAGACCCACTTCTCAGTGACTGAAATTATAAATGAAGGGACTGACAAAATGGACTCACTTATGAGGCCAAATCGCACAACATGGAAGGAGGCTATCAACATCTGTACAGAAAAGCGTATAAGATGAGCATTAAACTCTTCCCAACCCTTTAAATTATCTGGTGAAGATTAAATATATCCAGTCCTTATTCAGAAAGGACCGAATCTACTGATATCCTGCTTAACATAGATATACAGAAGTAGTCTAGCTTTGGGAGAGGCAAAAGTGATCTTCATTCCATACTCAAAACGATGGAGAAAGTAGTGAACTATTATATAATATATATTCTTGACATTGAAGAGGCTTTCGACATTGCAAGCCATGTAGCGGTGAGACGACGGTGTCGAGGCCGAGGTAACCTACCGAAGGGATGGACCAATAAAAAGCAACTGAATTTCGTCTTTACAAATTGATAATTACGACCCCCAAATAAGAAAGATCCATTATAGACGTGGCCATATATTTTTCATTTAAATGAAAAATCCATACAAACGTAATTCGCATGAAAAATAAAAATGTTTCAGATTTATGACTGAATCATATAAAACTGACTGAATCATATAAAACTTTACCATGAATAAGAACTCTGCAAGAACACCTGTAACAAACAAAGAAAAGGGGTGAGCTCACCCGATGGCTAGCTCATAAGTGAAAGGACCAACCAACGTATCGGGTCCCATACCCGGTCAAGGTTCGAGTGAAATAGAAAGACGTGAGTTTTTCTTCTGTTTATCTTTTCATCATTTTTTCTTGCTCTCGTTCCCTTTATTCATTAACTTAGTTTAAAACAGTACATTCGAATTAAATGTGAAATCGTCTGAAACTATAATCTTTATTCACTACAATGGGCAATTTCACAAAACAGAGTTGAACTATAAATGCTAGATCCAACCCGTAAATTTTCTAAATTCAATTCAAAATTGATTTTCATATTAAGATATTTACTGGTAAAAGACTAATAAATATTCAAGAACTATTTTACAAAGTAAAGCCATAAGTAACAAGTAATTATTCAGATCTTAAACAAAAATAAATTTAAATTCTTTTTAAAATATCAAAAGGGTACTTACCCAGTCCTCCTCCGTCGAGCGCGCGTTGTTGGGGCGGGTAAGGGCCTGCAACTCATTTAACACAATTATAACGAAAAATAAATCGCAAAAAAATTGTATTGAACAAGACTGAAACTTTATGGTCACTCCGGAAAGAAAACACTCTCAACACGATGTTGTTAATTAAGGTCTTAATTAGATTGATCAAGCAAAAAATTTCAGGTCCTCAACAGGTCGATAGATAAAAAAGTAAGAATGAACGTTCTCGTGGATCCTTCAACACCCGGTATTTGTACGAGTTAACCTCCCGATCGTTGAACTGCACTCCGCTAACTGTTGCACTTCTGTAACCAGATTGTTGTACTTCGCCGTTTTTGGTGACTTCTTTTGGCGGCCTGGGATAGGCGTTTCATTTGATGTGCCGCGTCCAGTGTGAGCTCAATTTGATCTGCACTTTCGTAGTTGACACAACCATGGGAAACTGCATCGGAAAAGTAATTTATTATTGCCCACGGCAGTCGCAGCAAGTCACATACGGGATATTTTTTCGACACTCAATTCCTCGGCAAGATTCATCCACCACGTCAATTTACCTTACCCACTATCCAAACTTTTGATTTCAGCGTCCTAATCGCAATCTGCTGGAGCGAGTAAAGTTTTTGATTGGTTTCACTGAAATGGCGGCTTTGCCACTTAATCGAGCAAGTGAGACTTTCGTTTCAGCGAACTAACAAGCGCCATGGAACAAAGTAGAGCACGGCCCGCACTTGTTATGGGGCGATTTCCCTCTCTTCAAAGAGCAGCCGGACATGTGATTGAGGACACTTTTGGGAAAAGGAAGGAGCATGTGTAAACTTTTATCACTGTTATTACACTTTTAATTCATCCCCCAAACTATAACTGAATTACACTAAACTTCACTGGTATCCTTTCAGTGAAAAGTTTCCCCACAATGTTTCATTTATCAGGGTTGTACTTCTTCAGGACCAAACGAGCAAACACTTAAAAATCGTCTACGTACCATACATCTACTTTCTTTGCCTTGTTCGCAAGGTCTTTATACTCCATAACCTCACATGTTCACGCGAGAATGGTCATCGATCCAAAAATCTCTTCGAAAAATCGCGCACGTAGCGACTCGATCTCGCGAACAACCCGTTCTTTTCTTTTCACGAATTCCTCCCTCTCGTTTATTAGGACACGGGACCAGAATGTGAAACAGCGAAGAGCGATCTAATTCTCTTCAATACCTTAATAAAACAAGCAATAAAAAGATAACGCGACCTGAATCAAATTTCTGTAAATTCCGTACTCCTGCTGCTCGAACTCCGCCGGTACGAGATAAAGTCCCAATTTCATTCCCCGTTTCACACGACGAGCCTCTTCTTTCATCTATTTGCTCAAGTTCTCGTGATGGCGGTCCAATTGGAATCTTGCAATTCCTTCGCTAAATCGCGTAGCAATGGTGTTGCCATTATCAATCTTTTTGGTCATTGTTATTCGTTTTATTTGTTAGCGATTTTCTGAACTGATTTAGAAATTCAATTCCAGAACAACCGCTTTTCAGGCTAACTGGTATAAGTAAATTTGTGATTTTGTGGCTCTCCATATTATTGTTAGTGAATTCAAATTTTCTCATAAAGTAGGGATCAAAAAAACTTTTAAACGATAGTGGCGGGGTTTATTTCGGGTTAGCAATAATAATATTAATAAGTTGCGTATCAAATTGTTTCGCATTTATTGTGTTGTTATTATAACGAAATTGCTTCTTTTCGTGAAGCTCCCGCGAGTAGTTTGCCTAGGCTGCTCGATTACTACAGGGCAGCTAATTTTCTCGCGATTCTAAGGAGACAAGGATTGTGAAAAAGGAGCTGATGGATCCTCAGGTGGATAACCGATTGTGTTCGGAGCAAGAATATGGAGCAAAAACCAAAAAAAAAATTATCGGACGGACAGACTGACGCAAATACTTTCGACTTGCTGTAGATGGGAAAACCAATGTATGTGATTGAAACTAACTACGAACGGAAAAAATAGACGTATGTGCTTAAACTATCGACGCAGGTCTTTAGCGTGTATACACCCACTTCTTTGCCGGACAGATCCGTGAGGAGATAGCGACCAGGTCCTAGAACCTGATGTACCCGGCTTTTCAAGCAAGAAACGTCGATCCAACTTCGCATTATAAGGGCCAGCAGCGTTGCTTTGGCGGAAATCGCGACGAAACAATTCGTAGCCTTCTCTAAACTCAGACGGTCGGGATCTTATATTATAATGCGCTTCATTTGCGCGTCCTGCTTCCCTTATCTTCTGTCTGATTTGTTGGCGGAGTTCGCCTAATCTTTCGTGGGGCTCCAGCGCAACGACGGGACCTTCCAAACATTTCAATTGCCGCGATACCTTGTACGATTTGCCGTGGCAACTCATGTGCTGTCCGAAGGCGGCAAAGTAAGGTGAGACGCCCGTGACGAAATGATAAGACGACCGCAGAGCGCAAGTGATGGCGGACAATCTGCGGTCCCAATCCTTCTGAGTTGGATGGACATAGGAACGGATCGCAGCTAACAGGGTGCGATTCAACCGTTCTGATGCGTTAGATTGAGTAGCGTATATTGGGGTTAGTTGGTATTCGACACCGTACTGTTCGAGTAGACTCTTAAACTGTTGAGATCTGAACTGTACTCTTTTGTCCGAGTACAAGCTTTCTGGAACACCAAACACATGGAATACTCAGCTCTCTAAAAGAATTTCACGATAGGTGGAGTCGTGAATTTGCGAAGACCAACGATAGCTCCAACGTGTCCCATAGAAGAACGAGGATCTGGACCGAGTAGATCTAGATACAGACGTTGAAATACACGCTCCAGAACGTTGAGTTGGCTCGTGGGAGGTCGAAGAGGTTGGTTAGGAGCCTTAGTGCCTTTACAGGCGCCTACATACTCTTTAATCTGAGATAACATTTTAGGCCATAAGAAGCGTCCGACTGTAGCCGTCGTGAGCACTTAGAGGATGGTCGTGTGCACGAAAGATCAGATTGTAAGTCTTCTCCTCCGGCACCCAAAGCTTCCAAGACTCTTCTTCCTGCAACGAGTCACGGTTGCGTATTCGTTACATCGGTAAATAAAGCCGTCGACCTAATTCATATCAGGAAACTGTGTTTGTTGGGTTACGATGGGGATGATGACCACAGCAGGAGACTCCGGATCGAAATCATGCTTCGTGTCCTAATTATTACTAAATTGTTATAACCGAATTTGCCTCGTTTCCCTACAATTACATTTTATATTGGCGAAGCGAGGTAAGTTCAGACACATTTTTTATTCTATCGTACTTTGTTCACCCATCATTATATCATGAACGTGCTTACGTACATGAGATATAAGCACATTCCAACATGAAAAAACAAGTAAAATCATTTAATTGTAATCGAGTTGATGTCGAAAAACATCTTTTCTCTCCCAATCTGATGTGTGCAAGCACATTTCACACATACATTGTGACAACGAAGTACCCAGAAATTGTAATTTGAATTCCCCGGGTAAATAATATTTCAAAAAAATGTATTTTGCTAAGTTGGTAGGAAGGTCTTTAATTACTATACCAAATATGAGCGTGATCTGTCAACCAGTTTGTTTACAGCAGATGCTTAAGTCGGTACACCTCAGTAGTGCGTTGCGAGTTTTTGTGATTTTTTTTTTATTGTGACCGAATTTAAAGCCAAAAACGCAATAAATACCATCGGTCAACCACCGTATTCATCAGATTTGGCTCCGTGTGATTTTGATGAATAATTAAATATTTTGCGTGTTATTTGCAATTTCCGGGTACTTTTTTGTCTCAATGTAAAACAAAACTCGCTGAAGGAGCTGAAGGCCATCCCAAAAAGTACTTTTGAAAAGTGTTTCGGGGAGTGGAAAAATCGTTGGCATAAGTGTAGTGCATCTGATTGGGATTACTTTGAAGGCGACAAAATAAATATTGATGAATAATTAAATATTTTGCGTATTATTTGCAATTTTCGGGTACTTTTTGTCACAATGTATCATGTGTTTAATATTCCTGATGATAAACTCGATCGCATGACGCTGTAGCGTCAGCAGTTTCCGTTGACTATGAAACATTATTTAGTATGCATACGCGCGATCAGCATATTTCGGTGGATGTTCGCTTGTACATGAAGAGGACGCGCTTATCTTAGCGGAGATCCATTTCATGGACACGCGAGCGTCAGCATTTGCATTATGCGATCGAAGTAGAAAAATTGGAAGTAAGTAGTCAGTGCGTTAGGAGACCTCATAGGGAAAAAACACCAAAATAGTAGCAATTACAACATTTAGAAAACAAATAATAACTAAAAATTTAAATAAAACTGACATTGAATAAATGTTTAATGAAAAAAAAAGTTTTTAAGAGTACCAATTTAAATAAGGAAAGAAAAGGATTATCGGGGCCGGAATAAAAGAGTTCCGGCGCATAACGGACGGTTTACCTCAACTTGTTGTAATTGTCTGAATTAAAATGCGGGCTGTCCAAATCTACCCCGATGGGGATATCGTCATTTGATGCGCTCCCTCGGGTGAAAACATTAGCGAAAGAGTATCAGGCACGATGTTTTGTGTTCCTTTCCGGTGTTTGATGGAAAACTTAAACCCTTGCAGTTTAAGAGCCCATCGCGCCAGGCGTCCGTGTAGGTCCACTTGGTTCATCAGCAATTGTAACGAAGCGTGATCGGTAATGATCTCAAAGGGTGGCCTTCTATGTACGCTCGAAATTTCTTGACAGCCATCTCCGCTGGCAGTCATTCTTGTTCGGATACGGTGTAGTTCCTATGGGCCGAGTTCAGTTTACTGGACATAAAAGCAATGGGAGCTTCTTCTCCCTATCCAGTTAATTGCACTAGCACGGCTCCAAGTCCATGTTGACTTGCGTCGCAATGAATGGAGAACGGTACCTGGAAGTCAGGGATGCACAAGACTGGGGCAGATGTCAGAGCTTGCTTGAGCTCTTCGAATGCTTTTCGGCTGAGCTCGAACTAGATGAACTTACCTTTCCAGAGCATGTCCGACAGAGGTGCTGAAACCGTTGCGTGGTTCCGAACGAACCTTCGGTACCAACCGCATACTCCTAGGAAACGTCAATCGCCCGAGTTTGGTCCGAATCTGTTTTGAAGGTAGTATGTCCGAAGATATGTCCTAGATATCGGACTTCAGTCATGACGAACTTGTTTTTCTGGACATTGATGGTGAGTTCCGCCTTGCTGATATGCAGGGCTACTTCTTGCAGCAGTAGAAGATGTTGGTCAAACGTTTCTGTGATGGGTAGAAGGTCATCCAGGTAAACGAATGCTTGGTGTTTCAGGTGAGGTGGAATGACTTTGTCCATCCGACGGGTCATCGTTTGCGTGGCGTTACACAGGCCGAAAGGCATTGTGACGAACTGGTATAGTGGTCGTCCCGGAACTGAAATTGGTTTTATCCCCCGACCCTTAATCGAGTGGAATTTGCCAGAAGGCATCCTTCAATTCGAGACTCGTAAGTAGTTTGCTTTCGGCAGTCTTCCCAATATTCCATCGATGAGCGGAAGAGGGTACGCGTCTTTAACGGTCACTGCGTTGACTTTCCGGGCGTCTAGACAAAGACCACCAAGGTTACCGGGGGGGACCAGGCACTTTGAGACTCTTCTATAACCCCAACTCTAGCATCTGTCCAACTCTGCGTACACTAGCTTTTCCATAGCCGGTGAGATGGCTTTGTGTCCCTGCTTGATTGGCTTGTTATCGCCATCATCAATAGCATGTGAGACCAGAGTAGTGCGGCCAAGGCCTTGCGTAGCGTAAGATGGAAAAGCAGCGATGGATGCTTCCAGGCGTTGTTGCTAGTAAGGAGTTAATTCGTGTTTGTCAGGCATAAAAGTAAGTTTGTGGACGTGTCTAGTGTTAAAGTGGGAATCCAAGAATAAATCTGTAGCCAAACCAAATTGCTGGACGAAATCGACGCCAAGATACACATTCTGAGGGGATGATGAAAAATGTGATATCCTTAGTTTGGCCTCTAAACGTGACGGGTGTTGTCAATCTACCCTTGATAGAATGGTTGATGCCGTATGCTCTGCTGATGTCAGAGAACCAAGGTTTTAACAACGTAGGGTGTTGATGGAGTACCTTCGAGCTGAGGCTCGAGGCAAGACAGCTAATACTTGCAGCATGGTCGCCCAACACTTTGATTTGTGCGTAAGGTCTGGTGTCGTTCTCGGAAACTGCCGAAATGTTGCATACGTTCAAGATTTGACGGCAGGTGCGCACTATCTTACGGAAGCTCCGCCAACGACGAATGGACCATTTTCCTCTTCTGATGCAAAGACTCCCTCTCAAGCCTGCAGTCGGACGTGATATGGCTTTAGTGCACGAACCTTAGGCGGTCTGGCTTCAGCTGGTTCAAAATCGTCTTTAGAAAGGCCTCCGGGAGCGAAGGAACCCCCGCAGTCATCGGTGTCATGGCCGGTGTAGTTTTGTCATGTTTGGTATTTGCGTAGGCTGGCAACCTACGGTTGAGCTTTGGAGTACCGCTGAGGTGGTCGGGTACTCGTTCGTCCTTTTTTGAAATGGCGCAATTCGGAAAATCTGGGAAGTAAATTTTCGTTTACCGCATCCGTAGCAGAAAACCGTGCGCTCTGCGTGACATGCAACAAACAAATGTCCGGTTTGTCCGCAGTTCCAGCAGGTCGTGAGGTTCCCCACCGCGACTACCCCAAACTCGTCTGAAGCCTCGGCAGTGTCTTCCAGATTGAGAGTGATTGTTTCTTGCGCTACTTCCGAAATTCCACGCCGCCGTCCAGGTCTCGTCAGCAGGTATAGTCGTTCCCGCAAGTCCTCTTCAACTCCTTCCTGTCTGCTGACGGCTTGCAAAAGCGACGCCATGTCCTGAGGGTCTGAGCTCGCAACGTGGCGGCGAAGCTCAGGCCGTAAATTGCGCTTTAACACCCGCAACAATTCGGTTTGGGTCAAGGGCTCCGTCAGTTGGTCGTTGAGCCGTAAAATGTCGATTTTCAATTTGCTGAACGGTTCATTCGGTCGTTGCCATCTGGCTTGAATTTTATCAAGTATACTCTCATCCATATTGACGGTAGAATACTCCATACGTAATACTTCCTTCAACCGTGACCAGCGCTGGCGTGGACGAGTAGCATGTATGCGCCAGTATGTTTCGAGCGCTGCTCCTCGCAACAACATTGGCAAGAAGCCGCCCAGCGCCATGGGGTCTCCTGCCAGCATCTGATCAATCAATGGTTTCACTCGAGCAATAAATACCTCGAGTGTGATGGACTGTGTCTCTCCACTAAAGTGGAGATTCCAACCTTGTATGATGCCGGGGATTTGAGTCGGCTTCTATCTACATGATAGATGTTGTCCTAATGACCTAATGTCGATGGAACCTGGCTGAGTTTTGGCTGGTATACCGAGGCCATCGGGGTCATAGAAGACCTAGGTAAGTTCCGCTCGGGCGCGAGTCTCTGACCTACCGGGAAATCGCAAGGATTTGGGGGCGAGTCCCACAGTGGAGGCGTTCGAGGACGTGGTTGGGAAGCAGCCTCTGCCCTACGCTCCATGGCATCGATCCGGGTGGTCAGTTTCTGCATCATGGCATACATTTCTTATAGGGCCGTCACATTTACTGATACGGTAGGCCACTATTATCTAGGAGGTGGAATCGCTCCAGCTCCCCCCGCAATGTCAAAATCTGTCGAAAGCGGTGGTGAATGGTCACGATGACTTGGGCCTAATGGTACCGCCCCTTGCACAGCAGATGTCGTATCGCTGGTCGAGTTGTATGGCCTGCCTGCAGAGTGGGCAGTCCGTTGCGGTCTCTAGGTTACGTTGCAGGCAGTTCTGATGGAACCGCCGATGTCCGCATTGTACAGTCCGCTCCGGTGTGCCATCGTCCAATACCTGTTGGCATATCACGCACAACGATGTCGGCCCCGCGTCTGAGCGAAGATGACGCTTGCCTGCCTGGAGTTTGCCTCGTCGACATTATTCCTAAAGCAAAAATTTTAATCCTAAATATAACAAAAGAAAAAAATTCAATCTTAAGTATGCATAAAAATATATATAACTATAAATATAATTAAATTTTAAAATATTATAGTAGCCGAAAGTGGCGAGCTAGCTGTGAACCGCCAAAAAATATATATATACATAGATCATGAAAATTCGGTCTTGTTATTTTTAAGACTTCTCACACACAGGGACACCAATTGCTTCGCTCCTTCTAAGGAGTTGTAGGGTCTACTCTTTTTGAGGTATCGTAAATAATAGAGTTTGGAAATTGTCTCTTGTTCGCTTGCGATAACCAAGAATAGTTTGTCGGCACCGAGTTGGTCCGAATACATAAAGGAACCCTAAAATAATTTGGCCTTTGTTATAAATTTTGTTTGCAAATTGGTATAAACCTTTTTTTCGCCCACAGAAGTCGTTCCTTACCTAGAAAACACCTGTAACCTTTAGTCCAGAAAAAAGAAATACTTGATGATAGTTTTTCTTTTTAAAACGTTACAATTATTCAAAATATACTACGGGGGTCATTCAACAAGTACTTAGCCTCACCGCCCGATGGCGCTGCTCTTACAAAAGAGTTTTACCATTGTGCATGACATTCTTTAAGTAGCCTACTGTCCCTTCATTAGTTTTGTATTTATAGCCTTTGGAAGCGAGCGTGTCGGTCGGTTGTATAAAAATGGAAAAAGAACAATATCGTTCAGTGATGAGATTCTTGTTTTTGAAAGGGAAAACGCGCAGCGAAATCGAAGATCGCTTGGATGCTGTGTACGGTGACTAGATGAAAATGTGCCTCATCAGAAAAGATACTGACTCACTAACATAATGTTAGGCTGGAAACTGCTGTCAGTGTCACATTAATGTGTGCTTTAAAAAGTCACTACTATATTGCCCACGCTGTATATATATTGTCGCGTGTTTTGGTTCGCGGCCAATAATTTTAATGTTCCGGGAAAGTGAAAACGCGATGTCTTTTAACTTAAGTTAAAAGAGTTTATTTAATTACAAAAATGCACAATAATCAATTTAACACTTTCACTAATTTTAATTTTCACTATTAAAAGTCTAACACTTGTCCATAAATTTCTTATCGCAATTGTCTTCTAAATCACTTCACTATTATGAAAATCACTTTTCTATTACTCGAACAATATCGCTTCCCACACACTATCGCAGCTCTTATCGCGGTCGAATGAATGATTCCCCCCATTCATGCAGCTCGCCTTTATTTAGGGTCTCTAATCATTCAACTCAGTTCTCGTACATTGGTGAATTAGCGGGAACATTACAGCAGCGTAATGAATGGAGCATGCTTGTTGGGTTCTCGTGGTTTCGAGTAAATTCGTTTTGTTGATGTTCCTAATGGTTGTGAAAACAATTGCGACAGTAGCTCGCAGAATTATTTGTACATGTAACACTGCCCCCACCTCAGTTCTTTTCGCCCCGAAAAGATGTGTCGCCATTTGTAGTCAATTCTCCCTGGGTGTAATATGGGGCAAGACGGTCCAGATGCACGATTTTCATTTTGGTTCTCGGCTTACGATGTTCCTGTATGCGATATACGACGTCGTTGATTCGCTTTGTGACCCGGTATGGTCCCTCCCAATTATGTTGCAACTTTGGAGACCTACCCTTTCGCCGTTGCGGGTTATATAGCCAGACCAAGTCATCTTGCTGGAAGCCAGTAGAATTAGCCTTTAGATCATACCTGGTCTTCATGCGGTCAGTAGCCGATTCGAGGTGTTTTCGCACTGTCCGATATATGTGGTTCAATCGTTGTCTTAGCTCACTTGCGTACTCCGAGATCGTTTGGGGTTTCTCAGGGGGTGTCCCGAACTTTATATCAGCTGGCAGACGAATAGTCTTTCCAAAAATGACTTTGGCTGGGGCTTGGCCAGTCGATGCATGTTCGGCAGCTCTGTACGCCATCAAAAATAGTGGGATATGTCGGTCCCAGTTCCTTTGGTTCTCGTCAACCATTTTGGCCAGGTGTTTATTGAGCGTGCCGTTGAAACTTTCGACCATTCCATCGGATTGGGGATGCAGCGGTGTTGTCCTCGTTTTCCGTATTCCGAGCAGCTCGCACATTTCGCCAAAAACTAGTGACTCAAAGTTTCGGCCTTGATCCGAATGTAGTTCGCAAGGTATGCCGTACCTACTGACCCAATTTAACACTAGCTGTTCGGCTACAGTAGTTGCTTCCTGGTTGAGAATGGGGTAGACCTTGGGCCACTTGCTGAAATAATCGGCTACAACCAGCGTGTATCGATTTCCCCATTCAGATTCAGGAAAGGGTCCTGCGATGTCAACAGCAATCCTTTCAAACGGTACCCCCACATTATATGTTTGCATTTGTCCTCTCAGTCGTCGCTTTGGGCCTTTGACGGAAGCGCAAATTGTGCATCTGCGACACCAGTCCTCTACGTCTTCTCGAGCGTGGAGCCAGTAGAATCTATCCCGCGATTTCGCTAAGGTCTTGTTAACACCAAGGTGGCCTCCCGAGGATCCTTCATGCATTTCCTTAATCACATCGTGGATTCGGCTTTTGGGTAGTATAGTTTGCATCCTATAGGAGCTGCCATTCGCCGTTTCCCATTTCCGCTTGAGTACGCTTTTCAGGGTTGCGCCATGCATTGAAACGTCTTTCCACTCAGGTCACTCAGTCGTCTCCTTCCATACGAGCAATGGTCCGATGTCTTCATCGGCTAACTGGGCGTTTCGAATCTCCTCCGATGACTAACCTTCATCGAATTCGGCCGTTATCAATCGCAGATCAACGGGCGGCTCCTTTTCCTCAATCCGCCGGCAATGCTTGCAGTTAGCTGGACATGGATGACGAGATAGGGTGTCAGCATTGCCATGAACTCTGTCCTTGTGAAGTAGTTGGGGCCTCACTAGGTCTGGTCGGATCGTCAATCGGGTTGCACCAGTGTCGTTTCTTATCGTGCAATGTTCTTCATCAACTTGACCAGGAAGGCATAAGTCTGCTTCTCCACGATGTTGCCTTGACACGGTGATGGGGGTGCTGGGAATGTCGATCCTTCTAGCCGACGTCCGTTGCATGAAGTTGGCCCTTTCAGTTTGATGAGGTTCTATTGTAGCCTCCTGACACGGTCTGGATCTCCACCATCCTAGCCAATAGCTCCGTTTTCTTCGCTTCTTGCAGTCTCTTTGCAGGTGCCCCTTCTCACCGCAATCCCAGCATCTAGGCGCACCATTTACTTGCGGTTCTCGCTCATTTTCCACGCACTCACACCTGCACTCGTCTGCCACTACCTTGCGAACCCGGGCAGTGGTACGAGTCACATTTTTCACTGCCTCAAAGTCCAGGCTATAAGCCAATGCATCCTTGACTGTTTGCTTTTGAGCTAAACGCACAGCTTGTTGCAATTCCTGGTCTTCTAAGGCGCTGATGAATGCTTCTGTTGCTGCGTCATCTCGATGTTCTGGGTCGTACGCTGGTTAAGCCAAAATTGCTAGTCGCTCAATGTCTTGGGCAAGCTTCTTTAAGGTTTCGCCAGACTTCTGCATCCGATTCCGTAGCTGTGCCCGATAAATCTGCTTCAGATGGCCGCCTCCATAACGCATGTCGAGCGCATTCAATATAGCAGCCGGGTTTGAGTGTAAATCAACGGGGATCGTCGGCAAAAGCTCGACAGCTGGGCCTCTTAGAGAAAGAATTAATGCAGTTGCTCGTTCCTGCTCATTCCACTGATTTATCCTAGCGGCGGCTTCAAACTGGATTTTATAAATACTCCAGACCGTTTGCCCATCGAATATTGGTGCTTTCACATTTCTGGATGTGCTTTGCGCTGCGGTTATAAGCGGGGCTCGTGAGGTGGTTACTACTGCCTTCGCTGCTTCCAAGTCCTTTTTCACTTTTTCCATCTCATGGTTGATTCTCTCTTCGATCCGGCTGATCTCAAGGTTGATTCTCTCCTCGACCTGGTATACCTTTTCCTCGGCGCATTTAATTTGGCTGTTGAGACTACTGAGCTCCGCTTTTATTTCGGTTGACTGTTTCTCCAGCTTCTGTGTGATGTCTGCCTTGATTTCAAACGCTTGTTGGTCTAGCTTCGCTGATTGTTCATTTAGCTTCACAGCTAAACTGGATGTCTGTTCATTTAGCTGCGCTGATTGTTCATCTAGCTTCGTAGTTAAATTGGACGACTGTTCATTGAGCTTTGCTGATTGTTCATCTAGCTTCGCAGTCAGACTGGATGACATCAGCATTTACATTTGCATTAGCGCATTTTCTGGCTCCTTTGATTTTGGTGTTTCTACTTTTCCACCTTCTGCGCCTTTTTCCGCATCTGAGAGCTCACCCGAATCCAGATTCACGCCTTCCGACTCGATCGCGTCACGCAAGCGTGCAATCAGTATGGCCTTTGTACCTTGTGTGGCCAGATTCCGCTGTTCCAACTCTTCCTTGAGCTCCGATATGATCAATTGATCAATTTTTAGATGAAAGTTTCCTGGCATTTTTATTGTTTCGGTTATTTTTCCACCAGTTTCCACGTTATATTTCACAACTGTGCAGTTTAAAAATGTTTAAATGTTTTCACTTTTCGAAATTTTCTTTCTCACTTCTGACACCATTGTCGCGTGTTTTGGTTCGCGGCCAATAATTTCCGGGAAAGTGAAAACGCAATGTCTTTTAACTTAAGTTAAAAGAGTTTATTTAATTACAAAAATGCACAATAATCAATTTAACACTTTCACTAATTTTAATTTTCACTATTAAAAGTCTAACACTTGTCCATAAATTTCTTATCGCAATTGTCTTCTAAATCACTTCACTATTACGAAAATCACTTTTCTATTACTCGAACAATATCGCTTCCCACACACTATCGCAGTTCTTATCGCGGTCGAATGAATGATTCCCCCCATTCATGCAGCTCGCCTTTATTTAGGGTCTCTAATCATTCAACTCAGTTCTCGTACATTTGTGAATTAGCGGGAACATTACAGCAGCGTAATGAATGGAGCATGCTTGTTGGGTTCTCGTGGTTTCGAGTGAATTCGTTTTGTTGATGTTCCAAAGGTTGTGAAAACAATTGCGACAGTAGCTCGCAGAATTATTTGTACATGTAACAATATATATATATATATATATATATATATATATATATATATATATATATATATATATATATATATATATATATATATATATATATATATATATATATATATATATATATATAAATATATTGTCGCGTGTTATGGTTCGCGGCCAACAATTTAATGTTGCGGGAAAATTAAAACGCAATGTCTTTTAAATTAAATTAAAAGAGTTTATTAATTACAAAAATGCACAATAATCAGTTTAACACTTTCACTAATTTTAATTTTCACTTTCAAAATTAAAACTTCCACTTGTCCAAAAATTCCTATCGCAATTGTCTTTTAAAATTACTTCGCTATAACTTGATCGCTATTCGCACTCCACACACTATCGCCGTGTTTACTATCGCGGTTGAATGAATGATTCCCCCATTCATTCAGCTCGCCTTTATATAGGGTCTCTAATCATTCAACTCAGTTCTCGTACATTGGTGAATTAGCGGGAACATTCCATCAGTGAATGAATGGAGCAGTGACTCACTTTCAGATGTTGTTTATGCTTGTAAGGTTCTCGTGGTTTCGAGTAAATTCGTTTTGTCGATGTTCTTAATTGTCGTGAAAACAATTGCGACAGTAGCTCGCAGAATTATTGGTACATGTAACAATATATATATATATATATATATATATATATATATATATATATATACATATATATATATATATATATATATATATATATATATATATATATATATATATATATATATATATATATATATATATATATATATATATTGTCGCGTGTTTTGGTTCACGGCCAATAATTTAAATGTTCCAGAAAAGTGAAAACGCAAGGTCTTTTAAATTAAATTAAAGGAGTTTATTTCATTACTTAAAAATGCACAATCACTTATTAATTATTTCACAATTGTAATTTTCACTATTAAAAGTCTAACCTCCACTTGTCCATAAATTTCTATCGCAATTGTCTTCTAAAATCACTTCACTATTACTTGATCACTTTTCAATTCACACTCCACACACTATTCTCGTTCATTCATTCTGTGTTCTGTGTTTATATAGGGTCTCTACCCATTCAACCCATTTCTCGTACATTGGCGAATGTTCTGCCGAGAGGTACCTGGTATATTCGAGCAGCTTAATGAATGGAGTGACGTCACTTTCAGATGTTAATCATACTTGGTGGGTTCTCGTGGTTTCGAGTAAATTCATTTTGTTGATCATGAGGTTCTTAATGGTTGTGAAAACAATTGCAACAGTAGCTCGCAGAATTATTCGTGCATGTTACAATATATATATATATATATATATATATATATATATATATATATATATATATATATATATATATATATATATATATATATATATATATTTATTTATTTATATACAGTGGCTCACAGCTTATTTGATGCAGTAACATTTTCAAAGCTAAAAGCACTATAACTTCTGTATTAGAAAAGGTATTGAACAAATTTAAACTGCAATAAATTAAATAAAAGCCCTTTTTTAAAAATAACAATTTAATTTATTTCGACAATTGATTCATAAATAACTAAATAACAAAAACAAAATTAAAGGCAAAATTTTATGTCACAGCTTAATTGATGCAGTCCACGTTTTCCTTAAATTTATCCATGTAGAGGATTTCCAGTTTCCACTAATATTTCGTATGGTTTCCTTTTTGGCTCAAGACAGCTTTGAGTCTATTTGGAACAGATTCAACCAGCTTTCCTGTCATTTCTGGCGTTATTTTACTCCATTCTTCTAAAAGAGCTTTCTTTAAA
>OZ017740.1:201976395-202103895 GCA_963969285.1 Odontomyia ornata
AGACGAAATACGCCGAAGAATACAGCTCGCAAATAAAATATTTTATTCAGTATAAACGATCTTGAAGACCAGCTGCATACACAGGAAAAGAAAGCTCCAAGTATACAAATCTGTGATAAAACCTGTGTTAATCAAAACACATATCAATAACTTAATTTCCCATAAATATTTCAATTAAAATAATTTCAATTGGTATGAGGCTTTTCCTTACCAATATGGAAGATTACGACACCATTAAAAGACATTTAAAAGCTAAGAAAGTGAATTATCTCACATTCCAACGGGCAAATTTAGACCGCTAAAAGTAGTTTTAACAGGGTTGCATAAAATTTCCCCAGAAGAGCTTAAAAAGCTTCTCAAAACAACATAATATGAATGAAGAAGATCATGCTCACTATTGTACGATGGAGCTTCTACACAAACAGCCAAAAAGGCCCTACACAATGTAGGAATCGTATGCGCTTCTGGGCATGGGACATCTTATTGCCATCTTCCCACAAGATGCGCTATACGTAGTGGTGAGCTTGAATATAGCAAATGCACACTAAAAGAAGAGCAACGTAATGAAGTTCGTTGTAGCAATAGTAAAGAAGCACACTTCGCCAATTCTCTTGATTGCAAGGCAAGAATGGACTATATACAGCTGAAACAAAAGCTGAATAGTCGGGAAAAAAATTCGAAAAGTTCCCCAATCCCTGCTCAGAGAACTACAAGCAGCTTCGATATCACAAGCACAAATTTCCCTTTGCTGACAAAAGCTTCAACACATACGCCAACCCTAAGCCGAGACAGCAGCGATGCAACATTGATGGGACAAAAGTCGAGAAATTCAGCTAAGCCGACAACCATTCCGCCTATGTCCTACAGTATCGCTATCAAGCAAACCCCACAATCAACAAATAGTTTAGTGACAACCTCTTTTCACCCGAATCTCTTCTGACCATTTCTCATGAACTAATTACTAATTTCAGTAAATGCAGAACAAAACAAGAACAATTTAATGTCATTGTAGAGCTATCCATAAAATTTTTATATGGATAAACAATTAAATGTACTAGTTTGGAATGCACAAATCATTAAAAATAAGCATACTGAAGCGTTCAATTTCGCTGTTCAAAATAATATAGGCATATTTGTCATAACGGAGACTTGGTTAAGGCCAAATGATAGTTTTAAGCATCCCTATTTTCATATATACAGATATGATCGCGTTGATAAAACTGGCGGAGGCGTAGCCATAGCCGTTAATAGAAAAATTAATCATTCTGTATTGCCTAAAAGTCCAATATCGGTAATTGAAAATATTGGCGTTATCAACGAAGATTTTAATATAAAATTATACGGTGTTTACTTTCCTGGGACGATATTAAGCAAGGAAAAAGTCGAACTTTTCAGAAGAGATCTGAAATGGTTTAGCCAGGCTAACCAAAGGTTTCTACTTTGCGGAGACCTGAACGCTAGACATAGGCACTGGAATTGCACACGAAACAACAAAATGGGGCACATTTTATTTAATCTCACCGGAGAGGCAAATGTCTACGTGTATTTTCCTAAAGAACCCACGTTCAACTCTCCCCGTGGAGTTGGTTCCACCCTGGATCTGGTTCTTAGTGCCCAAAATATTACTCCCTCCGAGCTGAGTGTCTTGCAAGCCCTCATCTCCTCATCTATCTGTAATATTTTCCTTAGAAACGACGAGAAGTAATAATAATGCACCAAAAACATACTACTGCTATAAAAAACCAAAATGGTCTGAATCCCGGAGGTTTATTAATGAAAGAGTGACCTTAACATCAAGAACGATAGAATCGCTCAATACTCCCTCAGTATGTAAGGAGCAAATTGAAGAATTCGCAAACACTATCTGGCAAGCTATCGAGTGTAATGTCCCAAAACGATCAAAAGCTTCTTATAATTTAGAATTTGATGAGGAAACCTACAATCTAATAAAAAAACGAAATTCTTTGGGGCGTAAGTGACAAAAAACCCGCATTAGGTCTCTCAAAATTGGTGTTAATATCCTCACTCTAGCAATTAAGAACAAAATTAAGGAGCTCCGGAATCTCCGATGGAAGAACATACTATCAAATCTAGACTGCAACTCGTGGATAGTCTGGTTTTTAAATAGAATTTTTAAACGAAAGTATCATGCGTTACCATATTCGATAACAAATAACAACGAAGAGCATATTTACTCCAATCAAGGATTAGCAGATATACATACTTGCAGATAAATTTAATCAGTTCCATAATATTTCCAATAGGTTCTGCAACAATCTAGCAGAAATGAGGGTGGCTAAAGCTTTGGAACAGCAACCTAACCAAACATCTTTACCTCCTAGTGCATTAATAAAAACAAGAGAGTTAATAGGTTTACTTAAAAAAGTTAAAAACGACAAAGCTCCAGGTATCGATACCCTGCCAAATATAGTACTTAAAAATTTACCCAAAAAAGAAATAGTCTTCATATGCCTCCTATTCAACGCTTGCCTTAGGCTCTCCTTCTTTCCATTCATCTGGAAACAAGCTCTAGTTACACCTATCCTGAAGCCTGGAAGATATCCGCACTCTCCCGACAACTACAGGCCCATTAGCTTACTACCAGGTTTAGGTAAGCTCTTTGAAAGAGTAATCCTAAAAAGATTAAATGTTTTAATGGCTGACAATAATATCCTACCTGATTTCCAATTCGGCTTCAGGCACAGATATTCAATAGACCATCAGCTTTTCCGTGTTACGAAGGATGTCAAAGCAGCGATGTACAATAAATTGTCTGTAGGTTTGGTGACGCTGGACATAGAAAAAGCTTACGATACAGTCTAACATGATGCTCTTGTCTATAAACCTCAGAAATATAACACACCCCCATACTTGTTGAACCTTTTACAAGCATTTTTAACTGACAGGAAGTTCTCTGTCAAAGTAGGGGAAAGCATTTCCCCAGTGAAAAGTATAACTGCCGGTGTTCCGCAAGGCCCCTGCCTAAGGCCATCAATATATAACATCTATACGTCTGACTTCCCTTTCTTACCAAACTTCCAAGTTGCAGCTTTCGCAGACGAAATTTGCATGTACAGCATCGGCGCAGATCCAAATTCCATTATTGCCAGCCTCGAAACGGCGTTAGAACTTACTTATCAATACTACCATAGATGGAAAATTAAAATTAATGTTGCAAAAACGAAGTCAATATACTTCACCAGGAAGCGTAAGCCTGCTCACCTACCCAAGCGGCCAATAAATTTTTTAGGGCAAACTATTCCCTGGAGTGAGGATCTCAATTATCTTGGACTTATATTCGACAAAAAACTAACCTTCAGAAATCATATTGAGCATGATAGCTCCAAAGCGTTTAAGTCCGTGCTCTCGCTTTACGCCCTTCTTAATCGTAATTCGCGTCTCAACACCAGAAACAAAGTCCTCATCGTCAAAATGGCAATCCAACCGATCATCCTATACGGTTCACCTACCCGGATCCAATGTGCTAAAAATCTAGTAACAAAGTGTCAGATTACCCAAAATAGATCCCTGAAAATGGTACTTAATAAACCGTTTTACTCCTCTTCTGAAAAACTACACAGCCTTGCTGGCGTTAGTCCAATTTATAAGCTCGCTGCATCACACCGTGATAAATTAATCGCGATACCAAACGACTCGCCCAATCCGCTAATTCGTGACCTGGCGAACTAAAAACCAGCACTTGCTACCACCTATCTCTT
This sequence comes from Odontomyia ornata, assembly GCA_963969285.1. Classification (NCBI taxonomy): domain Eukaryota; kingdom Metazoa; phylum Arthropoda; class Insecta; order Diptera; family Stratiomyidae; genus Odontomyia; species Odontomyia ornata. The sequence continues at coordinate 201,980,115 of OZ017740.1, forward strand.
TGGCCGTAACCTAGCCTCATAGATTTTAGCTAGTTATAATTAGATAGTTGAGTTATGTTAAGCTAGTAATAAGTTCATTAGAGATTTTGGCCGAAATTTTCCTCTAGCTAATTAGAATATTCACATAGAAATACAATACCACACAAAGTTATAAGTAATGTTCAAACGATGGTGAAATTACTTTGTCAAAACACCTAGCATATTATAAGGCCTCTGTATCGCATACATTCTAATAAAGAAAAATTATATATAAATAAAATAACACGTTGATAACGTGGGTATAACGTATATTTCTACTGGTTGCAATGGATAAATCAACACTCTTATCGGCCTTTTTCCATCGATAGTATTTCACATCTTGTTGTTGATGAATATGTAACGCTATAAACGAGGTTTGTTGCGGTCGTTTTATCGCCGTCGGAGTTATAAGATGATGAAATGGTTCAAATTTACACAAAAGGTAACTCCTAATCTAAAAAACTAGATATGCTGTTTGTTATTAGCTTTTGATGCTGTTCTCCCAAATTAATCCAAATAACAGAGAACTGCCAAATGAACCGTATCTAAAATTAACATTAAGCGTGCAAACAAAACATCAATATTTAAATTTCACGCGGAAGAGATGATGCTGATAGGTAACTCAGGTAATTCCAAGTAAACATGACGATTGTCGCTTGTTGCACGGAAAATCGATTTAGTGCGCGGCACTTCACTTCTATAATGCAATACACTTTTTCTATATCTATATTATTGCAACTAAGCCGGATACCGCACCATCGAAAATACATTCAATTGATTGGGGTTTGTTCCCGAAGGTAGAATTTAGGGGACTTTTATACGTTCACCTTGAGCACTAAGCCCACAAATCTTATGTAATTCGAAATTCCAATAGTTAAACGTAACCCTACAACTTGCACCAATTTGGCCGTAAGACACGAATTCTCTTCGATAAGAGATGTTTTTTTTTTTTTTTTTTTTTTTTTTTTTTTTTTTTTTTTTTTGTGGTAGGGAGGTGAAGGCATTTATGCCCGCCGAGTCTGGCAGTGTGGGACTCCCATGGAGGATACCTTTGGACTACCCACTAAACACCTCCCCTGTCAATCTGAGAACCTAGCCTGGAACCGTTTGACACATTACTTCGGGCCAGGTCTCATTTTGTTACGCCGTAGGGCGCCTTCAAGCTGGGGAGTCCCTTTCCTAGCGGGAGGGGAGGGGGGAAGAGGAATTGCCAGAAGAGCAATCCCCCAGCCCCAGTGCCTCCGGCTGCTGTGAGTCCCTTTTATATTTTAGGATTGCCCGAGCATAATGTGCCACCTGGTTCCATTTGTCAACCGATTCGAGCATCACCGCAACTATATTATCCGGGGTGAGCTCTCCCGTCTCCCTGTAGAGTTCCCGTCGCAGCCTGGCCCATTTGGTACACGCAAAAAATGTGTGACAGGCATTGTCCTCCTCTCGTGGGCAAAACCGACAATCGGGAGACCGTGACTTGCCGATCTTGTGCAGGTAAGACTGAAAACACCCGTGCCCGCTCAAAAGCTGGGTCAGATAGAAGTCAGTCTCACCATGCCTTCGATTTAGCCACGGTCTCACATCCGGGATGAGGCGCGCAGTCCATCTTCCCTTCGTGCGATTCCTCCAAGACTGCTGCCAATCGTTGAGCGAGCGTTGTCTCTCCTCGCGAACAACGATCTCCCTCGCATCCTCGTTTCGGCGCAGGTAAATAGCGCGGCGCTCTCTAGCAAGGAGGGCGACAGGTATCACGCCTGCAATCACTCTCACCGCCGAGTCGGAGACTGTTGGATACGAAGATGCAATTCTCAGTGCTCCTCTTCTCTGTACCTGTGCCAATCGTTTTCGGTATACCTCCTTGCTGAGAGCGTCGCCCCATACCTCTGCTCCGTACAGTAGCACTGACCCTACAGCACTCTTCAAGAGGCGTCTTCTTGATGGGCTGGGTCCCCCTACGTTGGCCATAAGTCGACTCAGGGCCGATATTCCCGAAGCAGCCTTCTCAGCCGTTGCCCTGATTTGCTCAGAGAAATTCATCTTAAGAGATGTTGGTTAGTGGAAAGTGCGCTTCGGCGCCCGTTCTAACTTTTCCTCCGCGAAAATTTAATCAATTCCCGCACATCCAATCAATTCACGCAAATTGCGCAAATTTTGCGCAAAAATCACAATCTATTACGTGCTCAATTCGTGGCGATTAAAAACAGAATTCCCTTTTGGTTGTCAATCGTCTACTTGCTAGATGTTGCACCGAAACTCGACAGGCCTCTCATTCATTCCGTTGCACACTTGCCTTCGCCAATGCAATACGTGCATATGCAGCGGGAATAGGTGTTGCCATGTCCGAATTTCAATTGCAAATTTGAATTATTAAATTAATGAAAAATAATAAAATAATATTGAAAAATTTAAATAAGAATAGAAAACGATCAATATCATAAAGAATATAATTATAAAGAAAAGTTTAAATTTAATATAGAAAAAAAAAAATGATCTAAAATTTATATTTAATAAAATAATAAAATTATATTTTATGATATGTAACTATAAATTTAAATAATTAAATTTTTCAAATCTGCACTTAAAATTTCGGATGTGCGATGAAGGTTTTCGAGCAGTATGCTTTGGCGACTGCTCGATTACTGCACTGCGTCATGAGCTTTGTTTTATTTTCATTGATTTGTAGGCCTACTAGTTTTGCTTCGCTGTCAAGTTTCAGGAAAAGTTGTTAGGGTTAATGACTGTGACAAAATGTTGATGTCGTCCGCATAGGCTACTACTTGGCTCGACTTGAATAGTAATGAACCTCACGTATCGACAGGTAGCTTTCTTATGACGTGCTCCAGAGCCAAATTGAACAGCAATGGGGTCAGCCCATCTCCCTGCCTAAGTCCGGTATTTGTGTCAAAGGCATCGGTGAATTGGTTATTGATGCGGACTTGGGAGGTCATCGACGTCATTGTCATTTTGGTAAGATGGACTAATTTGGCCGGGATACAAAAGCAAAGCATTATTTGGTACAGTATGTTACCATCAATACTGTCGTTTGCTTGCTTAAAGTCAACGAAAATTTCGTGCACGTCTATGTTGAACTCCCAGCATTTGTCAAGTACCTGCTTGACAGTGAACGATTGGCCTATCGTCGATCTACCTGCTCTAAAACCACCTTGATACTCCCTAATAATACTGTTGGCGTATGATCCGATTTTATTATCTAAGATCTTTGAAAATATTTTGAGCGTCGTAAAAGAAGTGATATGCCTCTATAATTTTAGCACTGTAGCTTGTCACCTTTTTTGTGGATATGGAATATAATTGATTGGCTCCACTCTTTCGGCATATGTTCTTCTTGGATAACTTTGTAAATAACTTGATGAACACTACTGCCGCCATATTTGATCAGCTCCACTGGAATCTCATCGATGCGCGGCGCTTTATCATTCTTTTGGGCTTTGATGATGGAACAAACTTCATCCAGAGTTGGTGGGGCTAATGGAAGCTCTCCGCAGATATCTATAGGCTCCGATGTTCTGGAGCTGTGCGGAGGATTAAAGAGGTTCTTTAAATATGATGCCCATCTTTCCTTAATCTTGATTTCATCAGCGATTATATTGCCGATATTATCACGACAGAGCGTGGTTTTGGGCTGATAACCACGTTTCAGGGTTTTCACTACTTTGTATGCTTGTCTTGTGTTATTGCTCGCTAAACTTACATCTATACTTCTCAATTGGTCGTCATAGTATTTTCTTTTCTTAATCCTAATTATCTTATTTGCTTCTCTTCTGAGATTTTCATAGTGTTCTCTCTTCGTCCTGGCTTCCCTACCTACGAAATCTTTGTACGCCTCATTCTTTTTATCTACGGCATTCTGGCACTCATCATCGAACCAATCATTCCTCTTGCGCCGGCCTTGATGTCCGATTGTCTGTTCTGCCACGGTCCTAATAGCCGCTTTCACTACCATCCAGAGCTCGTTGCTCGTTTTTAACGATACGTCTGATAAAATGGGAGCCAGCTGGTTTTCGAGGGTCTCCGTAAAATGTTTGGTCACAGACGCCGTTTGGAGGCTTTCGATGATAAATTTTTGTAGTGGGCTGGTCTTCGTTGAATATGCCTTTAACATACGACATAGATAGGTTAATTTGATTAAGTAATGATCTGAGTTACGATTGGCTCCCCGGTATGTGCGGACGTCAAGCATGCTCGAGGCCCAACGTTGTTGGATCAGAACATGATCGATCTGGTTTTGTGTGCTGCCATCCGGTGATATCCAGGTCAAATTATGAATACGTCGTGATTTCTGCTACATGCAAAGTCAATCAGGCGCTGGCCGTTGTCATTTGTTTCATCGTGGAGGCTATATCCTCCAGTCGTTCCCCGATGAGATAGCTCATTGCCAACCTTAGCGTTGAAATCACCCAGAATAATTTTTGTGTCGTTTGTGGGCAATGAGTCGACCAGTCTTTCCAGGTGATTGTAGAACGATTCTTCGTTTCTTCGTCCTTTTCTTCGGTCGGGGCGTGAACATTAATCAGCCAGATTTTGAAGTATTTCGCTTTTATACGGATCGTACTCAACCGTTCATTGACTGCCTTAAAATCAATAGCGTGCGATTTGAACTCCCTATCCACAATGGAGCCCACTTCGAATTCTCGTTTTCCAGTAGGCTTCGCACTTTTGAATATTGGGTGCGATATCGTATCTTGAACATTGTAGTGAATAGGTAAGTTCAAAGTCCGTAAAGGACTGCAGCGATGGTCTGCTGCCTCGGCAGATGAAGATGCAAGTATCCGCCGAGAATGCCCTTGTCTGGGGACGCGTGAATGCGCTGGCAGGCTAGCATTGCGGTGTCGTGGGGCGGGTTCATTCCCCCAGCACAAGGACCCACTACAAAAGAATTTCGCATTCACGAATTTCTGGGGTCGAAAAAACAAGGCGACCGAAGTCGCAAAAATTGTAGGCAACTACAACAGGGGTAAATGACTTGTTCAGAGAACGCGTGAAACAAGTAAAAAGGGGCGAAATTAGGGTAACTTCGTCTTTACCCGAAGAGGCTCATAGCCCACAAATGAGAGAGGGGCAACCGGGTGGTGATGGAGCCCCCGCGCACCCGCCCAACCGGATCAAAATCCATTAATGTTGCAGTGGCCAGGTATTTCCCTTCTGAGTGGAAAACTCATACAACATAACTTGCATGAGCCTTCCCATCAGAGGAGAAGTACCCCGGAGACCAATTTATGCCACACAATTATGTAATTCGATTACATAACCCTATGCCATAAAGAGGCACCTTGCTCGGGCCACTCAACCCGCAAAGTCACCTGAAACAAAGAGGTTAATATTGTAATGTGACGCCTACGCCCGGGAATCGAAGTGATTCCGATCCCGAACCCTTGCACCCGGCCAGATATGTATGACTTCGAAGTGCAAGCAGACTTCATCTTTCGTGCAGATATCATTGCGCCGAAAATATTTTTCTTCAAATATTTATATTTGTGGAGAAATATTTTCTGTCAATGTGATCCGCTGTAATTAAACACTGATACATTTCGAAGCATATCTTTCTGGCAATGCCTCCCACAATTGCCATCTAAACGTCAAAAAGGTTATGGGCTCAGATCGCTTTAACTGCGTTACTCGTTATCTTCTAACAGTGCACGTCGTTCCATTCATCTGATTATTGCCCGCGTGCATTTAGTCAGTTTTTCTTTTTCATCGATCATGAAATTCGTCAAGGGAATTTAAACTACTGAAGGAAGCAAAGGATTCGCCTCTATAGAAGGACAAAGTAATGGATGTGATGCAGTACTTCAACGCAGTCAATATAATTGGAGAAAGGTAAACCGTTATTAAAGAATAGGTTGCGATGCGAAAATTGAACAACATAATCACCATAACTGTTTAACGGATGAATCAACGTAATCGTACCAGGTAGGCTGACCAAAAATTTATCAAAAAAGTAGGTAAAATGTGTATTTTAAATTTCATGGCGTGAAATTCATTGCATTATTTAAAAAAAAAACAATAGAGGAAAAAAATTTGCATATTAAACGTGACCTCTGCAAAAAGACTGTACACAAGTGTATGGTTTAGTGGATTTAATAAACCTTCATGATATCCTGAAAATATGGAGTTAAGCGTCAGCTGATGTTGATGAACTTTGCATAAATTATCTGATGGAATGACATGCGAAAATCCATAGCGAAGTTCGATTATGTGATTTGAGTGTTGCTGTTCAAACAATAAAAGGACACACGCATGCCAAGCAAAACGTCGTTTGTCGGATATTAAGTGAATGTAAACGAGTTTTCGATAAGCTGAGTTCGCAATCCTATCGCATTCCTATGCTCGACGGTGAAGTTATAAGGCGAGTTCAAACAAAGCGACGTCGAAAACTTCATTTTCCATTCGGAAAGAAATCCAACAAAAGTAAGCTTGCATAGTTCGCACAGCGCTGGCTGCATCGAGCTTAGCAAGAACTCGAATCTGAACGTGGATGAAGAATTGATCGCGGGCATTCTGGATGAAGTGGAATGCGATCGTGACGATAGGGATGATGAAACAATTCGTATCCATGATATGTAAAATTTGTAATATTTCATGTTTGTAGCATAATTCGCAACACGAACCTTCAGGCGCGCATCATTTAGCCGACGAAGCTCAATGGACTCACCGACAAGGGTAGAGCCACTACGGCTGATGATAAAAGCTCAGTAGTAAGTGATTTCAGTCGTATGGCCAGCGGAATCATATCACCGTCAGAACAACCTGATTCACCTTCTCAGTCCATGCCACAATCTCCACGACGAAACGGCAGTGTGAATCTTCCGTTTGTTGCCCCGAATTCATCGCAGCAAAGTGACGTGATCAGTCAGCCCTTAGCACAAATGTTTGAAATGAAGTGAGTAAGAATTGTCAGTTATATTAAACGACGCCGTTAAGTAGTTTTGCTTGCTTCAAACGATATACGAGTATAGAAACATATAAATCAGAATACTGAGTACTTCTCTCAAAAGATAGAAAGGTTATTAGAATTACATATAAACAAACAAAAAAAATATTTTAAAAAACTGGAACGATAAATTATTCTCCGTTTGGTTACGAGATATGTTTGCATATTGCGAAAAGCTTGTTTATTTTTTTTTATTAATTATATTCCAAATGATTTATGTCCTACTTAATTTTTAAGTTGTTAAAAGAATATGATGAAATGATAAGCATTTGTGACTATAATATTAGTTGCACACACATATCACCATTTTATTTTGCGGTGGATTACATTGAAGTTCCTCCCGCATTAAAATAATTACTTAAGAAGGTAAAATAAAATTTTTTTCTGTGTTGTCGGTTAAATCAATCAGTAAGCATCCGGTATTGTTTGAAGAGAGAAAAACAAAATGATAAAAAAAAAAACAATTTTGAAATCCGATAGTGAATAACTCAGTGATTTTAGAAGAAACAAAAGGGACAAAGAAATATTTGCTATTTTTTTTGTATAGCAACCTTTTAATTAATTATAATTGAGCTGACAACATTAATTATTCTAACGCTAATGCATGTGAACTAGGGGACATATGAATGCCAATTCTAATTTTAATAGATAGATTTTATAACGGAATAATAGAGGAATTATGTAGAAAAATTAGACACTGAAGAAGGGAGAACATTTACTCCCGAAATATATATATTTGTCAGAAAACAAATAAATAGCGTTGTTTTTTTTAATTTTTTTTTTTTTTTTAATTTTTTTTATTAATTATATTTTTCTTTTTGTTTAGTTTATGTTTCGTTTATTACCCTAACACAATTCGAATAAAATGAATTGTTAGGACAAAAAAAAAAGAAAAACTATTCTGAGATTTTGGTGAACGCTCAGGATTTTATTCGGATCATTGTTCATCAGTCCTAAGTTGCATAAAATCTGCCATAAATGACAAGACATTTTAAATCGGTTATTGCAATAAGTAGGAATGTGAGAAAATTTGGAGATTTTCTATTAACTGAAAATTAAATGTAATAACGTTTTAATGTGGTTATGAGACCAGTAAGGTTAAAATAATATTAAGAAAAAAAAAAATGAAAAGTAACTTAGATTATTCATAATAAGAGATACACGAGAACACAGAAAAGATAAATTAAAATGAATCCTCTTACACAAGATGAATGAAAAGAATTAGGTTTGCTTTCTGTCCAGTTTTTTTTCTTGTAAAAATATAAGAGAAAACTTATCTTTATATGCAGTTATACTGTGAAATACTAGGGAAACTCTTGATTTTCGCTCGTTCGTTATTTGTAGAATGAGGGAACTAGTGTTAGAGCAAATGATAACTTCTACGAAAAGAAACTTGTATTTTTTTTATCGACGACAAGTATAAATCGTAATGTTAAATAATTGAATTAATGAATAAACAAATAAATATCACTTAAATAGAGAAAGAGAGGAGACTACAATTTTTGCTATTCGACATGCAAAGGCAACTTAGAAATAAATTCTAAAAATAAAAATACAACAAAACAGTTTGTAAAAATGAAGAGAAAATAAGGAAAAAGAAATGTATGCTGCGAACTATCCAGTAGAGATCTGCCAATAAGCACGTTTATTGCTTTACGATATACCTACATCCGAGTTTAGTAGTTTGTCTTTTGAGTTTTAAGCGTAACTGTATTTTTTTTTCTTATTCTTATATTTTACTAGGCAGATAGTTGCTAAAAATATATTTCTGCAGATGATAAAGATCTTTGTAAGTAATATATATTTCTTTTTCTTTAATTGCTAGCGCTAAGCATAAATCTATTATTTTGTAAAGCAATTAATTGATTACATACATTATATTAATAATATGAATTGCTAACAGAAAAATGGACTTTCCTTTCCAGTAGTTCTGCTTTTCAGCGGGCAGGGTAAGTATGCCGTCGCGAGGGTAGGGTTTGGAAAAAATCCGCTGAGGTTGGTTTCGCGTCGTGCGCGGTACGCGGTACCTTAGTTGTTTTTGATTTTTCCTTAACGTAGCATTCGTCGGGTTGAGTTAACGTAGTATACTTTTCGGTACCGCGTCGGGAATTCGAGAACGCGAAATAAAAATTAGATTTTGTTCTTTTGACTGATCATAAGAAGAAATACGGAGTAACGTAGAATAGGTTTCCTCTCCGTATGGTTTTGTTTGTAACGCGTTTGAAAACGGGCGTGTATAGGTGGCTGAAATATGTAAATGAGCGTAACCCATTCGGAGACCCGCGACCGAAATCCTCTCCGATCTAGCTGGCCGACAAGCAGCCACCGCGTGAATGGGTTACGGTGCACGGACTGGTTGACCGGTTGGTACCATCCGTTGGCACTACTCAGACTTAACGTCTAGAACCGATGAGAGGTCGGTTCCGCGTTCGGACGTAAACTTTTAAATCATTACAAATGGCGCACAACGTGGGGCCTAAAATATCCTAAGGGGGAATGAAATTCGCGTCTTCTGACGAGTTGGTCCTTTACGGAGGATGTAAGGTACTTTGGTACTCGAGTCCCACTATCAGGAGCAGTGGAGTTGTGTGATACACTCTAGCAGTCGCTTCACGTGAGTTGTAGCTTCCGCTCTCCTTTGTTTGATTTTGTTTTCGCGACAGAATCCTTCCGATGTGTTGTCCCAGGCTAACCCCTGTAAGGACCTTCTATTTTCTTGAGGGAACTGCCAGCCTGATGGGTTTACCTATCAGCATGGACTCTCAAGAAAATAGAAGGCTACCTTGCCTTTATGTCGCGGAAGGATTCTACTTATTTCGTATGCGTGATAGACGAGTGGTATCGGTTCAACGTTCGGTGGCGTATGCTGGAGTTGCGGAGCCCGGAATGCTTCCACGCGTCGGGAATTTTGACCGCGTACAAAACCGTTACGGTAGCTCTACCACTTGTCTCGTCGAGTCATTTAACGTAGCTTAGAGACGGTTTTGTAATGTATGTGGGTTTAGGGTATAAATTTTGTAAATCGACCGAAAGCACCCTTTCTTCGGCAGATTACCACGCACTCTCATTTCCCTTTGGAGGAGTCGACTACTGGAAAGGAAAGTGTGTATTAAATACTTTTTTTTTCTCCATTCGATATAAATAGCTCGCCACTATCGGCCACTTATCCAGCATTAAGTCTTTGCATATGTATACAGATTAGAAGTAGAAGTAGGATTAAGTTACATTTTTTTTCTTCTTTCAGTAAGATACAGCACCAACACCCATAATAAACCCACACGACAATGGCAACGAAGCGGACCCCAGACAAGCGTTGGACCAGATCCAAAACGGTCCAACCAGCTAACTGCGGGATCTGTTTCGAGGACGTAGTGGAGGGGTTACACAGCGTGCGATTGGATTGTGGACATCTATTCCATCGTGCCTGTGTCCAACAGCTCCTCCTCACGTCCGAGCTTTGCCCGTTATGCCGGCGACCCATCGAGCGGACCGCCCTAGACGTCCCCCTCGGAACGCCCGTCCCAACGCGTGGAGCAGTGGCGAAAGGGGTTCCAGATGCCGAACCGCCCCAACCACTGATGGACCTTCAAGGAGCCGTAGGCGGTGAAGTTCCGGCTGCAGTTGTCGTGTCCGAGGTGACCCCCATGCCTTCCGCCCACTCCATTGACACCCTCGTGGCGTTGATGCGAGATATGTCGGAGAGGATTGGCAACTTGGAGGGAAAGCTCCAGAATCTCCCCATGAGCTAACCACCCAGCCGCGTGAGAACTCCGCTTGGCTGGGAGCCCAATCCCAGTGTGGCTATGCCCCACTCTCGACCATCCGATCAATGGGCCCTATCTCCAAGGAACTCGGGAATGGATCCCAGAGATCCCGAATATAGACCACGACACAGCACCGCACCTCCGTTGGTACCTCCAGTCCCCGAGGCAGTTCCTTACAACAGGTCAATCGAGGATGCGATCCCCCCCGGGAACGCATTGACACCTTTCCGAGACCCGACGCCTCGTATCATGGAGAGTTGGCGCCTGAACTTCACGGGTTTCAACGATATGATATCAGCGGACCGGTTCCTTTTCCGGATTCAGGCGTTAGTATCCAGCACCTTGGGAGGTGATTCCTCGGCCTGCCTCCGGCATGCACATCTTTTGTTCAGCGGTGACGCTGCCGACTGGTACTGGAATTTTAAGGAATCGACGCCACGTCCCACTTGGAACTCTTTCAGTGCAGCCTTCCGCAATCGATTTGAGGATGGCTTCACTGAGAGAGAACTAAGGGAACAATTAAAGAAACGGAAACAAGGCGCTCACGAACCGTTCGACCAGTACTACACAAGTATAGTGAGATTGAGCACTCGCTTGCGAACAACCATGCCCGAGGACGAACTGGTAGAAATTATCAGAGAGAATATGCGTTGGGATCTTCAGAACAGCCTTCTGCATTTTCCCATCAACACCATACAGGGATTGCGCCTCCATGCCCGTAGGCAAGAACAATTGGATGAGCGGCGAGGTACCTTCCGTCCACAACCTCGCATAACGGGACCAAATCCCCGAAATCATCACACCGCGGAGTTGATGGCAGCGGACCACCTACTTGCTGATCCAGTACCAGTACCGAGGAGCGGAGCACCACAGGAGCTTAAGGACACAGCAATGATTGATCGACCCTCCCTTGAAGCAATTACCAGCCCGACGGTCTGTTGGAACTGCCGACAAACGGGGCATCGGTTCTATGCATGTCCAGCGGAGCCGACGCTTTTCTGTTACCGATGCGGGAAGGCCGACACATACGCACCTGATTGCGCCAATTGCAAACTGCGAAAAAAACTTGCCACCGAGTGCCGCGACCACCCGTCGGCACTCCTAAACCCCGGACGAACCAATCCTGACCCCATCACTAGCTATGACCAAGCCCCCGACATGACTCCAATTCTGCTGACTCGCACCGCTAAACACAGTTCTCCCGAAGTTCCACAACCGACGCCATCCTTCGCCGAGGCCAACGCGCAGGGAAATGATAGCGAGGCGAAAGTTCCTTGGCATGTCAAACCTTTCCACGTCAGGCTGCGGAATTATTTGGCTACTCGACAGCGCATCTTCCATGAGGAGTTGGCTACAACTGTCCCACCGCGAAGAAAGCGAGCCACGCGTCGGATGCGAAGCTTCTGGAGAAAAGTCAGGCAGTCGAGGAAGGTGCTGAAGGACATACACTTAGACGAATTATTGAGGGATGACGTTCGGCCATATGCGTCAGTACATCTCCTGCAAAAACCAGTGTCAGGTTTAGTCGATACGGGAGCCAGCGTGAATTGCATATCCGCCGATTTTGCAGGGGAGGTGCTGGCAATGCACGCGGACCAAAATCACCATTTTACCTCCTGGTTAAGCACGGCGGATGGAACTCGTCACTCTGTAGTGGGAAAAATTACGACGGATGTTACCTTTAAGGGAGTAACTAAACCTCTGGAATTTTACATCATACCTCAATTAACCCAGAATCTTTATCTAGGAGTGGATTTCGTTCGAAAATTTAACTTGGCCCCGGCACTGTTTTCCTGACCAATCTCAAACCACTCATTTATTACGACATACACTGGATGTAAATCAGCAACTGCGACTTGACTCGGTTATATCGGCTTTTCCATCGCACGAGCGGGAAGGTCTCGGGCGGACAGCACTGGTGTTACACACTATAGATGTGGGGGATGCTAAACCCATAAAACAGAGACATTTTGCCATATCTCCGGCGAAGAAAAAGTCGTTATATGCCGAAGTTGATCGAATGCTAGCATTAGGCGTGATCGAAGAATCGCAGAGCGCGTGGGCTTCCCCAGTCACCTTAGTTGTCAAGCCGAACAAGGTCCGGCTATGCTTAGATGCCAGACGCTTGAACGCCGTCACAGTCAAGGACGCATACCCTCTACCGTTGATTGAAGGCATTTTGAGTCGGTTGCCTAAAGCCCACTTCATCACGAGCTTAGACCTCAAGGACGCCTTCTGGCAAATTCCTTTAGACCCTGGCTCAAAGGAGAAAACAGCCTTCACAGTCCCAGGTCGGCCCCTGTATCAATTCGTGACCAAGCCATTCGGATTGTGCAATGCCCCCCAAACAATGACGCGCCTTATGGATAAGGTGATACCACCTCATTTGCGGCACCAAGTTTTCGTTTACTTGGATGACCTTTAACGAACACATCGACCTGCTTCAGGAGGTGGCTCTACACATCCGGAGGGCAAGGTTAACCATCAACATACAGAAGAGTCAGTTCGTGATGACGGAGGTGAAGTATTTAGGTCACATCATTGGGCATGGCCATATCAAGACCGATCCGGACAAGACTCAAGCGATTGACGTTTTTCCATTACCCAAGACCACCAAACAATTACGCCGATTCTTAGGCTTATGCGGATGGTACCAGCGTTTTGGACGTGACTATGCCACCATTACCACTCCTTTGACCGACATGCAGCGTAAGGGACGTAAGTTCGTCTGGGAAGAGCCCAGCTTGCGAGCCTTTGAAGAGCTAAAGAAGAGTCTGACTACAGCCCCCGTACTGCACAGCCCAGACTTTGACAAACCGTTCTCAATCCATTGTGACGCGAGTCAACATGGGGTGGGAGCAGTCTTAGTCCAGGTTGCACAAGACGGCGAGGAGAGACCTATAGCCTTCATGTCTCACAAGTTGAACCCAGCCCAGCGAAATTACACGGTCTCCGAGCAGGAATGTCTAGCTGCGGTGTTGGCAGTGAAACGCTTCCGAGCCTATGTGCAGGGACACACCTTTGAAATCGTTACGGACCACGCTTCTCTGAAATGGCTAATGAGCCAGACTGATCTCAACGGCAGATTGGCCAGATGGGCACTGAAATTACAGGCATTTGACTTCACAATTCGCCACCGAAAAGGAAGCCAGCATATAGTCCCCGACACCCTATCCAGAATGTTCGCTCCTGAAGGAGCCGAGTTGGTCCAGGAGGACGACAGCCCCCAATTGATCGATCTGGACCATCCTGCCTTCAAGTCAGCCAGCTACACCCAACTGATTCACACTATCCAGAATCAACTGTCCCAGCTTCCTGAACTGCGGTTGACGGATGGATTTATTTATAAGCGGATGGGACACGCATCCGGAGACCCCATACCGGAAGAAGAACAGTGGAAGTTGTGGGTGCCCGAAGAATTAACCACTGATCTTATCAGACGGGCTCATGACCACCCATCAAGTGCGCACGGCGGATACGGTCGTACACTTAGGCGGTTGAAAACCTGTTTCTTTTGGCCTAAGATGGGACAACAGATAAAAGCGTACGTAGCCTCCTGTGAGCTATGCAAGTGCACTAAAGCGCCCAACACCATTCTTCGGCCTCCCATGGGTAAGGTTGAGGTCCCCGAACGCGTGTTCCAGCGCTTGTACATTGATCTTATCGGTCCTTACCCTCGATCTGCTTCTGGTCACACGGGAGCTGTCGTGGTCCTGGACCAGCTCTCTAAATTCCCTATCATAGAACCACTACGTAACATGCACACTGGACCTATACTCAGCTTCTTGGAGAATCGAGTCTTTCACATGTTTGGAGTTCCGGAGAAACTTGTCTCCGACAACGGGGTCCAGTTCACCTCAAGCAAGTTCCGAGACCTAATGTCCAGATACGGCATCATCCACCAACGAACCGCCGTCTATTCACCACAAGCCAACGCATCCGAACGACTGAACCGTACGCTCATAGCGGCCATTCGCGCCTATGTCCACCCGAATCAGAAGGACTGGGATCGCAAGTTGTCCGCCATCACTAGTGCTCTGCGCTCGTCGTACCACGCCACTACCGGCATTTCGCCGTATTTCGCATTGTTCGGCCAGTACATGATCTATCATGGAAGCGCTTACCGGCTATTGCGGCAGCTGAAATCGCTAGAGGACCCAATCGTTGTTCTGGAACCGCACGAAAAGCTCCAACTTCTGCGAGATCAACTGCGGGAGAAGATTGAAGAAAGTAGACGGATGGGAGAGGAGCGGTACAACTTGCGATCCCATCCTTCTGGCTTTAAGGCAGGCGACGAAATATATCGTCGAAACTTCCGGCAGAGCGATGCCACCCGACATTACAATGCCAAACTAGACAAGAAATTCGTGAAGTGTCGAGTCCTACAAGTAATAAGTCCCACACGATACCTCATCGCGGACATGGCTGGTAAAACCCTGGGAATTTACCACGCAAAAGACCTCAGACGATGAAGTGCAACTATTTCACACGAAAAACTATGGCTTACCTAAATCTCTGCCTGGACGAAGACCTCCGAGTAACACCTGACTCCCTACTGTATAGCCACTGTCGAGTCTTCACTGAAATTGCTGTAGCCTATTCCTCGAAATCGACCTTCGACCCGCCACGGCCCTATCCAAGACCTTTTACATAGGAGGCGGGATCGGAATTACTTCGATTTGGGGGGGGGAATGTGTAATGTGACGCCTACGCCCGGGAATCGAAGTGATTCCGATCCCGAACCCTTGCACCCGGCCAGATATGTATGACTTCGAAGTGCAAGCAGACTTCATCTTTCGTGCAGATATCATTGCGCCGAAAATATTTTTCTTCAAATATTTATATTTGTGGAGAAATATTTTCTGTCAATGTGATCCGCTGTAATTAAACACTGATACATTTCGAAGCATATCTTTCTGGCAATGCCTCCCACAATTGCCATCTAAACGTCAAAAAGGTTATGGGCTCAGATCGCTTTAACTGCGTTACTCGTTATCTTCTAACAGTGCACGTCGTTCCATTCATCTGATTATTGCCCGCGTGCATTTAGTCAGTTTTTCTTTTTCATCGATCATGAAATTCGTCAAGGGAATTTAAACTACTGAAGGAAGCAAAGGATTCGCCTCTATAGAAGGACAAAGTAATGGATGTGATGCAGTACTTCAACGCAGTCAATATAATTGGAGAAAGGTAAACCGGTATTAAAGAATAGGTTGCGATGCGAAAATTGAACAACATATTCACCATAACTGTTTAACGGATGAATCAACGTAATCGTACCAGGTAGGCTGACCAAAAATTTATCAAAAAAGTAGGTAAAATGTGTATTTTAAATTTCATGGCGTGAAATTCATTGCATTATTTAAAAAAAAAACAATAGAGGAAAAAAATTTGCATATTAAACGTGACCTCTGCAAAAAGACTGTACACAAGTGTATGGTTTAGTGGATTTAATAAACCTTCATGATATCCTGAAAATATGGAGTTAAGCGTCAGCTGATGTTGATGAACTTTGCATAAATTATCTGATGGAATGACATGCGAAAATCCATAGCGAAGTTCGATTATGTGATTTGAGTGTTGCTGTTCAAACAATAAAAGGACACACGCATGCCAAGCAAAACGTCGTTTGTCGGATATTAAGTGAATGTAAACGAGTTTTCGATAAGCTGAGTTCGCAATCCTATCGCATTCCTATGCTCGACGGTGAAGTTATAAGGCGAGTTCAAACAAAGCGACGTCGAAAACTTCATTTTCCATTCGGAAAGAAATCCAACAAAAGTAAGCTTGCATAGTTCGCACAGCGCTGGCTGCATCGAGCTTAGCAAGAACTCGAATCTGAACGTGGATGAAGAATTGATCGCGGGCATTCTGGATGAAGTGGAATGCGATCGTGACGATAGGGATGATGAAACAATTCGTATCCATGATATGTAAAATTTGTAATATTTCATGTTTGTAGCATAATTCGCAACACGAACCTTCAGGCGCGCATCATTTAGCCGACGAAGCTCAATGGACTCACCGACAAGGGTAGAGCCACTACGGCTGATGATAAAAGCTCAGTAGTAAGTGATTTCAGTCGTATGGCCAGCGGAATCATATCACTGAAAATTAAATGTAATAACGTTTTAATGTGGTTATGAGACCAGTAAGGTTAAAATAATATTAAGAAAAAAAAAATGAAAAGTAACTTAGATTATTCATAATAAGAGATACACGAGAACACAGAAAAGATAAATTAAAATGAATCCTCTTACACAAGATGAATGAAAAGAATTAGGTTTGCTTTCTGTCCAGTTTTTTTTCTTGTAAAAATATAAGAGAAAACTTATCTTTATATGCAGTTATACTGTGAAATACTAGGGAAACTCTTGATTTTCGCTCGTTCGTTATTTGTAGAATGAGAGAACTAGTGTTAGAGCAAATGATAACTTCTACGAAAAGAAACTTGTATTTTTTTTATCGACGACAAGTATAAATCGTAATGTTAAATAATTGAATTAATGAATAAACAAATAAATATCACTTAAATAGAGAAAGAGAGGAGACTACAATTTTTGCTATTCGACATGCAAAGGCAACTTAGAAATAAATTCTAAAAATAAAAATACAACAAAACAGTTTGTAAAAATGAAGAGAAAATAAGGAAAAAGAAATGTATGCTGCGAACTATCCAGTAGAGATCTGCCAATAAGCACGTTTATTGCTTTACGATATACCTACATCCGAGTTTAGTAGTTTGTCTTTTGAGTTTTAAGCGTAACTGTATTTTTTTTTTCTTATTCTTATATTTTACTAGGCAGATAGTTGCTAAAAATATATTTCTGCAGATGATAAAGATCTTTGTAAGTAATATATATTTCTTTTTCTTTAATTGCTAGCGCTAAGCATAAATCTATTATTTTGTAAAGCAATTAATTGATTACATACATTATATTAATAATATGAATTGCTAACAGAAAAATGGACTTTCCTTTCCAGTAGTTCTGCTTTTCAGCGGGCAGGGTAAGTATGCCGTCGCGAGGGTAGGGTTTGGAAAAAATCCGCTGAGGTTGGTTTCGCGTCGTGCGCGGTACGCGGTACCTTAGTTGTTTTTGATTTTTCCTTAACGTAGCATTCGTCGGGTTGAGTTAACGTAGTATACTTTTCGGTACCGCGTCGGGAATTCGAGAACGCGAAATAAAAATTAGATTTTGTTCTTTTGACTGATCATAAGAAGAAATACGGAGTAACGTAGAATAGGTTTCCTCTCCGTATGGTTTTGTTTGTAACGCGTTTGAAAACGGGCGTGTATAGGTGGCTGAAATATGTAAATGAGCGTAACCCATTCGGAGACCCGCGACCGAAATCCTCTCCGATCTAGCTGGCCGACAAGCAGCCACCGCGTGAATGGGTTACGGTGCACGGACTGGTTGACCGGTTGGTACCATCCGTTGGCACTACTCAGACTTAACGTCTAGAACCGATGAGAGGTCGGTTCCGCGTTCGGACGTAAACTTTTAAATCATTACAAATGGCGCACAACGTGGGGCCTAAAATATCCTAAGGGGGAATGAAATTCGCGTCTTCTGACGAGTTGGTCCTTTACGGAGGATGTAAGGTACTTTGGTACTCGAGTCCCACTATCAGGAGCAGTGGAGTTGTGTGATACACTCTAGCAGTCGCTTCACGTGAGTTGTAGCTTCCGCTCTCCTTTGTTTGATTTTGTTTTCGCGACAGAATCCTTCCGATGTGTTGTCCCAGGCTAACCCCTGTAAGGACCTTCTATTTTCTTGATGGAACTGCCAGCCTGATGGGTTTACCTATCAGCATGGACTCTCAAGAAAATAGAAGGCTACCTTGCCTTTATGTCGCGGAAGGATTCTACTTATTTCGTATGCGTGATAGACGAGTGGTATCGGTTCAACGTTCGGTGGCGTATGCTGGAGTTGCGGAGCCCGGAATGCTTCCACGCGTCGGGAATTTTGACCGCGTACAAAACCGTTACGGTAGCTCTACCACTTGTCTCGTCGAGTCATTTAACGTAGCTTAGAGACGGTTTTGTAATGTATGTGGGTTTAGGGTATAAATTTTGTAAATCGACCGAAAGCACCCTTTCTTCGGCAGATTACCACGCACTCTCATTTCCCTTTGGAGGAGTCGACTACTGGAAAGGAAAGTGTGTATTAAATACTTTTTTTTTCTCCATTCGATATAAATAGCTCGCCACTATCGGCCACTTATCCAGCATTAAGTCTTTGCATATGTATACAGATTAGAAGTAGAAGTAGGATTAAGTTACATTTTTTTTCTTCTTTCAGTAAGATACAGCACCAACACCCATAATAAACCCACACGACAATGGCAACGAAGCGGACCCCAGACAAGCGTTGGACCAGATCCAAAACGGTCCAACCAGCTAACTGCGGGATCTGTTTCGAGGACGTAGTGGAGGGGTTACACAGCGTGCGATTGGATTGTGGACATCTATTCCATCGTGCCTGTGTCCAACAGCTCCTCCTCACGTCCGAGCTTTGCCCGTTATGCCGGCGACCCATCGAGCGGACCGCCCTAGACGTCCCCCTCGGAACGCCCGTCCCAACGCGTGGAGCAGTGGCGAAAGGGGTTCCAGATGCCGAACCGCCCCAACCACTGACGGACCTTCAAGGAGCCGTAGGCGGTGAAGTTCCGGCTGCAGTTGTCGTGTCCGAGGTGACCCCCATGCCTTCCGCCCACTCCATTGACACCCTCGTGGCGTTGATGCGAGATATGTCGGAGAGGATTGGCAACTTGGAGGGAAAGCTCCAG
The DNA here is from genome assembly GCA_963969285.1 of Odontomyia ornata. Lineage (NCBI taxonomy): Eukaryota > Metazoa > Arthropoda > Insecta > Diptera > Stratiomyidae > Odontomyia > Odontomyia ornata. The sequence continues at coordinate 201,999,633 of OZ017740.1, forward strand.
AATCTCCCCATGAGCTAACCACCCAGCCGCGTGAGAACTCCGCTTGGCTGGGAGCCCAATCCCAGTGTGGCTATGCCCCACTCTCGACCATCCGATCAATGGGCCCTATCTCCAAGGAACTCGGGAATGGATCCCAGAGATCCCGAATATAGACCACGACACAGCACCGCACCTCCGTTGGTACCTCCAGTCCCCGAGGCAGTTCCTTACAACAGGTCAATCGAGGATGCGATCCCCCCCGGGAACGCATTGACACCTTTCCGAGACCCGACGCCTCGTATCATGGAGAGTTGGCGCCTGAACTTCACGGGTTTCAACGATATGATATCAGCGGACCGGTTCCTTTTCCGGATTCAGGCGTTAGTATCCAGCACCTTGGGAGGTGATTCCTCGGCCTTCCTCCGGCATGCACATCTTTTGTTCAGCGGTGACGCTGCCGACTGGTACTGGAATTTTAAGGAATCGACGCCACGTCCCACTTGGAACTCTTTCAGTGCAGCCTTCCGCAATCGATTTGAGGATGGCTTCACTGAGAGAGAACTAAGGGAACAATTAAAGAAACGGAAACAAGGCGCTCACGAACCGTTCGACCAGTACTACACAAGTATAGTGAGATTGAGCACTCGCTTGCGAACAACCATGCCCGAGGACGAACTGGTAGAAATTATCAGAGAGAATATGCGTTGGGATCTTCAGAACAGCCTTCTGCATTTTCCCATCAACACCATACAGGGATTGCGCCTCCATGCCCGTAGGCAAGAACAATTGGATGAGCGGCGAGGTACCTTCCGTCCACAACCTCGCATAACGGGACCAAATCCCCGAAATCATCACACCGCGGAGTTGATGGCAGCGGACCACCTACTTGCTGATCCAGTACCAGTACCGAGGAGCGGAGCACCACAGGAGCTTAAGGACACAGCAATGATTGATCGACCCTCCCTTGAAGCAATTACCAGCCCGACGGTCTGTTGGATCTGCCGGCAAACGGGGCATCGGTTCTATGCATGTCCAGCGGAGCCGACGCTTTTCTGTTACCGATGCGGGAAGGCCGACACATACGCACCTGATTGCGCCAATTGCAAACTGCGAAAAAAACTTGCCACCGAGTGCCGCGACCACCCGTCGGCACTCCTAAACCCCGGGCGAACCAATCCTGACCCCATCACTAGCTATGACCAAGCCCCCGACATGACTCCAATTCTGCTGACTCGCACCGCTAAACACAGTTCTCCCGAAGTTCCACAACCGACGCCATCCTTCGCCGAGGCCAACGCGCAGGGAAATGATAGCGAGGCGAAAGTTCCTTGGCATGTCAAACCTTTCCACGTCAGGCTGCGGAATTATTTGGCTACTCGACAGCGCATCTTCCATGAGGAGTTGGCTACAACTGTCCCACCGCGAAGAAAGCGAGCCACGCGTCGGATGCGAAGCTTCTGGAGAAAAGTCAGGCAGTCGAGGAAGGTGCTGAAGGACATACACTTAGACGAATTATTGAGGGATGACGTTCGGCCATATGCGTCAGTACATCTCCTGCAAAAACCAGTGTCAGGTTTAGTCGATACGGGAGCCAGCGTGAATTGCATATCCGCCGATTTTGCAGGGGAGGTGCTGGCAATGCACGCGGACCAAAATCACCATTTTACCTCCTGGTTAAGCACGGCGGATGGAACTCGTCACTCTGTAGTGGGAAAAATTACGACGGATGTTACCTTTAAGGGAGTAACTAAACCTCTGGAATTTTACATCATACCTCAATTAACCCAGAATCTTTATCTAGGAGTGGATTTCGTTCGAAAATTTAACTTGGCCCCGGCACTGTTTTCCTGACCAATCTCAAACCACTCATTTATTACGACATACACTGGATGTAAATCAGCAACTGCGACTTGACTCGGTTATATCGGCTTTTCCATCGCACGAGCGGGAAGGTCTCGGGCGGACAGCACTGGTGTTACACACTATAGATGTGGGGGATGCTAAACCCATAAAACAGAGACATTTTGCCATATCTCCGGCGAAGAAAAACTCGTTATATGCCGAAGTTGATCGAATGCTAGCATTAGGCGTGATCGAAGAATCGCAGAGCGCGTGGGCTTCCCCAGTCACCTTAGTTGTCAAGCCGAACAAGGTCCGGCTATGCTTAGATGCCAGACGCTTGAACGCCGTCACAGTCAAGGACGCATACCCTCTACCGTTGATTGAAGGCATTTTGAGTCGGTTGCCTAAAGCCCACTTCATCACGAGCTTAGACCTCAAGGACGCCTTCTGGCAAATTCCTTTAGACCCTGGCTCAAAGGAGAAAACAGCCTTCACAGTCCCAGGTCGGCCCCTGTATCAATTCGTGACCAAGCCATTCGGATTGTGCAATGCCCCCCAAACAATGACGCGCCTTATGGATAAGGTGATACCACCTCATTTGCGGCACCAAGTTTTCGTTTACTTGGATGACCTTTAACGAACACATCGACCTGCTTCAGGAGGTGGCTCTACACATCCGGAGGGCAAGGTTAACCATCAACATACAGAAGAGTCAGTTCGTGATGACGGAGGTGAAGTATTTAGGTCACATCATTGGGCATGGCCATATCAAGACCGATCCGGACAAGACTCAAGCGATTGACGTTTTTCCATTACCCAAGACCACCAAACAATTACGCCGATTCTTAGGCTTATGCGGATGGTACCAGCGTTTTGGACGTGACTATGCCACCATTACCACTCCTTTGACCGACATGCAGCGTAAGGGACGTAAGTTCGTCTGGGAAGAGCCCAGCTTGCGAGCCTTTGAAGAGCTAAAGAAGAGTCTGACTACAGCCCCCGTACTGCACAGCCCGGACTTTGACAAACCGTTCTCAATCCATTGTGACGCGAGTCAACATGGGGTGGGAGCAGTCTTAGTCCAGGTTGCACAAGACGGCGAGGAGAGACCTATAGCCTTCATGTCTCACAAGTTGAACCCAGCCCAGCGAAATTACACGGTCTCCGAGCAGGAATGTCTAGCTGCGGTGTTGGCAGTGAAACGCTTCCGAGCCTATGTGCAGGGACACACCTTTGAAATCGTTACGGACCACGCTTCTCTGAAATGGCTAATGAGCCAGACTGATCTCAACGGCAGATTGGCCAGATGGGCACTGAAATTACAGGCATTTGACTTCACAATTCGCCACCGAAAAGGAAGCCAGCATATAGTCCCCGACACCCTATCCAGAATGTTCGCTCCTGAAGGAGCCGAGTTGGTCCAGGAGGACGACAGCCCCCAATTGATCGATCTGGACCATCCTGCCTTCAAGTCAGCCAGCTACACCCAACTGATTCACACTATCCAGAATCAACTGTCCCAGCTTCCTGAACTGCGGTTGACGGATGGATTTATTTATAAGCGGATGGGACACGCATCCGGAGAACCCATACCGGAAGAAGAACAGTGGAAGTTGTGGGTGCCCGAAGAATTAACCACTGATCTTATCAGACGGGCTCATGACCACCCATCAAGTGCGCACGGCGGATACGGTCGTACACTTAGGCGGTTGAAAACCTGTTTCTTTTGGCCTAAGATGGGACAACAGATAAAAGCGTACGTAGCCTCCTGTGAGCTATGCAAGTGCACTAAAGCGCCCAACACCATTCTTCGGCCTCCCATGGGTAAGGTTGAGGTCCCCGAACGCGTGTTCCAGCGCTTGTACATTGATCTTATCGGTCCTTACCCTCGATCTGCTTCTGGTCACACGGGAGCTGTCGTGGTCCTGGACCAGCTCTCTAAATTCCCTATCATAGAACCACTACGTAACATGCACACTGGACCTATACTCAGCTTCTTGGAGAATCGAGTCTTTCACATGTTTGGAGTTCCGGAGAAACTTGTCTCCGACAACGGGGTCCAGTTCACCTCAAGCAAGTTCCGAGACCTAATGTCCAGATACGGCATCATCCACCAACGAACCGCCGTCTATTCACCACAAGCCAACGCATCCGAACGACTGAACCGTACGCTCATAGCGGCCATTCGCGCCTATGTCCACCCGAATCAGAAGGACTGGGATCGCAAGTTGTCCGCCATCACTAGTGCTCTGCGCTCGTCGTACCACGCCACTACCGGCATTTCGCCGTATTTCGCATTGTTCGGCCAGTACATGATCTGTCATGGAAGCGCTTACCGGCTATTGCGGCAGCTGAAATCGCTAGAGGACCCAATCGTTGTTCTGGAACCGCACGAAAAGCTCCAACTTCTGCGAGATCAACTGCGGGAGAAGATTGAAGAAAGTAGACGGATGGGAGAGGAGCGGTACAACTTGCGATCCCATCCTTCTGGCTTTAAGGCAGGCGACGAAATATATCGTCGAAACTTCCGGCAGAGCGATGCCACCCGACATTACAATGCCAAACTAGACAAGAAATTCGTGAAGTGTCGAGTCCTACAAGTAATAAGTCCCACACGATACCTCATCGCGGACATGGCTGGTAAAACCCTGGGAATTTACCACGCAAAAGACCTCAGACGATGAAGTGCAACTATTTCACACGAAAAACTATGGCTTACCTAAATCTCTGCCTGGACGAAGACCTCCGAGTAACACCTGACTCCCTACTGTATAGCCACTGTCGAGTCTTCACTGAAATTGCTGTAGCCTATTCCTCGAAATCGACCTTCGACCCGCCACGGCCCTAACCAAGACCTTTTACATAGGAGGCGGGATCGGAATTACTTCGATTTGGGGGGGGGAATGTGTAATGTGACGCCTACGCCCGGGAATCGAAGTGATTCCGATCCCGAACCCTTGCACCCGGCCAGATATGTATGACTTCGAAGTGCAAGCAGACTTCATCTTTCGTGCAGATATCATTGCGCCGAAAATATTTTTCTTCAAATATTTATATTTGTGGAGAAATATTTTCTGTCAATGTGATCCGCTGTAATTAAACACTGATACATTTCGAAGCATATCTTTCTGGCAATGCCTCCCACAATTGCCATCTAAACGTCAAAAAGGTTATGGGCTCAGATCGCTTTAACTGCGTTACTCGTTATCTTCTAACAGTGCACGTCGTTCCATTCATCTGATTATTGCCCGCGTGCATTTAGTCAGTTTTTCTTTTTCATCGATCATGAAATTCGTCAAGGGAATTTAAACTACTGAAGGAAGCAAAGGATTCGCCTCTATAGAAGGACAAAGTAATGGATGTGATGCAGTACTTCAACGCAGTCAATATAATTGGAGAAAGGTAAACCGGTATTAAAGAATAGGTTGCGATGCGAAAATTGAACAACATATTCACCATAACTGTTTAACGGATGAATCAACGTAATCGTACCAGGTAGGCTGACCAAAAATTTATCAAAAAAGTAGGTAAAATGTGTATTTTAAATTTCATGGCGTGAAATTCATTGCATTATTTAAAAAAAAAACAATAGAGGAAAAAAATTTGCATATTAAACGTGACCTCTGCAAAAAGACTGTACACAAGTGTATGGTTTAGTGGATTTAATAAACCTTCATGATATCCTGAAAATATGGAGTTAAGCGTCAGCTGATGTTGATGAACTTTGCATAAATTATCTGATGGAATGACATGCGAAAATCCATAGCGAAGTTCGATTATGTGATTTGAGTGTTGCTGTTCAAACAATAAAAGGACACACGCATGCCAAGCAAAACGTCGTTTGTCGGATATTAAGTGAATGTAAACGAGTTTTCGATAAGCTGAGTTCGCAATCCTATCGCATTCCTATGCTCGACGGTGAAGTTATAAGGCGAGTTCAAACAAAGCGACGTCGAAAACTTCATTTTCCATTCGGAAAGAAATCCAACAAAAGTAAGCTTGCATAGTTCGCACAGCGCTGGCTGCATCGAGCTTAGCAAGAACTCGAATCTGAACGTGGATGAAGAATTGATCGCGGGCATTCTGGATGAAGTGGAATGCGATCGTGACGATAGGGATGATGAAACAATTCGTATCCATGATATGTAAAATTTGTAATATTTCATGTTTGTAGCATAATTCGCAACACGAACCTTCAGGCGCGCATCATTTAGCCGACGAAGCTCAATGGACTCACCGACAAGGGTAGAGCCACTACGGCTGATGATAAAAGCTCAGTAGTAAGTGATTTCAGTCGTATGGCCAGCGGAATCATATCACTGAAAATTAAATGTAATAACGTTTTAATGTGGTTATGAGACCAGTAAGGTTAAAATAATATTAAGAAAAAAAAAATGAAAAGTAACTTAGATTATTCATAATAAGAGATACACGAGAACACAGAAAAGATAAATTAAAATGAATCCTCTTACACAAGATGAATGAAAAGAATTAGGTTTGCTTTCTGTCCAGTTTTTTTTCTTGTAAAAATATAAGAGAAAACTTATCTTTATATGCAGTTATACTGTGAAATACTAGGGAAACTCTTGATTTTCGCTCGTTCGTTATTTGTAGAATGAGAGAACTAGTGTTAGAGCAAATGATAACTTCTACGAAAAGAAACTTGTATTTTTTTTATCGACGACAAGTATAAATCGTAATGTTAAATAATTGAATTAATGAATAAACAAATAAATATCACTTAAATAGAGAAAGAGAGGAGACTACAATTTTTGCTATTCGACATGCAAAGGCAACTTAGAAATAAATTCTAAAAATAAAAATACAACAAAACAGTTTGTAAAAATGAAGAGAAAATAAGGAAAAAGAAATGTATGCTGCGAACTATCCAGTAGAGATCTGCCAATAAGCACGTTTATTGCTTTACGATATACCTACATCCGAGTTTAGTAGTTTGTCTTTTGAGTTTTAAGCGTAACTGTATTTTTTTTTTCTTATTCTTATATTTTACTAGGCAGATAGTTGCTAAAAATATATTTCTGCAGATGATAAAGATCTTTGTAAGTAATATATATTTCTTTTTCTTTAATTGCTAGCGCTAAGCATAAATCTATTATTTTGTAAAGCAATTAATTGATTACATACATTATATTAATAATATGAATTGCTAACAGAAAAATGGACTTTCCTTTCCAGTAGTTCTGCTTTTCAGCGGGCAATGGGGTGCAGGGTAAGTATGCCGTCGCGAGGGTAGGGTTTGGAAAAAATCCGCTGAGGTTGGTTTCGCGTCGTGCGCGGTACGCGGTACCTTAGTTGTTTTTGATTTTTCCTTAACGTAGCATTCGTCGGGTTGAGTTAACGTAGTATACTTTTCGGTACCGCGTCGGGAATTCGGGAACGCGAAATAAAAATTAGATTTTGTTCTTTTGACTGATCATAAGAAGAAATACGGAGTAACGTAGAATAGGTTTCCTCTCCGTATGGTTTTGTTTGTAACGCGTTTGAAAACGGGCGTGTATAGGTGGCTGAAATATGTAAATGAGCGTAACCCATTCGGAGACCCGCGACCGAAATCCTCTCCGATCTAGCTGGCCGACAAGCAGCCACCGCGTGAATGGGTTACGGTGCACGGACTGGTTGACCGGTTGGTACCATCCGTTGGCACTACTCAGACTTAACGTCTAGAACCGATGAGAGGTCGGTTCCGCGTTCGGACGTAAACTTTTAAATCATTACAAATGGCGCACAACGTGGGGCCTAAAATATCCTAAGGGGGAATGAAATTCGCGTCTTCTGACGAGTTGGTCCTTTACGGAGGATGTAAGGTACTTTGGTACTCGAGTCCCACTATCAGGAGCAGTGGAGTTGTGTGATACACTCTAGCAGCCGCTTCACGTGAGTTGTAGCTTCCGCTCTCCTTTGTTTGATTTTGTTTTCGCGACAGAATCCTTCCGATGTGTTGTCCCAGGCTAACCCCTGTAAGGACCTTCTATTTTCTTGATGGAACTGCCAGCCTGATGGGTTTACCTATCAGCATGGACTCTCAAGAAAATAGAAGGCTACCTTGCCTTTATGTCGCGGAAGGATTCTACTTATTTCGTATGCGTGATAGACGAGTGGTATCGGTTCAACGTTCGGTGGCGTATGCTGGAGTTGCGGAGCCCGGAATGCTTCCACGCGTCGGGAATTTTGACCGCGTACAAAACTGTTACGGTAGCTCTACCACTTGTCTCGTCGAGTCATTTAACGTAGCTTAGAGACGGTTTTGTAATGTATGTGGGTTTAGGGTATAAATTTTGTAAATCGACCGAAAGCACCCTTTCTTCGGCAGATTACCACGCACTCTCATTTCCCTTTGGAGGAGTCGACTACTGGAAAGGAAAGTGTGTATTAAATACTTTTTTTTTCTCCATTCGATATAAATAGCTCGCCACTATCGGCCACTTATCCAGCATTAAGTCTTTGCATATGTATACAGATTAGAAGTAGAAGTAGGATTAAGTTACATTTTTTTTCTTCTTTCAGTAAGATACAGCACCAACACCCATAATAAACCCACACGACAATGGCAACGAAGCGGACCCCAGACAAGCGTTGGACCAGATCCAAAACGGTCCAACCAGCTAACTGCGGGATCTGTTTCGAGGACGTAGTGGAGGGGTTACACAGCGTGCGATTGGATTGTGGACATCTATTCCATCGTGCCTGTGTCCAACAGCTCCTCCTCACGTCCGAGCTTTGCCCGTTATGCCGGCGACCCATCGAGCGGACCGCCCTAGACGTCCCCCTCGGAACGCCCGTCCCAACGCGTGGAGCAGTGGCGAAAGGGGTTCCAGATGCCGAACCGCCCCAACCACTGATGGACCTTCAAGGAGCCGTAGGCGGTGAAGTTCCGGCTGCAGTTGTCGTGTCCGAGGTGACCCCCATGCCTTCCGCCCACTCCATTGACACCCTCGTGGCGTTGATGCGAGATATGTCGGAGAGGATTGGCAACTTGGAGGGAAAGCTCCAGAATCTCCCCATGAGCTAACCACCCAGCCGCGTGAGAACTCCGCTTGGCTGGGAGCCCAATCCCAGTGTGGCTATGCCCCACTCTCGACCATCCGATCAATGGGCCCTATCTCCAAGGAACTCGGGAATGGATCCCAGAGATCCCGAATATAGACCACGACACAGCACCGCACCTCCGTTGGTACCTCCAGTCCCCGAGGCAGTTCCTTACAACAGGTCAATCGAGGATGCGATCCCCCCCGGGAACGCATTGACACCTTTCCGAGACCCGACGCCTCGTATCATGGAGAGTTGGCGCCTGAACTTAACGGGTTTCAACGATATGATATCAGCGGACCGGTTCCTTTTCCGGATTCAGGCGTTAGTATCCAGCACCTTGGGAGGTGATTCCTCGGCCTTCCTCCGGCATGCACATCTTTTGTTCAGCGGTGACGCTGCCGACTGGTACTGGAATTTTAAGGAATCGACGCCACGTCCCACTTGGAACTCTTTCAGTGCAGCCTTCCGCAATCGATTTGAGGATGGCTTCACTGAGAGAGAACTAAGGGAACAATTAAAGAAACGGAAACAAGGCGCTCACGAACCGTTCGACCAGTACTACACAAGTATAGTGAGATTGAGCACTCGCTTGCGAACAACCATGCCCGAGGACGAACTGGTAGAAATTATCAGAGAGAATATGCGTTGGGATCTTCAGAACAGCCTTCTGCATTTTCCCATCAACACCATACAGGGATTGCGCCTCCATGCCCGTAGGCAAGAACAATTGGATGAGCGGCGAGGTACCTTCCGTCCACAACCTCGCATAACGGGACCAAATCCCCGAAATCATCACACCGCGGAGTTGATGGCAGCGGACCACCTACTTGCTGATCCAGTACCAGTACCGAGGAGCGGAGCACCACAGGAGCTTAAGGACACAGCAATGATTGATCGACCCTCCCTTGAAGCAATTACCAGCCCGACGGTCTGTTGGATCTGCCGACAAACGGGGCATCGGTTCTATGCATGTCCAGCGGAGCCGACGCTTTTCTGTTACCGATGCGGGAAGGCCGACACATACGCACCTGATTGCGCCAATTGCAAACTGCGAAAAAAACTTGCCACCGAGTGCCGCGACCACCCGTCGGCACTCCTAAACCCCGGACGAACCAATCCTGACCCCATCACTAGCTATGACCAAGCCCCCGACATGACTCCAATTCTGCTGACTCGCACCGCTAAACACAGTTCTCCCGAAGTTCCACAACCGACGCCATCCTTCGCCGAGGCCAACGCGCAGGGAAATGATAGCGAGGCGAAAGTTCCTTGGCATGTCAAACCTTTCCACGTCAGGCTGCGGAATTATTTGGCTACTCGACAGCGCATCTTCCATGAGGAGTTGGCTACAACTGTCCCACCGCGAAGAAAGCGAGCCACGCGTCGGATGCGAAGCTTCTGGAGAAAAGTCAGGCAGTCGAGGAAGGTGCTGAAGGACATACACTTAGACGAATTATTGAGGGATGACGTTCGGCCATATGCGTCAGTACATCTCCTGCAAAAACCAGTGTCAGGTTTAGTCGATACGGGAGCCAGCGTGAATTGCATATCCGCCGATTTTGCAGGGGAGGTGCTGGCAATGCACGCGGACCAAAATCACCATTTTACCTCCTGGTTAAGCACGGCGGATGGAACTCGTCACTCTGTAGTGGGAAAAATTACGACGGATGTTACCTTTAAGGGAGTAACTAAACCTCTGGAATTTTACATCATACCTCAATTAACCCAGAATCTTTATCTAGGAGTGGATTTCGTTCGAAAATTTAACTTGGCCCCGGCACTGTTTTCCTGACCAATCTCAAACCACTCATTTATTACGACATACACTGGATGTAAATCAGCAACTGCGACTTGACTCGGTTATATCGGCTTTTCCATCGCACGAGCGGGAAGGTCTCGGGCGGACAGCACTGGTGTTACACACTATAGATGTGGGGGATGCTAAACCCATAAAACAGAGACATTTTGCCATATCTCCGGCGAAGAAAAAGTCGTTATATGCCGAAGTTGATCGAATGCTAGCATTAGGCGTGATCGAAGAATCGCAGAGCGCGTGGGCTTCCCCAGTCACCTTAGTTGTCAAGCCGAACAAGGTCCGGCTATGCTTAGATGCCAGACGCTTGAACGCCGTCACAGTCAAGGACGCATACCCTCTACCGTTGATTGAAGGCATTTTGAGTCGGTTGCCTAAAGCCCACTTCATCACGAGCTTAGACCTCAAGGACGCCTTCTGGCAAATTCCTTTAGACCCTGGCTCAAAGGAGAAAACAGCCTTCACAGTCCCAGGTCGGCCCCTGTATCAATTCGTGACCAAGCCATTCGGATTGTGCAATGCCCCCCAAACAATGACGCGCCTTATGGATAAGGTGATACCACCTCATTTGCGGCACCAAGTTTTCGTTTACTTGGATGACCTTTAACGAACACATCGACCTGCTTCAGGAGGTGGCTCTACACATCCGGAGGGCAAGGTTAACCATCAACATACAGAAGAGTCAGTTCGTGATGACGGAGGTGAAGTATTTAGGTCACATCATTGGGCATGGCCATATCAAGACCGATCCGGACAAGACTCAAGCGATTGACGTTTTTCCATTACCCAAGACCACCAAACAATTACGCCGATTCTTAGGCTTATGCGGATGGTACCAGCGTTTTGGACGTGACTATGCCACCATTACCACTCCTTTGACCGACATGCAGCGTAAGGGACGTAAGTTCGTCTGGGAAGAGCCCAGCTTGCGAGCCTTTGAAGAGCTAAAGAAGAGTCTGACTACAGCCCCCGTACTGCACAACCCGGACTTTGAAAAACCGTTCTCAATCCATTGTGACGCGAGTCAACATGGGGTGGGAGCAGTCTTAGTCCAGGTTGCACAAGACGGCGAGGAGAGACCTATAGCCTTCATGTCTCACAAGTTGAACCCAGCCCAGCGAAATTACACGGTCTCCGAGCAGGAATGTCTAGCTGCGGTGTTGGCAGTGAAACGCTTCCGAGCCTATGTGCAGGGACACACCTTTGAAATCGTTACGGACCACGCTTCTCTGAAATGGCTAATGAGCCAGACTGATCTCAACGGCAGATTGGCCAGATGGGCACTGAAATTACAGGCATTTGACTTCACAATTCGCCACCGAAAAGGAAGCCAGCATGTAGTCCCCGACACCCTATCCAGAATGTTCGCTCCTGAAGGAGCCGAGTTGGTCCAGGAGGACGACAGCCCCCAATTGATCGATCTGGACCATCCTGCCTTCAAGTCAGCCAGCTACACCCAACTGATTCACACTATCCAGAATCAACTGTCCCAGCTTCCTGAACTGCGGTTGACGGATGGATTTATTTATAAGCGGATGGGACACGCATCCGGAGAACCCATACCGGAAGAAGAACAGTGGAAGTTGTGGGTGCCCGAAGAATTAACCACTGATCTTATCAGACGGGCTCATGACCACCCATCAAGTGCGCACGGCGGATACGGTCGTACACTTAGGCGGTTGAAAACCTGTTTCTTTTGGCCTAAGATGGGACAACAGATAAAAGCGTACGTAGCCTCCTGTGAGCTATGCAAGTGCACTAAAGCGCCCAACACCATTCTTCGGCCTCCCATGGGTAAGGTTGAGGTCCCCGAACGCGTGTTCCAGCGCTTGTACATTGATCTTATCGGTCCTTACCCTCGATCTGCTTCTGGTCACACGGGAGCTGTCGTGGTCCTGGACCAGCTCTCTAAATTCCCTATCATAGAACCACTACGTAACATGCACACTGGACCTATACTCAGCTTCTTGGAGAATCGAGTCTTTCACATGTTTGGAGTTCCGGAGAAACTTGTCTCCGACAACGGGGTCCAGTTCACCTCAAGCAAGTTCCGAGACCTAATGTCCAGATACGGCATCATCCACCAACGAACCGCCGTCTATTCACCACAAGCCAACGCATCCGAACGACTGAACCGTACGCTCATAGCGGCCATTCGCGCCTATGTCCACCCGAATCAGAAGGACTGGGATCGCAAGTTGTCCGCCATCACTAGTGCTCTGCGCTCGTCGTACCACGCCACTACCGGCATTTCGCCGTATTTCGCATTGTTCGGCCAGTACATGATCTGTCATGGAAGCGCTTACCGGCTATTGCGGCAGCTGAAATCGCTAGAGGACCCAATCGTTGTTCTGGAACCGCACGAAAAGCTCCAACTTCTGCGAGATCAACTGCGGGAGAAGATTGAAGAAAGTAGACGGATGGGAGAGGAGCGGTACAACTTGCGATCCCATCCTTCTGGCTTTAAGGCAGGCGACGAAATATATCGTCGAAACTTCCGGCAGAGCGATGCCACCCGACATTACAATGCCAAACTAGACAAGAAATTCGTGAAGTGTCGAGTCCTACAAGTAATAAGTCCCACACGATACCTCATCGCGGACATGGCTGGTAAAACCCTGGGAATTTACCACGCAAAAGACCTCAGACGATGAAGTGCAACTATTTCACACGAAAAACTATGGCTTACCTAAATCTCTGCCTGGACGAAGACCTCCGAGTAACACCTGACTCCCTACTGTATAGCCACTGTCGAGTCTTCACTGAAATTGCTGTAGCCTATTCCTCGAAATCGACCTTCGACCCGCCACGGCCCTAACCAAGACCTTTTACATAGGAGGCGGGATCGGAATTACTTCGATTTGGGGGGGGGAATGTGTAATGTGACGCCTACGCCCGGGAATCGAAGTGATTCCGAACCCGAACCCTTGCACCCGGCCAGATATGTATGACTTCGAAGTGCAAGCAGACTTCATCTTTCGTGCAGATATCATTGCGCCGAAAATATTTTTCTTCAAATATTTATATTTGTGGAGAAATATTTTCTGTCAATGTGATCCGCTGTAATTAAACACTGATACATTTCGAAGCATATCTTTCTGGCAATGCCTCCCACAATTGCCATCTAAACGTCAAAAAGGTTATGGGCTCAGATCGCTTTAACTGCGTTACTCGTTATCTTCTAACAGTGCACGTCGTTCCATTCATCTGATTATTGCCCGCGTGCATTTAGTCAGTTTTTCTTTTTCATCGATCATGAAATTCGTCAAGGGAATTTAAACTACTGAAGGAAGCAAAGGATTCGCCTCTATAGAAGGACAAAGTAATGGATGTGATGCAGTACTTCAACGCAGTCAATATAATTGGAGAAAGGTAAACCGGTATTAAAGAATAGGTTGCGATGCGAAAATTGAACAACATATTCACCATAACTGTTTAACGGATGAATCAACGTAATCGTACCAGGTAGGCTGACCAAAAATTTATCAAAAAAGTAGGTAAAATGTGTATTTTAAATTTCATGGCGTGAAATTCATTGCATTATTTAAAAAAAAAACAATAGAGGAAAAAAATTTGCATATTAAACGTGACCTCTGCAAAAAGACTGTACACAAGTGTATGGTTTAGTGGATTTAATAAACCTTCATGATATCCTGAAAATATGGAGTTAAGCGTCAGCTGATGTTGATGAACTTTGCATAAATTATCTGATGGAATGACATGCGAAAATCCATAGCGAAGTTCGATTATGTGATTTGAGTGTTGCTGTTCAAACAATAAAAGGACACACGCATGCCAAGCAAAACGTCGTTTGTCGGATATTAAGTGAATGTAAACGAGTTTTCGATAAGCTGAGTTCGCAATCCTATCGCATTCCTATGCTCGACGGTGAAGTTATAAGGCGAGTTCAAACAAAGCGACGTCGAAAACTTCATTTTCCATTCGGAAAGAAATCCAACAAAAGTAAGCTTGCATAGTTCGCACAGCGCTGGCTGCATCGAGCTTAGCAAGAACTCGAATCTGAACGTGGATGAAGAATTGATCGCGGGCATTCTGGATGAAGTGGAATGCGATCGTGACGATAGGGATGATGAAACAATTCGTATCCATGATATGTAAAATTTGTAATATTTCATGTTTGTAGCATAATTCGCAACACGAACCTTCAGGCGCGCATCATTTAGCCGACGAAGCTCAATGGACTCACCGACAAGGGTAGAGCCACTACGGCTGATGATAAAAGCTCAGTAGTAAGTGATTTCAGTCGTATGGCCAGCGGAATCATATCACTGAAAATTAAATGTAATAACGTTTTAATGTGGTTATGAGACCAGTAAGGTTAAAATAATATTAAGAAAAAAAAAATGAAAAGTAACTTAGATTATTCATAATAAGAGATACACGAGAACACAGAAAAGATAAATTAAAATGAATCCTCTTACACAAGATGAATGAAAAGAATTAGGTTTGCTTTCTGTCCAGTTTTTTTTCTTGTAAAAATATAAGAGAAAACTTATCTTTATATGCAGTTATACTGTGAAATACTAGGGAAACTCTTGATTTTCGCTCGTTCGTTATTTGTAGAATGAGAGAACTAGTGTTAGAGCAAATGATAACTTCTACGAAAAGAAACTTGTATTTTTTTTATCGACGACAAGTATAAATCGTAATGTTAAATAATTGAATTAATGAATAAACAAATAAATATCACTTAAATAGAGAAAGAGAGGAGACTACAATTTTTGCTATTCGACATGCAAAGGCAACTTAGAAATAAATTCTAAAAATAAAAATACAACAAAACAGTTTGTAAAAATGAAGAGAAAATAAGGAAAAAGAAATGTATGCTGCGAACTATCCAGTAGAGATCTGCCAATAAGCACGTTTATTGCTTTACGATATACCTACATCCGAGTTTAGTAGTTTGTCTTTTGAGTTTTAAGCGTAACTGTATTTTTTTTTTCTTATTCTTATATTTTACTAGGCAGATAGTTGCTAAAAATATATTTCTGCAGATGATAAAGATCTTTGTAAGTAATATATATTTCTTTTTCTTTAATTGCTAGCGCTAAGCATAAATCTATTATTTTGTAAAGCAATTAATTGATTACATACATTATATTAATAATATGAATTGCTAACAGAAAAATGGACTTTCCTTTCCAGTAGTTCTGCTTTTCAGCGGGCAATGGGGTGCAGGGTAAGTATGCCGTCGCGAGGGTAGGGTTTGGAAAAAATCCGCTGAGGTTGGTTTCGCGTCGTGCGCGGTACGCGGTACCTTAGTTGTTTTTGATTTTTCCTTAACGTAGCATTCGTCGGGTTGAGTTAACGTAGTATACTTTTCGGTACCGCGTCGGGAATTCGGGAACGCGAAATAAAAATTAGATTTTGTTCTTTTGACTGATCATAAGAAGAAATACGGAGTAACGTAGAATAGGTTTCCTCTCCGTATGGTTTTGTTTGTAACGCGTTTGAAAACGGGCGTGTATAGGTGGCTGAAATATGTAAATGAGCGTAACCCATTCGGAGACCCGCGACCGAAATCCTCTCCGATCTAGCTGGCCGACAAGCAGCCACCGCGTGAATGGGTTACGGTGCACGGACTGGTTGACCGGTTGGTACCATCCGTTGGCACTACTCAGACTTAACGTCTAGAACCGATGAGAGGTCGGTTCCGCGTTCGGACGTAAACTTTTAAATCATTACAAATGGCGCACAACGTGGGGCCTAAAATATCCTAAGGGGGAATGAAATTCGCGTCTTCTGACGAGTTGGTCCTTTACGGAGGATGTAAGGTACTTTGGTACTCGAGTCCCACTATCAGGAGCAGTGGAGTTGTGTGATACACTCTAGCAGCCGCTTCACGTGAGTTGTAGCTTCCGCTCTCCTTTGTTTGATTTTGTTTTCGCGACAGAATCCTTCCGATGTGTTGTCCCAGGCTAACCCCTGTAAGGACCTTCTATTTTCTTGATGGAACTGCCAGCCTGATGGGTTTACCTATCAGCATGGACTCTCAAGAAAATAGAAGGCTACCTTGCCTTTATGTCGCGGAAGGATTCTACTTATTTCGTATGCGTGATAGACGAGTGGTATCGGTTCAACGTTCGGTGGCGTATGCTGGAGTTGCGGAGCCCGGAATGCTTCCACGCGTCGGGAATTTTGACCGCGTACAAAACTGTTACGGTAGCTCTACCACTTGTCTCGTCGAGTCATTTAACGTAGCTTAGAGACGGTTTTGTAATGTATGTGGGTTTAGGGTATAAATTTTGTAAATCGACCGAAAGCACCCTTTCTTCGGCAGATTACCACGCACTCTCATTTCCCTTTGGAGGAGTCGACTACTGGAAAGGAAAGTGTGTATTAAATACTTTTTTTTTCTCCATTCGATATAAATAGCTCGCCACTATCGGCCACTTATCCAGCATTAAGTCTTTGCATATGTATACAGATTAGAAGTAGAAGTAGGATTAAGTTACATTTTTTTTCTTCTTTCAGTAAGATACAGCACCAACACCCATAATAAACCCACACGACAATGGCAACGAAGCGGACCCCAGACAAGCGTTGGACCAGATCCAAAACGGTCCAACCAGCTAACTGCGGGATCTGTTTCGAGGACGTAGTGGAGGGGTTACACAGCGTGCGATTGGATTGTGGACATCTATTCCATCGTGCCTGTGTCCAACAGCTCCTCCTCACGTCCGAGCTTTGCCCGTTATGCCGGCGACCCATCGAGCGGACCGGCCTAGACGTCCCCCTCGGAACGCCCGTCCCAACGCGTGGAGCAGTGGCGAAAGGGGTTCCAGATGCCGAACCGCCCCAACCACTGATGGACCTTCAAGGAGCCGTAGGCGGTGAAGTTCCGGCTGCAGTTGTCGTGTCCGAGGTGACCCCCATGCCTTCCGCCCACTCCATTGACACCCTCGTGGCGTTGATGCGAGATATGTCGGAGAGGATTGGCAACTTGGAGGGAAAGCTCCAGAATCTCCCCATGAGCTAACCACCCAGCCGCGTGAGAACTCCGCTTGGCTGGGAGCCCAATCCCAGTGTGGCTATGCCCCACTCTCGACCATCCGATCAATGGGCCCTATCTCCAAGGAACTCGGGAATGGATCCCAGAGATCCCGAATATAGACCACGACACAGCACCGCACCTCCGTTGGTACCTCCAGTCCCCGAGGCAGTTCCTTACAACAGGTCAATCGAGGATGCGATCCCCCCCGGGAACGCATTGACACCTTTCCGAGACCCGACGCCTCGTATCATGGAGAGTTGGCGCCTGAACTTCACGGGTTTCAACGATATGATATCAGCGGACCGGTTCCTTTTCCGGATTCAGGCGTTAGTATCCAGCACCTTGGGAGGTGATTCCTCGGCCTTCCTCCGGCATGCACATCTTTTGTTCAGCGGTGACGCTGCCGACTGGTACTGGAATTTTAAGGAATCGACGCCACGTCCCACTTGGAACTCTTTCAGTGCAGCCTTCCGCAATCGATTTGAGGATGGCTTCACTGAGAGAGAACTAAGGGAACAATTAAAGAAACGGAAACAAGGCGCTCACGAACCGTTCGACCAGTACTACACAAGTATAGTGAGATTGAGCACTCGCTTGCGAACAACCATGCCCGAGGACGAACTGGTAGAAATTATCAGAGAGAATATGCGTTGGGATCTTCAGAACAGCCTTCTGCATTTTCCCATCAACACCATACAGGGATTGCGCCTCCATGCCCGTAGGCAAGAACAATTGGATGAGCGGCGAGGTACCTTCCGTCCACAACCTCGCATAACGGGACCAAATCCCCGAAATCATCACACCGCGGAGTTGATGGCAGCGGACCACCTACTTGCTGATCCAGTACCAGTACCGAGGAGCGGAGCACCACAGGAGCTTAAGGACACAGCAATGATTGATCGACCCTCCCTTGAAGCAATTACCAGCCCGACGGTCTGTTGGATCTGCCGACAAACGGGGCATCGGTTCTATGCATGTCCAGCGGAGCCGACGCTTTTCTGTTACCGATGCGGGAAGGCCGACACATACGCACCTGATTGCGCCAATTGCAAACTGCGAAAAAAACTTGCCACCGAGTGCCGCGACCACCCGTCGGCACTCCTAAACCCCGGACGAACCAATCCTGACCCCATCACTAGCTATGACCAAGCCCCCGACATGACTCCAATTCTGCTGACTCGCACCGCTAAACACAGTTCTCCCGAAGTTCCACAACCGACGCCATCCTTCGCCGAGGCCAACGCGCAGGGAAATGATAGCGAGGCGAAAGTTCCTTGGCATGTCAAACCTTTCCACGTCAGGCTGCGGAATTATTTGGCTACTCGACAGCGCATCTTCCATGAGGAGTTGGCTACAACTGTCCCACCGCGAAGAAAGCGAGCCACGCGTCGGATGCGAAGCTTCTGGAGAAAAGTCAGGCAGTCGAGGAAGGTGCTGAAGGACATACACTTAGACGAATTATTGAGGGATGACGTTCGGCCATATGCGTCAGTACATCTCCTGCAAAAACCAGTGTCAGGTTTAGTCGATACGGGAGCCAGCGTGAATTGCATATCCGCCGATTTTGCAGGGGAGGTGCTGGCAATGCACGCGGACCAAAATCACCATTTTACCTCCTGGTTAAGCACGGCGGATGGAACTCGTCACTCTGTAGTGGGAAAAATTACGACGGATGTTACCTTTAAGGGAGTAACTAAACCTCTGGAATTTTACATCATACCTCAATTAACCCAGAATCTTTATCTAGGAGTGGATTTCGTTCGAAAATTTAACTTGGCCCCGGCACTGTTTTCCTGACCAATCTCAAACCACTCATTTATTACGACATACACTGGATGTAAATCAGCAACTGCGACTTGACTCGGTTATATCGGCTTTTCCATCGCACGAGCGGGAAGGTCTCGGGCGGACAGCACTGGTGTTACACACTATAGATGTGGGGGATGCTAAACCCATAAAACAGAGACATTTTGCCATATCTCCGGCGAAGAAAAAGTCGTTATATGCCGAAGTTGATCGAATGCTAGCATTAGGCGTGATCGAAGAATCGCAGAGCGCGTGGGCTTCCCCAGTCACCTTAGTTGTCAAGCTTAGATGCCAGACGCTTGAACGCCGTCACAGTCAAGGACGCATACCCTCTACCGTTGATTGAAGGCATTTTGAGTCGGTTGCCTAAAGCCCACTTCATCACGAGCTTAGACCTCAAGGACGCCTTCTGGCAAATTCCTTTAGACCCTGGCTCAAAGGAGAAAACAGCCTTCACAGTCCCAGGTCGGCCCCTGTATCAATTCGTGACCAAGCCATTCGGATTGTGCAATGCCCCCCAAACAATGACGCGCCTTATGGATAAGGTGATACCACCTCATTTGCGGCACCAAGTTTTCGTTTACTTGGATGACCTTTAACGAACACATCGACCTGCTTCAGGAGGTGGCTCTACACATCCGGAGGGCAAGGTTAACCATCAACATACAGAAGAGTCAGTTCGTGATGACGGAGGTGAAGTATTTAGGTCACATCATTGGGCATGGCCATATCAAGACCGATCCGGACAAGACTCAAGCGATTGACGTTTTTCCATTACCCAAGACCACCAAACAATTACGCCGATTCTTAGGCTTATGCGGATGGTACCAGCGTTTTGTACGTGACTATGCCACCATTACCACTCCTTTGACCGACATGCAGCGTAAGGGACGTAAGTTCGTCTGGGAAGAGCCCAGCTTGCGAGCCTTTGAAGAGCTAAAGAAGAGTCTGACTACAGCCCCCGTACTGCACAGCCCGGACTTTGACAAACCGTTCTCAATCCATTGTGACGCGAGTCAACATGGGGTGGGAGCAGTCTTAGTCCAGGTTGCACAAGACGGCGAGGAGAGACCTATAGCCTTCATGTCTCACAAGTTGAACCCAGCCCAGCGAAATTACACGGTCTCCGAGCAGGAATGTCTAGCTGCGGTGTTGGCAGTGAAACGCTTCCGAGCCTATGTGCAGGGACACACCTTTGAAATCGTTACGGACCACGCTTCTCTGAAATGGCTAATGAGCCAGACTGATCTCAACGGCAGATTGGCCAGATGGGCACTGAAATTACAGGCATTTGACTTCACAATTCGCCACCGAAAAGGAAGCCAGCATGTAGTCCCCGACACCCTATCCAGAATGTTCGCTCCTGAAGGAGCCGAGTTGGTCCAGGAGGACGACAGCCCCCAATTGATCGATCTGGACCATCCTGCCTTCAAGTCAGCCAGCTACACCCAACTGATTCACACTATCCAGAATCAACTGTCCCAGCTTCCTGAACTGCGGTTGACGGATGGATTTATTTATAAGCGGATGGGACACGCATCCGGAGACCCCATACCGGAAGAAGAACAGTGGAAGTTGTGGGTGCCCGAAGAATTAACCACTGATCTTATCAGACGGGCTCATGACCACCCATCAAGTGCGCACGGCGGATACGGTCGTACACTTAGGCGGTTGAAAACCTGTTTCTTTTGGCCTAAGATGGGACAACAGATAAAAGCGTACGTAGCCTCCTGTGAGCTATGCAAGTGCACTAAAGCGCCCAACACCATTCTTCGGCCTCCCATGGGTAAGGTTGAGGTCCCCGAACGCGTGTTCCAGCGCTTGTACATTGATCTTATCGGTCCTTACCCTCGATCTGCTTCTGGTCACACGGGAGCTGTCGTGGTCCTGGACCAGCTCTCTAAATTCCCTATCATAGAACCACTACGTAACATGCACACTGGACCTATACTCAGCTTCTTGGAGAATCGAGTCTTTCACATGTTTGGAGTTCCGGAGAAACTTGTCTCCGACAACGGGGTCCAGTTCACCTCAAGCAAGTTCCGAGACCTAATGTCCAGATACGGCATCATCCACCAACGAACCGCCGTCTATTCACCACAAGCCAACGCATCCGAACGACTGAACCGTACGCTCATAGCGGCCATTCGCGCCTATGTCCACCCGAATCAGAAGGACTGGGATCGCAAGTTGTCCGCCATCACTAGTGCTCTGCGCTCGTCGTACCACGCCACTACCGGCATTTCGCCGTATTTCGCATTGTTCGGCCAGTACATGATCTGTCATGGAAGCGCTTACCGGCTATTGCGGCAGCTGAAATCGCTAGAGGACCCAATCGTTGTTCTGGAACCGCACGAAAAGCTCCAACTTCTGCGAGATCAACTGCGGGAGAAGATTGAAGAAAGTAGACGGATGGGAGAGGAGCGGTACAACTTGCGATCCCATCCTTCTGGCTTTAAGGCAGGCGACGAAATATATCGTCGAAACTTCCGGCAGAGCGATGCCACCCGACATTACAATGCCAAACTAGACAAGAAATTCGTGAAGTGTCGAGTCCTACAAGTAATAAGTCCCACACGATACCTCATCGCGGACATGGCTGGTAAAACCCTGGGAATTTACCACGCAAAAGACCTCAGACGATGAAGTGCAACTATTTCACACGAAAAACTATGGCTTACCTAAATCTCTGCCTGGACGAAGACCTCCGAGTAACACCTGACTCCCTACTGTATAGCCACTGTCGAGTCTTCACTGAAATTGCTGTAGCCTATTCCTCGAAATCGACCTTCGACCCGCCACGGCTCTAACCAAGACCTTTTACATAGGAGGCGGGATCGGAATTACTTCGATTTGGGGGGGGGGGGAATGTGTAATGTGACGCCTACGCCCGGGAATCGAAGTGATTCCGATCCCGAACCCTTGCACCCGGCCAGATATGTATGACTTCGAAGTGCAAGCAGACTTCATCTTTCGTGTAGATATCATTGCGCCGAAACTATTTTTCTTCAAATATTTATATTTGTGGAGAAATATTTTCTGTCAATGTGATCCGCTGTAATTAAACACTGATACATTTCGAAGCATATCTTTCTGGCAATGCCTCCCACAATTGCCATCTAAACGTCAAAAAGGTTATGGGCTCAGATCGCTTTAACTGCGTTACTCGTTATCTTCTAACAGTGCACGTCGTTCCATTCATCTGATTATTGCCCGCGTGCATTTAGTCAGTTTTTCTTTTTCATCGATCATGAAATTCGTCAAGGGAATTTAAACTACTGAAGGAAGCAAAGGATTCGCCTCTATAGAAGGACAAAGTAATGGATGTGATGCAGTACTTCAACGCAGTCAATATAATTGGAGAAAGGTAAACCGGTATTAAAGAATAGGTTGCGATGCGAAAATTGAACAACATATTCACCATAACTGTTTAACGGATGAATCAACGTAATCGTACCAGGTAGGCTGACCAAAAATTTATCAAAAAAGTAGGTAAAATGTGTATTTTAAATTTCATGGCGTGAAATTCATTGCATTATTTAAAAAAAAAACAATAGAGGAAAAAAATTTGCATATTAAACGTGACCTCTGCAAAAAGACTGTACACAAGTGTATGGTTTAGTGGATTTAATAAACCTTCATGATATCCTGAAAATATGGAGTTAAGCGTCAGCTGATGTTGATGAACTTTGCATAAATTATCTGATGGAATGACATGCGAAAATCCATAGCGAAGTTCGATTATGTGATTTGAGTGTTGCTGTTCAAACAATAAAAGGACACACGCATGCCAAGCAAAACGTCGTTTGTCGGATATTAAGTGAATGTAAACGAGTTTTCGATAAGCTGAGTTCGCAATCCTATCGCATTCCTATGCTCGACGGTGAAGTTATAAGGCGAGTTCAAACAAAGCGACGTCGAAAACTTCATTTTCCATTCGGAAAGAAATCCAACAAAAGTAAGCTTGCATAGTTCGCACAGCGCTGGCTGCATCGAGCTTAGCAAGAACTCGAATCTGAACGTGGATGAAGAATTGATCGCGGGCATTCTGGATGAAGTGGAATGCGATCGTGACGATAGGGATGATGAAACAATTCGTATCCATGATATGTAAAATTTGTAATATTTCATGTTTGTAGCATAATTCGCAACACGAACCTTCAGGCGCGCATCATTTAGCCGACGAAGCTCAATGGACTCACCGACAAGGGTAGAGCCACTACGGCTGATGATAAAAGCTCAGTAGTAAGTGATTTCAGTCGTATGGCCAGCGGAATCATATCACTGAAAATTAAATGTAATAACGTTTTAATGTGGTTATGAGACCAGTAAGGTTAAAATAATATTAAGAAAAAAAAAATGAAAAGTAACTTAGATTATTCATAATAAGAGATACACGAGAACACAGAAAAGATAAATTAAAATGAATCCTCTTACACAAGATGAATGAAAAGAATTAGGTTTGCTTTCTGTCCAGTTTTTTTTCTTGTAAAAATATAAGAGAAAACTTATCTTTATATGCAGTTATACTGTGAAATACTAGGGAAACTCTTGATTTTCGCTCGTTCGTTATTTGTAGAATGAGAGAACTAGTGTTAGAGCAAATGATAACTTCTACGAAAAGAAACTTGTATTTTTTTTATCGACGACAAGTATAAATCGTAATGTTAAATAATTGAATTAATGAATAAACAAATAAATATCACTTAAATAGAGAAAGAGAGGAGACTACAATTTTTGCTATTCGACATGCAAAGGCAACTTAGAAATAAATTCTAAAAATAAAAATACAACAAAACAGTTTGTAAAAATGAAGAGAAAATAAGGAAAAAGAAATGTATGCTGCGAACTATCCAGTAGAGATCTGCCAATAAGCACGTTTATTGCTTTACGATATACCTACATCCGAGTTTAGTAGTTTGTCTTTTGAGTTTTAAGCGTAACTGTATTTTTTTTTTCTTATTCTTATATTTTACTAGGCAGATAGTTGCTAAAAATATATTTCTGCAGATGATAAAGATCTTTGTAAGTAATATATATTTCTTTTTCTTTAATTGCTAGCGCTAAGCATAAATCTATTATTTTGTAAAGCAATTAATTGATTACATACATTATATTAATAATATGAATTGCTAACAGAAAAATGGACTTTCCTTTCCAGTAGTTCTGCTTTTCAGCGGGCAATGGGGTGCAGGGTAAGTATGCCGTCGCGAGGGTAGGGTTTGGAAAAAATCCGCTGAGGTTGGTTTCGCGTCGTGCGCGGTACGCGGTACCTTAGTTGTTTTTGATTTTTCCTTAACGTAGCATTCGTCGGGTTGAGTTAACGTAGTATACTTTTCGGTACCGCGTCGGGAATTCGGGAACGCGAAATAAAAATTAGATTTTGTTCTTTTGACTGATCATAAGAAGAAATACGGAGTAACGTAGAATAGGTTTCCTCTCCGTATGGTTTTGTTTGTAACGCGTTTGAAAACGGGCGTGTATAGGTGGCTGAAATATGTAAATGAGCGTAACCCATTCGGAGACCCGCGACCGAAATCCTCTCCGATCTAGCTGGCCGACAAGCAGCCACCGCGTGAATGGGTTACGGTGCACGGACTGGTTGACCGGTTGGTACCATCCGTTGGCACTACTCAGACTTAACATCTAGAACCGATGAGAGGTCGGTTCCGCGTTCGGACGTAAACTTTTAAATCATTACAAATGGCGCACAACGTGGGGCCTAAAATATCCTAAGGGGGAATGAAATTCGCGTCTTCTGACGAGTTGGTCCTTTACGGAGGATGTAAGGTACTTTGGTACTCGAGTCCCACTATCAGGAGCAGTGGAGTTGTGTGATACACTCTAGCAGTCGCTTCACGTGAGTTGTAGCTTCCGCTCTCCTTTGTTTGATTTTGTTTTCGCGACAGAATCCTTCCGATGTGTTGTCCCAGGCTAACCCCTGTAAGGACCTTCTATTTTCTTGATGGAACTGCCAGCCTGATGGGTTTACCTATCAGCATGGACTCTCAAGAAAATAGAAGGCTACCTTGCCTTTATGTCGCGGAAGGATTCTACTTATTTCGTATGCGTGATAGACGAGTGGTATCGGTTCAACGTTCGGTGGCGTATGCTGGAGTTGCGGAGCCCGGAATGCTTCCACGCGTCGGGAATTTTGACCGCGTACAAAACCGTTACGGTAGCTCTAACACTTGTCTCGTCGAGTCATTTAACGTAGCTTAGAGACGGTTTTGTAATGTATGTGGGTTTAGGGTATAAATTTTGTAAATCGACCGAAAGCACCCTTTCTTCGGCAGATTACCACGCACTCTCATTTCCCTTTGGAGGAGTCGACTACTGGAAAGGAAAGTGTGTATTAAATACTTTTTTTTTCTCCATTCGATATAAATAGCTCGCCACTATCGGCCACTTATCCAGCATTAAGTCTTTGCATATGTATACAGATTAGAAGTAGAAGTAGGATTAAGTTACATTTTTTTTCTTCTTTCAGTAAGATACAGCACCAACACCCATAATAAACCCACACGACAATGGCAACGAAGCGGACCCCAGACAAGCGTTGGACCAGATCCAAAACGGTCCAACCAGCTAACTGCGGGATCTGTTTCGAGGACGTAGTGGAGGGGTTACACAGCGTGCGATTGGATTGTGGACATCTATTCCATCGTGCCTGTGTCCAACAGCTCCTCCTCACGTCCGAGCTTTGCCCGTTATGCCGGCGACCCATCGAGCGGACCGCCCTAGACGTCCCCCTCGGAACGCCCGTCCCAACGCGTGGAGCAGTGGCGAAAGGGGTTCCAGATGCCGAACCGCCCCAACCACTGATGGACCTTCAAGGAGCCGTAGGCGGTGAAGTTCCGGCTGCAGTTGTCGTGTCCGAGGTGACCCCCATGCCTTCCGCCCACTCCATTGACACCCTCGTGGCGTTGATGCGAGATATGTCGGAGAGGATTGGCAACTTGGAGGGAAAGCTCCAGAATCTCCCCATGAGCTAACCACCCAGCCGCGTGAGAACTCCGCTTGGCTGGGAGCCCAATCCCAGTGTGGCTATGCCCCACTCTCGACCATCCGATCAATGGGCCCTATCTCCAAGGAACTCGGGAATGGATCCCAGAGATCCCGAATATAGACCACGACACAGCACCGCACCTCCGTTGGTACCTCCAGTCCCCGAGGCAGTTCCTTACAACAGGTCAATCGAGGATGCGATCCCCCCCGGGAACGCATTGACACCTTTCCGAGACCCGACGCCTCGTATCATGGAGAGTTGGCGCCTGAACTTCACGGGTTTCAACGATATGATATCAGCGGACCGGTTCCTTTTCCGGATTCAGGCGTTAGTATCCAGCACCTTGGGAGGTGATTCCTCGGCCTTCCTCCGGCATGCACATCTTTTGTTCAGCGGTGACGCTGCCGACTGGTACTGGAATTTTAAGGAATCGACGCCACGTCCCACTTGGAACTCTTTCAGTGCAGCCTTCCGCAATCGATTTGAGGATGGCTTCACTGAGAGAGAACTAAGGGAACAATTAAAGAAACGGAAACAAGGCGCTCACGAACCGTTCGACCAGTACTACACAAGTATAGTGAGATTGAGCACTCGCTTGCGAACAACCATGCCCGAGGACGAACTGGTAGAAATTATCAGAGAGAATATGCGTTGGGATCTTCAGAACAGCCTTCTGCATTTTCCCATCAACACCATACAGGGATTGCGCCTCCATGCCCGTAGGCAAGAACAATTGGATGAGCGGCGAGGTACCTTCCGTCCACAACCTCGCATAACGGGACCAAATCCCCGAAATCATCACACCGCGGAGTTGATGGCAGCGGACCACCTACTTGCTGATCCAGTACCAGTACCGAGGAGCGGAGCACCACAGGAGCTTAAGGACACAGCAATGATTGATCGACCCTCCCTTGAAGCAATTACCAGCCCGACGGTCTGTTGGATCTGCCGACAAACGGGGCATCGGTTCTATGCATGTCCAGCGGAGCCGACGCTTTTCTGTTACCGATGCGGGAAGGCCGACACATACGCACCTGATTGCGCCAATTGCAAACTGCGAAAAAAACTTGCCACCGAGTGCCGCGACCACCCGTCGGCACTCCTAAACCCCGGACGAACCAATCCTGACCCCATCACTAGCTATGACCAAGCCCCCGACATGACTCCAATTCTGCTGACTCGCACCGCTAAACACAGTTCTCCCGAAGTTCCACAACCGACGCCATCCTTCGCCGAGGCCAACGCGCAGGGAAATGATAGCGAGGCGAAAGTTCCTTGGCATGTCAAACCTTTCCACGTCAGGCTGCGGAATTATTTGGCTACTCGACAGCGCATCTTCCATGAGGAGTTGGCTACAACTGTCCCACCGCGAAGAAAGTGAGCCACGCGTCGGATGCGAAGCTTCTGGAGAAAAGTCAGGCAGTCGAGGAAGGTGCTGAAGGACATACACTTAGACGAATTATTGAGGGATGACGTTCGGCCATATGCGTCAGTACATCTCCTGCAAAAACCAGTGTCAGGTTTAGTCGATACGGGAGCCAGCGTGAATTGCATATCCGCCGATTTTGCAGGGGAGGTGCTGGCAATGCACGCGGACCAAAATCACCATTTTACCTCCTGGTTAAGCACGGCGGATGGAACTCGTCACTCTGTAGTGGGAAAAATTACGACGGATGTTACCTTTAAGGGAGTAACTAAACCTCTGGAATTTTACATCATACCTCAATTAACCCAGAATCTTTATCTAGGAGTGGATTTCGTTCGAAAATTTAACTTGGCCCCGGCACTGTTTTCCTGACCAATCTCAAACCACTCATTTATTACGACATACACTGGATGTAAATCAGCAACTGCGACTTGACTCGGTTATATCGGCTTTTCCATCGCACGAGAGGGAAGGTCTCGGGCGGACAGCACTGGTGTTACACACTATAGATGTGGGGGATGCTAAACCCATAAAACAGAGACATTTTGCCATATCTCCGGCGAAGAAAAAGTCGTTATATGCCGAAGTTGATCGAATGCTAGCATTAGGCGTGATCGAAGAATCGCAGAGCGCGTGGGCTTCCCCAGTCACCTTAGTTGTCAAGCCGAACAAGGTCCGGCTATGCTTAGATGCCAGACGCTTGAACGCCGTCACAGTCAAGGACGCATACCCTCTACCGTTGATTGAAGGCATTTTGAGTCGGTTGCCTAAAGCCCACTTCATCACGAGCTTAGACCTCAAGGACGCCTTCTGGCAAATTCCTTTAGACCCTGGCTCAAAGGAGAAAACAGCCTTCACAGTCCCAGGTCGGCCCCTGTATCAATTCGTGACCAAGCCATTCGGATTGTGCAATGCCCCCCAAACAATGACGCGCCTTATGGATAAGGTGATACCACCTCATTTGCGGCACCAAGTTTTCGTTTACTTGGATGACCTTTAACGAACACATCGACCTGCTTCAGGAGGTGGCTCTACACATCCGGAGGGCAAGGTTAACCATCAACATACAGAAGAGTCAGTTCGTGATGACGGAGGTGAAGTATTTAGGTCACATCATTGGGCATGGCCATATCAAGACCGATCCGGACAAGACTCAAGCGATTGACGTTTTTCCATTACCCAAGACCACCAAACAATTACGCCGATTCTTAGGCTTATGCGGATGGTACCAGCGTTTTGTACGTGACTATGCCACCATTACCACTCCTTTGACCGACATGCAGCGTAAGGGACGTAAGTTCGTCTGGGAAGAGCCCAGCTTGCGAGCCTTTGAAGAGCTAAAGAAGAGTCTGACTACAGCCCCCGTACTGCACAGCCCGGACTTTGACAAACCGTTCTCAATCCATTGTGACGCGAGTCAACATGGGGTGGGAGCAGTCTTAGTCCAGGTTGCACAAGACGGCGAGGAGAGACCTATAGCCTTCATGTCTCACAAGTTGAACCCAGCCCAGCGAAATTACACGGTCTCCGAGCAGGAATGTCTAGCTGCGGTGTTGGCAGTGAAACGCTTCCGAGCCTATGTGCAGGGACACACCTTTGAAATCGTTACGGACCACGCTTCTCTGAAATGGCTAATGAGCCAGACTGATCTCAACGGCAGATTGGCCAGATGGGCACTGAAATTACAGGCATTTGACTTCACAATTCGCCACCGAAAAGGAAGCCAGCATGTAGTCCCCGACACCCTATCCAGAATGTTCGCTCCTGAAGGAGCCGAGTTGGTCCAGGAGGACGACAGCCCCCAATTGATCGATCTGGACCATCCTGCCTTCAAGTCAGCCAGCTACACCCAACTGATTCACACTATCCAGAATCAACTGTCCCAGCTTCCTGAACTGCGGTTGACGGATGGATTTATTTATAAGCGGATGGGACACGCATCCGGAGACCCCATACCGGAAGAAGAACAGTGGAAGTTGTGGGTGCCCGAAGAATTAACCACTGATCTTATCAGACGGGCTCATGACCACCCATCAAGTGCGCACGGCGGATACGGTCGTACACTTAGGCGGTTGAAAACCTGTTTCTTTTGGCCTAAGATGGGACAACAGATAAAAGCGTATGTAGCCTCCTGTGAGCTATGCAAGTGCACTAAAGCGCCCAACACCATTCTTCGGCCTCCCATGGGTAAGGTTGAGGTCCCCGAACGCGTGTTCCAGCGCTTGTACATTGATCTTATCGGTCCTTACCCTCGATCTGCTTCTGGTCACACGGGAGCTGTCGTGGTCCTGGACCAGCTCTCTAAATTCCCTATCATAGAACCACTACGTAACATGCACACTGGACCTATACTCAGCTTCTTGGAGAATCGAGTCTTTCACATGTTTGGAGTTCCGGAGAAACTTGTCTCCGACAACGGGGTCCAGTTCACCTCAAGCAAGTTCCGAGACCTAATGTCCAGATACGGCATCATCCACCAACGGACCGCCGTCTATTCACCACAAGCCAACGCATCCGAACGACTGAACCGTACGCTCATAGCGGCCATTCGCGCCTATGTCCACCCGAATCAGAAGGACTGGGATCGCAAGTTGTCCGCCATCACTAGTGCTCTGCGCTCGTCGTACCACGCCACTACCGGCATTTCGCCGTATTTCGCATTGTTCGGCCAGTACATGATCTGTCATGGAAGCGCTTACCGGCTATTGCGGCAGCTGAAATCGCTAGAGGACCCAATCGTTGTTCTGGAACCGCACGAAAAGCTCCAACTTCTGCGAGATCAACTGCGGGAGAAGATTGAAGAAAGTAGACGGATGGGAGAGGAGCGGTACAACTTGCGATCCCATCCTTCTGGCTTTAAGGCAGGCGACGAAATATATCGTCGAAACTTCCGGCAGAGCGATGCCACCCGACATTACAATGCCAAACTAGACAAGAAATTCGTGAAGTGTCGAGTCCTACAAGTAATAAGTCCCACACGATACCTCATCGCGGACATGGCTGGTAAAACCCTGGGAATTTACCACGCAAAAGACCTCAGACGATGAAGTGCAACTATTTCACACGAAAAACTATGGCTTACCTAAATCTCTGCCTGGACGAAGACCTCCGAGTAACACCTGACTCCCTACTGTATAGCCACTGTCGAGTCTTCACTGAAATTGCTGTAGCCTATTCCTCGAAATCGACCTTCGACCCGCCACGGCCCTAACCAAGACCTTTTACATAGGAGGCGGGATCGGAATTACTTCGATTTGGGGGGGGGAATGTGTAATGTGACGCCTACGCCCGGGAATCGAAGTGATTCCGATCCCGAACCCTTGCACCCGGCCAGATATGTATGACTTCGAAGTGCAAGCAGACTTCATCTTTCGTGCAGATATCATTGCGCCGAAAATATTTTTCTTCAAATATTTATATTTGTGGAGAAATATTTTCTGTCAATGTGATCCGCTGTAATTAAACACTGATACATTTCGAAGCATATCTTTCTGGCAATGCCTCCCACAATTGCCATCTAAACGTCAAAAAGGTTATGGGCTCAGATCGCTTTAACTGCGTTACTCGTTATCTTCTAACAGTGCACGTCGTTCCATTCATCTGATTATTGCCCGCGTGCATTTAGTCAGTTTTTCTTTTTCATCGATCATGAAATTCGTCAAGGGAATTTAAACTACTGAAGGAAGCAAAGGATTCGCCTCTATAGAAGGACAAAGTAATGGATGTGATGCAGTACTTCAACGCAGTCAATATAATTGGAGAAAGGTAAACCGGTATTAAAGAATAGGTTGCGATGCGAAAATTGAACAACATATTCACCATAACTGTTTAACGGATGAATCAACGTAATCGTACCAGGTAGGCTGACCAAAAATTTATCAAAAAAGTAGGTAAAATGTGTATTTTAAATTTCATGGCGTGAAATTCATTGCATTATTTAAAAAAAAAACAATAGAGGAAAAAAATTTGCATATTAAACGTGACCTCTGCAAAAAGACTGTACACAAGTGTATGGTTTAGTGGATTTAATAAACCTTCATGATATCCTGAAAATATGGAGTTAAGCGTCAGCTGATGTTGATGAACTTTGCATAAATTATCTGATGGAATGACATGCGAAAATCCATAGCGAAGTTCGATTATGTGATTTGAGTGTTGCTGTTCAAACAATAAAAGGACACACGCATGCCAAGCAAAACGTCGTTTGTCGGATATTAAGTGAATGTAAACGAGTTTTCGATAAGCTGAGTTCGCAATCCTATCGCATTCCTATGCTCGACGGTGAAGTTATAAGGCGAGTTCAAACAAAGCGACGTCGAAAACTTCATTTTCCATTCGGAAAGAAATCCAACAAAAGTAAGCTTGCATAGTTCGCACAGCGCTGGCTGCATCGAGCTTAGCAAGAACTCGAATCTGAACGTGGATGAAGAATTGATCGCGGGCATTCTGGATGAAGTGGAATGCGATCGTGACGATAGGGATGATGAAACAATTCGTATCCATGATATGTAAAATTTGTAATATTTCATGTTTGTAGCATAATTCGCAACACGAACCTTCAGGCGCGCATCATTTAGCCGACGAAGCTCAATGGACTCACCGACAAGGGTAGAGCCACTACGGCTGATGATAAAAGCTCAGTAGTAAGTGATTTCAGTCGTATGGCCAGCGGAATCATATCACTGAAAATTAAATGTAATAACGTTTTAATGTGGTTATGAGACCAGTAAGGTTAAAATAATATTAAGAAAAAAAAAATGAAAAGTAACTTAGATTATTCATAATAAGAGATACACGAGAACACAGAAAAGATAAATTAAAATGAATCCTCTTACACAAGATGAATGAAAAGAATTAGGTTTGCTTTCTGTCCAGTTTTTTTTCTTGTAAAAATATAAGAGAAAACTTATCTTTATATGCAGTTATACTGTGAAATACTAGGGAAACTCTTGATTTTCGCTCGTTCGTTATTTGTAGAATGAGAGAACTAGTGTTAGAGCAAATGATAACTTCTACGAAAAGAAACTTGTATTTTTTTTATCGACGACAAGTATAAATCGTAATGTTAAATAATTGAATTAATGAATAAACAAATAAATATCACTTAAATAGAGAAAGAGAGGAGACTACAATTTTTGCTATTCGACATGCAAAAGGCAACTTAGAAATAAATTCTAAAAATAAAAATACAACAAAACAGTTTGTAAAAATGAAGAGAAAATAAGGAAAAAGAAATGTATGCTGCGAACTATCCAGTAGAGATCTGCCAATAAGCACGTTTATTGCTTTACGATATACCTATATCCGAGTTTAGTAGTTTGTCTTTTGAGTTTTAAGCGTAACTGTATTTTTTTTTTCTTATTCTTATATTTTACTAGGCAGATAGTTGCTAAAAATATATTTCTGCAGATGATAAAGATCTTTGTAAGTAATATATATTTCTTTTTCTTTAATTGCTAGCGCTAAGCATAAATCTATTATTTTGTAAAGCAATTAATTGATTACATACATTATATTAATAATATGAATTGCTAACAGAAAAATGGACTTTCCTTTCCAGTAGTTCTGCTTTTCAGCGGGCAATGGGGTGCAGGGTAAGTATGCCGTCGCGAGGGTAGGGTTTGGAAAAAATCCGCTGAGGTTGGTTTCGCGTCGTGCGCGGTACGCGGTACCTTAGTTGTTTTTGATTTTTCCTTAACGTAGCATTCGTCGGGTTGAGTTAACGTAGTATACTTTTCGGTACCGCGTCGGGAATTCGGGAACGCGAAATAAAAATTAGATTTTGTTCTTTTGACTGATCATAAGAAGAAATACGGAGTAACGTAGAATAGGTTTCCTCTCCGTATGGTTTTGTTTGTAACGCGTTTGAAAACGGGCGTGTATAGGTGGCTGAAATATGTAAATGAGCGTAACCCATTCGGAGACCCACGACCGAAATCCTCTCCGATCTAGCTGGCCGACAAGCAGCCACCGCGTGAATGGGTTACGGTGCACGGACTGGTTGACCGGTTGGTACCATCCGTTGGCACTACTCAGACTTAACGTCTAGAACCGATGAGAGGTCGGTTCCGCGTTCGGACGTAAACTTTTAAATCATTACAAATGGCGCACAACGTGGGGCCTAAAATATCCTAAGGGGGAATGAAATTCGCGTCTTCTGACGAGTTGGTCCTTTACGGAGGATGTAAGGTACTTTGGTACTCGAGTCCCACTATCAGGAGCAGTGGAGTTGTGTGATACACTCTAGCAGCCGCTTCACGTGAGTTGTAGCTTCCGCTCTCCTTTGTTTGATTTTGTTTTCGCGACAGAATCCTTCCGATGTGTTGTCCCAGGCTAACCCCTGTAAGGACCTTCTATTTTCTTGATGGAACTGCCAGCCTGATGGGTTTACCTATCAGCATGGACTCTCAAGAAAATAGAAGGCTACCTTGCCTTTATGTCGCGGAAGGATTCTACTTATTTCGTATGCGTGATAGACGAGTGGTATCGGTTCAACGTTCGGTGGCGTATGCTGGAGTTGCGGAGCCCGGAATGCTTCCACGCGTCGGGAATTTTGACCGCGTACAAAACTGTTACGGTAGCTCTACCACTTGTCTCGTCGAGTCATTTAACGTAGCTTAGAGACGGTTTTGTAATGTATGTGGGTTTAGGGTATAAATTTTGTAAATCGACCGAAAGCACCCTTTCTTCGGCAGATTACCACGCACTCTCATTTTCCTTTGGAGGAGTCGACTACTGGAAAGGAAAGTGTGTATTAAATACTTTTTTTTCTCCATTCGATATAAATAGCTCGCCACTATCAGCCACTTATCCAGCATTAAGTCTTTGCATATGTATACAGATTAGAAGTAGAAGTAGGATTAAGTTACATTTTTTTTCTTCTTTCAGTAAGATACAGCACCAACACCCATAATAAACCCACACGACAATGGCAACGAAGCGGACCCCAGACAAGCGTTGGACCAGATCCAAAACGGTCCAACCAGCTAACTGCGGGATCTGTTTCGAGGACGTAGTGGAGGGGTTACACAGCGTGCGATTGGATTGTGGACATCTATTCCATCGTGCCTGTGTCCAACAGCTCCTCCTCACGTCCGAGCTTTGCCCGTTATGCCGGCGACCCATCGAGCGGACCGCCCTAGACGTCCCCCTCGGAACGCCCGTCCCAACGCGTGGAGCAGTGGCGAAAGGGGTTCCAGATGCCGAACCGCCCCAACCACTGACGGACCTTCAAGGAGCCGTAGGCGGTGAAGTTCCGGCTGCAGTTGTCGTGTCCGAGGTGACCCCCATGCCTTCCGCCCACTCCATTGACACCCTCGTGGCGTTGATGCGAGATATGTCGGAGAGGATTGGCAACTTGGAGGGAAAGCTCCAGAATCTCCCCATGAGCTAACCACCCAGCCGCGTGAGAACTCCGCTTGGCTGGGAGCCCAATCCCAGTGTGGCTATGCCCCACTCTCGACCATCCGATCAATGGGCCCTATCTCCAAGGAACTCGGGAATGGATCCCAGAGATCCCGAATATAGACCACGACACAGCACCGCACCTCCGTTGGTACCTCCAGTCCCCGAGGCAGTTCCTTACAACAGGTCAATCGAGGATGCGATCCCCCCCGGGAACGCATTGACACCTTTCCGAGACCCGACGCCTCGTATCATGGAGAGTTGGCGCCTGAACTTCACGGGTTTCAACGATATGATATCAGCGGACCGGTTCCTTTTCCGGATTCAGGCGTTAGTATCCAGCACCTTGGGAGGTGATTCCTCGGCCTTCCTCCGGCATGCACATCTTTTGTTCAGCGGTGACGCTGCCGACTGGTACTGGAATTTTAAGGAATCGACGCCACGTCCCACTTGGAACTCTTTCAGTGCAGCCTTCCGCAATCGATTTGAGGATGGCTTCACTGAGAGAGAACTAAGGGAACAATTAAAGAAACGGAAACAAGGCGCTCACGAACCGTTCGACCAGTACTACACAAGTATAGTGAGATTGAGCACTCGCTTGCGAACAACCATGCCCGAGGACGAACTGGTAGAAATTATCAGAGAGAATATGCGTTGGGATCTTCAGAACAGCCTTCTGCATTTTCCCATCAACACCATACAGGGATTGCGCCTCCATGCCCGTAGGCAAGAACAATTGGATGAGCGGCGAGGTACCTTCCGTCCACAACCTCGCATAACGGGACCAAATCCCCGAAATCATCACACCGCGGAGTTGATGGCAGCGGACCACCTACTTGCTGATCCAGTACCAGTACCGAGGAGCGGAGCACCACAGGAGCTTAAGGACACAGCAATGATTGATCGACCCTCCCTTGAAGCAATTACCAGCCCGACGGTCTGTTGGATCTGCCGACAAACGGGGCATCGGTTCTATGCATGTCCAGCGGAGCCGACGCTTTTCTGTTACCGATGCGGGAAGGCCGACACATACGCACCTGATTGCGCCAATTGCAAACTGCGAAAAAAACTTGCCACCGAGTGCCGCGACCACCCGTCGGCACTCCTAAACCCCGGACGAACCAATCCTGACCCCATCACTAGCTATGACCAAGCCCCCGACATGACTCCAATTCTGCTGACTCGCACCGCTAAACACAGTTCTCCCGAAGTTCCACAACCGACGCCATCCTTCGCCGAGGCCAACGCGCAGGGAAATGATAGCGAGGCGAAAGTTCCTTGGCATGTCAAACCTTTCCACGTCAGGCTGCGGAATTATTTGGCTACTCGACAGCGCATCTTCCATGAGGAGTTGGCTACAACTGTCCCACCGCGAAGAAAGCGAGCCACGCGTCGGATGCGAAGCTTCTGGAGAAAAGTCAGGCAGTCGAGGAAGGTGCTGAAGGACATACACTTAGACGAATTATTGAGGGATGACGTTCGGCCATATGCGTCAGTACATCTCCTGCAAAAACCAGTGTCAGGTTTAGTCGATACGGGAGCCAGCGTGAATTGCATATCCGCCGATTTTGCAGGGGAGGTGCTGGCAATGCACGCGGACCAAAATCACCATTTTACCTCCTGGTTAAGCACGGCGGATGGAACTCGTCACTCTGTAGTGGGAAAAATTACGACGGATGTTACCTTTAAGGGAGTAACTAAACCTCTGGAATTTTACATCATACCTCAATTAACCCAGAATCTTTATCTAGGAGTGGATTTCGTTCGAAAATTTAACTTGGCCCCGGCACTGTTTTCCTGACCAATCTCAAACCACTCATTTATTACGACATACACTGGATGTAAATCAGCAACTGCGACTTGACTCGGTTATATCGGCTTTTCCATCGCACGAGCGGGAAGGTCTCGGGCGGACAGCACTGGTGTTACACACTATAGATGTGGGGGATGCTAAACCCATAAAACAGAGACATTTTGCCATATCTCCGGCGAAGAAAAAGTCGTTATATGCCGAAGTTGATCGAATGCTAGCATTAGGCGTGATCGAAGAATCGCAGAGCGCGTGGGCTTCCCCAGTCACCTTAGTTGTCAAGCCGAACAAGGTCCGGCTATGCTTAGATGCCAGACGCTTGAACGCCGTCACAGTCAAGGACGCATACCCTCTACCGTTGATTGAAGGCATTTTGAGTCGGTTGCCTAAAGCCCACTTCATCACGAGCTTAGACCTCAAGGACGCCTTCTGGCAAATTCCTTTAGACCCTGGCTCAAAGGAGAAAACAGCCTTCACAGTCCCAGGTCGGCCCCTGTATCAATTCGTGACCAAGCCATTCGGATTGTGCAATGCCCCCCAAACAATGACGCGCCTTATGGATAAGGTGATACCACCTCATTTGCGGCACCAAGTTTTCGTTTACTTGGATGACCTTTAACGAACACATCGACCTGCTTCAGGAGGTGGCTCTACACATCCGGAGGGCAAGGTTAACCATCAACATACAGAAGAGTCAGTTCGTGATGACGGAGGTGAAGTATTTAGGTCACATCATTGGGCATGGCCATATCAAGACCGATCCGGACAAGACTCAAGCGATTGACGTTTTTCCATTACCCAAGACCACCAAACAATTACGCCGATTCTTAGGCTTATGCGGATGGTACCAGCGTTTTGGACGTGACTATGCCACCATTACCACTCCTTTGACCGACATGCAGCGTAAGGGACGTAAGTTCGTCTGGGAAGAGCCCAGCTTGCGAGCCTTTGAAGAGCTAAAGAAGAGTCTGACTACAGCCCCCGTACTGCACAGCCCGGACTTTGACAAACCGTTCTCAATCCATTGTGACGCGAGTCAACATGGGGTGGGAGCAGTCTTAGTCCAGGTTGCACAAGACGGCGAGGAGAGACCTATAGCCTTCATGTCTCACAAGTTGAACCCAGCCCAGCGAAATTACACGGTCTCCGAGCAGGAATGTCTAGCTGCGGTGTTGGCAGTGAAACGCTTCCGAGCCTATGTGCAGGGACACACCTTTGAAATCGTTACGGACCACGCTTCTCTGAAATGGCTAATGAGCCAGACTGATCTCAACGGCAGATTGGCCAGATGGGCACTGAAATTACAGGCATTTGACTTCACAATTCGCCACCGAAAAGGAAGCCAGCATATAGTCCCCGACACCCTATCCAGAATGTTCGCTCCTGAAGGAGCCGAGTTGGTCCAGGAGGACGACAGCCCCCAATTGATCGATCTGGACCATCCTGCCTTCAAGTCAGCCAGCTACACCCAACTGATTCACACTATCCAGAATCAACTGTCCCAGCTTCCTGAACTGCGGTTGACGGATGGATTTATTTATAAGCGGATGGGACACGCATCCGGAGAACCCATACCGGAAGAAGAACAGTGGAAGTTGTGGGTGCCCGAAGAATTAACCACTGATCTTATCAGACGAGCTCATGACCACCCATCAAGTGCGCACGGCGGATACGGTCGTACACTTAGGCGGTTGAAAACCTGTTTCTTTTGGCCTAAGATGGGACAACAGATAAAAGCGTACGTAGCCTCCTGTGAGCTATGCAAGTGCACTAAAGCGCCCAACACCATTCTTCGGCCTCCCATGGGTAAGGTTGAGGTCCCCGAACGCGTGTTCCAGCGCTTGTACATTGATCTTATCGGTCCTTACCCTCGATCTGCTTCTGGTCACACGGGAGCTGTCGTGGTCCTGGACCAGCTCTCTAAATTCCCTATCATAGAACCACTACGTAACATGCACACTGGACCTATACTCAGCTTCTTGGAGAATCGAGTCTTTCACATGTTTGGAGTTCCGGAGAAACTTGTCTCCGACAACGGGGTCCAGTTCACCTCAAGCAAGTTCCGAGACCTAATGTCCAGATACGGCATCATCCACCAACGAACCGCCGTCTATTCACCACAAGCCAACGCATCCGAACGACTGAACCGTACGCTCATAGCGGCCATTCGCGCCTATGTCCACCCGAATCAGAAGGACTGGGATCGCAAGTTGTCCGCCATCACTAGTGCTCTGCGCTCGTCGTACCACGCCACTACCGGCATTTCGCCGTATTTCGCATTGTTCGGCCAGTACATGATCTGTCATGGAAGCGCTTACCGGCTATTGCGGCAGCTGAAATCGCTAGAGGACCCAATCGTTGTTCTGGAACCGCACGAAAAGCTCCAACTTCTGCGAGATCAACTGCGGGAGAAGATTGAAGAAAGTAGACGGATGGGAGAGGAGCGGTACAACTTGCGATCCCATCCTTCTGGCTTTAAGGCAGGCGACGAAATATATCGTCGAAACTTCCGGCAGAGCGATGCCACCCGACATTACAATGCCAAACTAGACAAGAAATTCGTGAAGTGTCGAGTCCTACAAGTAATAAGTCCCACACGATACCTCATCGCGGACATGGCTGGTAAAACCCTGGGAATTTACCACGCAAAAGACCTCAGACGATGAAGTGCAACTATTTCACACGAAAAACTATGGCTTACCTAAATCTCTGCCTGGACGAAGACCTCCGAGTAACACCTGACTCCCTACTGTATAGCCACTGTCGAGTCTTCACTGAAATTGCTGTAGCCTATTCCTCGAAATCGACCTTCGACCCGCCACGGCCCTAACCAAGACCTTTTACATAGGAGGCGGGATCGGAATTACTTCGATTTGGGGGGGGGAATGTGTAATGTGACGCCTACGCCCGGGAATCGAAGTGATTCCGATCCCGAACCCTTGCACCCGGCCAGATATGTATGACTTCGAAGTGCAAGCAGACTTCATCTTTCGTGCAGATATCATTGCGCCGAAAATATTTTTCTTCAAATATTTATATTTGTGGAGAAATATTTTCTGTCAATGTGATCCGCTGTAATTAAACACTGATACATTTCGAAGCATATCTTTCTGGCAATGCCTCCCACAATTGCCATCTAAACGTCAAAAAGGTTATGGGCTCAGATCGCTTTAACTGCGTTACTCGTTATCTTCTAACAGTGCACGTCGTTCCATTCATCTGATTATTGCCCGCGTGCATTTAGTCAGTTTTTCTTTTTCATCGATCATGAAATTCGTCAAGGGAATTTAAACTACTGAAGGAAGCAAAGGATTCGCCTCTATAGAAGGACAAAGTAATGGATGTGATGCAGTACTTCAACGCAGTCAATATAATTGGAGAAAGGTAAACCGGTATTAAAGAATAGGTTGCGATGCGAAAATTGAACAACATATTCACCATAACTGTTTAACGGATGAATCAACGTAATCGTACCAGGTAGGCTGACCAAAAATTTATCAAAAAAGTAGGTAAAATGTGTATTTTAAATTTCATGGCGTGAAATTCATTGCATTATTTAAAAAAAAAACAATAGAGGAAAAAAATTTGCATATTAAACGTGACCTCTGCAAAAAGACTGTACACAAGTGTATGGTTTAGTGGATTTAATAAACCTTCATGATATCCTGAAAATATGGAGTTAAGCGTCAGCTGATGTTGATGAACTTTGCAT
Organism: Odontomyia ornata; assembly: GCA_963969285.1. Taxonomy (NCBI): domain Eukaryota; kingdom Metazoa; phylum Arthropoda; class Insecta; order Diptera; family Stratiomyidae; genus Odontomyia; species Odontomyia ornata. The sequence continues at coordinate 202,040,499 of OZ017740.1, forward strand.
AAATTATCTGATGGAATGACATGCGAAAATCCATAGCGAAGTTCGATTATGTGATTTGAGTGTTGCTGTTCAAACAATAAAAGGACACACGCATGCCAAGCAAAACGTCGTTTGTCGGATATTAAGTGAATGTAAACGAGTTTTCGATAAGCTGAGTTCGCAATCCTATCGCATTCCTATGCTCGACGGTGAAGTTATAAGGCGAGTTCAAACAAAGCGACGTCGAAAACTTCATTTTCCATTCGGAAAGAAATCCAACAAAAGTAAGCTTGCATAGTTCGCACAGCGCTGGCTGCATCGAGCTTAGCAAGAACTCGAATCTGAACGTGGATGAAGAATTGATCGCGGGCATTCTGGATGAAGTGGAATGCGATCGTGACGATAGGGATGATGAAACAATTCGTATCCATGATATGTAAAATTTGTAATATTTCATGTTTGTAGCATAATTCGCAACACGAACCTTCAGGCGCGCATCATTTAGCCGACGAAGCTCAATGGACTCACCGACAAGAGTAGAGCCACTACGGCTGATGATAAAAGCTCAGTAGTAAGTGATTTCAGTCGTATGGCCAGCGGAATCATATCACTGAAAATTAAATGTAATAACGTTTTAATGTGGTTATGAGACCAGTAAGGTTAAAATAATATTAAGAAAAAAAAAATGAAAAGTAACTTAGATTATTCATAATAAGAGATACACGAGAACACAGAAAAGATAAATTAAAATGAATCCTCTTACACAAGATGAATGAAAAGAATTAGGTTTGCTTTCTGTCCAGTTTTTTTTCTTGTAAAAATATAAGAGAAAACTTATCTTTATATGCAGTTATACTGTGAAATACTAGGGAAACTCTTGATTTTCGCTCGTTCGTTATTTGTAGAATGAGAGAACTAGTGTTAGAGCAAATGATAACTTCTACGAAAAGAAACTTGTATTTTTTTTATCGACGACAAGTATAAATCGTAATGTTAAATAATTGAATTAATGAATAAACAAATAAATATCACTTAAATAGAGAAAGAGAGGAGACTACAATTTTTGCTATTCGACATGCAAAGGCAACTTAGAAATAAATTCTAAAAATAAAAATACAACAAAACAGTTTGTAAAAATGAAGAGAAAATAAGGAAAAAGAAATGTATGCTGCGAACTATCCAGTAGAGATCTGCCAATAAGCACGTTTATTGCTTTACGATATACCTACATCCGAGTTTAGTAGTTTGTCTTTTGAGTTTTAAGCGTAACTGTATTTTTTTTTTCTTATTCTTATATTTTACTAGGCAGATAGTTGCTAAAAATATATTTCTGCAGATGATAAAGATCTTTGTAAGTAATATATATTTCTTTTTCTTTAATTGCTAGCGCTAAGCATAAATCTATTATTTTGTAAAGCAATTAATTGATTACATACATTATATTAATAATATGAATTGCTAACAGAAAAATGGACTTTCCTTTCCAGTAGTTCTGCTTTTCAGCGGGCAATGGGGTGCAGGGTAAGTATGCCGTCGCGAGGGTAGGGTTTGGAAAAAATCCGCTGAGGTTGGTTTCGCGTCGTGCGCGGTACGCGGTACCTTAGTTGTTTTTGATTTTTCCTTAACGTAGCATTCGTCGGGTTGAGTTAACGTAGTATACTTTTCGGTACCGCGTCGGGAATTCGGGAACGCGAAATAAAAATTAGATTTTGTTCTTTTGACTGATCATAAGAAGAAATACGGAGTAACGTAGAATAGGTTTCCTCTCCGTATGGTTTTGTTTGTAACGCGTTTGAAAACGGGCGTGTATAGGTGGCTGAAATATGTAAATGAGCGTAACCCATTCGGAGACCCGCGACCGAAATCCTCTCCGATCTAGCTGGCCGACAAGCAGCCACCGCGTGAATGGGTTACGGTGCACGGACTGGTTGACCGGTTGGTACCATCCGTTGGCACTACTCAGACTTAACGTCTAGAACCGATGAGAGGTCGGTTCCGCGTTCGGACGTAAACTTTTAAATCATTACAAATGGCGCACAACGTGGGGCCTAAAATATCCTAAGGGGGAATGAAATTCGCGTCTTCTGACGAGTTGGTCCTTTACGGAGGATGTAAGGTACTTTGGTACTCGAGTCCCACTATCAGGAGCAGTGGAGTTGTGTGATACACTCTAGCAGCCGCTTCACGTGAGTTGTAGCTTCCGCTCTCCTTTGTTTGATTTTGTTTTCGCGACAGAATCCTTCCGATGTGTTGTCCCAGGCTAACCCCTGTAAGGACCTTCTATTTTCTTGATGGAACTGCCAGCCTGATGGGTTTACCTATCAGCATGGACTCTCAAGAAAATAGAAGGCTACCTTGCCTTTATGTCGCGGAAGGATTCTACTTATTTCGTATGCGTGATAGACGAGTGGTATCGGTTCAACGTTCGGTGGCGTATGCTGGAGTTGCGGAGCCCGGAATGCTTCCACGCGTCGGGAATTTTGACCGCGTACAAAACTGTTACGGTAGCTCTACCACTTGTCTCGTCGAGTCATTTAACGTAGCTTAGAGACGGTTTTGTAATGTATGTGGGTTTAGGGTATAAATTTTGTAAATCGACCGAAAGCACCCTTTCTTCGGCAGATTACCACGCACTCTCATTTCCCTTTGGAGGAGTCGACTACTGGAAAGGAAAGTGTGTATTAAATACTTTTTTTTTCTCCATTCGATATAAATAGCTCGCCACTATCGGCCACTTATCCAGCATTAAGTCTTTGCATATGTATACAGATTAGAAGTAGAAGTAGGATTAAGTTACATTTTTTTTCTTCTTTCAGTAAGATACAGCACCAACACCCATAATAAACCCACACGACAATGGCAACGAAGCGGACCCCAGACAAGCGTTGGACCAGATCCAAAACGGTCCAACCAGCTAACTGCGGGATCTGTTTCGAGGACGTAGTGGAGGGGTTACACAGCGTGCGATTGGATTGTGGACATCTATTCCATCGTGCCTGTGTCCAACAGCTCCTCCTCACGTCCGAGCTTTGCCCGTTATGCCGGCGACCCATCGAGCGGACCGCCCTAGACGTCCCCCTCGGAACGCCCGTCCCAACGCGTGGAGCAGTGGCGAAAGGGGTTCCAGATGCCGAACCGCCCCAACCACTGATGGACCTTCAAGGAGCCGTAGGCGGTGAAGTTCCGGCTGCAGTTGTCGTGTCCGAGGTGACCCCCATGCCTTCCGCCCACTCCATTGACACCCTCGTGGCGTTGATGCGAGATATGTCGGAGAGGATTGGCAACTTGGAGGGAAAGCTCCAGAATCTCCCCATGAGCTAACCACCCAGCCGCGTGAGAACTCCGCTTGGCTGGGAGCCCAATCCCAGTGTGGCTATGCCCCACTCTCGACCATCCGATCAATGGGCCCTATCTCCAAGGAACTCGGGAATGGATCCCAGAGATCCCGAATATAGACCACGACACAGCACCGCACCTCCGTTGGTACCTCCAGTCCCCGAGGCAGTTCCTTACAACAGGTCAATCGAGGATGCGATCCCCCCCGGGAACGCATTGACACCTTTCCGAGACCCGACGCCTCGTATCATGGAGAGTTGGCGCCTGAACTTAACGGGTTTCAACGATATGATATCAGCGGACCGGTTCCTTTTCCGGATTCAGGCGTTAGTATCCAGCACCTTGGGAGGTGATTCCTCGGCCTTCCTCCGGCATGCACATCTTTTGTTCAGCGGTGACGCTGCCGACTGGTACTGGAATTTTAAGGAATCGACGCCACGTCCCACTTGGAACTCTTTCAGTGCAGCCTTCCGCAATCGATTTGAGGATGGCTTCACTGAGAGAGAACTAAGGGAACAATTAAAGAAACGGAAACAAGGCGCTCACGAACCGTTCGACCAGTACTACACAAGTATAGTGAGATTGAGCACTCGCTTGCGAACAACCATGCCCGAGGACGAACTGGTAGAAATTATCAGAGAGAATATGCGTTGGGATCTTCAGAACAGCCTTCTGCATTTTCCCATCAACACCATACAGGGATTGCGCCTCCATGCCCGTAGGCAAGAACAATTGGATGAGCGGCGAGGTACCTTCCGTCCACAACCTCGCATAACGGGACCAAATCCCCGAAATCATCACACCGCGGAGTTGATGGCAGCGGACCACCTACTTGCTGATCCAGTACCAGTACCGAGGAGCGGAGCACCACAGGAGCTTAAGGACACAGCAATGATTGATCGACCCTCCCTTGAAGCAATTACCAGCCCGACGGTCTGTTGGATCTGCCGACAAACGGGGCATCGGTTCTATGCATGTCCAGCGGAGCCGACGCTTTTCTGTTACCGATGCGGGAAGGCCGACACATACGCACCTGATTGCGCCAATTGCAAACTGCGAAAAAAACTTGCCACCGAGTGCCGCGACCACCCGTCGGCACTCCTAAACCCCGGACGAACCAATCCTGACCCCATCACTAGCTATGACCAAGCCCCCGACATGACTCCAATTCTGCTGACTCGCACCGCTAAACACAGTTCTCCCGAAGTTCCACAACCGACGCCATCCTTCGCCGAGGCCAACGCGCAGGGAAATGATAGCGAGGCGAAAGTTCCTTGGCATGTCAAACCTTTCCACGTCAGGCTGCGGAATTATTTGGCTACTCGACAGCGCATCTTCCATGAGGAGTTGGCTACAACTGTCCCACCGCGAAGAAAGCGAGCCACGCGTCGGATGCGAAGCTTCTGGAGAAAAGTCAGGCAGTCGAGGAAGGTGCTGAAGGACATACACTTAGACGAATTATTGAGGGATGACGTTCGGCCATATGCGTCAGTACATCTCCTGCAAAAACCAGTGTCAGGTTTAGTCGATACGGGAGCCAGCGTGAATTGCATATCCGCCGATTTTGCAGGGGAGGTGCTGGCAATGCACGCGGACCAAAATCACCATTTTACCTCCTGGTTAAGCACGGCGGATGGTACTCGTCACTCTGTAGTGGGAAAAATTACGACGGATGTTACCTTTAAGGGAGTAACTAAACCTCTGGAATTTTACATCATACCTCAATTAACCCAGAATCTTTATCTAGGAGTGGATTTCGTTCGAAAATTTAACTTGGCCCCGGCACTGTTTTCCTGACCAATCTCAAACCACTCATTTATTACGACATACACTGGATGTAAATCAGCAACTGCGACTTGACTCGGTTATATCGGCTTTTCCATCGCACGAGCGGGAAGGTCTCGGGCGGACAGCACTGGTGTTACACACTATAGATGTGGGGGATGCTAAACCCATAAAACAGAGACATTTTGCCATATCTCCGGCGAAGAAAAAGTCGTTATATGCCGAAGTTGATCGAATGCTAGCATTAGGCGTGATCGAAGAATCGCAGAGCGCGTGGGCTTCCCCAGTCACCTTAGTTGTCAAGCCGAACAAGGTCCGGCTATGCTTAGATGCCAGACGCTTGAACGCCGTCACAGTCAAGGACGCATACCCTCTACCGTTGATTGAAGGCATTTTGAGTCGGTTGCCTAAAGCCCACTTCATCACGAGCTTAGACCTCAAGGACGCCTTCTGGCAAATTCCTTTAGACCCTGGCTCAAAGGAGAAAACAGCCTTCACAGTCCCAGGTCGGCCCCTGTATCAATTCGTGACCAAGCCATTCGGATTGTGCAATGCCCCCCAAACAATGACGCGCCTTATGGATAAGGTGATACCACCTCATTTGCGGCACCAAGTTTTCGTTTACTTGGATGACCTTTAACGAACACATCGACCTGCTTCAGGAGGTGGCTCTACACATCCGGAGGGCAAGGTTAACCATCAACATACAGAAGAGTCAGTTCGTGATGACGGAGGTGAAGTATTTAGGTCACATCATTGGGCATGGCCATATCAAGACCGATCCGGACAAGACTCAAGCGATTGACGTTTTTCCATTACCCAAGACCACCAAACAATTACGCCGATTCTTAGGCTTATGCGGATGGTACCAGCGTTTTGGACGTGACTATGCCACCATTACCACTCCTTTGACCGACATGCAGCGTAAGGGACGTAAGTTCGTCTGGGAAGAGCCCAGCTTGCGAGCCTTTGAAGAGCTAAAGAAGAGTCTGACTACAGCCCCCGTACTGCACAGCCCGGACTTTGACAAACCGTTCTCAATCCATTGTGACGCGAGTCAACATGGGGTGGGAGCAGTCTTAGTCCAGGTTGCACAAGACGGCGAGGAGAGACCTATAGCCTTCATGTCTCACAAGTTGAACCCAGCCCAGCGAAATTACACGGTCTCCGAGCAGGAATGTCTAGCTGCGGTGTTGGCAGTGAAACGCTTCCGAGCCTATGTGCAGGGACACACCTTTGAAATCGTTACGGACCACGCTTCTCTGAAATGGCTAATGAGCCAGACTGATCTCAACGGCAGATTGGCCAGATGGGCACTGAAATTACAGGCATTTGACTTCACAATTCGCCACCGAAAAGGAAGCCAGCATATAGTCCCCGACACCCTATCCAGAATGTTCGCTCCTGAAGGAGCCGAGTTGGTCCAGGAGGACGACAGCCCCCAATTGATCGATCTGGACCATCCTGCCTTCAAGTCAGCCAGCTACACCCAACTGATTCACACTATCCAGAATCAACTGTCCCAGCTTCCTGAACTGCGGTTGACGGATGGATTTATTTATAAGCGGATGGGACACGCATCCGGAGAACCCATACCGGAAGAAGAACAGTGGAAGTTGTGGGTGCCCGAAGAATTAACCACTGATCTTATCAGACGGGCTCATGACCACCCATCAAGTGCGCACGGCGGATACGGTCGTACACTTAGGCGGTTGAAAACCTGTTTCTTTTGGCCTAAGATGGGACAACAGATAAAAGCGTACGTAGCCTCCTGTGAGCTATGCAAGTGCACTAAAGCGCCCAACACCATTCTTCGGCCTCCCATGGGTAAGGTTGAGGTCCCCGAACGCGTGTTCCAGCGCTTGTACATTGATCTTATCGGTCCTTACCCTCGATCTGCTTCTGGTCACACGGGAGCTGTCGTGGTCCTGGACCAGCTCTCTAAATTCCCTATCATAGAACCACTACGTAACATGCACACTGGACCTATACTCAGCTTCTTGGAGAATCGAGTCTTTCACATGTTTGGAGTTCCGGAGAAACTTGTCTCCGACAACGGGGTCCAGTTCACCTCAAGCAAGTTCCGAGACCTAATGTCCAGATACGGCATCATCCACCAACGAACCGCCGTCTATTCACCACAAGCCAACGCATCCGAACGACTGAACCGTACGCTCATAGCGGCCATTCGCGCCTATGTCCACCCGAATCAGAAGGACTGGGATCGCAAGTTGTCCGCCATCACTAGTGCTCTGCGCTCGTCGTACCACGCCACTACCGGCATTTCGCCGTATTTCGCATTGTTCGGCCAGTACATGATCTGTCATGGAAGCGCTTACCGGCTATTGCGGCAGCTGAAATCGCTAGAGGACCCAATCGTTGTTCTGGAACCGCACGAAAAGCTCCAACTTCTGCGAGATCAACTGCGGGAGAAGATTGAAGAAAGTAGACGGATGGGAGAGGAGCGGTACAACTTGCGATCCCATCCTTCTGGCTTTAAGGCAGGCGACGAAATATATCGTCGAAACTTCCGGCAGAGCGATGCCACCCGACATTACAATGCCAAACTAGACAAGAAATTCGTGAAGTGTCGAGTCCTACAAGTAATAAGTCCCACACGATACCTCATCGCGGACATGGCTGGTAAAACCCTGGGAATTTACCACGCAAAAGACCTCAGACGATGAAGTGCAACTATTTCACACGAAAAACTATGGCTTACCTAAATCTCTGCCTGGACGAAGACCTCCGAGTAACACCTGACTCCCTACTGTATAGCCACTGTCGAGTCTTCACTGAAATTGCTGTAGCCTATTCCTCGAAATCGACCTTCGACCCGCCACGGCCCTAACCAAGACCTTTTACATAGGAGGCGGGATCGGAATTACTTCGATTTGGGGGGGGGAATGTGTAATGTGACGCCTACGCCCGGGAATCGAAGTGATTCCGATCCCGAACCCTTGCACCCGGCCAGATATGTATGACTTCGAAGTGCAAGCAGACTTCATCTTTCGTGCAGATATCATTGCGCCGAAAATATTTTTCTTCAAATATTTATATTTGTGGAGAAATATTTTCTGTCAATGTGATCCGCTGTAATTAAACACTGATACATTTCGAAGCATATCTTTCTGGCAATGCCTCCCACAATTGCCATCTAAACGTCAAAAAGGTTATGGGCTCAGATCGCTTTAACTGCGTTACTCGTTATCTTCTAACAGTGCACGTCGTTCCATTCATCTGATTATTGCCCGCGTGCATTTAGTCAGTTTTTCTTTTTCATCGATCATGAAATTCGTCAAGGGAATTTAAACTACTGAAGGAAGCAAAGGATTCGCCTCTATAGAAGGACAAAGTAATGGATGTGATGCAGTACTTCAACGCAGTCAATATAATTGGAGAAAGGTAAACCGGTATTAAAGAATAGGTTGCGATGCGAAAATTGAACAACATATTCACCATAACTGTTTAACGGATGAATCAACGTAATCGTACCAGGTAGGCTGACCAAAAATTTATCAAAAAAGTAGGTAAAATGTGTATTTTAAATTTCATGGCGTGAAATTCATTGCATTATTTAAAAAAAAAACAATAGAGGAAAAAAATTTGCATATTAAACGTGACCTCTGCAAAAAGACTGTACACAAGTGTATGGTTTAGTGGATTTAATAAACCTTCATGATATCCTGAAAATATGGAGTTAAGCGTCAGCTGATGTTGATGAACTTTGCATAAATTATCTGATGGAATGACATGCGAAAATCCATAGCGAAGTTCGATTATGTGATTTGAGTGTTGCTGTTCAAACAATAAAAGGACACACGCATGCCAAGCAAAACGTCGTTTGTCGGATATTAAGTGAATGTAAACGAGTTTTCGATAAGCTGAGTTCGCAATCCTATCGCATTCCTATGCTCGACGGTGAAGTTATAAGGCGAGTTCAAACAAAGCGACGTCGAAAACTTCATTTTCCATTCGGAAAGAAATCCAACAAAAGTAAGCTTGCATAGTTCGCACAGCGCTGGCTGCATCGAGCTTAGCAAGAACTCGAATCTGAACGTGGATGAAGAATTGATCGCGGGCATTCTGGATGAAGTGGAATGCGATCGTGACGATAGGGATGATGAAACAATTCGTATCCATGATATGTAAAATTTGTAATATTTCATGTTTGTAGCATAATTCGCAACACGAACCTTCAGGCGCGCATCATTTAGCCGACGAAGCTCAATGGACTCACCGACAAGGGTAGAGCCACTACGGCTGATGATAAAAGCTCAGTAGTAAGTGATTTCAGTCGTATGGCCAGCGGAATCATATCACTGAAAATTAAATGTAATAACGTTTTAATGTGGTTATGAGACCAGTAAGGTTAAAATAATATTAAGAAAAAAAAAATGAAAAGTAACTTAGATTATTCATAATAAGAGATACACGAGAACACAGAAAAGATAAATTAAAATGAATCCTCTTACACAAGATGAATGAAAAGAATTAGGTTTGCTTTCTGTCCAGTTTTTTTTCTTGTAAAAATATAAGAGAAAACTTATCTTTATATGCAGTTATACTGTGAAATACTAGGGAAACTCTTGATTTTCGCTCGTTCGTTATTTGTAGAATGAGAGAACTAGTGTTAGAGCAAATGATAACTTCTACGAAAAGAAACTTGTATTTTTTTTATCGACGACAAGTATAAATCGTAATGTTAAATAATTGAATTAATGAATAAACAAATAAATATCACTTAAATAGAGAAAGAGAGGAGACTACAATTTTTGCTATTCGACATGCAAAGGCAACTTAGAAATAAATTCTAAAAATAAAAATACAACAAAACAGTTTGTAAAAATGAAGAGAAAATAAGGAAAAAGAAATGTATGCTGCGAACTATCCAGTAGAGATCTGCCAATAAGCACGTTTATTGCTTTACGATATACCTACATCCGAGTTTAGTAGTTTGTCTTTTGAGTTTTAAGCGTAACTGTATTTTTTTTTTCTTATTCTTATATTTTACTAGGCAGATAGTTGCTAAAAATATATTTCTGCAGATGATAAAGATCTTTGTAAGTAATATATATTTCTTTTTCTTTAATTGCTAGCGCTAAGCATAAATCTATTATTTTGTAAAGCAATTAATTGATTACATACATTATATTAATAATATGAATTGCTAACAGAAAAATGGACTTTCCTTTCCAGTAGTTCTGCTTTTCAGCGGGCAATGGGGTGCAGGGTAAGTATGCCGTCGCGAGGGTAGGGTTTGGAAAAAATCCGCTGAGGTTGGTTTCGCGTCGTGCGCGGTACGCGGTACCTTAGTTGTTTTTGATTTTTCCTTAACGTAGCATTCGTCGGGTTGAGTTAACGTAGTATACTTTTCGGTACCGCGTCGGGAATTCGGGAACGCGAAATAAAAATTAGATTTTGTTCTTTTGACTGATCATAAGAAGAAATACGGAGTAACGTAGAATAGGTTTCCTCTCCGTATGGTTTTGTTTGTAACGCGTTTGAAAACGGGCGTGTATAGGTGGCTGAAATATGTAAATGAGCGTAACCCATTCGGAGACCCGCGACCGAAATCCTCTCCGATCTAGCTGGCCGACAAGCAGCCACCGCGTGAATGGGTTACGGTGCACGGACTGGTTGACCGGTTGGTACCATCCGTTGGCACTACTCAGACTTAACGTCTAGAACCGATGAGAGGTCGGTTCCGCGTTCGGACGTAAACTTTTAAATCATTACAAATGGCGCACAACGTGGGGCCTAAAATATCCTAAGGGGGAATGAAATTCGCGTCTTCTGACGAGTTGGTCCTTTACGGAGGATGTAAGGTACTTTGGTACTCGAGTCCCACTATCAGGAGCAGTGGAGTTGTGTGATACACTCTAGCAGCCGCTTCACGTGAGTTGTAGCTTCCGCTCTCCTTTGTTTGATTTTGTTTTCGCGACAGAATCCTTCCGATGTGTTGTCCCAGGCTAACCCCTGTAAGGACCTTCTATTTTCTTGATGGAACTGCCAGCCTGATGGGTTTACCTATCAGCATGGACTCTCAAGAAAATAGAAGGCTACCTTGCCTTTATGTCGCGGAAGGATTCTACTTATTTCGTATGCGTGATAGACGAGTGGTATCGGTTCAACGTTCGGTGGCGTATGCTGGAGTTGCGGAGCCCGGAATGCTTCCACGCGTCGGGAATTTTGACCGCGTACAAAACTGTTACGGTAGCTCTACCACTTGTCTCGTCGAGTCATTTAACGTAGCTTAGAGACGGTTTTGTAATGTATGTGGGTTTAGGGTATAAATTTTGTAAATCGACCGAAAGCACCCTTTCTTCGGCAGATTACCACGCACTCTCATTTCCCTTTGGAGGAGTCGACTACTGGAAAGGAAAGTGTGTATTAAATACTTTTTTTTCTCCATTCGATATAAATAGCTCGCCACTATCGGCCACTTATCCAGCATTAAGTCTTTGCATATGTATACAGATTAGAGGTAGAAGTAGGATTAAGTTACATTTTTTTTCTTCTTTCAGTAAGATACAGCACCAACACCCATAATAAACTCACACGACAATGGCAACGAAGCGGACCCCAGACAAGCGTTGGACCAGATCCAAAACGGTCCAACCAGCTAACTGCGGGATCTGTTTCGAGGACGTAGTGGAGGGGTTACACAGCGTGCGATTGGATTGTGGACATCTATTCCATCGTGCCTGTGTCCAACAGCTCCTCCTCACGTCCGAGCTTTGCCCGTTATGCCGGCGACCCATCGAGCGGACCGCCCTAGACGTCCCCCTCGGAACGCCCGTCCCAACGCGTGGAGCAGTGGCGAAAGGGGTTCCAGATGCCGAACCGCCCCAACCACTGATGGACCTTCAAGGAGCCGTAGGCGGTGAAGTTCCGGCTGCAGTTGTCGTGTCCGAGGTGACCCCCATGCCTTCCGCCCACTCCATTGACACCCTCGTGGCGTTGATGCGAGATATGTCGGAGAGGATTGGCAACTTGGAGGGAAAGCTCCAGAATCTCCCCATGAGCTAACCACCCAGCCGCGTGAGAACTCCGCTTGGCTGGGAGCCCAATCCCAGTGTGGCTATGCCCCACTCTCGACCATCCGATCAATGGGCCCTATCTCCAAGGAACTCGGGAATGGATCCCAGAGATCCCGAATATAGACCACGACACAGCACCGCACCTCCGTTGGTACCTCCAGTCCCCGAGGCAGTTCCTTACAACAGGTCAATCGAGGATGCGATCCCCCCCGGGAACGCATTGACACCTTTCCGAGACCCGACGCCTCGTATCATGGAGAGTTGGCGCCTGAACTTCACGGGTTTCAACGATATGATATCAGCGGACCGGTTCCTTTTCCGGATTCAGGCGTTAGTATCCAGCACCTTGGGAGGTGATTCCTCGGCCTTCCTCCGGCATGCACATCTTTTGTTCAGCGGTGACGCTGCCGACTGGTACTGGAATTTTAAGGAATCGACGCCACGTCCCACTTGGAACTCTTTCAGTGCAGCCTTCCGCAATCGATTTGAGGATGGCTTCACTGAGAGAGAACTAAGGGAACAATTAAAGAAACGGAAACAAGGCGCTCACGAACCGTTCGACCAGTACTACACAAGTATAGTGAGATTGAGCACTCGCTTGCGAACAACCATGCCCGAGGACGAACTGGTAGAAATTATCAGAGAGAATATGCGTTGGGATCTTCAGAACAGCCTTCTGCATTTTCCCATCAACACCATACAGGGATTGCGCCTCCATGCCCGTAGGCAAGAACAATTGGATGAGCGGCGAGGTACCTTCCGTCCACAACCTCGCATAACGGGACCAAATCCCCGAAATCATCACACCGCGGAGTTGATGGCAGCGGACCACCTACTTGCTGATCCAGTACCAGTACCGAGGAGCGGAGCACCACAGGAGCTTAAGGACACAGCAATGATTGATCGACCCTCCCTTGAAGCAATTACCAGCCCGACGGTCTGTTGGATCTGCCGACAAACGGGGCATCGGTTCTATGCATGTCCAGCGGAGCCGACGCTTTTCTGTTACCGATGCGGGAAGGCCGACACATACGCACCTGATTGCGCCAATTGCAAACTGCGAAAAAAACTTGCCACCGAGTGCCGCGACCACCCGTCGGCACTCCTAAACCCCGGACGAACCAATCCTGACCCCATCACTAGCTATGACCAAGCCCCCGACATGACTCCAATTCTGCTGACTCGCACCGCTAAACACAGTTCTCCCGAAGTTCCACAACCGACGCCATCCTTCGCCGAGGCCAACGCGCAGGGAAATGATAGCGAGGCGAAAGTTCCTTGGCATGTCAAACCTTTCCACGTCAGGCTGCGGAATTATTTGGCTACTCGACAGCGCATCTTCCATGAGGAGTTGGCTACAACTGTCCCACCGCGAAGAAAGCGAGCCACGCGTCGGATGCGAAGCTTCTGGAGAAAAGTCAGGCAGTCGAGGAAGGTGCTGAAGGACATACACTTAGACGAATTATTGAGGGATGACGTTCGGCCATATGCGTCAGTACATCTCCTGCAAAAACCAGTGTCAGGTTTAGTCGATACGGGAGCCAGCGTGAATTGCATATCCGCCGATTTTGCAGGGGAGGTGCTGGCAATGCACGCGGACCAAAATCACCATTTTACCTCCTGGTTAAGCACGGCGGATGGAACTCGTCACTCTGTAGTGGGAAAAATTACGACGGATGTTACCTTTAAGGGAGTAACTAAACCTCTGGAATTTTACATCATACCTCAATTAACCCAGAATCTTTATCTAGGAGTGGATTTCGTTCGAAAATTTAACTTGGCCCCGGCACTGTTTTCCTGACCAATCTCAAACCACTCATTTATTACGACATACACTGGATGTAAATCAGCAACTGCGACTTGACTCGGTTATATCGGCTTTTCCATCGCACGAGCGGGAAGGTCTCGGGCGGACAGCACTGGTGTTACACACTATAGATGTGGGGGATGCTAAACCCATAAAACAGAGACATTTTGCCATATCTCCGGCGAAGAAAAAGTCGTTATATGCCGAAGTTGATCGAATGCTAGCATTAGGCGTGATCGAAGAATCGCAGAGCGCGTGGGCTTCCCCAGTCACCTTAGTTGTCAAGCCGAACAAGGTCCGGCTATGCTTAGATGCCAGACGCTTGAACGCCGTCACAGTCAAGGACGCATACCCTCTACCGTTGATTGAAGGCATTTTGAGTCGGTTGCCTAAAGCCCACTTCATCACGAGCTTAGACCTCAAGGACGCCTTCTGGCAAATTCCTTTAGACCCTGGCTCAAAGGAGAAAACAGCCTTCACAGTCCCAGGTCGGCCCCTGTATCAATTCGTGACCAAGCCATTCGGATTGTGCAATGCCCCCCAAACAATGACGCGCCTTATGGATAAGGTGATACCACCTCATTTGCGGCACCAAGTTTTCGTTTACTTGGATGACCTTTAACGAACACATCGACCTGCTTCAGGAGGTGGCTCTACACATCCGGAGGGCAAGGTTAACCATCAACATACAGAAGAGTCAGTTCGTGATGACGGAGGTGAAGTATTTAGGTCACATCATTGGGCATGGCCATATCAAGACCGATCCGGACAAGACTCAAGCGATTGACGTTTTTCCATTACCCAAGACCACCAAACAATTACGCCGATTCTTAGGCTTATGCGGATGGTACCAGCGTTTTGTACGTGACTATGCCACCATTACCACTCCTTTGACCGACATGCAGCGTAAGGGACGTAAGTTCGTCTGGGAAGAGCCCAGCTTGCGAGCCTTTGAAGAGCTAAAGAAGAGTCTGACTACAGCCCCCGTACTGCACAGCCCGGACTTTGACAAACCGTTCTCAATCCATTGTGACGCGAGTCAACATGGGGTGGGAGCAGTCTTAGTCCAGGTTGCACAAGACGGCGAGGAGAGACCTATAGCCTTCATGTCTCACAAGTTGAACCCAGCCCAGCGAAATTACACGGTCTCCGAGCAGGAATGTCTAGCTGCGGTGTTGGCAGTGAAACGCTTCCGAGCCTATGTGCAGGGACACACCTTTGAAATCGTTACGGACCACGCTTCTCTGAAATGGCTAATGAGCCAGACTGATCTCAACGGCAGATTGGCCAGATGGGCACTGAAATTACAGGCATTTGACTTCACAATTCGCCACCGAAAAGGAAGCCAGCATGTAGTCCCCGACACCCTATCCAGAATGTTCGCTCCTGAAGGAGCCGAGTTGGTCCAGGAGGACGACAGCCCCCAATTGATCGATCTGGACCATCCTGCCTTCAAGTCAGCCAGCTACACCCAACTGATTCACACTATCCAGAATCAACTGTCCCAGCTTCCTGAACTGCGGTTGACGGATGGATTTATTTATAAGCGGATGGGACACGCATCCGGAGACCCCATACCGGAAGAAGAACAGTGGAAGTTGTGGGTGCCCGAAGAATTAACCACTGATCTTATCAGACGGGCTCATGACCACCCATCAAGTGCGCACGGCGGATACGGTCGTACACTTAGGCGGTTGAAAACCTGTTTCTTTTGGCCTAAGATGGGACAACAGATAAAAGCGTACGTAGCCTCCTGTGAGCTATGCAAGTGCACTAAAGCGCCCAACACCATTCTTCGGCCTCCCATGGGTAAGGTTGAGGTCCCCGAACGCGTGTTCCAGCGCTTGTACATTGATCTTATCGGTCCTTACCCTCGATCTGCTTCTGGTCACACGGGAGCTGTCGTGGTCCTGGACCAGCTCTCTAAATTCCCTATCATAGAACCACTACGTAACATGCACACTGGACCTATACTCAGCTTCTTGGAGAATCGAGTCTTTCACATGTTTGGAGTTCCGGAGAAACTTGTCTCCGACAACGGGGTCCAGTTCACCTCAAGCAAGTTCCGAGACCTAATGTCCAGATACGGCATCATCCACCAACGAACCGCCGTCTATTCACCACAAGCCAACGCATCCGAACGACTGAACCGTACGCTCATAGCGGCCATTCGCGCCTATGTCCACCCGAATCAGAAGGACTGGGATCGCAAGTTGTCCGCCATCACTAGTGCTCTGCGCTCGTCGTACCACGCCACTACCGGCATTTCGCCGTATTTCGCATTGTTCGGCCAGTACATGATCTGTCATGGAAGCGCTTACCGGCTATTGCGGCAGCTGAAATCGCTAGAGGACCCAATCGTTGTTCTGGAACCGCACGAAAAGCTCCAACTTCTGCGAGATCAACTGCGGGAGAAGATTGAAGAAAGTAGACGGATGGGAGAGGAGCGGTACAACTTGCGATCCCATCCTTCTGGCTTTAAGGCAGGCGACGAAATATATCGTCGAAACTTCCGGCAGAGCGATGCCACCCGACATTACAATGCCAAACTAGACAAGAAATTCGTGAAGTGTCGAGTCCTACAAGTAATAAGTCCCACACGATACCTCATCGCGGACATGGCTGGTAAAACCCTGGGAATTTACCACGCAAAAGACCTCAGACGATGAAGTGCAACTATTTCACACGAAAAACTATGGCTTACCTAAATCTCTGCCTGGACGAAGACCTCCGAGTAACACCTGACTCCCTACTGTATAGCCACTGTCGAGTCTTCACTGAAATTGCTGTAGCCTATTCCTCGAAATCGACCTTCGACCCGCCACGGCTCTAACCAAGACCTTTTACATAGGAGGCGGGATCGGAATTACTTCGATTTGGGGGGGGGGGGGAATGTGTAATGTGACGCCTACGCCCGGGAATCGAAGTGATTCCGATCCCGAACCCTTGCACCCGGCCAGATATGTATGACTTCGAAGTGCAAGCAGACTTCATCTTTCGTGTAGATATCATTGCGCCGAAAATATTTTTCTTCAAATATTTATATTTGTGGAGAAATATTTTCTGTCAATGTGATCCGCTGTAATTAAACACTGATACATTTCGAAGCATATCTTTCTGGCAATGCCTCCCACAATTGCCATCTAAACGTCAAAAAGGTTATGGGCTCAGATCGCTTTAACTGCGTTACTCGTTATCTTCTAACAGTGCACGTCGTTCCATTCATCTGATTATTGCCCGCGTGCATTTAGTCAGTTTTTCTTTTTCATCGATCATGAAATTCGTCAAGGGAATTTAAACTACTGAAGGAAGCAAAGGATTCGCCTCTATAGAAGGACAAAGTAATGGATGTGATGCAGTACTTCAACGCAGTCAATATAATTGGAGAAAGGTAAACCGGTATTAAAGAATAGGTTGCGATGCGAAAATTGAACAACATATTCACCATAACTGTTTAACGGATGAATCAACGTAATCGTACCAGGTAGGCTGACCAAAAATTTATCAAAAAAGTAGGTAAAATGTGTATTTTAAATTTCATGGCGTGAAATTCATTGCATTATTTAAAAAAAAAACAATAGAGGAAAAAAATTTGCATATTAAACGTGACCTCTGCAAAAAGACTGTACACAAGTGTATGGTTTAGTGGATTTAATAAACCTTCATGATATCCTGAAAATATGGAGTTAAGCGTCAGCTGATGTTGATGAACTTTGCATAAATTATCTGATGGAATGACATGCGAAAATCCATAGCGAAGTTCGATTATGTGATTTGAGTGTTGCTGTTCAAACAATAAAAGGACACACGCATGCCAAGCAAAACGTCGTTTGTCGGATATTAAGTGAATGTAAACGAGTTTTCGATAAGCTGAGTTCGCAATCCTATCGCATTCCTATGCTCGACGGTGAAGTTATAAGGCGAGTTCAAACAAAGCGACGTCGAAAACTTCATTTTCCATTCGGAAAGAAATCCAACAAAAGTAAGCTTGCATAGTTCGCACAGCGCTGGCTGCATCGAGCTTAGCAAGAACTCGAATCTGAACGTGGATGAAGAATTGATCGCGGGCATTCTGGATGAAGTGGAATGCGATCGTGACGATAGGGATGATGAAACAATTCGTATCCATGATATGTAAAATTTGTAATATTTCATGTTTGTAGCATAATTCGCAACACGAACCTTCAGGCGCGCATCATTTAGCCGACGAAGCTCAATGGACTCACCGACAAGGGTAGAGCCACTACGGCTGATGATAAAAGCTCAGTAGTAAGTGATTTCAGTCGTATGGCCAGCGGAATCATATCACCATCAGAACAACCTGATTCACCTTCTCAGTCCATGCCACAATCTCCACGACGAAACGGCAGTGTGAATCTTCCGTTTGTTGCCCCGAATTCATCGCAGCAAAGTGACGTGATCAGTCAGCCCTTAGCACAAATGTTTGAAATGAAGTGAGTAAGAATTGTCAGTTATATTAAACGACGCCGTTAAGTAGTTTTGCTTGCTTCAAACGATATACGAGTATAGAAACATATAAATCAGAATACTGAGTACTTCTCTCAAAAGATAGAAAGGTTATTAGAATTACATATAAACAAACAAAAAAAATATTTTAAAAAACTGGAACGATAAATTATTCTCCGTTTGGTTACGAGATATGTTTGCATATTGCGAAAAGCTTGTTTATTTTTTTTATTAATTATATTCCAAATGATTTATGTGCTACTTAATTTTTAAGTTGTTAAAAGAATATGATGAAATGATAAGCATTTGTGACTATAATATTAGTTGCACACACATATCACCATTTTATTTTGCGGTGGATTACATTGAAGTTCCTCCCGCATTAAAATAATTACTTAAGAAGGTAAAATAAAATTTTTTTCTGTGTTGTCGGTTAAATCAATCAGTAAGCATCCGGTATTGTTTGAAGAGAGAAAAACAAAATGATAAAAAAAACAATTTTGAAATCCGATAGTGAATAACTCAGTGATTTTAGAAGAAACAAAAGGGACAAAGAAATATTTGCTATTTTTTTTGTATAGCAACCTTTTAATTAATTATAATTGAGCTGACAACATTAATTATTCTAACGCTAATGCATGTGAACTAGGGGACATATGAATGCCAATTCTAATTTTAATAGATCGATTTTATAACGGAATAATAGAGGAATTATGTATTCATTTGAAAAGACAACGAGATTTTTTGTTTTGCGTTAATCTTCTATTAGACAAGTAGCGTTCATACTGTATTATTCCTACTGCATCTTCTGTAAAACAAATTGTTCTAAATAATACTTAATCCTTCCGAAGTCCTTTACACTTGTAACCTTAACTTTTAACGTGTCGTACGAAACTGATCAGCTTCACTGTAATTGGTTGTAAGTGCAGTTTGTAGAGCATTCCTTTACCAAATAGTAAACCCGTCTATCAATAATCATTATTTAGTAAGATAATGTTTCCTAAATAGAGAATGAAACTTCATCAAACAGAAACGAAAAATCTATTTAGCTAACTTAATTATACAGGATAATGATACAATATGAGCAGCTTAAGTTTAATTACACTAGGAAAAATAAAACGAAACGGTAGAATTTCAGACTTAAGTTAATAACATCAATTTAAATGTATTGCAGGAATTAGAAAAATGCGAAGAGTTAACTTTAGTTTATGTTTCGTTTATTACCCTAACACAATTCGAATAAAATGAATTGTTAGGACAAAAAAAAAGAAAAACAATTCTGAGATTTTGGTGAACGCTCAGGATTTTATTCGGATCATTGTTCATCAGTCCTAAGTTGCATAAAATCTGCCATAAATGACAAGACATTTTAAATCGGTTATTGCAATAAGTAGGAATGTGAGAACATTTAGAGATTTTCTATTAACTGAAAATTAAATGTAATAACGTTTTAATGTGGTTATGAGGCCAGTAAGGTTAAAATAATATTAAGAAAAAAAAAAATGAAAAGTAACTTAGATTATTCATAATAAGAGATACACGAGAACACAGAAAAGATAAATTAAAATGAATCCTCTTACACAAGATGAATGAAAAGAATTTGGTTTGCTTTCTGTCCAGTTTTTTTTCTTGTAAAAATATAAGAGAAAACTTGTCTTTATATGCAGTTATACTGTGAAATACTAGGGAAACCCTTGATTTTCGCTCGTTCGTTATTTGTAGAATGAGAGAACTAGTGTTAGAGCAAATGATAACTTCTACGAAAAGAAACTTGTATTTTTTTTATCGACGACAAGTATAAATCGTAATGTTAAATAATTGAATTAATGAATAAACAAATAAATATCACTTAAATAGAGAAAGAGAGGAGACTACAATTTTTGCTATTCGACATGCAAAGGCAACTTAGAAATAAATTCTAAAAATAAAAATACAACAAAACAGTTTGTAAAAATGAAGAGAAAATAAGGAAAAAGAAATGTATGCTGCGAACTATCCAGTAGAGATCTGCCAATAAGCACGTTTATTGCTTTACGATATACCTACATCCGAGTTTAGTAGTTTGTCTTTTGAGTTTTAAGCGTAACTGTATTTTTTTTTTCTTATTCTTATATTTTACTAGGCAGATAGTTGCTAAAAATATATTTCTGCAGATGATAAAGATCTTTGTAAGTAATATATATTTCTTTTTCTTTAATTGCTAGCGCTAAGCATAAATCTATTATTTTGTAAAGCAATTAATTGATTACATACATTATATTAATAATATGAATTGCTAACAGAAAAATGGACTTTCCTTTCCAGTAGTTCTGCTTTTCAGCGGGCAATGGGGTGCAGGGTAAGTATGCCGTCGCGAGGGTAGGGTTTGGAAAAAATCCGCTGAGGTTGGTTTCGCGTCGTGCGCGGTACGCGGTACCTTAGTTGTTTTTGATTTTTCCTTAACGTAGCATTCGTCGGGTTGAGTTAACGTAGTATACTTTTCGGTACCGCGTCGGGAATTCGGGAACGCGAAATAAAAATTAGATTTTGTTCTTTTGACTGATCATAAGAAGAAATACGGAGTAACGTAGAATAGGTTTCCTCTCCGTATGGTTTTGTTTGTAACGCGTTTGAAAACGGGCGTGTATAGGTGGCTGAAATATGTAAATGAGCGTAACCCATTCGGAGACCCGCGACCGAAATCCTCTCCGATCTAGCTGGCCGACAAGCAGCCACCGCGTGAATGGGTTACGGTGCACGGACTGGTTGACCGGTTGGTACCATCCGTTGGCACTACTCAGACTTAACGTCTAGAACCGATGAGAGGTCGGTTCCGCGTTCGGACGTAAACTTTTAAATCATTACAAATGGCGCACAACGTGGGGCCTAAAATATCCTAAGGGGGAATGAAATTCGCGTCTTCTGACGAGTTGGTCCTTTACGGAGGATGTAAGGTACTTTGGTACTCGAGTCCCACTATCAGGAGCAGTGGAGTTGTGTGATACACTCTAGCAGTCGCTTCACGTGAGTTGTAGCTTCCGCTCTCCTTTGTTTGATTTTGTTTTCGCGACAGAATCCTTCCGATGTGTTGTCCCAGGCTAACCCCTGTAAGGACCTTCTATTTTCTTGATGGAACTGCCAGCCTGATGGGTTTACCTATCAGCATGGACTCTCAAGAAAATAGAAGGCTACCTTGCCTTTATGTCGCGGAAGGATTCTACTTATTTCGTATGCGTGATAGACGAGTGGTATCGGTTCAACGTTCGGTGGCGTATGCTGGAGTTGCGGAGCCCGGAATGCTTCCACGCGTCGGGAATTTTGACCGCGTACAAAACTGTTACGGTAGCTCTACCACTTGTCTCGTCGAGTCATTTAACGTAGCTTAGAGACGGTTTTGTAATGTATGTGGGTTTAGGGTATAAATTTTGTAAATCGACCGAAAGCACCCTTTCTTCGGCAGATTACCACGCACTCTCATTTCCCTTTGGAGGAGTCGACTACTGGAAAGGAAAGTGTGTATTAAATACTTTTTTTTTCTCCATTCGATATAAATAGCTCGCCACTATCGGCCACTTATCCAGCATTAAGTCTTTGCATATGTATACAGATTAGAAGTAGAAGTAGGATTAAGTTACATTTTTTTTCTTCTTTCAGTAAGATACAGCACCAACACCCATAATAAACCCACACGACAATGGCAACGAAGCGGACCCCAGACAAGCGTTGGACCAGATCCAAAACGGTCCAACCAGCTAACTGCGGGATCTGTTTCGAGGACGTAGTGGAGGGGTTACACAGCGTGCGATTGGATTGTGGACATCTATTCCATCGTGCCTGTGTCCAACAGCTCCTCCTCACGTCCGAGCTTTGCCCGTTATGCCGGCGACCCATCGAGCGGACCGCCCTAGACGTCCCCCTCGGAACGCCCGTCCCAACGCGTGGAGCAGTGGCGAAAGGGGTTCCAGATGCCGAACCGCCCCAACCACTGATGGACCTTCAAGGAGCCGTAGGCGGTGAAGTTCCGGCTGCAGTTGTCGTGTCCGAGGTGACCCCCATGCCTTCCGCCCACTCCATTGACACCCTCGTGGCGTTGATGCGAGATATGTCGGAGAGGATTGGCAACTTGGAGGGAAAGCTCCAGAATCTCCCCATGAGCTAACCACCCAGCCGCGTGAGAACTCCGCTTGGCTGGGAGCCCAATCCCAGTGTGGCTATGCCCCACTCTCGACCATCCGATCAATGGGCCCTATCTCCAAGGAACTCGGGAATGGATCCCAGAGATCCCGAATATAGACCACGACACAGCACCGCACCTCCGTTGGTACCTCCAGTCCCCGAGGCAGTTCCTTACAACAGGTCAATCGAGGATGCGATCCCCCCCGGGAACGCATTGACACCTTTCCGAGACCCGACGCCTCGTATCATGGAGAGTTGGCGCCTGAACTTCACGGGTTTCAACGATATGATATCAGCGGACCGGTTCCTTTTCCGGATTCAGGCGTTAGTATCCAGCACCTTGGGAGGTGATTCCTCGGCCTTCCTCCGGCATGCACATCTTTTGTTCAGCGGTGACGCTGCCGACTGGTACTGGAATTTTAAGGAATCGACGCCACGTCCCACTTGGAACTCTTTCAGTGCAGCCTTCCGCAATCGATTTGAGGATGGCTTCACTGAGAGAGAACTAAGGGAACAATTAAAGAAACGGAAACAAGGCGCTCACGAACCGTTCGACCAGTACTACACAAGTATAGTGAGATTGAGCACTCGCTTGCGAACAACCATGCCCGAGGACGAACTGGTAGAAATTATCAGAGAGAATATGCGTTGGGATCTTCAGAACAGCCTTCTGCATTTTCCCATCAACACCATACAGGGATTGCGCCTCCATGCCCGTAGGCAAGAACAATTGGATGAGCGGCGAGGTACCTTCCGTCCACAACCTCGCATAACGGGACCAAATCCCCGAAATCATCACACCGCGGAGTTGATGGCAGCGGACCACCTACTTGCTGATCCAGTACCAGTACCGAGGAGCGGAGCACCACAGGAGCTTGAGGACACAGCAATGATTGATCGACCCTCCCTTGAAGCAATTACCAGCCCGACGGTCTGTTGGAACTGCCGACAAACGGGGCATCGGTTCTATGCATGTCCAGCGGAGCCGACGCTTTTCTGTTACCGATGCGGGAAGGCCGACACATACGCACCTGATTGCGCCAATTGCAAACTGCGAAAAAAACTTGCCATCGAGTGCCGCGACCACCCGTCGGCACTCCTAAACCCCGGACGAACCAATCCTGACCCCATCACTAGCTATGACCAAGCCCCCGACATGACTCCAATTCTGCTGACTCGCACCGCTAAACACAGTTCTCCCGAAGTTCCACAACCGACGCCATCCTTCGCCGAGGCCAACGCGCAGGGAAATGATAGCGAGGCGAAAGTTCCTTGGCATGTCAAACCTTTCCACGTCAGGCTGCGGAATTATTTGGCTACTCGACAGCGCATCTTCCATGAGGAGTTGGCTACAACTGTCCCACCGCGAAGAAAGCGAGCCACGCGTCGGATGCGAAGCTTCTGGAGAAAAGTCAGGCAGTCGAGGAAGGTGCTGAAGGACATACACTTAGACGAATTATTGAGGGATGACGTTCGGCCATATGCGTCAGTACATCTCCTGCAAAAACGAGTGTCAGGTTTAGTCGATACGGGAGCCAGCGTGAATTGCATATCCGCCGATTTTGCAGGGGAGGTGCTGGCAATGCACGCGGACCAAAATCACCATTTTACCTCCTGGTTAAGCACGGCGGATGGAACTCGTCACTCTGTAGTGGGAAAAATTACGACGGATGTTACCTTTAAGGGAGTAACTAAACCTCTGGAATTTTACATCATACCTCAATTAACCCAGAATCTTTATCTAGGAGTGGATTTCGTTCGAAAATTTAACTTGGCCCCGGCACTGTTTTCCTGACCAATCTCAAACCACTCATTTATTACGACATACACTGGATGTAAATCAGCAACTGCGACTTGACTCGGCGATATCGGCTTTTCCATCGCACGAGAGGGAAGGTCTCGGGCGGACAGCACTGGTGTTACACACTATAGATGTGGGGGATGCTAAACCCATAAAACAGAGACATTTTGCCATATCTCCGGCGAAGAAAAAGTCGTTATATGCCGAAGTTGATCGAATGCTAGTATTAGGCGTGATCGAAGAATCGCAGAGCGCGTGGGCTTCCCCAGCCACCTTAGTTGTCAAGCCGAACAAGGTCCGGCTATGCTTAGATGCCAGACGCTTGAACGCCGTCACAGTCAAGGACGCATACCCTCTACCGTTGATTGAAGGCATTTTGAGTCGGTTGCCTAAAGCCCACTTCATCACGAGCTTAGACCTCAAGGACGCCTTCTGGCAAATTCCTTTAGACCCTGGCTCAAAGGAGAAAACAGCCTTCACAGTCCCAGGTCGGCCCCTGTATCAATTCGTGACCATGCCATTCGGATTGTGCAATGCCCCCCAAACAATGACGCGCCTTATGGATAAGGTGATACCACCTCATTTGCGGCACCAAGTTTTCGTTTACTTGGATGACCTTTAACGAACACATCGACCTGCTTCAGGAGGTGGCTCTACACATCCGGAGGGCAAGGTTAACCATCAACATACAGAAGAGTCAGTTCGTGATGACGGAGGTGAAGTATTTAGGTCACATCATTGGGCATGGCCATATCAAGACCGATCCGGACAAGACTCAAGCGATTGACGTTTTTCCATTACCCAAGACCACCAAACAATTACGCCGATTCTTAGGCTTATGCGGATGGTACCAGCGTTTTGTACGTGACTATGCCACCATTACCACTCCTTTGACCGACATGCAGCGTAAGGGACGTAAGTTCGTCTGGGAAGAGCCCAGCTTGCGAGCCTTTGAAGAGCTAAAGAAGAGTCTGACTACAGCCCCCGTACTGCACAGCCCGGACTTTGACAAACCGTTCTCAATCCATTGTGACGCGAGTCAACATGAGGTGGGAGCAGTCTTAGTCCAGGTTGCACAAGACGGCGAGGAGAGACCTATAGCCTTCATGTCTCACAAGTTGAACCCAGCCCAGCGAAATTACACGGTCTCCGAGCAGGAATGTCTAGCTGCGGTGTTGGCAGTGAAACGCTTCCGAGCCTATGTGCAGGGACACACCTTTGAAATCGTTACGGACCACGCTTCTCTGAAATGGCTAATGAGCCAGACTGATCTCAACGGCAGATTGGCCAGATGGGCACTGAAATTACAGGCATTTGACTTCACAATTCGCCACCGAAAAGGAAGCCAGCATGTAGTCCCCGACACCCTATCCAGAATGTTCGCTCCTGAAGGAGCCGAGTTGGTCCAGGAGGACGACAGCCCCCAATTGATCGATCTGGACCATCCTGCCTTCAAGTCAGCCAGCTACACCCAACTGATTCACACTATCCAGAATCAACTGTCCCAGCTTCCTGAACTGCGGTTGACGGATGGATTTATTTATAAGCGGATGGGACACGCATCCGGAGACCCCATACCGGAAGAAGAACAGTGGAAGTTGTGGGTGCCCGAAGAATTAACCACTGATCTTATCAGACGGGCTCATGACCACCCATCAAGTGCGCACGGCGGATACGGTCGTACACTTAGGCGGTTGAAAACCTGTTTCTTTTGGCCTAAGATGGGACAACAGATAAAAGCGTACGTAGCCTCCTGTGAGCTATGCAAGTGCACTAAAGCGCCCAACACCATTCTTCGGCCTCCCATGGGTAAGGTTGAGGTCCCCGAACGCGTGTTCCAGCGCTTGTACATTGATCTTATCGGTCCTTACCCTCGATCTGCTTCTGGTCACACGGGAGCTGTCGTGGTCCTGGACCAGCTCTCTAAATTCCCTATCATAGAACCACTACGTAACATGCACACTGGACCTATACTCAGCTTCTTGGAGAATCGAGTCTTTCACATGTTTGGAGTTCCGGAGAAACTTGTCTCCGACAACGGGGTCGAGTTCACCTCAAGCAAGTTCCGAGACCTAATGTCCAGATACGGCATCATCCACCAACGAACCGCCGTCTATTCACCACAAGCCAACGCATCCGAACGACTGAACCGTACGCTCATAGCGGCCATTCGCGCCTATGTCCACCCGAATCAGAAGGACTGGGATCGCAAGTTGTCCGCCATCACTAGTGCTCTGCGCTCGTCGTACCACGCCACTACCGGCATTTCGCCGTATTTCGCATTGTTCGGCCAGTACATGATCTGTCATGGAAGCGCTTACCGGCTATTGCGGCAGCTGAAATCGCTAGAGGACCCAATCGTTGTTCTGGAACCGCACGAAAAGCTCCAACTTCTGCGAGATCAACTGCGGGAGAAGATTGAAGAAAGTAGACGGATGGGAGAGGAGCGGTACAACTTGCGATCCCATCCTTCTGGCTTTAAGGCAGGCGACGAAATATATCGTCGAAACTTCCGGCAGAGCGATGCCACCCGACATTACAATGCCAAACTAGACAAGAAATTCGTGAAGTGTCGAGTCCTACAAGTAATAAGTCCCACACGATACCTCATCGCGGACATGGCTGGTAAAACCCTGGGAATTTACCACGCAAAAGACCTCAGACGATGAAGTGCAACTATTTCACACGAAAAACTATGGCTTACCTAAATCTCTGCCTGGACGAAGACCTCCGAGTAACACCTGACTCCCTACTGTATAGCCACTGTCGAGTCTTCACTGAAATTGCTGTAGCCTATTCCTCGAAATCGACCTTCGACCCGCCACGGCCCTAACCAAGACCTTTTACATAGGAGGCGGGATCGGAATTACTTCGATTTGGGGGGGGGGGAATGTGTAATGTGACGCCTACGCCCGGGAATCGAAGTGATTCCGATCCCGAACCCTTGCACCCGGCCAGATATGTATGACTTCGAAGTGCAAGCAGACTTCATCTTTCGTGCAGATATCATTGCGCCGAAAATATTTTTCTTCAAATATTTATATTTGTGGAGAAATATTTTCTGTCAATGTGATCCGCTGTAATTAAACACTGATACATTTCGAAGCATATCTTTCTGGCAATGCCTCCCACAATTGCCATCTAAACGTCAAAAAGGTTATGGGCTCAGATCGCTTTAACTGCGTTACTCGTTATCTTCTAACAGTGCACGTCGTTCCATTCATCTGATTATTGCCCGCGTGCATTTAGTCAGTTTTTCTTTTTCATCGATCATGAAATTCGTCAAGGGAATTTAAACTACTGAAGGAAGCAAAGGATTCGCCTCTATAGAAGGACAAAGTAATGGATGTGATGCAGTACTTCAACGCAGTCAATATAATTGGAGAAAGGTAAACCGTTATTAAAGAATAGGTTGCGATGCGAAAATTGAACAACATAATCACCATAACTGTTTAACGGATGAATCAACGTAATCGTACCAGGTAGGCTGACCAAAAATTTATCAAAAAAGTAGGTAAAATGTGTATTTTAAATTTCATGGCGTGAAATTCATTGCATTATTTAAAAAAAAAAAAATAGAGGAAAAAAATTTGCATATTAAACGTGACCTCTGCAAAAAGACTGTACACAAGTGTATGGTTTAGTGGATTTAATAAACCTTCATGATATCCTGAAAATATGGAGTTAAGCGTCAGCTGATGTTGATGAACTTTGCATAAATTATCTGATGGAATGACATGCGAAAATCCATAGCGAAGTTCGATTATGTGATTTGAGTGTTGCTGTTCAAACAATAAAAGGACACACGCATGCCAAGCAAAACGTCGTTTGTCGGATATTAAGTGAATGTAAACGAGTTTTCGATAAGCTGAGTTCGCAATCCTATCGCATTCCTATGCTCGACGGTGAAGTTATAAGGCGAGTTCAAACAAAGCGACGTCGAAAACTTCATTTTCCATTCGGAAAGAAATCCAACAAAAGTAAGCTTGCATAGTTCGCACAGCGCTGGCTGCATCGAGCTTAGCAAGAACTCGAATCTGAACGTGGATGAAGAATTGATCGCGGGCATTCTGGATGAAGTGGAATGCGATCGTGACGATAGGGATGATGAAACAATTCGTATCCATGATATGTAAAATTTGTAATATTTCATGTTTGTAGCATAATTCGCAACACGAACCTTCAGGCGCGCATCATTTAGCCGACGAAGCTCAATGGACTCACCGACAAGGGTAGAGCCACTACGGCTGATGATAAAAGCTCAGTAGTAAGTGATTTCAGTCGTATGGCCAGCGGAATCATATCACCATCAGAACAACCTGATTCACCTTCTCAGTCCATGCCACAATCTCCACGACGAAACGGCAGTGTGAATCTTCCGTTTGTTGCCCCGAATTCATCGCAGCAAAGTGACGTGATCAGTCAGCCCTTAGCACAAATGTTTGAAATGAAGTGAGTAAGAATTGTCAGTTATATTAAACGACGCCGTTAAGTAGTTTTGCTTGCTTCAAACGATATACGAGTATAGAAACATATAAATCAGAATACTGAGTACTTCTCTCAAAAGATAGAAAGGTTATTAGAATTACATATAAACAAACAAAAAAAATATTTTAAAAAACTGGAACGATAAATTATTCTCCGTTTGGTTACGAGATATGTTTGCATATTGCGAAAAGCTTGTTTATTTTTTTTATTAATTATATTCCAAATGATTTATGTCCTACTTAATTTTTAAGTTGTTAAAAGAATATGATGAAATGATAAGCATTTGTGACTATAATATTAGTTGCACACACATATCACCATTTTATTTTGCGGTGGATTACATTGAAGTTCCTCCCGCATTAAAATAATTACTTAAGAAGGTAAAATAAAATTTTTTTCTGTGTTGTCGGTTAAATCAATCAGTAAGCATCCGGTATTGTTTGAAGAGAGAAAAACAAAATGATAAAAAAAAACAATTTTGAAATCCGATAGTGAATAACTCAGTGATTTTAGAAGAAACAAAAGGGACAAAGAAATATTTGCTATTTTTTTTGTATAGCAACCTTTTAATTAATTATAATTGAGCTGACAACATTAATTATTCTAGGGGGACATATGAATGCCAATTCTAATTTTAATAGATCGATTTTATAACGGAATAATAGAGGAATTATGTAGAAAAATTAGACACTGAAGAAGGGAGAACATTTACTCCCGAAATATATATATTTGTCAGAAAACAAATAAATAGCGTTGTTTTTTTTAATTTTTTTTTTTTAATTTTTTTTTTAATTATATTTTTCTTTTTGTTTAGTTTATGTTTCATTTATGTTTCGTTTATTACCCTAACACAATTCGAATAAAATGAATTGTTAGGACAAAAAAAAAAGAAAAACAATTCTGAGATTTTGGTGAACGCTCAGGATTTTATTCGGATCATTGTTCATCAGTCCTAAGTTGCATAAAATCTGCCATAAATGACAAGACATTTTAAATCGGTTATTGCAATAAGTAGGAATGTGAGAACATTTAGAGATTTTCTATTAACTGAAAATTAAATGTAATAACGTTTTAATGTGGTTATGAGACCAGTAAGGTTAAAATAATATTAAGAAAAAAAAAATGAAAAGTAACTTAGATTATTCATAATAAGAGATACACGAGAACACAGAAAAGATAAATTAAAATGAATCCTCTTACACAAGATGAATGAAAAGAATTTGGTTTGCTTTCTGTCCAGTTTTTTTTCTTGTAAAAATATAAGAGAAAACTTGTCTTTATATGCAGTTATACTGTGAAATACTAGGGAAACCCTTGATTTTCGCTCGTTCGTTATTTGTAGAATGAGAGAACTAGTGTTAGAGCAAATGATAACTTCTACGAAAAGAAACTTGTATTTTTTTTATCGACGACAAGTATAAATCGTAATGTTAAATAATTGAATTAATGAATAAACAAATAAATATCACTTAAATAGAGAAAGAGAGGAGACTACAATTTTTGCTATTCGACATGCAAAGGCAACTTAGAAATAAATTCTAAAAATAAAAATACAACAAAACAGTTTGTAAAAATGAAGAGAAAATAAGGAAAAAGAAATGTATGCTGCGAACTATCCAGTAGAGATCTGCCAATAAGCACGTTTATTGCTTATGATATACCTACATCCGAGTTTAGTAGTTTGTCTTTTGAGTTTTAAGCGTAACTGTATTTTTTTTTTTCTTATTCTTATATTTTACTAGGCAGATAGTTGCTAAAAATATATTTCTGCAGATGATAAAGATCTTTGTAAGTAATATATATTTCTTTTTCTTTAATTGCTAGCGCTAAGCATAAATCTATTATTTTGTAAAGCAATTAATTGATTACATACATTATATTAATAATATGAATTGCTAACAGAAAAATGGACTTTCCTTTCCAGTAGTTCTGCTTTTCAGCGGGCAATGGGGTGCAGGGTAAGTATGCCGTCGCGAGGGTAGGGTTTGGAAAAAATCCGCTGAGGTTGGTTTCGCGTCGTGCGCGGTACGCGGTACCTTAGTTGTTTTTGATTTTTCCTTAACGTAGCATTCGTCGGGTTGAGTTAACGTAGTATACTTTTCGGTACCCCGTCGGGAATTCGGGAACGCGAAATAAAAATTAGATTTTGTTCTTTTGACTGATCATAAGAAGAAATACGGAGTAACGTAGAATAGGTTTCCTCTCCGTATGGTTTTGTTTGTAACGCGTTTGAAAACGGGCGTGTATAGGTGGCTGAAATATGTAAATGAGCGTAACCCATTCGGAGACCCGAGACCGAAATCCTCTCCGATCTAGCTGGCCGACAAGCAGCCACCACGTGAATGGGTTACGGTGCACGGACTGGTTGACCGGTTGGTACCATCCGTTGGCGCTACTCAGACTTAACGTCTAGAACCGATGAGAGGTCGGTTCCGCGTTCGGACGTAAACTTTTAAATCATTACAATATGTACCCGGCGGCTGGCTCATGTTTGGTGGTGATAGCCTGCCATCGTACCGGGTCCTATACCCGGTCAAATCCAACGTAATGGAAAGACCGAAGGGTAAGGGTATCAATTCATTTTATTTTTATTATATTTATATTAAATATATAATTTTTTTATTCATCATTAAAAAAAAAAAAATTTTTTTTTTTTATATAATTTAAATAATTTTTAAAATTCAGTTAAATTTATCAATATAATTGAATCCAAGTAATGTTTTTAGATTAATATAATAATATTCTTAATAAAAATTTTTTGTTATAAAAATAGAAAAAAAAATCAATTTAAAAAAAGACGAATTTCGAAAAAAGCAATTTAAAAAAGAGATGAGGCAAAAAGGGTATTACCCCACATGGTCCGTCGAGCGCTCGATGACGATGCGGGTGATTTTCTCCTATATGAATATCAACTGTAATGAAATCTTGCTTCATATGACCATTTAATAAGGCAATATAATATTCCGATTTTCAAAGGACTTGGATACTTCCATGCAAGTTCTCTTATTCAGGGGGATACACAGAATTCCGCTCGTAGAAAAGTCCAAGCGATGGGCAAAGTAGAATTCATGAGTGAGCGATGAGTCTTTGAGTTGAGAAAATTGCTTTCTTAAGATAGTTTGCACCGCGACTGTACTAGTATCATTACTATTTATTAATAAGTCCGGGGGCTTATCAATCACTAGGAAATTTTCGCTTCTGTGGAGTAAAACTAATTTGGGAAAAGCCTTGTTATTACGCTGAATATTGACCAATTAAAGGGTAAACGAACACGTAATTTGATAGTGAATAAGCTCACGCGATTGATCCAATTCTCAAGTACTTCCCGTCCAAGAAATTGAAGTAACTAATCTAAAAGTTCTAGGATCGACATTTTTACAAACAAAATTATTAGGAAACTTAAATGTCTTCCGCATCTTCATCATCCCATTTCCACGCTGCCTTTTCATTTTCCGGTTCAACATCAACAGATATGATTTTTTGACGTTTATCAAACAGTGGTTGATACATTTCCTGATAATTACGTTCTAGTTCATAAACTTCTTGATAGAATTTCGATTCGATTCCAATTGAACGTGCTTGAGGGCTCTGACACGATTACTAACTTTCTCTGGCAACATTTTCACCATTTCTTGTAGGAAGTGACGTCACACCGGGCCGGAAATGAAGGCCGGGCTGTTTAGAAAATACCTTGTTGTGGTCTTCTGCTCTCCCTCTAATTCAGCTCCACTATCGGCTGCATACTACACATCAGCCGCTCACTCCCCACTACAATTATCATCTTCCCTATCTTCCGTCTTCCGCACACTTTTGAAATTAAAAAAATGTTTTTTTCTTTTCAAGGTGCTGTGGTGGTTATAATGTTATTTATTACAGTTCTTCGATACTGTGAAAACACTACTCTCAGAATAATTTAATGTTTCTTTTTTTTCACTTTCCTCCTTCGTCTCTGTTAGTAAACAAATTGCTGTTTACAGTTAGCTTAGCGCTAGCTGTTTTTCACGGGGCACTGCTTGTTTCTGGCTCTACGTAACTCGCTTTGGTCGCTAAATCTTCGCACACGATACTCCAGTACACATATGTCACACCAATATACAGATAATTGAAACATTTAATTTGATCCCGAACACCACTTGGCCTTCACTGTACAGAAGCACTATTTTGCAGAAGTTGTTGTTTCACTACAACTCTTGATTTTTCTTCTTTCCGGACCGGTCACTAAATTAAAACCGCAAAACAAATTATTTCACAACGACGAGGTCACATGCTTCCGGCGAATCGTCAATGGTAAATATTCGTTGGTAGTTACTCGGAAGTTAAATTCGCTGACCACTCAGCAGCGTCGTCGAGTGCATTCATTTCCAACTCCCCATTCCGTGATATTCTCGACTCGACTATGTTTGTACTGTAACATTGATTTATCACAGGTAAAACGCGGGATAATTAACACAACTCAAACGATTACGGAATTTGCAATTCGAAATCACTTTCGTTATCACAAAACTATCCATGCTCATTCCGTGACTCCTTTTACCTTTTCCCATGCACTCTTTCCCTTAATTTTTCCTGCAGCTACACCGCACTCTCCACTACTCGCGCCCTGCACACTCCATACTCCCAATTCTTCCGAAATCTCCAAATCATTGCATACGTTTTCGAATTAAACGAGAAAACACCGCCGCCCACTATTCATTATGTTATTACCTAAATCATTTATCACTGAATACCCCTTTCGTACATAATTCACCATAGAACAATCATTTAATAGTTAGGTTATCATTTACTTTTGTTCCTTTCCGAATGGAAACCGTAATCACAGCCTGCAATCTGACACCTCCATTATAACACCTCCACTCATTTTACAAGACAACCTGCCATTCCGTAATATATCCTCGACTCGAGATCCCTGCTGTACCACGCTCCATACACTTTGTGGCCACTTATTCGCCCTTTGGAAAATTTCTAATTTTTCACTCGCACGAATATCAATTTGGCAAATAAAAATTAAACTCCCAGTCTGCAATTCGTTTTGCAAATCTTTTTTAGATCCTCACGATCAATTCTAATTCAGATCACCTACACTCGAAAATTTCTACCTTCCCCAGCACTTCTACTCCTCGCGTCCACGCTCATTGGCAATTCCAAGCAGACTCCCTGTCTATGTGTGCATCCGCTCATGGGATGCATGGAAAAGCAAGTGGCGTTAAGTCGATTGTTCACTCATAAGAATTGTTACTAACAGTTCTATGAGTGTAAATGTATTTTTTCTTTTTTTGTATGTCTAGGCTTCCGATGAGCTGAGTGAGAGAATGTGTGTTTTACATACTTTCTACTCATAACAGGATTTTCTAGATGGAAATGATTTGCTGGTTGTGTAGTGAATTAGTAGATCTGGGCTATATTATGCATGAATTTTCTTTAACCCTTTGCCTGCGCCGAATTCCAGTCGAGCATTTTTATTTATATGTTGTGTAGCAGCGGTTAGAGCAACAGCTTTTCGTAGTGCTTCTATTATAATAAAGGTTAATTAAAAGTTTGAGATAACAGGATATTTAAATAATTAGTACAGATCTATTCAATAAGTTGAATTGTGTAGTGTACATTTATTTTCTATCAAAAACTGTGTGTGTACCCTTTTTCCGTGTATTTTTATCTACTAACCTACAAGGTGTATTAACGCGTGCTATCATGCCGTACAAGTGCTTTGCGTGTCCAGATAAAAATCCCACCTTAACAGATGATAATTCTGTTATCTGTTCTAAATGTGGGGTTCATTACCATCCTTCTTGCGGAAAAAATACTAAGCCTGATTCTAACGGTGTATTCAATTCATGTTGCGGAAAAAATATTTCTTCCCGTAGAAATACTACAACCGATGAAAGTGCTGATATCGATGATGATTTTGCCAAACTCGATCATAATTCCAAAATATTGTATAATCTTTTATCGAAAAGAATCAACAAACTGGAAGAAAAACTTGATAATTCTATCAATGATATTAAGAAGAAAATTTCCCTCGTTGAAGAAAGAATTGATGTCATTGAAGAAAATGCTCTTTATGTAACAGAAGATATTATTTCTGAAATAATGGATAGAAAGTCCCGTGAAAGCAATATTATTGTTTACAACATGCCTGACTCTGTCAATGCCAATTCTACCGATAAAAACAATTTTGGGGAAATGCTTAAAGGCTGCTCCGATGTTCCTCCATTCAATCTTACTGACATAAGAATGTCACGGCTTGGAAATGAATTCAATAGAGATACTTCGCGCCCACTTAAAATTACCCTGCCATCTACGGAGCATGTTCACTGGATATATCCTCGGAAGAAAAGCATTTGCAAAGACCCAACAACAATTTCTGGTGACCTAACTCGCAAACAAAGGGAATATCGTGCCAAAGTAGTGAACGAATTTAAACAACGTAAAGATAGTGGAGAAAAAGACATTTTTATAAAATATATTAGAAATGTGCCGACTATTTCTAAAGTAAAACCAAATACGAAGAATGCTGATACATCATCTGCGAACACTTTGTTAGCTAGCACTTCATCCGCAGCATAGGATAATGTGAGCCCCATCGAATTAAGTATTCTTTATCAGAATGTACATAGCTTTCGAGGTAGGCTAAATTTAGTGAGGTCTAATATAAAAACTATCCCTAATTATGATTTTATTATTCTAACTGAAACCTGGCTTATCGACGAAATTAATGATTCTGAATTAGGATTACATAGCTACAATATTATACGTTGTGATCGATCAATTTTTTCCAGTATGAAAAGTGATGGTGGTGGAGTTTTAATTGCCATTAACAAGAAATTTAAGTTCAATAAAATAATAGTAACTGATAAATCTTTTGAACTTGCGTTCATTAAAGTTATCACTGATGATAATTACTTTATTCTTGGCGTTTGCTACATACCACCTAATTTAAAGTCTGAATATTACTTAGAATTTATCAATTGTGTGCAAAATACTGTATGTAGTATAAATTCAGAAAACGATTGTAATTTATGTCTAGTCGGTGATTTCAATATACCTGGGTATGAGTGGGTATTAGATGAAAATTATTCGACAGCAATTGGAAATCATAGGAATGTACAGTATAGAGAAGCTGCACGTATTATTAGTGATTGGGCAAGACTGTATAAACTTAAGCAATTGAAAAATATTAAAAATAATGCTTGTAATATTTTAGATTTAGTATTTACAAATTTGTACAATTCATTTTCTGAATTAGTAGTAGTAGTTATATTAGTTTCTCTTTTTATTGATAAGATCAATTATATCAATTTCGAAGAAGTTATTCTTGATTATAAGCATGCTAATTTCAATGAAATGTCTTTAAATTTTAGTAAAGTCGTGATTCCTGCGAATATTTCCAACTCCGATGAATTAAATAATGTTGTTGATAAAATTAAACAATTAATCGATGAATTTGTTCCTGCAGTTAGACTAAAAAATAGATCGTTTCCGAAGTGGTACTCCAATGAGCTTAAAGCAGCAGTGATTAATAAAAAGAAACTTCATAAGCTTTTTAAACAATTTAAATCTCAATATTATTATACGCTTATTGCAAGTTACAATTGATCAGAGATGAAAAACTTTACTTGGAAGGGATGGAGGAATCTGTTGGTATTAATGCATAAAACTTTTTCAAGTATGTTAATTCTTTGAGTAGTCTCAATTCTATACCCTCCTCGATCCATCTTGATAACATATATGCTGAAAATGGTATTGATATAGTAAATTTGTTTGCTCAAAAGTTTGGTAGTGTATATGAAGATACTATGTTACAAAATACTCCAATTTTATTTAATTTCAATGATAGTTTTAATAATATTATTTTTTCAATGGACGATATTGAGGAAGCCATTAGTCATTTGAATGTTGCGCTAAGCCCTGGTCCGGATAGAGTTCATCCAATAATTATTAATTGCTGTGAGTCTATTAAACATTGGCTTCTGGACTTATTTAATCTCTCTCTTAGACTTGGAATTTTGCCACAGGCGTGGAAATTATCGTATTTGTCGCCACTACTTAAAGGAGGTGATCCTACTGATGTTGCTAACTATCGGCCTATTAATAAATATAAGATTTTTGCTAAAATGTTTGAGTATTTAGTAAACCTTAAGGTACTTCCATATTTTAAGAAATTTATTATTCCAAATCAGCACGGTTTTCTTGATGGGCGTTCCACTGTTACCAATTTATCTGTTTATTCTGAGTTTATTATTTCTCACCTAAATAATGGATTCATAGTTGAATCAATATAAACAGATCTCATGCGTGTTTTTGATCTGGTTAATTTTGATGTCCTTGCTAGGAAACTTCATGCTTATGGAGTGGTTGGCCCACTTTTGGCTTGGTTTAAATCATATCTCAGTGGCCGTAAGCAAATAGTTAAAATTAAACAGTTTACATCTGACCCAATCGATGTTTTATCAGGCGTGGGCCAACGTACTCACCTCGGACCACTTTTATTTTTAATCTATATCAATGATGTTTTAAACCATATACGCTATAGTCAAATTTTGTTATTTGCTGACGATACGAAGATATTTAAAGTCATAAAAACCCCAAATGACGTTCACTTACTTCAAAATGATATTGATGCATTCGTAGATTGGTGCAAATTAAATGGCTTGAAATGTAATTCTAAAAAATGCTTTTCTATAAGATTTGGACGATTCAGACTGCCAAACAATATTTACTTGCTTGCTGAAGAGCCATTGGAAAATGTTGATCATATTCGTGATTTGGGAGTCATTTTCGATTCTAAAATGACCTTCAAAGCACATATTGATAATTTAGATATTAAAGTTCGCAGACAAATTTATTTCATAAAAAGGTTTTCCATCAAATTCAAAACGATGTACGCTTCTACAATTTGGAGACCGCACGAATTAGGGTTAATTAAAAAATTAGAATCATTGAATCGTCTATACTTGAGGTATGCGGCATATAAAACAGGAAATCCACTACATTACACGAATCATGACCTTACTTCTACTTACCAGACTTTTTCTATTTCTAATTTAGAATCTGCTAGAAATAGAGCAGACCTTCTTTTCACGCATAGAATTTTGACTAACTCTATTGACTGCTCCAGTATTGTAAATACTTTTAATTTTCATATACCAATTAGAATTCTTCGTACCAGTCAATATTATTTTGAAATTCCTACTTTAGCTCACGGAATAAAAGAGTCAGTTGTACAGAGATTATCTAAACTATGTAATTCAAATTGTCAATGGTTTGATTTTTACAATTCATCATATGACTATATAAAAAATAAGTCTAAAATAGTTCTGAAATACGAATAATCGATTTAGGAAATTATCAACTAAAAAGCTGATAATTGCATCGTCGTTGTCTTTTTAGTATTAAGAACAATATATCTTTTTAAATGTTATTATTTCTACAATATAATAGAATAATATAGTTTCGATTTGATTTTGTATAACCGCTAGATTACTGATTGTTATATATATTTTGTATGGGGCTCGCCCTGTTGATACAAGAATAAATAAATAAAAAATAAATATTTAATATATAAAATATAAAATATATAAATTTGACATAAAAATAAAATTTAAATTTTATATAAGATTATTAAATAATTTGAATATAAAATAATAAATTTAACAAACTGCTCTATTACTACAGGGCAGCTAATTTTCTCGCGATCCCAAGGCGACGAGGATTGCGAAAAAAGGAGCTGAAGGATCTTTCATTTTAGCATGGGTTGTCTTTGGCGTCGGAATATGGAGTGACAAACAATAAAAGTAAACACAATTGACAGACGGACAGACTGATACGTATGTTTGTGTTTTGCCGTAAATATATAAACCTTGCGCGTGGTTGAAACTGAGTGCGGACGGACAGAACAGACGTGACTAAGTGTCTATCGGCGCAGGTCTTTTGCGTGATGTATCCCAACTTCTTTTCCCGATGTGTCCGTTATCATATAACGATTGGGTCCTAATATCTTCTGTATACGGCTTTTCAAGAAGCGCCGGTCCAGCGGCGTCACTTTGGCGAAAATTGCGCCGGAAAACCTCATCTCCTTCTTTATAAGTGGAAGATCGTGACCTGAGGTTGTACTGCGCCTCATTTGCACGTCCCGCGGCCTTAATCTTCCGTCCGATTTGTTGGCGGAGGTCTCCTAAACGCTCGTGGGGCTCCAGCGCAACGACGGGGTCTCCCAAACACTTTAATTGCCGTAACAGCCGGTATGATTTACCGTGGCAAATCATGTGCTGTCCAAAGGCGGCAAAGTAAGGTGCGACACCGGTGACGGAATGATGCGCATGTGATGGCGGACAATCTGCGGTCCCAATCTTTTTGAGATGGGTGGACGTAAGAACGGATCGCGGCTAACAGTGTGCGATTCAACCGTTCAGAGGCGTTAGACTGAGGAGAGTAAATGGGCGTCAGTTGGTGTTCGACGCCATACTGTTCGAGTAGGCCCTTAAACTGCCGAGACCTGAACTGTACTCCGTTGTCCGAGTACACACTCTCTGGAATCCCAAACACGTGGAATACCCGGCTCTCTAGGAATTCCACGATGGATGGAGTCGTGAACTTACGGATAGGTTCCACCAGTGGGAATTTCGAGAGCTGGTCTAGAACGGCTATAGCTCCGATGTGTCCCATAGAGGATCGAGGATATGGACCGAGTAGATCTATGTATAGACGTTGGAATACGCGTTCTGGGACGTTGACTTGACCCATAGGAGGTCGAAGAGGCTGGTTGGGCGTTTTAGTGCCTTTACAGGTCTCACAGGCGCTCACGTAGTCTTTGACCTGGGATGCCATTTTAGGCCAAAAGAAGTATTTCTTGAGTCGCCGTAACGTCCGACCGTAACCTCCGTGGGCACTTAAAGGATGGTCATGTGCGCGGAGGATCAGATGCTGTGTCATTTCCTCCGGTACCCAGAGCTTCCAGGACTCTTCTTCCTGCCATGGATCACCAGTGGCGTATTCATTTCGTCTATACACGTAGCCGTCTATCACTTTCAAATCAGGCAGCTGTGATTGTTGGGTCGCGATGGTTTGCCTCAACTATTTGTAGCTGTCTGATTCGAAATGTGGGCTGTCCAAATCTATCTCGATGGGGTCCTCGTCACTTGTTGTCAATTCGGCTTCCTCTGGTGAAAACTTTCGTGAGAGAGTGTCAGGTACGATGTTCTGGGTCCCTTTCCGATGTTTGATGGAAAACTTGAACCCTTGCAGTTTAAGAGCCCATCTGGCTAGGCGTCCATGTAAGTCTGCTTGGTTCATCAACCATTGTAGCGAAGCGTGGTCCGTGATGATCTCGAACTGGTGGCCCTCGATATAGGCTCGGAATTTCTTCACAGCCATTACCGCTGCCAAACATTCCTGCTCGGGCACAGTATAGTTCCTTTGGGCCGAGTTCAGCTTATTGGACATGAAGGCAATGGGAGCTTCTTATCCCTCATCGGTCAATTGCACCAGCACGGCTCCAACTCCATGTTGACTGGCGTCACAATGAAGGAGAAGGGCTTCGTGAAGTCAGGGCTGTGCAAGACCGGAGCTGATGTTAGGGCTTGTTTTAGCTCTTCAAATGCCTTTCGGCTGAGCTCGGTCCAAATGAACTTCCCTTTCCGCAGTATGTCTGACAGGGGCGCTGAAACTGTTGCGTAATTCCGAACAAACCTTCGGTACCAACCGCACACACCAAGAAAACGTCGTAGCTGCTTGACTGTTTTTGGTAAAGGGAACTCATCAATCGCACGAGTTTTGTCTGGATACGTTTTGATAGTGCCATGTCCGATGACATGTCCTACGTATCGGACTTCTTTTATGACAAACTTACTTTTCTGTACGTTGATGGTGAGTCTCGCCTTGCTGATGTGCAGGGCTACTTCTTGCAGGAGTAGGAGGTGTTGGTCGAACGTTTCCGTGATGAGTAAAAAATCATCCAGGTACACGAACACTTGGTGTTTCAGGTGAGGTGAGATGACTTTGTCCATCAGCCGGGTCATCGTTTGCGGCACATTACACAGGCCAAAGGGCATTGTGACGAACTGATATAATGGTCGTCCAGGCACTGTGAAGGCGGTCTTATCCCTCGACCCCTCATCGAGTGGAATTTGCCAGAAGGCGTCTTTTAGGTCGAGACTGGTAATATAATTGGCTTTCGGCAGTCTCCCTAATATTCCATCGATGAGCGGAAGAGGGTACGCGTCTTTGATGGTCACTGCGTTTTTCTTCCGGGCATCTAGACAAAGACGGGGACTTTACCTGGCTTCACCACCAAGGTTACCGGTGATGACCAGGCACTTTGGGACTCCTCTATAACCCCCAACTCGAGCATCCGATCCAGCTCCGCATACACCAACTTCTCCATGGCCGGTGAGATGGCATAGTGTCTCTGCTTAATTGGCTTACTATTGCCAACGTTGATGACGTGTGAGACTAGGGTGGTGCGGCCAAGGCCTTAGGTAGCGTAAGATGGAAAAGCAGCGATGGATGCTTCCAGGCGTTGCCGTTGGTTAGGCGTCAGTTCATGCCTATCGGGAATAGAAGCGAGTTCGTTGACATATCTGGTATTTAAAGACAAATCTGTGAATAAATCGGAGGCCAATCCAAAACGAAGGACGAAATCGACGCCAAGGTACACGTTCTGTGTCAGGGACGGGATGATGTAGAAGGTAATATCCTTCGTCTGACCCCTGAACGTCACGGGTGTTGTCAGTCTACCTCGTATAGGGTGTTTGGTGCCATCAGCTGTACTGATTTCAGTGCGCCAGGGCTTAATCAAGGTAGGATATTCATGGAGCACCTTCGAGCCTAGGCTCGAAGCAACACAACTGATACGAATCAATGCAAACGTGATTTCGCCCAACACCTTAATTGGGTGGTAAGGTCTGATATCATTCTCAGCAACCTCCGAGATGTTACAAAAGTTTAGTGTTTGACGGCAGGTGCGCACTCTCTTGCGGAAATTCCGCCATTGACGGGTTGACCATCTTGTCTTGCGCGGGCGAGAAGTGACTTCTTCGGAAGCAAATATTCGCTCTCGAGCCACCCGATATTCCTGCAGTCGAACATGATAGGGTTTTAGTATGCGTATTTGAGGCTGCCGAGGTTCTTCAGGCAGTGACTGCGGTGGTCGCTTCAATACTGTCGTTGGCGAGGCCTCCGGAAGCGAATAACATCCGCAGTCATAGTGGTCATGGCTGGTGGGTTATCGTCAGGTTTGTTGGGGTGAGCAGCTGGCTGAGGAACTACTGCGGGGTTTTCGAGTACCGCTGAGGTGGTCAGGTACTCTTTCGGCCGTTTTTTTGCGCGGCACAGTCGGGGCAGTCCGGAAAGTAGGTGTCCGGCTTACCGCAACCGTAGCAGAAAACCCTACGCTCTGCTCGACATGCAATAAACCGGTGTCCGGTTTGATTGCAGTTCCAGCAGGTCGTGAGGTTTCCCACCGCAGCTACAGCAAGCTGGTCCCGATCCATATCTTCCTCCAGATTCATGGTGGTATAATCTGGGGCCACTTCCGCGATTCCGCGCCGAGGACCCGTCCTAGCTAGTAAGTAGGGCCGTTCCCGGAGGTCTTCCTCAACCCCCTCCAGGCGACTCACAATCCTCAGCAGTGCTTCCATACTCTGTGAATCTGCAGCAGTTGAGTGGAAGGCATCGGTCATTCAGCCGAAAGATATCGGCTCGATATTGATGAAAGGGCTCGTCCGGACGCTGCCATCTGGCATGGATCTTGTCCAGGACCCTTTCATCCATATCGATCGTAGGGTACTCCATGCGGAGTACCTCCTTCAGCCGGGACCATCGTATTGATTGTGGGGCCGGATGTGTCCGCCAATATGACTCAAGTGCTGCCCCCTAAGCAGCATTGGCAAGTATCCTGCCAGCGCCTTGTGGTCACCTGCCAACATTTGCTCAATCAGCGACTCCACCCGACCAATGAAAACCTCCACAGTTATGGTGTTGGGTTCCCCGCTGAAATGCAGATTCCAGCCCTGGATGATGCTAGGAATCTGCGTCGGCTTCAGCCGATCCGTAGCGTGTGGAGGGGTGCGTTGGTCCGGAGGAGCTACTGGAGCCAGAGTTGGTGGCGGTGCTTGGCTCAGCCGGGGCCGGTACACTGGAGCCAACGGATTCATCGCCGCACGGGCCGGATTCTTTCGGGATCGCGCCGCGGGTCTACCGGAAAATCCCAGGGATTTAAGTCCGAATCCCACATCGGAGGCGTTCTTGGACGAGGTGGTATTGGATCGTTCTTCTTGCTTTCCAGCGCGGCTACCCGGGTGGTCAAGCCTTGGATAAGTGCCATCAGATCTTGCAGGATGGTCGCCTCTACAGCCACGGTAGATCTCTGCCCTTCCGCAGGCGGCAATGCTTCTGCTCTGCTCATTAAGTCAGGCTCATCAGCCGCTGGTGGAACTTGATCCCGCCGGTCCTTTGGTTTGGGCACCGCCCCTTGAGCAGCTGGAAGCTCTAGGTGGCTGGAAGGTAGACGTGGCTGGCTGTCGGCACAAAGGGCAAGTCCGGCTGACCAGTAAATGCTGGGTCACACAGGCTTCATGGAATTCATGTCCGCACCCCAACGTTTGTACGGACGTCCCATCATTTCGTGCCTGCTGGCAGATGACGCATTATGCCGTGGACCCTGCGTCCGAATGCAACCGAGGCTTGTCTGGCGTGCGTTCGGTTGGCATTTCCGTTAAATAAGGTGGCTCTACGTGTCAGACAGCTGGAACAGAAATAAATATATAGAAAAGAAACTTAAAACTATGAATATTAAGAGTGAGTTATGTGCGAGGAAAAAAAAAGAAACAAATATAAAGTTATGTGAGTGGCCGTCAGTGGCGAACTATATAACACTCCTATAAAAAAAAGGTATGTAAGTATTTTTTTAAGTAAGTTATCAAAACAATAATCGGTCTTTCCATTTCATTTCTCTTCCCAAGTACGGACACCAATGGCACACTCCTCCTGAGGCGTCTCAGGGACTACTCTCTTCCGGCACCATGAGAATCAGGGTTCGGAAGTGCTCCCTCAGTTACTAAGTTGCTGGGGCACGATTAGTGCAAAAGCCCTCAGTAGTTACCTTCCCGCCAATAATCTTGACACCTTGTAGGGACACCTAGAGACGATGGACTGCCTCGTGCTCACGACTGATGATACAGCCGGGCATTTTCGGGCCCCACGTTGGGCGCCATTTGTAGTGAATAGGTAAGTTCAAAGTCCGTAAAGGACTGCAGCGATGGTCTGCTGCCTCGGCAGAAGAAGATGCAAGTATCCGCCGAGAATGCCCTTGTCTGGGGACGCGTGAATGCGCTTGCAGGCTAGCATTGCGGTGTCGTGGGGCGGGTTCATTCCCCCAGCACAAGGACCCACTACAAAAGAATTTCGCATTCACGAATTTCTGGGGTCGAAAAAACAAGGCGACCGAAGTCGCAAAAATTGTAGGCAACTACAACAGGGGTAAATGACTTGTTCAGAGAACAAGTGAAACAAGTCAAAAGGGGCGGAATTAGGGTAACTTCGTCTTTACCCGAAGAAGCTCATAGCCCACAAATGAGAGAGGGGCAACCGGGTGATGATGGAGCCCCCGCGCACCCGCGCAACCGGATCAAAATCCATTAATGTTGCAGTGGCCCGGTATTTCCCTTCTGAGTGGAAAACTCATACAACATAACTTGCATGAGCCTTCCCATCAGAGGAGAAGTACCTCGGAGACCAATTTATGCCACACCTTGCTCGGGCCACTCAACCCGCAACGTCACCTGAAACAAAGAGTTTAATATGTGTAGTGAATATTATGTTCAATATGTCCGTGAAGGACTGCAGCGATGGTCTGCTGCCTCGGCAGAGGAAGGTGTTGGTTTCTGCCGAGAATGCCCTCGTCTGGAGACGCGTGAATGCGCTGGCAGGCTAGCATTGCGGTGTCGTGGGGCGGGTTCGTTTCCCCAGCACGAGGACCCACTACAAAGAAAATTTCGC
This sequence comes from Odontomyia ornata, assembly GCA_963969285.1. Classification (NCBI taxonomy): domain Eukaryota; kingdom Metazoa; phylum Arthropoda; class Insecta; order Diptera; family Stratiomyidae; genus Odontomyia; species Odontomyia ornata. Next base: position 202,085,353 of record OZ017740.1, read on the forward strand.
ATTCACGAATTTAATCGATAGCTCAAAAGGCGACTGAAGTCGCAAGAATTGTAGATAACCTCACCGAGGGAGATGTAACTTGTTACGAGAACAAGTGAAACCTGAAGAGAAAGGCGAACTTGGGGTGACCTCGTCGTTACCCAACGAAGTTCATGGCCCACAAATGAAAGAGGGGCAACCGGGTGGTGGTGGAGCCCCTTCATACCCACCCAACCGGAATAAATCCATAGATGCTTGTTGAAGTGGCCAGGTATTCCTCTTCTGAGTGGAAAACTCATACAACTTGAATTGTATGAACCTTCCCATCAGAAGGGGAGTACCCCCGTGACTAATTTATGTCATAGAATTATACAATTGGATTACATAAATCTATGCCATAAAAAGGCACTCTGCTTGGGCCACTCAACCCAAAACGTCACCTGAAACAGAAAAAGGAATTAGTTTGTACCCGGTGGCTGGCTCATGTTTTGAGGTGGAAGCCTGCCACCGTACCGGGTCCTATACCCGGTTCAAAAGAAGCGGAATGAAAAGACCCAGTTTTAAAGTTTAGGAATTCATTTATTTAACTATTTGCGACCAACAGATCATATTCTCCCTTCTAAAGCAGTCTAACCTAATATAAATTCAAAGATAATGGAATTTTGGTAAGTCTAATCTAAATTTTCCCTCCTCGTAACAACCTTAGATTTTTTTTTATAATGTCGTTTCATATGCGTTTATTATCTTCACGCTTCACGCTCCACACTCAAACACACTTTCCCAACAGTTTACAAATTTTTACATTAATAGCTAATGTCATTTTAATTTTAACTACTATGAAAAAGATACAGTTTAAAAATTTAAAAAAACCATATTATTCTTTCTTGTGTCCCTGCATCCAACGCGTATTTTTAAGCGATCAGGTCAAATATCGAATATATTTTAAATGAGTTTATAACGTTCAATATTTATTTTCTTATGTCCTATTAAAAGTTTACAAAGTATTTCGACTATTTCCTGTTAGAAGAGTGTATTGAAAAGGAGGGAGAGAAAATGAATCTAATAAATGGAGTCTTTAATGCGACTATATTTTTGCTGCAGTCATTTAACGGTATGTTTGCACCGGATAATGAGTGGGGACTTGATCTTTTAACTTGATTTAACGATTATTTGCAAAAAAAAATCTCAAATCTATTTTCAATACAACCACGCAAACTAGTAAATATCGTTTAACATTACAATTTAAGCTATTTTCTGACTTACCACTACATTCAGAAATCATTCAAGAAAATATTTTTTTTTTCGGTCGCCAAATCGCAGTCATATGAGAAATATTTCTATCCAACGAAACCGCACTAAATTACTCTTTGCGGTAATAAAAAAGAAAAGAACAAATTTACGTCATATCTAACCAGCAACTGAACAATCTCCTTCAATGTTGATAAACACTCTAAGACGTGACACATGTTTCGGAGTAGTGTTAAATGGAAATGGTTGACCTGAGCCTCTGCTTCATTTTGAGCGCTTGTTTCAAAGGATTTAATTGAAGTTGTTCTTGAATTCGCTGCAGGGACCTCCAACTTCTTCGCTTTTAGTCCTGCCAAATGAAATGTCGTTGGCAAAAAGTGATTGTAGCGCAGGTTCGAGCAAGGAGGATTTTTATAGAAAAAGTAGGAACTCAAGTTTCTATGGAAGCTTGAGCAAGAATTTCCACACGGTGCAGGATGATTTTTAGTAATACCTTTGCTGGTTTCTTTTTGATTTCTATATAATTTAGCATTTAGCTCCTTCCATCCTCTCGTGCCGTGGTAGACCAACAGAAACACAAATAAAATTTGAATGTATAATTATCGATTCACTGCCTGAGAGTTAACGTTTACCAATTTGGAATATACTCGTAAATGTTCGCAATCCGTGGTCTTAACGCAAAATAGATCTATTCGGGCACCGTCACACATACGTAAGTACACACTTCCGAATTGACGACAGTCAACATTTACACACACTTGCGTGGACGCATTCGGGAAACGTTGGTCGTTTCTGTGACTTGAAACCGTACAATCCACCGCACTGCAGTTGCCTTTATGAAACCTCAATATTAATTCGTTCGTAAGAAAAAATATTCACTAAGACGCGATGTTAATCCACATCACACAGCACCGAATCAAATGCCAATTCGTCAGTGATTCTTCACGATCTCCCGTCCAAACACATGCAATTTTCTTTGGGACAACTATTCCGCAGCGGAATAGTAATGTATTGGAGTTAAAAAGGGTGAATGGGCGGAAATGGTTTTCAATTTATACTTTTGAATTTAATACTCGGTCTTTAAATGATCTTGACGGCACTTTTACCACACTTTTCACACCGCACGTATTTTTCACCGCGGTCCCGTGCCCAACCTGTCTTTCTCGCCTCGCGGCTGTAAGTCGACTCCATTATCTCATTGAACCAAAGGCAAGCACTAGGATTCCACTCGTTTGTTCTGCGTTTGTGTAGTGTCGCGTTCGACACGATATCATACAAAATATTATTGCTTTTACTTTTGCATGCTCTGATCAAGTTCAATATGTTCTGACGCGGTTCTAATGGCTATCTTTTCAGATTAAAACGTTTTTTCCTAAAGTTTTGATATTTTTTTCTTCAACTGCACTCTATACCGGCGTGGCAATAATTTTTCAGCTGAATAATGCTTCGTTACTATCACTGAATGCACGAGCTTAAGAAAATTGCAATTCTAAGCACTTTTTACTATAAGTTCACTGCACTTAACAGTATGGTGCAGTGTTCAAGCGGTAGTTGCGTTTTCTGAATGATTTATTCTGATTTTGTTGATAATCTTGGAATAGAAATGCACTCGCTCTTAAAGGAATCGACCGCGGCTTTTTACAGTGCGGAAAATTTATTGAAGAGACGAATCAACACAACAATTATTAATTTAATTTAGCATATGTTTGTTATCCGCTAGCATCCAAGACGTAATGTGATGTATTCGACAAACAAAACAATTTTTAATTAATATTATGGTTGGAATGGGTAAAATTTGACAAATTTTAAGGGGTTTACATGATACAATCATTTTATCGTTCATATAATTTAAGGGGTTAACCGTCTCGTTCTAAGCATTTGTATACCGCGTTACACGGCAATTCTATAAATTATATTCAAAAGATATTGTAATAAAATCACTACACATTAAAATTTTAAACAGTTTTAGAATTTTGTTTCCCGGGAATTAAGCACAAAAGAAATTTTCTTGACTTATTTTTCATGTGAAAAAAAAGCGAGGGTTGCGATGGGGAAGGTGACTGAACGGTTACTCATTGTTAAATTGAGTTTGTGCTGTGTGCCTGTGGCAGCGCTGGCTTTTAGAGCCATAGCTCCTCGATTATTACAGGGCAGCTAATTTTCTCGCGATCCCAAGGCGATGCGGATTGCGAAAAAGGAGCTGAAGGATCTTTCTGTGTATCATGGGTTGGCTTCGGCGTCGGGACTAGAGATGACGGACACTAAAAGAAAAACACAATTGACAGACGGACAGACTGACTTATGTTTTGTTTGGCCGGAAGTATACAACCTTGCGCGTTTTTTGAAAATATATACGGACGGACAAACAGACGTGCCTAATTATCTATCGGCGCAGGTCTTTTGCGTGGTATATCCCTACTTCTTTTCCCGATGGATCCGTTATCAGGTAACGGTTAGGTCCCATTACCTGTTTTATGCGGCTTTTCAAGAATCGCCTGTCCAGCTTGGCGTTGTAATGCCCCGCGGCGTCAGTTTGGCGGAAATTTCGCCGGAACACTTCATCTCCTTCTTTGAAATTAGCAGATCGTGACCGGAGATTGTACTGCGCTTCATTTGCACTTCCTGCGGCCTTAATCTTCCGTCCGATTTGTTGGCGGAGGTCTCCTAAACGTTCGTGGGGCTCCAGCGCAACGACGGGGTCTCCCAAACACTTTAATTACCGTGGCAAATCATGTGCTGTCCAAAGGCGGCAAAGTAAGGGGCGACACCGGTGACGGAATGATACGAGGATCGCAGGGCGCATGTGATGGCAGACAATCGCCGATCCCAATCCTTTTGAGATGGGTGGACGTAAGAACGGATCGCGGCCAAGAGGGTGCGGTTCAACCGTTCTGATGCGTTGGACTGAGGAGAGTATATGGGCGTCAGTTGGTGTTCAACGCCATACTGCTCAAGTAGGCTCTTAAACTGCCGAGACCGGAACTGTACTCCATTGTCTGAGTACACACTCTCTGGAACCCCGAACACATGGAATACCCGGTTCTCTAAGAATTTCACGATCGATGGAGTTGTGAATTTACGGATAGGTTCCACCATTGGGAACTTTGAAAGCTGGTCTAGAACGACTATAGCTCCGATGTGTCCCATGGAAGACCGAGGATATGGACCGAGTAGATCGATGTATAGACGCTGGAATACGCGTTCTGGGACGTTGAGTTGACCCATAGGAGGTCGAAGAGGCTGGTTGGGCGCTTTGGTGCCTTTACAGGTCTCACAGGCGCTCACGTAGTCTTTGACCTGGGATGCCATTTTAGGCCAAAAGAAGTATTTCTTGAGTCGCCGTAATGTTCGACCGTAACCTCCGTGGGCACTTAAAGGATGGTCATGTGCGCGGAGGATCAGATGTTGTGTCATTTCCTCCGGTACCCAGAGCTTCCAAGACTCTTCTTCCTGCCATGGATCACCAGTGGCGTATTCATTTTGTCTATACACGTAGCCGTCTATTACCTTCAAAACAGGCAGCTGTGTTTGTTGGGTCGCTATGGTTTGCCTTAACTCTTTGTAGCTGTCTGATTCGAAATGTGGGCTGTCCAAATCTATTTCGATGGGGTCCTCGTCATTTATTGTCAATTCGGCTCCCTCTGGGGAAAACATCCGTGAGAGAGTGTCGGGTACGATGTTCTGGGTTCCTTTCCGATGTTTGATGGAGAACTTGAACCCTTGCAGTTTAAGAGCCCATCTGGCTAGGCGTCCATTTAGATCTGCCTGGTTCATCAACCATTGTAGTGACGCGTGGTCCGTGATGATCTCGAATTGGTGGCCCTCGATATAAGCTCGGAATTTCTTCACAGCCATTACCGCTGCTAAACATTCTTGCTCGGAAACAGTATAGTTTCTTTGGGCCGAATTCAGCTTATTGGACATGAAGGCGATGGGAGCTTCCTCTCCTTCGTCGGTCAATTGCACCAGCACGGCTCCTACTCCATGTTGACTTGCGTCACAATGAATGGAGAAGGGCTTCGTGAAGTCGGGGCTGTGCAAGACAGGAGCTGATGTGAGGGCTTGTTTTAGCTCTTCACATGCCTTTCGGCTGAGCTCGGTCCAAACGAACTTCCCTTTCCGCAACATGTCTGACAGGGGCGCTGAAACTGTTGCATAATTCCGAACAAACCTTCGGTACCAACCGCACACACCAAGGAAACGTCGTAGCTGCTTCACAGTTTTTGGTAAGGGGAACTCATCAATCGCACGAGTTTTGTCTGGATCCGTTTTGATAGTGCCATGTCCTATGACATGTCCTACGTATCGGACTTCTTTTATGACAAACTTACTTTTCTGCACGTTGATGGTGAGTCCCGCCTTACTGATGTGCAGGGCTACTTCTTGTAGAAGTAGGAGGTGTTGATCGAACGTTTCCGTGATGAGTAACAGATCATCGAGGTACACGAACACTTGGTGTTTCAGGTGAGGTGGGATGACCTTGTCCATCAACCGAGTCATCGTTTGCGGCGCGTTACACAGGCCAAAGGGCATTGTGACGAACTGATATAATGGTCGTCCAGGCACTGTGAAGGCGGTCTTGTCCCTCGACCCCTCATCGAGTGGAATTTGCCAGAAGGCGTCTTTTAGGTCGAGACTGGTGATATAATTGGCTTTCGGCAGTCTCCCTAGTATTCCATCGATGAGTGGAAGAGGGTACGTGTCCTTGATGGTAACCGCGTTTACCTTACGGGCATCAAGACAGAGGCGGACTTTACCTGGCTTCACCACCAAGGTTACCGGTGATGACCAGGCACTTTGGGACTCCTCTATGACCCCCAATTCGAGCATCCTATCTAGCTCCGCATACACCAATTTCTCCATGCCCGGTGAGATGGCGTAGTGTCTCTGTTTAATCGGTTTACTATCGCCAACGTCGATGGCGTGCGAGACTAGGGTGGTGCGGCCAAGGCCTTGGGTAGCGTAAGATGGGAAAGCAGCGATGGATGCTTCCAGGCGTTGCCGTTGGTTAGGCGTCAGGTCATGCCTATCGGGAATAGAAGTGATTTCGTTGACATTTCTGGTTTTTAAAGACAAATCTGTGAATAAATCGGAGGCCAGTCCAAAGCGAAGGACGAAATCGACGCCAAGGTATACATTCTGAGTCAAAGACGGGATAATGTAGAAAGTAATATCCTTCGTCTGACCCCTGAACGTCACGGGTGTGGTTAGTTTACCTCGGATAGGGTGTTTGGTACCATCAGCTGTACTGATTTCAGTGCGCCAGGATTTAATCAAGTTCGGATAGTCTTGGAGCACCTTCGAGCCAAAGCTTGAGGCAAGGCAACTGATACTGGCACCCGTGTCGATCAATGCAAACACCGTCTCGCCCAACACTTTAATTGGATGATAAGGTCTGATCTCATTCTCAGCAACCTCCGAGATGTTACAAGAGTTTAAGGTTTGACGGCAGGTGCGCACTCTCTTGCGGAAATTCCGCCAACGACGGGTTGACCATTTTGTCGTGCGCGGGCGGGAAGTGACTACTTCGGAAGCAAGTATTCGCTCTCGAGCCACCCGATATTCCTGCAGTCGAACATGATAAGGTTTTAGAGTGCGTATTCGAGGCTGCCGGAGTTCTTCTGGCAGTGACTGCGATGGTCGCTTCAATATTGTCGTTGGCGAGGTCTCCGGAAGAGAGTGAACATCCGCAGTCATAGTGGTCATGGCTGGTTGGTTAACGTCAGGGCTATTGGGGTTAGCAGCTGGCTGAGGAGCTACTGCGGGGTTTTCGAGTACCACTGAGGTGGTAGGGTACTCGTTCGTCCGTTTTTTGGTGTGGCATCATCTGGGTAGTCCGGAACACAGGTGTTTGACACCGTGCCTTCTTCCCGATCTGGGTTGTTGGAATTTAGTGCCACTTCGGCAATTTCACGTCGCGGACCCGTCCTCGCATGTAGGTAAGGCCGTTCTTGGAGGTCTTCTTCAAGCCTCTCCAATCGACTCACGAACCTCAGTAGTGCTTCCATGTTCTGCGGGTCCGAGTTTACAACATGGCAACGAAGTTCCGGCTTTAGATTCCGTTTCAACACCCGCAGCAGTTGAGTGGAAGACATAGGCTCTGACAACTGGTCATTCAACCGAAGGATATCGGCTCGATATTGATGAAAGGGCTCGTCCGGACGTTGCCATCTGGCATGGATCTTGTCCAGGACACTCTCATCCATTTTGACCGCCGAGTATTCCATGCGGAGTACCTCCTTCAGCCGTGTCCAGCGTATTGATGGTGGGGCCGAATGAATCCGCCAGTAAGTCTCGAGTGCTGCTCCCCTGAACAGCATTGGTAGATATCCTGCCAGCACCGTGTAGTCGCCGGCCAACATCTGTCCGACTAAGGACTCCACCCGACCAATGAAAACTTCCAAGTTCAGGCCGTTTGGCTCCCCGCTAAAATGAAGGATCCTACCCTGTACAATGCTGGGGATATGCTTCGGTTTCAGCATATAGGGTTGTTCCTGCGGAGCCACTGAACCTAGAGTCGGTGGTGGTACTTGGTTGAGTCGTGGCGGAAGATCCCATGCGTCCCAAGGCTGGTATCGAGATGGTGGATCCGGATCCTCAGACGGATGGTAGTCTGTTCTTCGAATCTTGTTCCGCTGGTCGATAACTGGTTCTTGAGATCGTCGTGCTGATTTAAGTCGTTGTAGTGTTGACTCAGTTTGTTTACAGCGCCGTATGAAGGCGTATATACGTTCCACTTCAGTGTAACAATCACCACAGATGTGGTCTGGTGAGCCATCTTCAAATGTGATGTTAACGTTGATGGACTCCTTCAGAACGTCGACAACAGCAATCCTCCTCACTTCGTCGACCAAACTATCACCCAGCGGATACATTTCCTCGCCAAGTCGTAGACAAAGTCGGCATGCATTTTGGATGTCCATAATTATTCTTTCTAAAAGTTATACCTAAATTGCTAAGAGTGTTAACTAAAGGCTAAAATGACGCTATAAAAGAATTAAGTAAATGTTAATGAGTGGCCGAAAGTGGCGAACTATCCAAATTCCTCAAAAAAAACAAAAGGTATGAAAAAGTTAAATTGGTTATCAAAATTAGGTTTACGTTATCAAGAAAGTTTTTACGCTATCAAAAAAGTATAACTGGTCTTTCCTTTCCGTCCTTCCTCCCAAGTATGGACACCAATGGCACAATCCTTCTAAAGCGTTTCAGGGACACTCTCTTGTGGCACCATGAAAATCATGGTTCAGAAGTGATCCCTCATCCGCAAATTTTCTCAAGTTACAACTTGTTAGCCCAGGGTCGGATTCTAATCCACAAGCAGCGCGTGTCTTGTCATGGATAGTCATGGATTAGCTAATCAGCCAATCACATGAAATCAAAATCCATGTATTTTAAGATACCTAGGCACCGCTAATTTGGGGAGCGAATCAGAATCCTCCGCAAAAAGTTGTTGGGATAATAACTTCCGAACACAAAAAGGGACTCTAATATCATTTGGCCTTACTAGTTATACAATGGTGGTAAACCACCAAAGTATAAATCAAAAGCAGGACCAAACGATATTGATGTCCAAAGACAACACACGTTTGAAAGTTACTAGGCTTGCTGGGGCACGATCAGTGCAATTACCATCGGGAGTTATCTACCCGCCAATAATTCTAACACCTAGTGGGGACACCTAGAAACGATGGACTGTCTCGTGCTCACGACTGATGATACAGCCGGGCTTTTCGGGCCCCACGTTGGGCGCCATTTGTAGTGAATATTATGTTCAATATATCCGTGGACTGCAGCGATGGTCTGCTGCCTCGGCAGAGGAAGGTGTTGGTTTCTGCCGAGAATGCCCTCGTCTGGAGACGCGTGAATGCGCTGGCAGGCTAGCATTGCGGTGTCGTGGGGCGGGTTCGTTTCCCCAGCACGAGGACCCACTACAAAGAAAATTTCGCATTCACGAATTTAATCGATAGCTCAAAAGGCGACTGAAGTCGCAAGAATTGTAGATAACCTCACCGAGGGAGATGTAACTTGTTACGAGAACAAGTGAAACCTGAAGAGAAAGGCGAACTTGGGGTGACCTCGTCGTTACCCAACGAAGTTCATGGCCCACAAATGAAAGAGGGGCAACCGGGTGGTGGTGGAGCCCCTTCATACCCACCCAACCGGAATAAATCCATAGATGCTTGTTGAAGTGGCCAGGTATTCCTCTTCTGAGTGGAAAACTCATACAACTTGAATTGTATGAACCTTCCCATCAGAAGGGGAGTACCCCGGTGACTAATTTATGTCATAGAATTATACAATTGGATTGCATAAATCTATGCCATAAAAAGGCACTCTGCTTGGGCCACTCAACCCAAAACGTCACCTGAAACAGAAAAAGGAATTAGTTTGTACCCGGTGGCTGGCTCATGTTTTGAGGTGGAAGCCTGCCATCGTACCGGGTCCTATACCCGGTTCAAAAGAAGCGGAATGAAAAGACCCAGTTTTAAAGTTTAGGAATTCATTTATTTAACTATTTGCGACCAACAGATCATATTCTCCCTTCTAAAGCAGTCTAACCTAATAAAAATTCAAAGATAATGGAATTTTGGTAAGTCAAATCTAAATTTTCCCTCCTCGTAACAATACCCTTAGATTTTTTTTTATAATGTCGTTTCATATGCGTTTATTATCTTCACGCTTCACGCTCCACACTCAAACACACTTTCCCAACAGTTTACAAATTTTTACATTAATAGCTAATGTCATTTTAATTTTAACTACTATGAAAAAGATACAGTTTAAAAATTTAAAAAAACCATATTATTCTTTCTTGTGTCCCTGCATCCAACGCGTATTTTTAAGCGATCAGGTCAAATATCGAATATATTTTAAATGAGTTTATAACGTTCAATATTTATTTTCTTATGTCCTATTAAAAGTTTACAAAGTATTTCGACTATTTCCTGTTAGAAGAGTGTATTGAAAAGGAGGGAGAGAAAATGAATCTAATAAATGGAGTCTTTAATGCGACTATATTTTTGCTGCAGTCATTTAACGGTATGTTTGCACCGGATAATGAGTGGGGACTTGATCTTTTAACTTGATTTAACGATTATTTGCAAAAAAAAATCTCAAATCTATTTTCAATACAACCACGCAAACTAGTAAATATCGTTTAACATTACAATTTAAGCTATTTTCTGACTTACCACTACATTCAGAAATCATTCAAGAAAATATTTTTTTTTTCGGTCGCCAAATCGCAGTCATATGAGAAATATTTCTATCCAACGAAACCGCACTAAATTACTCTTTGCGGTAATAAAAAAGAAAAGAACAAATTTACGTCATATCTAACCAGCAACTGAACAATCTCCTTCAATGTTGATAAACACTCTAAGACGTGACACATGTTTCGGAGTAGTGTTAAATGGAAATGGTTGACCTGAGCCTCTGCTTCATTTTGAGCGCTTGTTTCAAAGGATTTAATTGAAGTTGTTCTTGAATTCGCTGCAGGGACCTCCAACTTCTTCGCTTTTAGTCCTGCCAAATGAAATGTCGTTGGCAAAAAGTGATTGTAGCGCAGGTTCGAGCAAGGAGGATTTTTATAGAAAAAGTAGGAACTCAAGTTTCTATGGAAGCTTGAGCAAGAATTTCCACACGGTGCAGGATGATTTTTAGTAATACCTTTGCTGGTTTCTTTTTGATTTCTATATAATTTAGCATTTAGCTCCTTCCATCCTCTCGTGCCGTGGTAGACCAACAGAAACACAAATAAAATTTGAATGTATAATTATCGATTCACTGCCTGAGAGTTAACGTTTACCAATTTGGAATATACTCGTAAATGTTCGCAATCCGTGGTCTTAACGCAAAATAGATCTATTCGGGCACCGTCACACATACGTAAGTACACACTTCCGAATTGACGACAGTCAACATTTACACACACTTGCGTGGACGCATTCGGGAAACGTTGGTCGTTTCTGTGACTTGAAACCGTACAATTCACCGCACTGCAGTTGCCTTTATGAAACCTCAATATTAATTCGTTCGTAAGAAAAAATATTCACTAAGACGCGATGTTAATCCACATCACACAGCACCGAATCAAATGCCCACAAAATGTATCGAATTGCAAAAGCGTTCCATCGAACAAATTCCGCCAATTCGTCAGTGATTCTTCACGATCTCCCGTCCAAACACATGCAATTTTCTTTGGGACAACTATTCCGCAGCGGAATGGTAATGTATTGGAGTTAAAAAGGGTGAATGGGCGGAAATGGTTTTCAATTTATACTTTTGAATTTAATACCCGGTCTTTAAATGATCTTGACGGCACTTTTACCACACTTTTCACACCGCACGTATTTTTCACCGCGGTCCCGTGCCCAACCTGTCTTTCTCGCCTCGCGGCTGTAAGTCGACTCCATTATCTCATTGAACCAAAGGCAAGCACTAGGATTCCACTCGTTTGTTCTGCGTTTGTGTAGTGTCGCGTTCGACACGATATCATACAAAATATTATTGCTTTTACTTTTGCATGCTCTGATCAAGTTCAATATGTTCTGACGCGGTTCTAATGGCTATCTTTTCAGATTAAAACGTTTCTTCCTAAAGTTTTGATATTTTTTTCTTCAACTGCACTCTATACCGGCGTGGCAATAATTTTTCAGCTGAATAATGCTTCGTTACTATCACTGAATGCACGAGCTTAAGAAAATTGCAATTCTAAGCACTTTTTACTATAAGTTCACTGTACTTAACAGTATGGTGCAGTGTTCAAGCGGTAGTTGCGTTTTCTGAATGATTTATTCTGATTTTGTTGATAATCTTGGAATAGAAATGCACTCGCTCTTAAAGGAATCGACCGCGGCTTTTTACAGTGCGGAAAATTTATTGAAGAGACGAATCAACACAACAATTATTAATTTAATTTAGCATATGTTTGTTATCCGCTAGCATCCAAGACGTAATGTGATGTATTCGACAAACAAAACAATTTTTAATTAATATTATGGTTGGAATGGGTAAAATTTGACAAATTTTAAGGGGTTTACATGATACAATCATTTTATCGTTCATATAATTTAAGGGGTTAACCGTCTCGTTCTAAGCATTTGTATACCGCGTTACACGGCAATTCTATAAATTATATTCAAAAGATATTGTAATAAAATCACTACACATTAAAATTTTAAACAGTTTTAGAATTTTGTTTCCCGGGAATTAAGCACAAAAGAAATTTTCTTGACTTATTTTTCATGTGAAAAAAAAGCGAGGGTTGCGATGGGGAAGGTGACTGAACGGTTACTCATTGTTAAATTGAGTTTGTGCTGTGTGCCTGTGGCAGCGCTGGCTTTTAGAGCCATAGCTCCTCGATTATTATATATGTACCCGGCGGCTGGCTCATGTTTGGTGGTGATAGCCTGCCACCGTACCGGGTCCTATACCCGGTCAAATCCAACGTAATGGAAAGACCGAAGAGTAAGGGTATCAATTCATTTTATTTTTATTTTTATTATATTTATATTAAATATATAATTTTTTTATTCATCATTAAAAAAAAAAAAATATTTTTTTTATATAATTTAAATAATTTTTAAAATTCAGTTAAAATATCAATATAATTGAATCAAAGAAATGTTTTTAGATTAATATAATAATATTCTTAATAAAAGAAAAAAAATATAAATTTAAAAAAAGACAAATTTCGAAAAAAAAGCAATTTAAAAAAGACATGAGGCAAAAAGGGTATTACCCCACATGATCCGTCGAGCGCTCGATGACGATGCGGGTGATTTGCTCCTATACGAACATCAACTGTAACGAAATCTTGCTTCATATGACCATTTAATAAGGCAATATAATATTTCTTTGAAGTCCGATTTTCAAAGGACTTGGATACTTCCATGCAAGTTCTCTTATTTAGGGGGATACACAGAATTCCGCTCGTAGAAAAGTCCAAGCGATGGGCAAAGTAGAATTCATGAGTGAGCGATGAGTCTTTGAGTTGAGAAAATTGCTTTCTTAAGATAGTTTGCACCGCAACTGTACGAGTATCATTACTATTTATTAATAAGTCCGGGGGCTTATCAATCACTAGGAAATTTTCGCTTCTGTGGAGTTAAACTAATTTGGGAAAAGCCTTGTTATTACGCTGAATAGTGGCCAATTAAAGGGTAAACGAACACGTAATTTGGTAATGAATAAGCTCACGCGATTGATCCAATTCTCAAGTAATTCCCGTCCAAGAAATTGAAGTAACTAATCTAAAAGTTCTAGGATCGACATATTTACAAACAAAATTATTAGGAAAATTAAATGTCTTCCGCATCTTCATCATCCGATTTCCACGCTGCCTTTTCATTTTCCGGTTCAACATCAACAGATATGATTTTTTGACGTTTATCAAACAGTGGTTGATACATTTCCTAATATTTACGTCCTAGTTCATAAACTTCTTGATAGAATTTCGATTCGATTCCAATTGAACATGCTTGAGGGCTGTGACACGATTACTAACTTTTTCTGGCAACATTTTCACCATTTCTCGTAGGAAGTGACGTCACATCGGGCCGGACATGAAGCCCGGGCTGTTTAGAAAATACCTTGTTGCAGTCTTCTGCTCTCCCTCTACTTCAACTCCACTATCGACTGCATACTACACATCAGCCGCTCACTCCCCACTACAATTATTTCATCTTCCCTATCTTCCGTCTTCCGCACACTTTTGAAATAAAAAAAATGTTTTTTTCTTTTCAAGGTGCTGTGGTGGTTATAATGCTATTTATTACAGTTCTTCGACACTGTGAAAACACTTCTCTCAGAATAATTTAATGTTTCTTTTTTTTCACTTTCCTCCTTCGTCTCTGTTAGTAAACAAATTGCTGTTTACAGTTAGCTTAGCGCTAGCTGTTTTTCACAGGGCACTGCTTGTTTCTGGCTCTACGTAACTCGCTTTGGTCGCTAAATCTTCGCACGCGATACTCCAGTACACATATGTCACACCAATATACAGAAAATTGAAACATTTAATTTGATCCCGAACACCACTTGGCCTTCACTGTACAGAAGCACTATTTTGCAGAAGTTGTTGTTTCACTACAACTCTTGATTTTTCTTCTTTCCCGACCGGTCACTAAATTAAAACCGCAAAACAAATTATTTCACATCGACGAGATCACATGCAAAACTTCCGGCGAATCGTCAATGGTAAATGTTCGTTGGTAGTTACTCGGAAGTTAAATTCGCTGACCACTCAGCAGCTTCGTAGAGTGCATTCATTTCCAACTACCCATTCCGTGATATTCTCGACTCGACTATGTTTCTACTGTAACATTGATTTATCACAGGTAAAACGCGGGATAATTAACACAACTCAAACGATTACGGAATTTGCAATTCGAAATCACTTTCGTTATCACAAAACTATCCATGCTCATTCCGTGACTCCTTTTACCTTTTCCCATGCACTCTTTCCCTTAATTTTTCCTGCAGCTACACCGCACTCTCCACTACTCGCGCCCTGCACACTCCATACTCCCAATTCTTCCGAAATCTCCAAATCATTGCATACGTTTTCGAATTAAACGAGAAAACACCGCCGCCCACTATTCATTATGTTATTACCTAAATCATTTATCACTGAATACCCCTTTCGTACATAATTCACCATAGAACAATCATTTAATAGTTTTGTATCGAATATAAGTCCAAGATGTTTGCCCTAAAAAATTTATTGGTCGCTTGGGTAAGTGAGCAGGCTTACGCTTCCTGGTGAAGTATATTGACTTCGTTTTTGCAACATTTATTTTAATTTTCCATCTATGGTAGTATTGATAAGTAAGTTCTAACGCCGTTTCAAGGCTAGAAATAATGGAAGTTGGATCTGCGGCTATACTGTATATGCAAATGTCGTCTGCGAAAGCTGCAACTTGGCAGTTTGGTAAAGAAGGGAAGTCAGACGTATAGATGTTATATAGAGATGGGCTTAGGCAGGAGCCTTGCGGAACACCGGCAGTTATACTTTTCACTGGCGAATTGCTTTCCCCTACTTTGACAGAGAACTTCCTGTCAGTTAAAAATGCTTGTAAAAGGTTCAACAAGTATGGGGGTGTGTTATATTTCTGAGGTTTATAGACAAGAGCATCATGTTAGACTGTATCGTAAGCTTTTTCTATGTCCAGCGTCACCAAACCTACGAGCTCGGGTGAAAGAACAATGTAGTTCTTTCACTTAGGACAACCAGCAATCCTCAAACAAAATTTTCTTATAAGTTCGCCACCACTGCGTAAATGTGGAAATTACTGCTCGATAGAGCTTGCAGCACTGCCATGCTGCAACATATATATATATGGGTTCGTGGTCATCTGGAACCCCGCAGTCGAGCTGCCCCGAGGTGACTGATGTGGCAGCTCATGAGGAGTATATCGGTCACCTCGTACGAAACTGCGAGATTTTTAATGGAACCAGCCTATATGCTGGAACCAGCTGAAGTCCATCGAGCGAATAATGCTATTATGTTGATAGCTAAAATGCTCGGGTGAAAGAACAATGTAGTTCTTTCACTTAGGACAACCAGCAATCCTCAAACAAAATTTTCTTATATGTTCTTTGATCTTTAGATGTTACAAAATTATAAAATGCATTCCGAGTTCCTGTTTAAAATTTAAGCTTACTATATTCGTTTTCGCTCATATCCAGGTATTTAGAAAACATTTATGTTTTATTTGCCCGCAATTGTATCGACACTCGAATAGTATGACTCCTAAAGTAGGGAACAACAATTTTCTTTTTTGCCAGGATACATTTTCTGCTTTAATTGATGGTACATCGACCTTGCTACATACTCGTAATTCACTTGACAAATAGAGGATTCATCATGTGTTTCGTATCAGTTAACATTCTATGCCGTATTTCTGAAATCCTCTCTTCCTTACTTCACATTTACTCCAGGTTTTCACTAATAGCTAGCTAGTGAGTTGTAGACATCATTGATTATCTTCTACAAATCAGACAAGACTATATTTATGGCAGTACTTTCTGCTCAAATTCAGCTTTTACATATACACAATGTCCTGAATAACTGCTAATGAAACCAGCAAAAATATTCAATTTGTGCATCCAAAAGAAATACTAAAAATAGGTTAGAGTGTATAGCTAACAATCTACCAGCAACATTTAACTAAATTATTAGTCAAACAGCAACAAGTAAAAAAAAACAACAAGACATATTTAAATCATTGGTGCATTATTTAGAAAAACATATAAATATGGCAATGTTTAAAAAAAAATAACAACAAATCAAACCTTTGGAGGACAAAAATACTCTTTAACTTCGAAACGGGTTTAATCATCGATATTCTTCGAGTTGGTAATAATTCCCGGAAAAAAACAATAACAAATAAAACATAAATAACTATGCCATACATACGGGAACGCGCATTTTTTCAGCGGTTGTTTTAGTTCCTTTTTCGCGGAACGAAGTTGTGTAAATTAAAGCAGAGTCGTTGTAAGTTGTTCGACACGTTTTAAATGGGGCATTTTAACCGGTGGCGGAGTGTTGTAATTCGGACCTAGTTTGTTCGCGTAAGGCGTGTAAGACCTCCGAACTAACTAGCTAGCCAGCAGCCACCTTGGAGTAGACTAAGAGTGTCCGGACTTGTTAACCTGTGGATACAGTCCGTTGTCACGTTCCGAGTCTTCACGTTTAGAATCGATGAGAGGTCTTTTTAGATTTCAATACATATAGATATACATGTATACATATATATGTATATATATACATATATATAGTGTATATATATACATATATATAGTGTATATATATTTATATATATATATATATATATATATATATATATATATATGTATATTTATATATATATATAAACATATATATATATATATATATATATATATATATATATATATATATATATATATATATATATATATATATATATATGAGGTTTATTCAAAAAGTACTGTGACTTTTCAAATTTCGCGGGCAACATACATTCCTTTGTTGATTTTTTATGTTGGTACACTTGTCACGAACATATATTTACAGTTTCAGCTATATCATATGTTTAGTTTGTTTGTGAGACGCATAACGGTTAGAAGTAATTTGCGTGCTCGGCGATTTTTGGCTATTAAAAAATGGATCAAAGGCCTAGAATTTTATGGCCAAAAACAGCGTCACAATCATGCCTCAGCCAACATATTCACCAAATTTGGCCCCATGTGACTTTTTCTTTTTCCCAAAACAGAAGGGACCTATGAAAGGACGGAGATTTGCAACGATTGAGGAGATAAAGACTGCATTGCTGGAAGAGTTCAAGACTATACTGAAAAGTACTTATGAGTGCTTCGAAGATTGGAAAAAGAGTTGGCACAAGTTTGTTGACACAAGTGTATGGATTACTTTGAAGAGGACAACATAAATATTGACGAACAAATAAATATTTTTTCCTTAAAATACAAAGTCACCGTATTTTGAACACACCTGTGTCCAAAAAATAAGGTGGCATTTGAATTTAAACTGCGCGCTTTACATGTCAAAATATTCATTAGTGTTTGAGATACGCGTCGTTTTGTGAGCTGATAAAAGTGAGTTTTTCGTTTTTTTGCAATGTCGACATTTGTTGAATTTGCATTAAATTGTGTTTGCGGAATCAATTTTCTACTGCGGATACGTTGAGGATGATGCAGAAAGCCTTTGGTGATGAGGCTATGTCTAAAACAAATGTTTACAAGTGGTATAGTGAGTTCCAAGCCGGCCGTGAACGTGTCGAAGACGAAGAGCGTCCTGAGCGACCAACAACCTCTTCTCTTCTTCGATTATCGTGGTGTTGTGCATTATGAATTCCTTCCGCCAGGCCAAACAGTCAACAAGGAATATTATTTGAACGTTATGCGTCGTTTGCGTAACGCTATCCGCCTAAAAAGGCCGGAATTGTGGAAAGACAATTCTTGGTTTTTACACCACGATATTGCACCATCCCATACTGCGCTCGTAATTCGTGATCATTTTGCCAAAAACTCAACCCATATCGTTCCGCAACCACCGTATTCACCTGATCTGGCGCCGTGCGACCTCTGGCTGTTCAGCAAGCTCAAAAGACCGCTCCGGGGACACCGTTTTGATACGATAGAGGAGATTCAAGCCGCAGCGAAGACGGAACTGAAGGCCATCCCGGAAGCGACTCATATCTCAAACACTAATGAATATTTTGACATGTAAATTTGACATAGATGTCACTGACAGTACTACCAACCTAAAAAATGAAAAATAATTCACCAAATCCTTCGACGCGTGCAGTTTAAATT
>OZ017740.1:202106395-202113895 GCA_963969285.1 Odontomyia ornata
TCCAAATGGATTACGCTCATTTACAATCTTCAGCCACCAATACATGCCCGTTTTCAAACGCGTCACCGAAACAAAACCATACGGAGAGGAAACCTACTTTACGTTACTCCGTATTTCTTCATACAATCAGTCAACGGACAAAGATCTAATTATTACATCGCATTCCCGAACTTCCGACGTGGTACCGAAAAATATACTACGTTAACGTAAATCCGAAAAAAACTACGCTAAAGAAAAACCAAAATCAACAAAGGTACTGCGTACCGCGCGCGACGCGAAACCGATCTCAGCGGATTTTCTCAAACCCTATCCTCGCAACGGCATACTTACCATGCACTCTATTTCCCGCTGAAAGGAAGGACCACTGGAAAGGAAAGTCGTTGTTAGAGTTAGCAATTCATGTTATATTTTAATGTTTTTTTTTGTCCTACGAGTATCAATATAAAGTGTTTAATTCTACTTACGAGTAGTTTAAATAATCTGCAGTTATCTAATTCATAGTAATGTTAAAGTAATCATAGTTAGCTCTCTTCTAAATTATTACGCATCTTTATTGAATGTGGGTCTACTTTGACTCCTATGCTATGTGCCTAATGGAAATAATTGTTCTGTCAAAAAAAAATAGAACTTCATTTTTGCACTCAATATACGCAGGAAAAATTATATAAAACTGTTTAAACCTACAAAGATTTTATTATCATAAAATCAACAAATGGAATGGAGATCTGGAAGGTTATTTATTGTAATACCCCGATTAAATTCATTTAAATAAATATTATAATACTGATCAGTATTATATTTAGATAATCTTATGTACTTGTTTTATTTGTTGATTATAGATTTTGTAGGTAAGATTCATTTATTTATTTTTACGTATCTTCTTTTATTTACGTTAATTATATTTTGTCGTTTGTTTTATATTGTAAGCCTCTGTAAATAACATAAAATAGTTATTCTTTTTTTTTCTCCAGCAGTCCTTGTGAGAAGCTGCAAATTATTTAAAATAATTTAAAAGGAATTTTAAGGATTGACTGTGTGAACCAATGTAATAGACATTCGCACTACAAATTTATGATTGAAAACAAAATTTTCTAAACATTTTTGTGATCAACTTATTAACTTATAAATCCAAAAAGATTTATATAATCTCTAAATTAATAATACTGCTGAGTATAAGATAACGACAAATTAAACCAAATAATCGCAGCCTTTTGCCCGTACCAAATTTTTCGTTAAAATTATATTTTAATAGCAAAAGCACATCAGAAACCCGCAAAAAACATTGCTTTCTTATTGCTAATGAAAAAGCCCAATAAAAAGTTTGAATTTAGAATCAAATACTACTATTATCACATCTTGAGCTAACTAGTAATGTAAATTCTATGGTAAGTAATGATGTGAGCACGAATATAAAGTTGGGTTTAGTTTGTTAGAAGGGCTGAAACTCATTATAAAGTTTTTTTCCTTGAAAAGCCGTCGGGCCTTGCTTTGTTGTGTGAGCAGACGCGTTTCGACTCCTTTGGGTCATCTTCAGTGATGACCATTATAAAACTAATTCTAAAAATTACAATTCTTATGAAATCAAATTAAAAGTTAATTGGAATGGAATTATGAAATTTTCAGCTCATCAAAAAATCTTGCGAAGTGAAGTTGTAAGTTAAAATTATGTAAATGTAATTTTAGAGTAAAAATTGCTTTTTGTAAGGTCGAATCAGAAACTTAAAGGTAACTAGCTTATAAATCATTATTTTTTTTTTGTCCTTCATTTGAGCAGCATTTATTAGGTGTACTTCTTATCAGTTCATAGAACTTTATAAATCTTGTACTCACAAAATGGGCCCGACATCCAATGTACACATGATTTCCGAATTGATATGCTTAGTTCGGTTCCCATTTGTGTCGGGTGGTCTTTAGCGAGGGAATAGTTGTCTTGGTTAAGCACGAACGTTTCGCCCACAACGAGATTCGTGTTGACGATGCCTTTGTTTCGGTTGCTGGTGAAGAAGTTTTACAGCCCGGCAGCGAGCGTAGTATTGTGGCCACAAGTTACGCCAAAAATGCCGATGATTAACCACCCTCTGCACCAGTTTCGCAGTTTAAGCAAGCGACGTTTGACGAGGGCTGCTATTGTTTGTTTGACCGCAGTCGCTCTGCAGGACACATATATCCACCATCACAGTCGTTATTTCAACCAGTTTGCTGATAAGAAAAGCAATAAAGAAGTAAAGGAACTTTACTGGCGTTTATTACCGGCTTACCTTTTCATGACCTTCGTGAAGTCGTTTGTGCAAAATCACAATTAGGACCGCTGAATAACGTGATCTTTCAAGTATAATTACGTATCTTCACCAATGTAAAAATTGACAAGCCTCCGACGAAGATAACCCCAAAGGCTGCCGGGATTGCGAACGCATATTGCAGAGGCGGGAACAAACCGTGAATCCAATGATCTTCTTCAATCGGCATACACAGCAGCCCCAAAACCCAGAAGAAATAATAAACGAATACGAGTACAATGAGTGCTACGCCACAGAAGAATTTTATCAACGAAAGAATTTGACGCTTTTAATAGCAGGAAAATAACACAATACGTAGCATTATACGCACCTACTTCTGCCTCATTGTTCCCAATTTGATCAAAAACACCTTCATAATTTACCCTCGAACTCAAATTCCTCTCCACTCAGTTAATCTATCGATTACACTTCGTATATACACTGTAAGATTTCTAACCTGACAACTAATCGGAGATCGCCAACCCGCTACCACGTTTTTTTCTTTTCCCCGGACTATCACTTCTCTTCTTGGGTGGCGGCCACTACGTGCACACTTCACTGCCATGTGGCTGTCAAAACCTCTTGACATCCCACGACAAAATTGACGTGGGATGTGCGCTCGTCGCAACCAACGTGGAGTGACAAGCCACCTTGCAGCAAGGTGTGTTAGTAGTGGTCGCCAGCGGCGTCGCATGATTCATTACATCATCAAAGCTAGAGCATTCGAAATCAAGGCAGACATCACACAGAAGCTGGAGAAACAGCCGACTGAAATAAAAGCGGAGCTCGGTAGTCTCAACAACCAAATTAAATGCGTCGAGGAAACGGTATACCAGGTCGAGTAGAGAATCAACCATGAGATCAGCCAGGTCGAGAAGAGAATCAACCATGAGATGGAAAAAATGAAAAAAGAATTGGACGCAGCGGAGGCAGTAGTAACCACCTCACCCGCTCCGCTTATAACCGTAGCGCAAAGCACATCCAGAAATGTGAAAGCACCAATATTCGATGGGCAAACGGTCTGGAGTATTTACAAAACACAGTTTGAAGCCGCCGCTAGGATAAATCACTGGAACTGCGTTAATTCTTGCGCTAAGAGGCCCAGCTGCCGATCTTTTACAGACTATCCCCGTTGAGTTGTACTCAAACTCGGCCGCTATAATGAATGCGCTTGACATGCGTTATGGAGACGATCATCTGAAGCAGATCTATCGGTTGCAGCTACGGCATCGGATGCAGAAGTCTGGTGAAACCCTACAGTAGCTAGCACAAGACATTGAGCTACTGGCACTTTTGACTTACCCAGCCTACAACCCAGAACATCGGGATGACGCAGCACCACCATCACCGTTTCAAGACTACATCGTGGAGAAGTGGACTTATGACTTCCGGGTCAAGTTGTTGGAGAGCATTGCACCATAACAATCGACAATGATGCAACCCGATCGATTATCCGGCCAGGCATAGTGAGGCAACAACTACTTCACAAGAGCAGGATTCACTCAGTATGGACAGCTGCGGGAGAAACTGCACCTATCCATGGAGAGGTTGACCTCTAAATACAGTTGGGAGACCTTGCGTTCCGACATAATTTTCTGGTCGCAAACATTATGGATGACTGCATTCTTGGAATGGATTTTCTGCGACGACATGGAATCACGTCGGATTTGATGGAGGATCCCAACGTCCAAATTCCGAAGATAAATGTGGTAGTGTGTGCCGACACTGATGTACCGAAATCTTCCGAGAGCATTGTATGGGCCAAGCTTGATGGTGATTTTGGAGACCACCGATCTTATCTGATAGAGCCAACGAAGATGTCGGCATTGCGCAGTTTGTAAGATCTATAAAGAACGGATACGTGCCGGTTAGAGTCCTTCACATCGCAGACTCAACCACCAGCATCAAAGCGGGAGAAGTCATCGGCAGCTGCCAGATCTTTTCCACCATCATCTCTTTGAAAGCTTGTCACGGCCATCATTGGAAAAGGAGGCAAGACACACACAAAGCCCGGGAACCCACGTCTGCAGAATTGAAGCAGACCAAATTGCCAGTGCAGCTTTTCAAATTGTTCCTCGACTACCAAATTGTTGATCGAAAGGGCGTAGTTCATGGAAATGCTGACGCCCTATCTCGTCATCCATGTCCAGCTAACTGCAAGCATTGCCGACGGATTGAGGAAAAGGAGCCGACCGTTGATCTGCCAGTGATAATGGCCGAATTCGATGAAGGTTGATCATTGGAGGAGATTTGAAATGCCCAGCCAATCGATGAAGACATCGGACCATTACTCGCATGGAAGGAGACAACTGGGTGACCTGCGTTGAAGGACACTTCGATGAATGGCGCAACCCTGAAAGGAGGGTGGCGTACTCAAGCGGAAATGGGAAATGGCGGATGGCAGCTACTATAGGATGCAAACTATACTTCCCAAACGCCGAACCCACGATGTTGTCAAGGAAATGCACGAAGGATCCTCAGGAGGCTACCTTGGTGTTAACAAGACCTTAGCAAAATTGCGGGAAACGTTTTACTGGCTCCACGCTCGAGAAGACGTAGAGGACTGGTGTCGTAGATGCACAATTTACGCTTCCGTCAAAGGCCCAAAGCGACGACTGAGAGGACAAATGCAAACATATAATGTGGGGGTACCGTTTGAAAGGATTGCTGTTGACATCGCAGGACCCTTTCCTGAATCCGAATGGGAAATCGATACTCGTTGGCTGTGGTCGATTATTTCAGCAATTGGCCAGAAGTCTACTCCATTCCCAACCAGGAAGGAACTACTGTAGCTGAACAGCTAGTGCTGAATTAGGTCAGTAAGTATGGCGTACCTTGTAAACTACATTCGGGTCAAGGCCGAAACTTTGAGTCACTAGTTTTGGGCAAAATGTGGGGGATCCTGGAAATACGAGGACAACATCGCTGCGTCCCCAATCCGATGGAATGGTCGAACGTTTCAACAACACGCTCAATAAACACCTGGCCAAGATGGTTGACGAGAACCAAAGGGATTGGGACCGGCACATCCCAATATTCTTGATGGCGTATAGAGCTGCCGAACATGCATCAACGGGTGAAGCCCCAGCCAAAGTCATTTTTGGAAAAAACTATTCGTCTGCCAGCTGACATAAAGTTCGGGACACCCCCTGAGAAACCCCAAACGATCTCAGAGTACGCAAGTAAGCTAAGGCAACGGTTGAACCAGATACATCGGACAGTGCGAAAACACCTCGAATCGGCTACTGACCGCATGAAGATCAGGTATGATCTAAAGGCAAATTCTACTGGCCTCCAGCAAGATGACTTGGTGTGGCTATATAGACCACAACGACGGAAGGGTAGGTCTCCGAAGTTGCAGCATAATTTGGAAGGACCATACCGAGTTACAAAGCGAATCAACGACGTCGTATATCGCATATAAATAAAAATCGTGCACCTGGACCGTCTTGCCCCATATTACATCCAGGGAGACTTAACTACAACTGGCGACACATCATTTCGGGGCGAAAAGAACTGAGGTGGGGGCAGTGTTACAATCCAAACAGTTCTGTGAGCTACTGTTGCAACTATTAATAACATCATGATCAATATTGATTGAAAAGAAGCAACCAGGAAAAGTAAACGAATCTACTCGAAAGCATGTACGCGAAAACACAAGAATGGACCACCAAGTAGATCCATGATCAATATCTGAGTGATGTCACTGCGGGTATTCAGAATTTCTCGAATATCCCAGGTAGTTCTCGTCAGAACATTCACCAACATACTAGAAATGGATTGAATAACTAGAGACCCTACATAATGCCGAGCTGAATGAATAGGGGAGATAGTAATAGTAAAACTGCGATAGTAAACTGCGATAGTAAAAACTGCGATAAGTGTAGACCGCTAATTAAAAGCGATATTGATTGACAGTGAAGTAAAAGATTTTCGTGATGCATTTGAAGACAGTTGAAATATAAATTGATGGACAAAAGAAATGTAAATTATAATGCGATTTGTAAGATAGAGTGAAATTAATTATTGTGCATTCTTAGTAAATATACTCTGTTAATTTAAAAGACAGTGCGTTCTCACTTTCCCGGGAAATTAAACTTATCGACCGCGAACCATAACACGTGACAGTATATATATATATATATATATATATATATATATATATATATATATATATATATATATATATATATATATATATATATATATATATATAAATGTATATATATATATATATATATATATATATATATATATATATATATATATATATGTATATATATTCCTACATTTCCCCTCACCCTGCGTTCCTCCCTACCAATACTTCTTGCTCAGGACCTGTTTTGAAAAGTTCTCACCAAAACCTTTTATTTGGCACCCATATCGGCTACCTTTAGTAAAAAAAAATTGTTTAAGAGTCACTCGCTGTATAGGGAGACCCCCACTTAAACACCTTAAAATATATTTTTTACAACGTAATTTTTTAGAGGGCACCACTTTTGACCTACGTAGAAAATTTCATTACTCTAGCTCATGTGATTTGCGAGAAACCTTGCTGTGATAAACGGATGGACGGCTGGACAGCCAGAAAGACGGACAGACCGACTGCGATTTGGTAGGGTGTTGTGAAAATATTTTACAAAACCCCTTAAAATGGACTGTTGTATTGAATAAATATTTCCTAGTTAAGCCATTAAAAACATTTCCATGAAAGATATTCATTATTGCAGTTGCTACTAAAATAAGGAATTGCGCTTACCTTCTGACCTTTGGGGGCCGCCATTTTGAGTGGACGCATTTGTATTTTTGATTTTTTTAAATGTTTGTGTCAATAGAATTCAATTTTTACTGAAAATGATGTTTAAAATTTTCAACTTCTTTACTTTTCATCCGATTTTGATAATGACCCAATACAAGAACTTACTACAGTCATCCATATTTCCAAGTTTCACGAAATCCGCTATAAAATGTTGTCGCTAGCAGGCCACAAAAATCTGAAAAACACCGCATATTTAAACCACCGCCATTTTGTAACTTGCACATGGATCACCAAAATGACAAAATCTTTAGGTTTGATTGTTCTGTATCTTGAAACGAAATCAAAATTATGACTTTTAAAAGCCTTTGAAATTTCGTGCTTCAACTAGCCGCCATTTCGTTTTTTGAGATTTGACCTCTAGTTCTTTTACATAGTTCTTTAGAAACGTATGGTTTTTACCAGACT
>OZ017740.1:202118895-202328895 GCA_963969285.1 Odontomyia ornata
TAGATTCGGGTGAGCCTACAGATGCAGAAAAAGGCGCAGAAGGTGGTGAAGCTGAAACAGCAAAGCCAAAGAAACCAGAAAATGCGCTGATGCAAATGTTGACGCTGATGCAGCAAGAGCAGCGACAACAGTCATCCAATTTAACTGCGAAGCTCAATGAACAGTCGTCCAATTTAACGACGAAGCTAGATGAACAATCAGCGAAGTTAAATGAACAATCGGCGAAGATGGACCAACAAGCGATCGTAATCAAGGAAGTGCAAAAACAGTCAACTGAAATCAAAGTGGAGCTCGGTAGCCTGAACAATCAAATTAAATGCGTCGAGGAAAAGGTTTACCAGGTCGAGGAGAAGGTCAGCCAAGTTGAGGAGAAAATCAACTATGAGATCAGCCAGGTTGAAGAGAGAATGAACCATGAGATGGAAAAAGTGAAAAAAGAATTGGAAGCAGCGAAGGCAGTAGTAACCACCTCACCAGCCCCGCTTATAACCGCAGCGCAAAGCACATCCAGAAATGTGCAAGCACCAATATTCGATGGGCAAACGGTCTGGAGTATTTACAAAATCCAGTTTGAAGCCGCCGCTAGGATAAATCACTTGAATGAGCAGGAACGAGCAACTGCGTTAATTCTGGCTCTAAGAGGCCCAGCTGCCGAGCTTTTGCAGACTATCCCCGTTGAGCTGCATTCAAACCCGGCTGCTATAATGAATGCGCTGGACATGCGTTATGGAGACGATCACCTGAAGCAGATTTACCGGGCGCAGCTACGGCATCGGATGCAGAAGTCTGGCGAAACCTTGCAGCAGCTAGCACAAGACATTGAGCGATTGGCACTTTTGGCTTACCCAGCGTACGACCCAGAACATCGAGATGACGTAGCAGCAGAAGCATTCATCAGCGCCTTAAAGGACAAGGAATTGCAACAAGCCGTGCGGTTAGCTCAAAAGCAAACAGTCAAGGAAGCATTGGCTTATAGTTTAAATTTTGAGGCAGCCAAAAATGTGACCCGTACCACTGTCCGGGTTCGCGAGGTAGTGACAGATAAATCCAGGTGTGAGCGCGTGGGAATTGAGCGAGAGCTGCAGGTGAATGGTGCGCCTAGATGCTGAAATTGCGGGGAAAAAGGGCACCTGCAAAGAGACTGCAAGAAGGGAAGAAGACCGAGCTATTGTCCAGGGTGGTGGAGATCCAGACCGTGTCAGGAGCCTAGAATGGAGGCCCATCAAACTGCAAGGGCCAACTTCGTGGGGCGAACGTTGGCCACGAGTATCGACATCCCCAGCACCGTGCCAAAGCGACATCGTGGAGAAGCAGACAGATGCCTTCCTGGTCAAGTTGATGAAGAAAAATGCACCCTAACAAACTACACTGGTGCAACCCGGTCGACGATCCGACCAGACCTAGTGAGGCCCCAACTGCTCCACAAGGGCAGAGTTCATGGAATTGCTGACGCCCTATCTCGTCATCCATGTCCAGCTAACTGCAAACATTGCCAACGGGTTGAGGAAAAGGAGCCGCCCGTTGATCTGCGAGTGATAACGGCCGAATTCGATGAAGGTTGGTCATCGGAGGAGATTCGAAATGCCCAGTTAGCCGATGAAGATATCGGACCATTGCTCGTATGGAAGGAGACGACTGGGCGACCTGAGTGGAAGGACGTTTCAACGCATGGCGCAACCCTGAAAAGCTATTGGGCACAATGGAACTCCCTTCAGGTGGAGGGTGGTGTACTCAAGCGGAAATGGGAAACGGCGGATGGCAGCTCCTATAGGATGCAAA
Organism: Odontomyia ornata; assembly: GCA_963969285.1. Lineage (NCBI taxonomy): Eukaryota > Metazoa > Arthropoda > Insecta > Diptera > Stratiomyidae > Odontomyia > Odontomyia ornata. The sequence goes on from OZ017740.1 coordinate 202,120,675, forward strand.
CTATACTACCCAAAAACCGAATCCACGATGTGGTTAAGGAAATGCATGAAGGATCCTCGGGAGGCCATCTTGGTGTTAACAAAAGCTTAGCGAAATTGCGGGAAAGATTCTACTGGCTCCACGCTCGAGAAGACGTAGAGGACTGGTGTCGCAGATGCACAATTTGCGCTTCCGTCAAAGGCCCAAAGCGACGACTGAGAGGACAAATGCAAACCTATAACGTAGGCGTGCCATTCGAAAGGACATCGCAGGACCCTTCCCTGAATCTGAATGGGGAAATCGATACACGCTGGTTGTAGCTGATTATTTCAGCAAGTGGCCCGAGGTCTACCCCATTCCCAACCAGGAAGCAACTACTGTAGCCGAACAGCTAGTGTTAAATTGGGTCAGCAGGTACGGCGTGCCTTGTGAACTACATTCGAATCAAGGCCGAAACTTTGAGTCACTAGTTTTCAGCAAAATGTGCGAGCAGCTGGGAATACGGAAAACGAGGACAACACCGCTGCATCCCCAATCCGATGGAATGGTCGAACGTTTCAACGGCACGCTCAATAAACACTTGGCCAAAATGGTTGACGAGAACCAAAGGGACTGGGACCGACATATCCCACTATTTTTAATGGCGTATAGAGCCGCTGAACATGCGTCGACGGGCCAAGCCCCAGCCAAAGTCATTTTTGGAAAGACTATTCGTTTGCCAGCCGATATAAAGTTCGGAACACCCCCTGAGAAACCCCAAACGATCTCGGAGTACGCAAGTGATCTAAGACAACGGTTGAACCAGATACATCGGACAGTGCGAAAACACCTCGAATCGGCTACTGACCGCATGAAGACCAGGTATGATCTAAAGGCTAATTCTACTGGCTTCCAGCAAGATGACTTGGTGTGGCTTTATAACCCGCAACGGCGAAAGGGTAGGTCTCCAAAGTTGCAACATAATTGGGAGGGACCATACCGAGTTACAAAGCGAATCAACGACGTCGTATACCGAATACAGGAACATCGTAAGCCGAGAGCTAAAATGAAAATCGTGCATCTGGACCGTCTTGCCCCATATTACACCCAGGGAGAATTGACTACAAATAGCGACACATCTTTTCGGGGCGAAAAGAACTGAGGTGGGGGCAGTGTTACATGTACAAATAATTACATGTACAAATAATTCTGCGAGCTACTGTCGCGATTGTTTTCATCATCATTAAGAACGTCAACGAATGAATTTACTCGAACCCACGAGAGCCCAACAAGCATGATCAACATCTGCAAGTGACGTCACTCCATTCATTAATTTGCTCGAATCTACCAGGTACCTCTCGGTAGAACATTCGCCAATATACGAGAAATGGGTGAATAGGTAGAGACCCTATATAAAGGCGAGCTGAATGAATGGGGGGATCATCATTCATTCGACCGCGATAAGAACTGCGATTGTGTGTGGGAAGCGATATTATTCGAGTAGTAGAAAAGTGATTTTCGTAATAGTGAAGTGATTTAGAAGACAATTGCGATAAGAAATTTATGGACAAGTGTTAGAATTTTCATAGTGAAAATTAAAATTTGTGAAAGTGTTAAATTGATCATTGTGCACTTTTGTAATTAAATAAACTCTTTTAACTTAAATTAAAAGACATTGCGTTTTCACTTTCCCGGAACATTAAAATTATTACAACCGCGAACCAATAACACGCGACAATATATATATATATATATATATATATATATATATATATATATATATATATATACATAAATATATATATATATATATGCATATATATATATATATATATATATATATATATATATATATATATATATATATATATATATATACATAAATATATATATATATATGCATGTATATATATATATATATATATATATATATATATATATATATATATATATATATATATATATATATATATATATATATATATATATATTGTAGTAATTGAGCACGTTCTCGAAAAAGAAAACAGAGCCCCGGATGGTTGGTATCTTGTGATGCACTTAAGTTTTAAATATCCGCCATATCAAAATCACATTCATAAGGACTTACACGAGCAATATGTCAGCTTTGGTAATCATCCAGAATTTGTTTGGTTTGCCTTGGAATTTGAAGGTATCAATACAAAATGAATAGGAGACGCGCACGTCACCATTTCGTATTAGGCCCGCGTATAAACCGGCGCCAACAAAATTCGATCAAAGAGTCCAATTTCTTTGGAATTGGATTTGAGTTAAACCACGAATGACATCAATTATTAACAATTTCGATCAAAAATGCCGCAAGCAAACTCTGAAATGTTGAACAATCCTCGAAATAATCGAAAATAAATTCTGAACGCAAAAAAAAAAAACGGTGCCGTGAGCTAAAAAAATCAAGTCGACTTTTTCGTTAATTTTGAGTTTTTTTCTTTCTGTATTTTATCTCCCCCGAATTTCGAGATTGAGATTTCATCAATTTCGTTTTTTTTCTCCGTTGGTATAAAACTTAAAATCCACTTTAAGAATTTTGCTTATGTTGTATAAAAATCATCAACGATAATTTTCCAAGATAAACTCGAAGTGATGAAACATAGAAATAAACCTCATATTTTCTATTATGATAAAACATTTACACGATCGCGCGTGTGAATAAATTTCATACTTAATCTACTCTCCGCTGTCGTCGTGGTTTAAATTGAAAGTAACCAATATGGCAAATCATACAGATAAAAAATCATAACCCAAAAGTCATAAATAATAATCAGATATACCTATTTAAAAACAGCAACAGAAGAGTACCAACCAAGTCCCATCCAACAACAATGTCACAACATTATGTGAATTCCTCATCGAGTCCCGAGTCGCATTGCCTGAATAGCACCAATGCAGCGACGACCCACATTGGGAACTCAACGGGAACAAGTGAAGACATCATCGCGATTGATGGTGATGACTGCACGAATTCGAATCAACCACCGACTAGAGATGTGCGTTTTGCCACAATCCAATCAGCGAATTGCTACTAAAAAGCAAGAGTGCGCGTTTGGATAGCGAACAAGTGTCGTCAATAACATTATACAGGTGATTACGGTTATTACAATACTATCAACAAACCGAGTGGAATATTGCTACGAATTCTGGGAGATGTGATCTGGTTTTCTCGCGGATTAGACAACGCGGAGCTAATTTAACGGATAAACTTCGAGTGAGATGAGAAAGCGCGCGATTAGCGGGAACGTGGTTAGCGGATAATTTTGAAGTGTATAAATTATTGTTGAAGGGTTTTGATGTTTTTCTTACTACGTTAATGACTTAGTGGACGATTTAAGATTTTTGACAGGGCGCAGGTGTTGTAATTCATGACAAGTGTTGTAATTCTAAATGGAAAAAGTTAGAAGGATTATATTAGTGAATTAATCAAGAATCAAATGAAATAGCTTGCAGTTGCTATGTTGGTGGAGTAATAAACGGAGAGACCCTAAAGTTATCTGGTTGTGTATTTTGTAAGTGGAAGTGCAACCAAAGTGGGATTATGGTCACGGATGTGCATGGAAAACGAAACGGTATTGGTATGAAGGCAATGGAGGAAACTGAGGAGGGAGTAAAGAAGTGGGGAATGTAACACCACTTAACGGTACCAAATTGCAATGAAGTGAAAACAGTTGCATTTCCCGTAACGGAGCGTGATAAACCTTTCGTGGACATGTTGGATGCGGGGTTGATCAAATGAGGTATGGTAATCAAATGAAGGAAGGAGGAAGTTAAGTCTCGTGGAGTGAAAAGTATTGGTGACATTCATAACTCTTTCAAAGTGATTGCCTTCTGCGAAAGGATCCCGATCATGTTCAACCTTTAAAGGCAAAAAAACTAAAATTCCAGCGATATGGGATATGGATCCGTCTGATGTATTGAATCTAGTATATGTTGAAAACGAGATCTTCGAGCCTAGTCGTCGAACACGCGAGGAGTATAATTTCAGAATCTGGATTTGACAAGTTGTGCCCGATATTCGATTGGCAGTTTTATTTCTTGCCTGTGTTTAATTTGTTTATCGTATGTCCATCCAGAAGTTGCAAAACTTTGACCCCTTTACTGATGCAATCAATTGTGCTGATGATACTGTACAGGACGGACTTGCGCACATAAGAATTCAGCAGAGAAATGGTCGAAAAACACTAACTACGGTGCCGGGCCTTTCCTCGGAATATGACCTGAAGAAAATTGTGCGAGCATGTAAAAGGGAATTTGCGTGCAATGGCACATTAATAGAGCGTCCCGAATACGGTGAAGTATTACAGCTTCAAGGTGATCAGCGAGAGAACTTTTGCCAGTGGCTAACGAAATCTGGACTTGCGAAGCCAGATCAACTCAAGGTGCACGGTTTTTTTTTTAGCGAGAAGAAGTCGCGTATGATCGAACAAAATTTTTGGACATACTGTAAAGAGAATTTATTCATCATTATCTTCATCCACCCCAAAGATAAATTCCCTGAAGCAACTATTGATTGCATTATTACGTTCGACCGTATACCGCTATTTGGTTGATCAGTTGTTATTACTGCCGTTTTATTACTTTTATCCCTTCCTGTATTAGCGGGGGCTATCACCATATTATTAACAGACCGAAACGGATTGCAGAAATGAAAGAAGTGAATCCGTTCATAGTGATCCAATAGTATCCGACTTTGTTGGATCTGAAGATTGTTTGTTCCGTAACGTATGTGCTCCAAAATTGAAATCAGATGACCACTCTTTCCTATCTTTTTATGCGGTGAATATCTTAGTGACGTTTTGAATATCACAGTCAACGAAAAAACAAAGGAATTGTTTAGGCGAATCTGATTTTCATTCCGTGTCCATGAAGTGATCGGTTTATGGTTCGTGTAGTCCAGCGATAGAAGAGTGTTCGCCTTCAGGTGATAAGTCTTATTTGCCTTTGGCGCAGATTGACGGTTGGAAGTGAGTGGAACTATTCTCTGTGACGCAAAAACAGTCGACTGATTGTCTGCAACAACAGTGTGGGGCCCTTATGTAAATACTATTGTTAAAATTTTGGAAGCCTGGATATGCAATGGATTTCCTACTCTAATACTTACTTTAAACAACTTGTCAAAATAATCGAGACGACTAATTTCTACAAACGACTGGTTTAAATAATCGATAAAATAACATTTAACGTACAGCAAGAGCGCCAGGAAGTTATTAAGACAGATCAACTCGTGAAACCGGCAAAATAGTCATTCAGTGTTGTAATTGCCTGCTTTAGGACGCACCCGACGGGCTTGCTATTTGTGTAATCAAAAAGTAGCTATAAAGAAAGAAAAATTTGAATTCCAGGACCACCCACATCATCAGCGGACGCCCGACGAGGATGTTTGGGTGAGTACCCTTACATTTTGTTATATATATATATTTTTTTCATATACATTTTGTTATATATATTTTTTTTTTCATATACATATTTTTTTACATTTGCTATATATATATATATATTTTTTCATATACATATTTTTTCTACATTTGTTATATATATATATATATATATATATATATATATATATATATATATATATATATATATATATATTTTTCATATACATATTTTTTTTCATTTTGTTATATATATATATTTTTTCAAATACATATTTTTCCTATTTTGTTAGATGTATATATTTTTTTTTCATATACCTATGCTTTTTCATATTTGGTTACATACATATATCTTTGCGTTGAATTGCACAAGCGTTGTTTGAATAGCAACCAGTTAATTTGTGAAGAAATATAAAAAAAAAGGATGAAGTGCTAAATTATTAGAAAATCGGTCTTTCCTTTCCGATAACTTTTGCCCGGGTATAGGACCCGGTACGGTGGCAGGCTTCCACCTCAAAACATGAGCCAGCCGCCGGGTACTTAACTAACTCTTCTTTGTTTCAGGTGACATCGCGGGTTGAGTGGCCCAAGCAGAGTGCCTCTTTATGGCATAGCGTTATGCAATCGAATTGTATAATTCTTTGCCATATATTGGTCACCGGGGTACTCCCCTTCTGATGGTAAAGTTTATACAAGTCAAGTTGTATGAGTTTTCCACTCAGAAGAGGAGTACCTGGCCACTGCAACAAAAATATGGATTTAATTCCGGTTGGGTGGGTACGAAGGGGCTCCATCACCACCCGGTTGCCCTTCTTTCGTTTGTGGGCCATGAGCTTCGTCGGGTAATGACGAGGTTACCCCAAGTCCGCCTTTCTTTTCAGGTTACAGTTGTTCTTGGAACAAGTACTTTCTCCCTCGGTGTAGTTGTCTACACTTTTTGCGACTTCGGTCGCCTCTTAATCAATTGACCACCAAATTCGTGAGTGCGAAATTTTTTGTAGTGGGTCCTCGTGCTGGGGAAATGAACCCGCCCCACGACACCGCAATGCTTGCCTGCCAGCGCACTCACGCGTCTCCAGACAAGGGTATTCTCGGCAGATACCTCCATCTTCTTCTGCCGAGGCAGCAGAACATCGCTGCAGTCCTTTACGGACATTTGAAACTTTAAATTCACTACAATATATATATATATATATATATATATATATATATATATATATATATATATATATATATATATATATATATATATATATACATATATATATATATATATATATATATATATATATATATATATATATATATATATACATATATATATATATATATATATATATATATATATATATATATATATGTGTGGGTGTGTGTATATATATATAAACATATATATATATATATATATATATATATATATATATATATATATATGTATATATATAGATATATATATATATATATATATATATATATATATATGTATGTATATATATAGATATATATATATATATACAGAGGTGGCCAAAAGTGATCGGACAATACAAGAAACAAGAAATAAAATACTTTTACGAGCATAAGCTTTGAAATGAAATGAAAATTTTTCCCTTATATAAAAGTCACTTGTATTCTCAATTAATTGCACAAAAAAATAAAACAGAAATAAAAAGAATTTCACAAGAAAATTAACAACTAATTCAAATTCACATTGCATCAAGTGGACAAAAGTAATCGGACGTTCAATTGTAATACTTTTCTTTCTGATGATTCCATTAGAACATAGGCTTTTAATATCTAGTTGCGTATCCTTTTTGTTTTATAACTTCTGTTAACCTATTGGGCATAGACTGTACCAACTTACGGGTAACGTCCGGAGTAATGTTGTCCCATTCTTCTAATAACACCGTCTTCAGTTGACTTTTATTAGTAATGTGATGGTTCCTTATTTTTTTATCCAGATGATCCCAAAGATGTTCGATGGGATTTAGGTCTGGGGATTGCGGTGGTGTTTTTAATTGACCAGGAGTGTTGAAAAGGAGCCACATACGAACATCATGAGCTGTATGCTTTGGGTCATTATCTTGCTGGAACAAATAATGACCATCAAGACCCAATTTTTGTGCACTTTTTTTCAAATTTTCTTTCAAAATCGACAAGTAACCTAGTTTGTCCATAGGTTCGTCAATGAAAACAAGTTCTCCTACACCGTTGGCAGCCATGCAACCCCAGACCATTACACAGCCACCTCCGTGTTTTACTGTATGTTGAATGTTTTTGGGATGAAGCTCACTATTTTGAGTTCTCCACACCAACAACCTGCCGTCGGAGTGGTAGATATTAAACTTACTCTCATCAGAGAATACTGTACGAGTCCAAAAGTCGAGCGGCTTGCTTTTAAATTCTTTTGCAAAGCATAATCTTTTCTTCTTATTAACTTTGCTAATTAGTGGTTTCTTTCGAGGTACTCTCGCTTGATAACCAGCACGGCTGAGAGCTCTACGAATAGTCCGGGCACTAACATTGGTACCATTTACATCTGCTCATTGATCCCTAATACTTCTGGACGTTGTAGTCGGATTCTTTTTAACAATTCTTAAGATTTTTCGTGCGTCTGTCTCTGTTAGTTTACATGGTCGACCACTCCTAATTTCGTTTTCCACCTGATTATTTTTTCTGAACCGTTTCACGATATCGAAAACTGTCGAACGACTTCTTCCAATTAATTTTGATATTTCAGAAAAGGATTTATTCTCTTCATACAACTTTATTATAACTTTTCTTTCATGTATACAGGTTTCTTTGCGATTCTTAGCCATGTTTAACTTTCTTCACTTAAAACTGACAAGTAAATGTCTGATATCAGAAAAACACATATCAATATATAATTAGGGGAATTCCCTTTTAAACTCGGAAATGAAAAGAAAAGAATTGCTCCAAACTTCAATGACTAATTTCACACTTTTCAAAATGTCCGATTACTTTTGTCCACTTGATGCAATGTGAATTTGAATTAGTTGTTAATTTTCTTGTGAAAATCTTTTTATTTCTGTTTTATTTTTTTGTGCAATTAATTGAGAATACAAGTAACTTTTATATAAGGGAAAAATTGTTATTTCATTTCAAAGCTTATGCTCGTAAAAGTATTTTATTGCTTGTTTCTTGTATTGTCCGATCACTTTTGGCCACCTCTGTATATGTATATATATAGATATATATATATATATATATATATATATATATATATATATATATATATATATATACTCTTATATATATATATATATATATATATATATATATTTATGTATATATATATGTATATATATATATATATATATATATATATATATATATATATATATGCATATATATATATGTATATACGAGGTGTGTTCAAAAAGTATCGCGAATTTTGAATTTTCGCGGGTTACGTATATTCGAATTTCGATTTTTTTGTGGCGTTATGTTGGTACTCATGTCTGTCACTTATGCCGACAAGCTCGGCCATTTTGAATGCTCACTTAATTGGTGATAGCTGCTTTACTTGCACGTGTTTTCAATCGTCTTCGATTTTTACTTATTCAAAAAAATGGATCAAAGAACGTGTATCAAATTTTGTGTGAAAAACGAAATTAAGTGCGCGGATGCATTCCGAATGTTGACTGTGGCATATGGAGAAGCTACCTTGGACCGAAGCAACGTTTATCGGTGGTACAAAATGTTTTTAGAAGGCCGAGAAGATGTGAACGACGAAGAGCGTGCCGGACGCCCGAGCACTTCAACAACAGACGAAAAAATTAATGAAGTGGAGAAAATGGTATTGGCCAATCGTCGAATCACCGTTAGAGAAGTTGCTGAGGACCTAAACATATCGATTGGCTCGTGCCATTCGATTTTTATCAACGATTTGGGCATGAGACGGGTCGCCGCGAAATTCGTACCAAAATTGCTCAATTGCGACCAAAAACAGCAACGCATGAACATTGCTAATGAGATGTTAAACTCTGTCCGCGACGTACCAAATTTGCTCCAGAGGGTCATAACTGGTGATGAATCGTAGGTTTATGGTTATGACGTGGAAACCAAAGCTCAATCATCTCAATGGAAGCTGGCGCATGAACCAAGACCGAAAAAAGCGCGCCAAGTTCGGTCGAATGTGAAAGTTTTGCTGACAGTTTTCTTCGATTGCAGGGGCGTGGTGCATCATGAGTTCTTGCCACAGGGAACAATGGTCAATAAGGAGTATTACCTGCAAGTTATGCGCAATTTGCGCGAAGCAATCCGCCAGAAACGCCCGGATTTGTGGGAGAACAAAAATTGGCTTTTGCACCACGATAACGCCCCTGCTCACACATCGTTGCTTGTGCGCGACTTTTTGGCCAAAAACAACACACTAATGATGCCGCAGCCACCGTATTCCCTAGATCTGGCCCCCTGTGACTTTTTCTTGTTTACTAAACTGAAGAGGCCCATGAAAAGACGACGTTACGCTACGCTTGACGAGATAAAGACGGCATCGAAGGAGGAGCTGAACAAGATTAAAAAAAATGATTTTTTGAAGTGCTTCGAAGATTGAAAAAATCGTTGGCACAAGTGTATAATATCTCATGGGAATTACTTTGAAGGGGACAAAATAGATATTCATGAATAAATAAATGATTTTTGAAAAAAAACAAAATTCGCGATATTTTTTGAACACACCTCGTATATATATATATATATATATATATATATATATATATATATATATATATATATATATATATATATATATATATATATATATATATATATATATATATATATATATATATATATATATATATATATATATATATATATATGTATATATTGTATATGTTTATATATATGCATATATATATATATATATAAATATGTATGTAAATGTATATAATTATATATATATATATACACATATATATGCATATATATATATATATATATATATATATATATATATATATATATATATATATATTTGAATTTAAACTGAGTGCGTCGAAGGATTTGGAGAATTATTTTTCAGTTTTTAGGTTGGTAGTACTGTCAGTGACATCTATGTCAAATTTACATGTCAAAATATTTATTAGTGTTTGAGATATGCGTCGCTTCCGGGATGGCCTTCAGTTTCGTCTTCGCTGCGGCTTGAATCTCCTCTATCATATCAAAACGGTGTCCCCGGAGCGGTCTTTTGAGCTTGCTGAGAAGTCGCACGGCACCAGATCAGGTGGTTGCGGAACGATATGGGTTGAGTTTTTGGCGAAATGATCACGAATTACGAGTGCAGTATGGGATGGTGCAATATCGTGGTGTAAAAACCAAGAATTGTCTTTCCACAATTCCGGCCTTTTTAGGCGGATAGCGTTACGCAAACGACGCATAACGTTCAAATAATATTCCTTGTTGACTGTTTGGCCCGGCGGAAGGAATTCATAATGCACAACACCACGATAATCGAAGAAGAGAAGAGGTTGTTGGTCGCTCATGACGCTCTTCGTCTTCGACACGTTCACGGTCGGCCTGGAACTCACTATACCACTTGTAAACATTTTTTTTTAGACATAGCCTCATCACCAAAGGCTTTCTGCATCATCCTCATCGTATCCGCAGTAGAAAATTGATTCCGTAAACAAAATTTAATGCAAATTCGACAAATGTCGACATCGCAAAAAACGAAAAACTCACTTCTAGCATATATATATATATATATATATATATATATATATATATATATATATAGATATATATATATATATATAGATATATATATATATATATATATATATATATATATTTATGTATATATATATATATATATATATATATATATATTTATGTATATATATATATATATATATATATATATATATATATATATATATATATATATATATATATATATATATATACTCCTCTCAAGAGCGAAAAGTCCACTGGAATGATGGCCCGTCGAAAAGTGGGTGCAAAACAGGTCTTAATTTGACACTTTTTGCTTCGAGGTGCTTACAGGGAGGGGAAATACACGAAAAATGTGTGTGTGTCCCCCACCCCCTTCCCTCGCGATTATGGAGGTAGGTGTTCATGACTACAACAACAACAAATACCTTAGAAGTCAGAATTCACTCAACTTTTTAATAATAGTATGATATTCGAATTTCACATTTTCCCCAATAAAATCGTATAGGTACCCTTAAACTGAACGAAATTCGATATTTAAGTATTCCTGCAGAAGGTCCTTAAACTTTGTAGGTGTGATGAAAATCGAATGATATACACGGAAGTTATAGCCATTTGAATTTTCTGCAATTACAACAACAATAACACATGATTTTGGTATTTTATGGAATTTCCATCGAATCAGATAATGCAGATTGGATTTGATCTTGTTGAAATTTTCAAATAAGGTCAATAACATTTATATTTTTGGGAATTCATGATCCAAAGGTGCAAGTGGAAGTCAACAAGGTGCAGCTGGTAAGCAGGGCAAAGATGATGTCGTCCAACCAGAAGAGGAAGAAGTCGGCTTTCAAGTGCTACGGTTGTCACGGAACTGGTCATTTTAAAAGAGATTGTCCAAACAGGAAGAAGAAGAGTGATGGGACGTCTGAAAGTAAGGGTTCGTTAGCGTTCGTTAGCGAAGTGTTCAGTGCGGAAGGCTTGGATCATCGATTCTGGTGTGACGGACCACATGACCTTCAAGAAAGAGTGGTATTCATTCTTTGAAGCTTCCTCTATTCCAGCAGAGATTCGTATCGGAAACAATTCTGTGATGAGTGCTTTTGGAAGAGAAAATATTGACTTTGAGGCACTTGTGAATGGCCATTGGACTTCTTGTCACATGGAAAACGTGCTGTATGTTCCGGAAGCTAGGAGAAATTTATTCTCGGTTACGTGTGCACTGGACAAAGGTATTTATTTATTTATCTACACTACTTTACAAATCCGTGAACCCAATTACAAAATAAGTAATGAAATACAATATAATACATGCGAATAAACAAAGTTATATTAAGAAAAAAAGAACAAGAATATAAAATACTAAAAAACTATTGCAAGCTAAGCAGAATATTATGCAATATGCTTTTAAAAGCGTTTAAGGAATGTGGCAGAGGACCCAGCTGGAGCTCATTACAACGACGTGATACGCGTACTAAAAATGAATAAAAATAAATATAGGTACGAGCAAAGGGCACAAAGAATATGTCAGTTGAACGCGTTCTTGAGGTGGGACGTATATAAAGCCTTTCACGAAGGTTGGATGAAAGAATACCGTGATATAATTTAAATAAGCAGCACATGTCTAAGAATTCTCTCCTATTTTTGAGTGATGGAATGTTTAGGATCTGTAAGCGCTCAACGTAGGAGCTGTAAGTGAGGTTATATTTGTAGAATAGAGCTCGGGTGAATTTACGTTGTACAGTTTAAACAGCATCCGATAGATTGGTATAGTGAGGAGACCATACTTGGGAGGCATACTCAAGGACTGACCGGGCTAGAAGTACGAATAGATGGACGCTGGTTGAAATGCTAAAAGACTTGCAAGAGTATCGTAAAATAAAACCAGCGACACGTGAAGCTCTAGTGGCTATGCATGAAACATGGATGTTAAATTTCAAACCTGGGTCAAATACTACTCCCAAATCTTTAAATTTGTCCACAAGTGCGAGCACCGATCCATCAATCTGGTATTCATATAAAACTGGATGAATTTTGTTGGTGAATCTCATGTGACAACGTTTAGAAATGTTAAGAGGAAGTAAATTACCTTGACACCAATTTTGGAGATTGTCAAGATCATTTTGGAGGTATAAGCAGTCTTCGCTGGAGTTAATGGGGTGATAAATGTTTAAATCATCAGCGTAAAGAAGACAGTTAGAGGACAGGCATTGGGGAAGATCATTAATGAAAATGTTGAATAGCAAAGGGCTTAAAATTGACCCTTGAGGAACACCAGATTTTGGGCTAAATGAGTCTGAACAAAAAAAAAATTATTCCATGTAACGGTGCAGGAGCGATGGGATAAGAAGGATAAGATTCAATAGAGGACAGAGTCGGAAACGCGGAACGATCGGAGTTTGTTAGCCAAAAGGCCATGATCAACACTGTCAAAGGCTTTAGCAAAATCGGTGTATATAACATCGACTTGTTGACTCTTGTCGAAAGCAAGAGAGATGGTATTCGTAAGTTCTAACAAATTAGTTACTGTCGAACGACCTTTAATGAAGCCATGTTGTTCATTTGCAAACAGGATACTGATATCATCGTACATTCTGTTATGCACAATTCCCCGAGCTTGCCAAAACAAGACAGCAAAGAAATCGGACGATAGTCAGAGATTTCACTTCGATCTCCGGACTTATGGATCGGAAAGATGTTAGCATGCTTCCAGAGGTCAGCGAAGCAGAAGGAAGAAAGGCTAATATTGAAAATAATTGATAGTGGGTGTTAAAGACTGCTTTTAATTTCATTACCGTCATTAAACTTGCTCTTGTTATTAAATTTCATTATGTTAAAAAACTTCTCTCAATTTCATTGATGTGATTAACTTCGCTATTTCATTATTGTTAATACACCATAAATTCATGTCATTCACCTTATTAATGTAATCAACAAAATTCATGTCGTGAAAATCATACTACTCAGCAGTAATCATTTTTTTATAAATTCATTGAATTTTGATTATATGACAATTAAGTTAAGTTTGCAATTAAGCAATTTTATTGTATAAAAGAAATTCAATGATAATAAATTTTCGTATTCGAAAGCAAAGCGTGGACCAAGCCTATTTATTTTCCTACAGTGAGGCTGCTGTGGGGCGCGAGTACCTTAGAATACCTTAGATCGAGACTAACAATTGTGAAGTCTTAGAATTAGACAATTGGTGTTCCACTTATTGTGTATAAGATTCTATCTTCACGAATTGTTTCCTCGATTGCCCATTGCAGAAGCATTAGGTGTACCACTTAGTGCATTTATCCCTATCCTCTTTAAGCATTAGGTGCAATACTTAGTGCAAAATTAAACCCTATATTTAATTTGGTGATTCACCAGGTTAAACGTCGAGATCGGTGAAGACTTGTAATCATTTTTATGTTTAAGTCCGAATGAGGAACCGACCTCTCATCGGTTCTAGACGTTAAGTCTGAGTAATGCCCACGGATGGTACCAACCGGTCAACCAATCCGTGCACCGTAATCCATTTTCGCGGTGGCTGCTTGTTGGCCAGCTAGATCGGAGAGGATTTCGGTCGCGGGTCTCCAAATGGATTACGCTCATCTACAATTTTCAGCCACCAATAAACGCCCGTTTCCAAACGCGTCACAAAACACAATCATACGGAGAAGAAACCTACTTTACGTTACTCCGTATTTCTTCATTCAACCAGTCAAAGTATCAAACAAATCTAATTTCTATTTCGCGTTCCCGAATTTTATCGACGCGGTACCGAAAAATATACTACGCTAACTTAAATCCGAAAAAAAACTACGCTAAAGAAAAACCGAAATCAACAAAGGTACCGCGTACCGCGCGCGACGCGAAACCGACCTCAGCGGATTTACTTAAACCCTACCCTCGCGACGGCATACTTACCATGCACTCTATTTCCCGCTGAAAGAAGGAACCACTGGAAAGGAAAGTCTAGGGTTAAATTAGAAATTCATAGTATTTATTGTGAACAAATAAGCATAACATAAAATATCAATATCATAAAACGAACGCAAAACCAATGGAAATTAAGATCGCATAAAAGTATGCTCTACATCCGCCTTGATAGAGGACTCTCATCAACTTCAATTGTGCTTACTTGAAATTTTTCTTAAGGGCTAAATTTTAAAGGTTTTTGTTGGAATTTGTTTCTCTATGTTAAAAATCCATTATATTTAAAAAATTTACAATGCAATTTAAGTAACTCTAACTCTATCACGTGATTGTCTTTTAATGTTTTCGTGAAATTTCAATTCGAGACAGTTTACAGATGGCAATGTTGAAATTTTGCATTAGGAGATGTGTTTCTTCTTCAAGATCTTAAATGTGCCATTTACTCATATATGAATACATGCTATTTATTATTCAAACTGCTATTCATATTTTTTTTTGTTTTTATAACTCTCTCTTGTTGCGATTTTGTATTTTATTTTAACAAAATCCAAGTGTTATTTAGTTCTAATTTCTTTCGTTTTGTTTTAGCATAATTACAATGTCTCTATATATTTTTCATTTTATGGATATATTTCCATAGTAAGAGGAGTGTTTACATACGGTAAGAAAATACTAAATATTAAATTTAGTCAATAATAGTAGTCGGTAATAGTCAAATCTATAATGAAGGGTGTAAATAGTACTAGTAAAAAATATGACACTTTGGGTCTCATTGAAACATGACCTATTTTCACAATAGAATTATCCGTTTGATTACAGAGAAGTAGTAGAAAAAGTTGTTTCTTTTTTTGTTTGTTTTTCGTTTTTCAATGCATTGATACAAAAGTGAAGTTTTTTTTTTTTTGAATATGGAAAATGATAATATACTTTACATAATCAATGGAATGGAAATGAGTTTTATTTTTCAATTTCTCTCTTGTTGGATTTCATTTTGTCAATTAATTTTCTTCCTTGTTGTTTTTGTTTTGTACAAAAGTGCAATATTGAATGTTCATTTTATTACAGGGTATCAATCTGTCTATTTGTTTTGTTCGGTTGTATTTCTGTTATTCGTTTTTCTTTGTGTGAATGTGTGTTTACTTGTTTCGATGCAATTTTGTATAATTTTTGATTTTGACGAAATTAATTGATTCTGAAGTATTTTTCGTTTCTGAGTTAAACTTAAGCACATTTTATCTTACGAAGCTAATACAACCTAAAAGCGTTACTTGTAAAATTAGTTTAATAACGCAAACATTCGTTCCATCATGATATGAAATATTTAAACATGCGTGTAGCTAAACAGCTTTAGAAAATTTTAAGTATTTTTGATTAGTTCACCAAACTAAAAAAATTCAAGTAACGCATTGTTTCCATGCAGTAATAAATGGCAATTGATTGGCTGTGGAAATTAATGATTATTATATGTATTAATGATGTTTTCAATATCAATGCCTACGCACAATGGGTCTTAGTTATGCTCTGGAAGGGAAAAAGGTGATCTGGTAATCGGCTCACAAGATATTAGCAAGATGGAGTCAATCCTAATACTGTACAGACCAAATCATGGCGTTAATGTGGCTTATCATGGCGTTAATGTGGCTTCCATGATAAAGTAATTGTGATGAAGAGCGAACCCTACCAATCAAATGAAAAGCTAGTTTTGTGTTTCTTTTCAGTTGTTTTCTTATTTTCTAATGAGTTCTATCTGATATTCACTTCGAAGCCCATGAGAAATTGATTAGTTCCAGCGAAATGTTTCTGTTTCAACTTTATAGTTAGGGATGGAAGGCTTTAAAGTGGATTACAACTGCTGAAACAAGCAATCAAGCTGTGTTGGCCCGCGATTCCGTCTGTGTTGGTGTTGTTTTCATTCAACGTTATACATGTTATCTATCGTTTGGGTTGTGATTATCATCTCAGCATGATACGACAAAATTCTTTTAGGTATCAGAGTTTAAGTGCCCTGCCGATGGTCATGCTGATGCTGCAGCTTGGGAGTATCTGGCAATTGTCAGTGGTTTAATGTCTTAGACTGCTAGTGTTTGAGCATTCGGCTTCGGGGATGGAGTGCTAGCTAGAAGCTCTGAGAGTTGATACCTGTGTTTAGTGATAGTAAAGCAGAGCTTCCAAAAGTACGATCCGTCGCCAAAGACGATAGCGGGTGTGTGATCCGAAAGAATCTGGTCGATCGGAAAGACACGCGTTATAGTAACAAAATAATCTGCTAAAAATTTTCTGTGTCTGTGCAGTCTCGGGATCAGTAGGCTCAGCTGCTAAGCGGGTTCACAGAGAAGTTGATTTCAGTCAAAATATAAGTCGTATTGTAGTATTAACGTAAAGGTGCGTTACGTGTAAGACAAAGGCATTCGATTAGACTCACTATCATTAAGCATGTACTGTGCACATTTTTAAGTTCTCGGGCAGCCGGTTATGTTCGGAGAGCGCTCTGGCAAGATGTTTCATAATGCGCATGACTTTTGGCTGCGAAATCACGATGAGTTGACGGAACTTTGCTCTTACGGATTGATTTTCAGCTTTAAGTGAAAATCACTAACGGCTTTTGCCCAGATACCTCGTGTGGCGGCACCATCACCTTATCTGCTATTACGTACCTATGCTTGATTAAGCCGAGTGAACCACGAAACGTTATTCTTCCTTTCTCGCGCTCTTAACCGCAACTCCTCTGTTACCTCCACACACTGCGTCGGACTGCCTTAGGAGATGATTGGGATAGAATGTACGCAGCTTGCGACGATGGCGACTGTGTTGGATGCATTTATTCAGATTCGGTTATGATTTGGATCGAACTGAACAACATACCTTGGTATCCGCGCACACACTTGTCTTCTTGTAATCCTGCCAGAACTTCAGACCCGTGTTTACACGTTCGGCTTCCTCCCTAACTACCTCTTCGCGCGAGCTCCTAACCACAACTCCGCTGCCATGTGGCTGTCAATTTTCTTTTGACATCCCACGACAAAATTGACGTGGGATGTGCAACCGTCACAACCAACCTGACATGACAAACCACATAGCAACAAGGTGTGTTGGTAGTGGTCACCCAGCGCCGTCGCTTGATTCATTACAGACTCTTCTCGAGAAATAAGTTCTTTCCTTAACATTTTGGTGACCCTGCGACGTGATACATTAGAAGAAAACAAAGATGGAGGCTTTAGTCAAAGCTCAACTAGAGCTGGGTAAAACTATTGAGCAAAATTTTGCCAACTTTAGAAAAGATGGCAAAGAAAGAAAAACCG
Source organism: Odontomyia ornata (assembly GCA_963969285.1). Lineage (NCBI taxonomy): Eukaryota > Metazoa > Arthropoda > Insecta > Diptera > Stratiomyidae > Odontomyia > Odontomyia ornata. The sequence continues at coordinate 202,138,958 of OZ017740.1, forward strand.
AGGAGTACGTTCAACAACGGTTAGCTGTCTTAGAAACTAACGCAAAAATCTTTGAATCCAATCACAAAGCGCTTTGTGCCTTTGAAAGCACACACGCTAATCACTCCTACTTCGAAAAGAATTATTTTGGCCAAGTCCAGGAAATCATATCCAGACATTCTCAAGCACTTCAGGAGATGACTCAGCCACTCCAAACAAGCTCCAGGGAAAAGACGTCTGAGGCTTATGGAGTTACACAATTACTAAAGCAAAGAAAAGGTTTTATTGCAAACGCCCGTCAACTAATTGACGATATTCAGGGTCGAATACAAACAGACCAAACAAAGCAATTTTGGGAGTTCAAACTCAGACTTTTGCAAAAGCAAAAGGAGCATTTAGACGAAAATAACCAATGCATATGGGAAGCAATGAAAGTTACGGTGATAGCGAAGATAAGGCAATTTATGACGAAATTGATAATAGACTTCAAGAAGCAATCATTGCTATAAGAGAAAAATTAGAATCGTTGCAACTTGGTAGCAAATCGACCAGTAATGTGAATGAAGCGGTCATGAAACTTCCAAAAAATTCGGTGCCAACATTCGATGGCAGTTACTTCAAATGGACCCAGTTTAAAGAATTGTTCATCCAATTAATCCACAAACAGCCAATAAGCGACATACAGAAGATGTACTACCTTATTATTAACCTTAGTGGGGAAGCCCATGCGTTGATCCAACATCTGCCGGCGTATGGTCAAAATTACGATGTAGCATGGGAAATCCTGAAGCGCAGATACGACAATGAAAGGTTGTTAATTACATCCTTATTAAACAAGTTGATGGGACAATCATCTATTCAAACAGAATCGACTTACGCTATCAAGCGACTTCATGATGTCACGAAGGAATGTCTCATGAGTCTTGAAACACTAGGTGTACAGGTGCAACATTGGGACGCGATTTTAGTTCACATTATCCTGAAGAAGGTGGATAAAGTCACTCATTCTCTATACGAGCAATCGCTATCAAATCCGAGATCATTGGATACGATCAAACGTGTGCTAGAATTCTTAGAAGTCCGTTTCCAATCGTTGGAAGCACTCAATCATAAGTCTGCAGAAAAATCCGAAAAACCCACGAAAGTTCGCTCTTCCAGTTTACTAGCCAGCACAGACGGACTCTTCTTGAGAAATCAACTGAACAGCGACTGGAGGTTATTAACAAAAACCAATTATGCCGTAATTGTCTGAAGGCCGGACACAGAGCTGTCGCTTGTACATCAGGAGTTTGCGTCAAGTGCAGACAGAAGCATAACACTCTCCTTCATCGAAACCTTGAAGATAAGAAGCTCGATCAAGAAGTCAGTAATCATCTGAAACGCCAGCAACCTACAACGTCATCATCTGGCATCAAAACATCTTTGATGACACAAACTGAACCGCATGAGGAATTTGCTTGGCACGATAGAAGTGGCAGTATTAACAAGTGACGACCAAATCATTAAATGTCGCGCAATATTAGATTCTGGATCGCAAATTAATTACATTACGGAAAGACTAGCAAAGAAACTCCAGGCAAAGGGTGTTGTATGCCCCATCAACATTCAAGGTGTGGGCCGAAGTACTTACAGAGCTTCTAGGAGGACTTTGTAATGTGACGCCTACGCCCGGGAATCGAAGTGATTCCGATCCCGAACCCTTGCAACCGGCCAGATGGATATGTCCTCGAAGTGCCAGCGGACTTCATCTGTCGTGCGGATATCGTTGCGCAGAAAATATTTTTTTTTCTGTCCAAATATTTAGATCTGTGGATATAAATATTCGAAATATAGAATTAATCCAAACCCCGGCACATTTCGAGACATAGCCATCTGGGAATGCCCCTCCACCGTGGCCATCGAGAAAACTATGCCACTGGCGACAACTGGAGAGGCACATTGCCGCCATATGGCGTGCCATTCCACACACCTCTGTTTTGTCCGAGGTGACAACCGGTTGAGCTTGACAGCCACATGGCGAAAAAGGTCATGGTGTGGTGTCGGCAGCGACTTGGCGCGGTCCTAGGGGTGATGAAAAACTAGTAAGAGGTTTTACAGATTTTCAATTTTTTTTATGCAATTAAATGTATTGTTGCTTACAGATTTTCAAAGTTTAAGCAAGGATTTCAATTTAGACGACAACATTGGAGGCGAAATTACGTAAAGAATGCAAAACAAAGTGGAATCTATACAACTGACTTTCAGTTACTTCCTTTTATTACTCATCAATTAGAGCAATTGGGCGTGATTAGAGCAAGTAAGGAGTAAGGCCAATGACACCTACGAGGGAATATACTTACGTATGTATGTACGCATGAATAGTGAGTTGTGTCGTCAAATTTAAAACTATCACGTATATTTGGCAAAAGGGTAATAAGTTACGCGTAATTCGCTAATACGTGAAGGTGATTGCAATGACCGCCAAGTACTTGCGCAATCCATATTGGCGATCCAGTGCATAGTGCTCAGCGCAAAATTGCAGCACGTAGAATTTTATTTAATTGATCTCAATTGTCACCAATTTTCGGTCATCACATAACAAAGGGCTCGAATTAGGATGAAATGCTAATTAGACTGTGGAAGGAGGAAGTGAATCTCAAATCGAGAAACGCGGAATATCAAGCTGCTTCAACCCTTGCCATAATCTCATCAAATCGATTTCCAGATGTTACATTTTATTTGTATTCGAGTTTTTATAGAGAGTTTTCTCAAAAGTTTTGTCGCGCTGCTTGAAATCCACCAAGCCACTTACCATGTGAGTGCATATCTTTGACATTTATGTGCTGTAGATTCAATTTTTCCACATTTAGTAGTATACAACCCTTCTTGTGAAATAATTTACTTTAGATCGTTCAAATAAGTTTAACTGATTCCCGTCTCTATATCTAATTGTTTTCCTAAAGTTGCAAGGGATTGTTTTTGACCTCTTGGCCCCGTAGTCTGAGTCGCTAATTTTCTTTCTTCATATAAATTTCGCGTTTTATTTCTCGCTACAATTTTGCATTGACACACAACATCGACTGAAATTTGATTCGACGGATGTTTTCTCCTCTTTTTTTTTGCGCTACGTTTCATTTTAATGTGCTTCTGATCGTTTAAATCTAAATCGAATGACATTTTTAAAGACGTAAAAATCCATACCACACAATTCAGTAAAATTGATCGCATCTTCTAAAACCGCTAAAATTATTTTTATTTTCGTTTGTAAGGATCAAACCGTGAAAAAGTAAAGTAGAAATATAAATATAATATAGTATGTCGGTTTTTAGACAATTAAATAAATGTACTCTCACAACAAGTAGATAAGCTTAAGCATAAGTAATTCAAAGGCTAGGCACTGATAAAGGCATAGTTATGTTATCTATTTTATATAAATTCAAAGAATTATATAGGATTTGAAGTGTTTTTATGTGTATTTGTCCACCCATATTTTCATTTCCCTTTTTATATTCTATCAATATGAAGAAACAAATTTTAAGGTAATATGGCTGCAAGATATAATCTGGAAATGCGAAAATTTAATGTTTACTATACATACACCTAGATAATTTAAATGAACTAAGAATAACTAAACAACATGTAATATTAGTCATCAATAATTGATAGATCTAACTTTTGAGTCTCATACCTTGGACTTGTGTTTAACCCTTATTATTATTCAAAACAATCCTCAATGACCAGGGATCTTTTAGGACATGAATTTGATGTTTATTTAGTTGATAAATTAAATAAAGATGCGAACAATCTACATACAGACGATAACATTTGGCTTGTCTTGAAATGATGGTTTTTAAACGATTACACTTCTAAAATCAGACATAAAATTTTTACAGAATATTATATTAATCGTTTATTAAGTTGTAACATAAAAAAAAGGTGATCACAAGCGAAATTTAATCGGAATATTTTACAACGAAATTAAATAAGAACCAAGTGAAATCATAATTTTATTTTCATGCTGATCTATTAACTCGGATGAAATATCAGTTTAATCAAATATATCAGCCATCTCATGTTGGAAACATATTATGCCCGCTATGATGTAAAATCCTTCCCTTTCGACTTATGAATTGTCGCGATCTAATTACGAGTATGTGAATGAGATAGATAAGAGAAGATTATTTGACATTTATATATAAGAAATATTCAAAACGATATCTACGAGTATGTTAGTTTAAAACACATTTACACAAGAAGCAAAAACAAAAACATAATTTACATAACTTTTCTTAATTTAGTTGAATTATCTTTCACTTCAAATTTACACTAATTTTTTATTAAATCTTCAATCGTTCTTATTCCATATTTTCTTTTTGATTGTGGTTCTATGAAAAAAGAAACGAAATATTTCTCGACTGTCATGAATATGTATAATTATAAGATGAAAGTTTAATCTTAAATTGTTAATAGTGTTTTCACCATTATAGTATCGTTTAAAAATTGTAGTATTAAAGATGAATTGCTAAAAAGATAACTAACGACTTTCCTTTTCAGTGGCTCGTTCTTTTTCAGGGGGAACAGAGAGTGTAGGGTAGGTATGCCGTCGCGAGGGTAGGGTTTCGACAAATCCGCTGAGGTCGGTTTCGCGTCGCGCGCGGTACGCGGTACCTTTGATTGTTTCGTCATTTCCTTAGAGTAGTTTTAGTCGGTTTAATTTCGAGTAGCATATTTTTCGGTACCGCGTCGGTGATTCGGTAACGCGCCTATAGGATTTTGTAGAGTTTTGATTTGAGATCTGTGGAGAGATCACATCCAGAACTAAAGTAACGTAGGTTTCCCGTTCTGGATGAGTAGTTATTGACGCGTTTGGAAAACGGGCATGTCCAGGTGACTGAAATATTGTAATTGAGCGTAACCCATTCGGAGACCCGCGACCGAAATCCTCTCCGAACTAGCTGGCCGACAAGCAGTCACCACGTGAATGGGTTACGGTGCACGGATTGGTTGACCTGTTGGTACCATCCGTTGGCACTACTCAGACTTAACGTCTAGAACCGATGAGAGGTCGGTTCCGCGTTCGATCTGAAAAGGAGAAAATCATTACAACTTCAATTTGTCTTCAGTCCAGGGAAATGACGTATTCTATGCAACTTGAAGCGTTTATCCTGCCACAAATCACTGCGAATCAACCCGCAAGATATTTAAATACAAATTCGTGGAGTCTACAAACTAACATCAAGTTTGCTGATCCACACTTCTATCAACCAGGCCCAGTGGATATCTTAATAGGAGCTGAGCATTATTACGATATAGTGAGGAGTCGGTGCATTAATCTTGGACACAATTTGCCAGTTTTTTAAAGTTCTGCGTTTGATTGGGTTGTCGCAGGACGAGTGAAATTACAAGGCAGTGATGTAAATGTTGGCTGCTACATATGTACACAAGAGTCAATCAATTTGAGCAACCAGATCGAGCGGTTTTGACAACTGGAAAATATTGAGGACTTGCCAAGACAAACAACTGCCGAAAGAAATTGCGAAACTTTCTTTAAGGAAACAACCAGACGAACCGACTCTGGACGATTTATTGTGAAGCTTCCATTTTTGAACGATTCATCAGCAATGGGAGATTCTAAAGATTTAGCGCTTGCTCGGTTTGTAGCCATTGAAAGGAAACTTGCGAAGAACCCAAGTCTCAAGAAGGAGTATCAGGCCTTTATGGCAGAGTACGAAAACCTGGGTCACATGACGGAGGTGAACTTTAACGAAATATCAGGTTCTTGTTTCTTTCTTCCTCATCACTGTGTTGTCAAGCCAGGCAATGAGACTACAAAACTAAGAGTTGTATTCGATGCGTCCGCCTAAACATCCAGCATGGTCCGAAAATTCAGGAAGATCTTATGACGGTTCTGCTGCGCTTTCGATTGCCTCGGTACGTCTGCACGGCGGACATCGAAAAAATTTACCGGCAAGTTATAGTCTCCGAAGAGGATCAAAAATTTCAATTGATAGTGTAGAGAGAAAACCCGCAAGATTCCATCAAATACTTCCAACTAAATACCGTCACATATGGAATGACAGCAGCACCATACTTGGCCATCAAATGCCTGCACACGCTAGCTGACACCTATGGCAATCAAAAGGCCTTAGGAGCAGAAGTTATACGAAAGAATATGTGTGTAGACGATGCGATGCAGAATTGCTGGAGAAGCAAAAGCAAGTGGTTGAAATTTTGTCTAAAGGAGGATTCAAGCTTCGAAAATGGTGTTCAAATCATGCAGTACCTTTGAACTATATTCCTGCGGAAGACAAGTCATTGAAATTCAAACTGTCTGATAACAACGAGCATCAAGTCAAAGCTCTGGGTCTTGCATGGTTGCCTATTGCTGACGAATTTCGAATTACCATAACGTACAATGAAGCGGAACGATTCACAAAACGTCAGATATTGTCAGATATTGCGCATATATTTGACCCGTTAGGACTAATGAGACCGATCACCGTGATGCAAAAACTAATACTTCAAAAACTGTGGGATCTGAAGCTTGACTGGGATGATGAATTGCCTGACAATCTGCAACGTGAATGGTATCAATTTCGTAAACACTTAAAAGCCCTGGCCACATTAAAAATACCACGACATGTTATCGCACACAAATCCGCACGCAATAAGCAGATGCATGTCTTCTGTGATGCATCAGAAAAAGCTTATGGGGCCGCAATTTATGTTCGTACCACGGCCACAGACGGAACATTACTAGTAAGACTACTATGCGCCAAGTCACGGATCGCACCACTTAAACCAACAACATTGCCACGCTTGGAACTCTGCGCTGCCAAATTGGGATGTGACTTGATGACACGAGTGTGTAAAGATTTAGCATGGAAGGATCGCGTTTATCTTTGGACAGACTCTGAGATTGTCTTGGCGTGGTTGCGAGCGCCAGTGTCATCCTTGCAAAAGTTCGTGGCTAACACAATGCCACCATGTACCGTCAAGGCAAAATCCTGCGGATCTAATTTCTCGAGGCATCTCACCCACCAAGTTCAGCAGCTGCCAACAGTGGTTTTATGGGCCATTATTTTTACACGGCAAGGAAGACATCTGGCCCAAAACAGAGGTATCACTAGAGTTCACTCTAGAAAGCAAGCAACCAAAGACGGCACTTCCAATCACTCTGAACCACAGCCTTTTCATCGACTCACTTGTTCGCTTAAGCTCAATAATAGGAATCAAGAGAACTATTGCATATTGTCTTCGGTTTCTGAACAACATTAACAAAAAAAGGCTAACAATCTGCAAAAGAGAACTTACAGCTTCAGAGCTAGAAGAAGCCATGCACACGATCATACGGGAAATCCAGTCCACATCTTTCGCAAAAGACATAGACGATCTCATAACCCATAAGGGCGTTGACAGCAGAAGCTCCATCTCCAATCTAACCCCGTTTCTGGATGAACGGAATATTCTTCGGGTGGGTGGAAGGTTAGAAAACGCAGATGTCACATATGGGGCCAAGCATCCCATTCTGCTTCCAACAGAACATTTCATTACGAATTTGATAATTAAACAAATACATATCGAAAATAGTCACGTAGGATCACAAGCACTCCTAGCAATCACACGTCAAAGATATTGGCCGATCAATGGGAAGACCTTAGCCAGATCAATCGTACAAAACTGTGTCCGCTGCGCCAGACTCAAACCTAAACTATTAGAACAAATAATGGGTGATTTACCAAAAGATAGGGTACAACCAGCCCGCCCTTTCCTTAAAAACTGGTGTTGATTTCTGTGGCCCATTTTATGTGAGACTAGAAATAAGAGGAAAGGCCCCGCAAAAGGCTTATATAGCCGTCTTTTGCTGTTTCGCAACAAAGGCGATCCATCTTGAAGTTGTAAAAAACCTAACCACCGAGGCTTTTATTCTGGCTCTAAGACGGTTTATCGGCAGACGGGGCTACTGTGAGACAATCTATTGTGACAACGCGACAAATTTCATCGGGGCTAACAATCAATTAAGCGAAATGGTCAACACCATATACAGTGACGAAGCCTCCCAAACAATAAACAAATTTGTAACTGAAAAACGAATCAACTTTAAGTTTATACCACCACGCATTCCACACTTTGGTGGTCTAAGGGAAGCTGCCGTAAAATCTGCGAAGGAGTTATTTCACAAAACTGTTTCCGGCCCATTAACCCATGAAGAACTCACCACAATTACGGTTGACATCGAAGCCATTTTGAATTCAAGACCACTCGTTCCAGTATCAAATGGCCCGAATGACCTTGCAGCACTAACGCCCGGCCATTTTATGAAAGGTGGACCCCTTAATGCAACAATCGATCCGCTTGCGCAACCATACTGCCAACCACTCGTCGAAACTTCAAAGGAATTACAACGTATAAAAAAAGACTTCTGGCTACGATGGAGTAAAGAGTACCTAAGTGAATTGCAACAACGGAACAAATGGCGGTCTCCTAGCGATAACGTAGAACCAGGCACCATGGTTGTTATTAAGGAAGACAACACTCAACCATATAATTGGCCTCTTGCTCGCATCTTAAACACGTTCAAAGGAAAATACGGAAAAGTAAGAGTGGTTGAAGTTAAGACGTCAACAGGCATTTTTAAACGACCGATTCATAAGCTAGCTCCTCTTCCAATTGCCATCCACAACAACATTATGGAAAACCAACCCCCAAGCGATAACATAATTACTTCAGATGCCGAAAGGAAGTTGGAACCACCCGCTCCGAAAAGGCGAAGAAAAGGGTGTAATGATTTTCTGTCTAAGTCCGAACGAGGAACCGACCTCTCATCGGTTCTAGACGTTAAGTCTGAGTAGTGCCAACGGATGGTACTAAACGGTCAACCAATCCGTGCACCGTAATCCATTTTCGCGGTGGCTGCTTGTCGGCCAGCTAGATTGGAGAGGATTTCGGTCGCGGGTCCCCAAATGGATTACGCTCATCTACAATTTTCAGCCACCAATAAATGCCCGTTTCCAAACGCGTCACAAAACACAATCATACGGAGAAGAAACCTACTTTACGTTACTCCGTATTTCTGCATTCAACCAGTCAACGAACAAAAATCTAATCTTTACTTCGCGTCCCCGAATTTCCCGACGCGGTACCGAAAAATATACTACGCTAACTCAATCCCGACGAAAGCTACGCTAATGAAAAGGCAAAACCAACTAGGGTACCGCGTACCGCGCGCGACGCGAAACCGACCTCAGCGGATTTACTTAAACCCTACCCTCGCGACGGCATACCTACCATGCACTCTACTTCCCGCTGAAAGAAAGGACCACTGGAAAGGAAAGTAGTTTTTAGTTTAGTAATTCATGTTATTCATTGTAATATTCTCGTACAAGGAAATAATTACAGGTAATTCAAGCATTAATAAACTTTAATATTAATTCGGACTATTATTCCGTCTAATTAGTTGTACAGTATCAAAAACGATATAAATGTATAAATTTTTTTTTTTTTTTCAAATATATAAAGTATAATTTTTAATTGTATATCTCATTGAAACCCGTGAAATCTAAACGAGTGCTATAATCAACTACGATGGAGCAAAATACAGAAAAGATATACAAAAAATATTATAAGTAGTCGATCAAAACGTGAAGTCTAATCAAGTTGCGATAAGGACATACGTATCTAATAAATTCATTCTTTCCCATTTGTACAACAACTGGAAAGATGAAGGTTTTGTCATATCCACCTTTCTTTCTACACTATTAATAATTTAATTTTTATTATATAATCTACTATGATTTAATTTAAATTGTAGATAGATTTATAATAAAAAAAAAATATTTATATACGTCGTGTGTACACAATCAAGACCCGTAATTTCGGAGATTTTCATTTGTTTATCGTGTAGTTGATATATCTCAAATTATCGAAATATTTTCCTAAAGTGGTCTCTGTGGTTCTCAGGTCAGTAATTTTTCATATGTCCTTGTCCTTCGCCAGCGTTTTGTCAGTTTAAGTTACTATCGCGTCAATGTTCAAATCGTATTATATTTATTTTTTTTGTGTGTCTCCTCGTTCGTTTAAGAATTAAAATGTATGAAAAGGGAGAAAGCTATTTGAAAAACTAGATCAACACAGTTGAACAAATATGACATAGTATAATCGCTTATATAATGTGTCCTCATTTTTCCTATCATGCATATACGTCTATAATGTTGGTTTCTACTAGACTACGTCTGTCGCAAATGAATTTGACATTGGTTTTTATTGCAAGCATTATTTTCTATTTCGTTCATTTCAAATATTAGATAGTATTTTCTAACGTTAGTCGTAACTATGATATCTAGAAATATACTGCCGTATGCTCAAATTAAGCTCCAGCATTAGTTTGGGAAAGGATAATATCCAATCATCCAGTATATCAAAAAGGATCCTGTCAAATCGCATAATAATGCAAGTTTTGTCTTTGTTCAAAATCGAGAGGGTATATATGTGTTGCTGTAAAATTTTATCAAAATTGTTTGTAAACTTGCAACTTGTATAATTTTATTTAGAAAATTTTAATTTTAAATAAATTTTCCACATTAGCAAGTAATGAGTTTCAAATGACTGTGGTATGCAGGGATATATCAAATGTAAATAAAAATTATCGCGTGAAAATGTATTGAATAATGTGACAAAGGAACGGGGAGATACCCACTACATATCTTCTCCCTGAAGCTCCTGGTGTAACGTTCATGATTAAATATCATGAACGTTACACGCGTTAATCAAGAAAGAAAAGAAATTACATTTTTACACTTACTAATACAAATATCTATATATAAAGATGCGTAACTTATAATAAAATATGTGAGAATTAAATTTTTTTCAATCTGGTTTCCCTTAAGTAATTGCTTTTTAGTTTTAATTTTTTCTTTGTGCAACCAATAACAATTTTTTTGTCTTTAATTTGTTCTTATGTGTCTTTCTTTCCTAACCAAAATACACAATGAAATTTAATATAGAATGTTTGATTCATAGCGATTATTCCGTTTATGCATTTTGTTGTCATTGGAAAAATTTATTTGTCCTTTTTAATTTTTTTTTTGATTTCGGTTGCCATTCTCTCTTCTCAAATTCACATAATGTTCATCACTGGACCAAGTCAATTGATATTTAAATCTTAACCTGTTGCACTTTTACCATTTTCTCCCTTATTCCACTTGCATGATGATCAAGAGCCCAAATGAATGTGTTTGGTGTAAGTCCATCAAACTATTAACGTCGCTGATGATGTTGCTAATGTTGCTGCAAAATATGTAGCCGGGGCTCCCTCCTCTTTCAGTAAACCGTGTTTACCCTTAACTTGTAATCACAAGCAATTTCAAACAAATGGGGGCTACTTGGCGTTCAGCTGTATCACCTTCTTTCCACCATAGCAGTGCGCCTGATATGCTCTCTGCAATGACAAGAACAACATACCGGGTTGCGTCACTTCTCGTTATATGGAGGAAGTCTTGCTGTATTTTTTTTTTTTTGTCTACTTATAACCTAAACTTTATATATATTTTGATGATATCGTTACAAGGGTGTGATACAATTACATTGAAATTATACAAAAATGAGCTTTGTATTGCAAAAACCTCAAAGTACACCCATGAAATTTTCCTATGGAAATCAAGGTCCCTATTTTGCAGAGGAGGTTGTAAGAATTGAAAACGTAGGAGATCAAATTTAAATTAGGGTTACAGCCGTCTTAAGACACACTGCGAAATACGGGCCCGACTTTGCTTATTACCTCTGTTTCTCCATTTAATTCATTTCTCAAGGAACATGAACGCGATAATGTGGTCGTAAATAGAATCAATGGATGCACAAAGCAACAAAGCATGTTTGAGAGTTGTAGGATATATGCCCAGAGCATAGTCGTTTAAACTTTAGTAAATTCTTCACTATTATCGCACCACAAAATTGCGGCATCGACATTAGCACCCGATTCATCATTTGGCCTTGCCAACATGGAAACAACGCTCAATAAAATTTTCTCTACACTCTGCACAGGGCTCCATCCTTCGGCTGAAAGTTCCTAACCCATCGGATCATCGCCAGGAGCATGAAGAATTACTATACAAACACGCCGTCAGCAAATATTTTGGGGTGAAACATTTCGCAAGTAAGTTTTATCTTGGGTGGACTTAATGGGTAGTCTGGTGGAAAAACTAATTTAGCTGGAAACACTCCGCCTTCGAAACCAGTTCCTTTCGGGCCTGCAATTAGAGCTTCCCGCTCGAAAAAAGCATCTTCACTTATTGGTCCTGCCACGATTCCTTCAGGCGGATTTGATGTGAGCTGTCTATATTCAGCCATCAGATGGCGTAAAGCCGACGCTGCCATTTCTATTCAAGAATTTCACGCGATAACACAGTTAACCTAAAAACGTGTACTTACGTCTGACAAACAATTTCGCAACCAGAAATTTTCTTGCGCTTTCCTGACTTGTCTGAATGCCATGCGTCCCTCTTTTTTGAACTGCCCTCTTTTCGGCACTTTTACACTCACCCGCGAAAGTGCCAAGAAAAAATCGCCGACCGCTCTTGTGTGACGGCCACCACTCACACACTCCACTGCCATGTGGCTGTCAATTCACCTTGACATCCCACGAGAAAATTGACGTGGGATGTGCGCCCGTCACAACCAACGTGAAATGACAAGCCACCTAGCAGCAAGGTGTGTTAGTAGTGGTCGCCAGCGGCGTCACATGATTCATTACAAGGGCAGTCTCTGCTTTCAGCCCTACTGGTCTTATGTCTTATTCTACCAACTCCAGGAGAAATTGATGTAAACATCACCTCATTCAAAACACAGGCAGGAATTTATTTTGAAAAATTGGGCTCGGTATCCCTAATAGTCGAAGAATGGAATATGGTTGCATATTACGATATGAAACTATACTAGATGGAATTCAATCTCATTAAAAACGGGACCAATCAGCTTAGACAATTTTGTAATCGCCTGATCGATCTTGCATTATGTTTAGAGACAATTAATCACTTTATAACGAACATACATGAGCTTAACATCAACAACAAATTGTTAAATCAAACAACAGGGTCTCGAATCAAAAGATCACCCTTTGATATCGTGGGAAATGTCACCAACTCATTATTTGGTGTTCTTGATTCACACTACGTGCAAAAAATGTCAACTATAATAAATAATTATAGTGTCAACGACATGCACCTTCTCAACCTAATAAAAAATCAAACGTCCATCATTGCCTCGACAACAAATCTTATTTAAAAATCAACCGAAATGACCGCTCAGCAATTACAACAATTCCAATATTATCTCAACACAACTATGGACGCCGTCAATCAAGTCAATAAGGCAGTAGAAAACCAACGACTGCTAGAAATTTTCAACTCCCTGTCTGTACGACTGATTCTCGCTATATCCAACCTACAACGCATCCAGACGGTCATAGTTAACGTTCTTGCAGACTCGCAACACAGAAAGGTTAACGCGTCAGTAGTATCACCATCGGCAACTACTGCAGCAACTACAATTGATCAAAGAGCACTTACCACCTCATCTCCGACCACCCTTAGGAGCTGATAATCTGCTGCGAATCTATGGACTGTTATCCATCGAAGGAAAGGTGTTTTCAAATCATATAATTTTTCGCATAAAAATTCCACTATATACTGACATTAACTACGATTTAGTGCCAGTAATCCCAGTTCCTATTATGAAGCGTGACACTTTCCTCACAATACGAGGACATCCCACTTCACCGTATGCCTTGGTTAACTTTTGAAGGGATCAGTACTACCCACTCAACGAACAAAACTTGAGATCCTTATGCTCAACCATTAGAACCACCGATTGGACCTGCAAACTTGGCCGATCAATCAACCAATTAACCGACAAAAAGCGTATTTGTGAACTAAACATTCTCTTCAACAGTTTCAATCTTTCCAATTGCACATTTTCCAGAGCAGATCATACGCAAAGGTGCACCCAACTCTCGACAAGCAACTCCTGGATCTACGCTATGACAGAAGTAGTCACAGTTAGCGTTATTTGTGACAAGCAACTCTCACAGCACACTATTCACGGCGTAGGTACCATTACCATTCCTGCTGGCTGCTCAATCAAGGACAACAACAACACACTTGAAGCCAGCCACTTTACCAATTCCGTCGAAGCAGTAGTTATGTCAATCAAGGATATAACTCAAGGAATGCCTGATTCACCTCTCAACTAGAGCTTCATACCTCAAATAGCTATCAATACCAGCCTATCGAACGAAATCGCCCGAATCAAGGACAATATTCAACTTTTGCGTCAGGACTCAACACTGCCACACATGTCAATCAACCAGCACGACATCCACCAGTATGCCGTATCGTACACAGCTTTGGGTCTAATAGGCATCGCCCTAGGAATTTGTGCAGTACGACGTCTCATATCCTCCAGAAGGTTGCGAACTTTCTACGGCTCCGATACGTCAACGAGAAAACCAACATGACTCAAATTTAGATAACGACTTCTGTGTAACTATTTGATTTTGAACTCCTCCGTTCAAGGCGGGGAGTATGTTAAAAACTGCTTTTAATTTCATTACCGTCATTAAACTTGCTCTTGCTATTAAATTTCATTATTTTAAAAAACTTCTCTCAATTTCATTGATATGATTAACTTCGCTATTTCATTATTGTTAATACACCATAAATTCATGTCATTCACCTTATTAATGTAATCAACAAAATTCATGTCGTGAAAATCATACTACTCAGCAGTAATCATTTTTTTATAAATTCATTGAATTTTGATTATATGACAATTAAGTTAAGTTTGCAATTAAGCAATTTTATTGTATAAAAGAAATTCAATGATAATAAATTTTCGTATTCGAAAGCAAAGCGTGGACCAAGGCGCGAGTACCTTAGAATACCTTAGATCGAGACTAACAATTGTGAAGTCTTAGAATTAGACAATTGGTGTTCCACTTATTGTGTATAAGATTCTATCTTCACGAATTGTTTCCTCAATTGCCCATTGCAGAAGCATGAGGTGTACCAGTTAGTGCATTTATCCCTATCCTCTTTAAGCATTAGGTGCAATACTTAGTGCAAAATTAAACCCTATTTTTAATTTAGTGATTCACCAGGTTAAACGTCGAGATCGGTGAAGACTCTTCTCGAGAAAATAAGTTCTTTCCTCAACAGTGGGGTAGATAATGAAGAAGATAACGACTTAACGAACAGATTTGGTATTCCATCAGGACCCGGACCACCATTAATATCAAAGGTAAGCAGTACATTTTCAATTTCCGATGGAGAGGTCACGATAGAATTCATAACAGAGGAAGGAGAAGGACACGATGGAGGAAAAAAATCGAGCGAAAAGGTCACAGATAGCTTGCCCATCAGAAGAAGAAGATATTAGGAATATGGGATGTTGTTTTCAGAGAATTTATGTATGTCCAAAAAGTCTTAATACTATTAGATTGCAGTGATGTTTCAATCATATAATAATAAGATCGCAACCGCTTTTTTGGCTTCTTTACGAAGAAGTCGGTAGTTGGTGAGGTCAGTGTTAGAGTTGGAATAATGATGTTTTTTGCGCGCTTGGTCCTTCAAACAGAGAACGTCCGAGACTTCAGCGGAAAACCAGCTGGAGCTCTTTTTCCGAGGGGATCGGCAGATAGGTACATGGTTTGCAATTATGCTACTGAGATTCTCATAGAAAGTTGATAGCGCTGAATTGACATCTAGCTTCTGTAGCATTGAATTCCAGTCAATATTATCCAGCTCAAGCTGAATGGCTGCATAGTTGGCTTTGCGGAAATTAAATCTTGGGGAGAAAGGAGTGCGTTTGGACTGAGGTGCAAGAAAAGATAAACGAACCTCAAGGGGAGGATGATGGGGATCAGGCTTTACATATTCGGAGGGGGATTTTATGATCGAGGAGATAGAGGCAGGATTGGTGGTAAGGATGAAATCGAGAAGTTTATTGTTTGCGTTTGGGATCATATTTAATTGCGATAGGGAGCAAAGCGATAAAAAAGAAGAAAACAGGATAGAGAGATCATTGAAGGATGAGAGGGTATGAGAGCCTGAGTCCCACCTTAGGCAAGGCATGTTAAAGTCACCACAGATTAAAATATTGTATAAAGGGTTGATGTTACAGAAATACGAAGATAATTCAGAGAAAAAACGGTTGTAAACGCGGAAAGGAGCATTGCAAGGGATATACACGCAAAGTAATACTAAACTCACGGCTTGAGAGATATTCATTAAGACAGTGATGTATTCTACTGGAAGAGACGGTGAAAAGTCAGAGCAGAGTTTGCTGTCTAAGGCTTTATGAGTAGCAATAAGTACACCACCACCGTCAGATTTACCCGAAATCAAACGATCTCTATCAGTTCGGTAGACATCATATAGTGGAAAAATTTCACTGCTGGCGATATCAGGAGTTAGCCAGGTTTCTGTAAAACAAATGAAATCATCGCCAGAAATGGAAGAGGCAATTTTAATAGCTTCCAGCTTGGTTCGCATGCAACGTACATCTTGATAATAAAGATTGAAGCAACGAGAAGTGTTTTGAATATCAAAATTTAAATTAATATTTGAAGAAGTTGTAGGATGACAAGTTGTTAAAGATACGGAAGAGAGCTTACCACGCGACGAAAATTTCTTCTTTTGGTTGCCTCGAACGGTTTAATTAGTGTTCCAGGAGGCCAGTATTCTGGTTGAAGAACTATGCTGCAGTTTGACGGCACAGTAAGCTTAAAGGAAGCTATAACTCTTCCCTCAATGTTGTCTTTTGTCAGTTTGTGGCAGCTGATTATCTTTACTGAAGGTCCAAATTTCGTTGAGACGTAATCACAAATGTCATTCGTCGATGTCACATAAGCCAGACGAGAGATAAATATTTGCTTCGGCGGCGCACGACATGAAGAGATGGAACTTTCTGTGGTGCTGGCGGATTAAGAGCGGAATTAGAAACATCAGCTACTGGCGTTGGTTGAATATCCGTTACAAGAGTGTTGGGTGAAGTGGTCCGATTTTTCGATATAGCACCTCGACGAGAAGATGAGGGCCCAGGTGATGATTGAAATACAACCTCTGAATCATTGCTGGTCAACAAATTAGCGCTGTTTTTTGTTGCAGGTTTAGCTTGCGTTTTACTTCTCGTTATTATGGCAGGAGCAGTATCTAATGTTATTCTAGAATTCTCCCCCGATGAAGAAGGATCTGGTGCGCAAGGCTGTAACACATCACGAGTCTCAAGGCTCGTCTCAGTTAGAGGATACGCAGATATAGTGTCAGCAAACTAGAGCAAGGGAGCAATCTCATGACACGCAACCGAACATTTATTGTGCCAAGCACTAAGTTCATCACATAAAGTTTTAACCGTTAAGCTAGTCATGCGGGGTCTAGAAACGTAGGCTGAATTTGAATAACGTCTACAGGTCTCGCAGTACCAGTGGACGCCATTGTTCGGTTTGTTTATAACGTCGGCAACAGTACCTTTGATGTTTACGCAAGCCGAATGATAAGACCGTTCACAGAGGCCGACACATAGCACAAAAGGGGACTTATCATCCGAATCGTGGCATTTGGTCGCACAGCAGGACATTTTTAATGCGAAAAATTGAAAATTATTAATAAATATAAATTAAAAACTTTTTTGTTTTTTTTGTAGTTCTAATGTATCCCAAGTCCACCAGTTTTTATTTTTGTATTATTAATATAATTATTATTATTATTTTTTATTTATATATATTTTTTTTTCGCTGTTACAAAATTATGTATGATGATAGAGAATTTTAGGATTAAAACTTGTAATTGTATTTCTATAGTCCATACAAGAACCAATTACAAAAAGTCTCCACGATATGAAGGATTGCCTATCTCAGGGGGGAAGATAAAACAACCAAAAGCTTAAGTCTCCACAGTTAAAGAATTGCCTATATTAAGGCTTAAACCGAAAAAAATGTGCTTTATAGTGTTAAATTGCAGCGAATAATTAAATTGACACAATTACTCACGAGTAAATAAAAAGCTGAGATTAAATATCACCTTTTAACTATGCCACAAGTTGAACGCACTTTACGAAAAGTTGAAATCAATTTTTACTACACAAAGAGAAACGTATTTTCAGATTCCAAATAAAATGTAGGGAATATTTTTTCCCATCCGCACTCGCGATGAATGTCACCGACAGAAAACAGAAGTGATGAGAGAAAAAAAAACGATTTAATTATAAAAAATTTCGAGATAAAACAGAGTAAATCAGTAGAGCACACGGCAAAACACGTTCAACGATTTCCAAGTTGAAAGTATGACTTTCAGCTCATCCAAGGATAGCTGTGAATTCCTGCCTAATGGTGTTGTCAAGGCTCAAGGTGTGCGATCTGGTCAGCTGTTCAAGATGATGCTCAAGGTCATGGTGTAATGAATCATGCGACGCCGCTGGTGACCACTACTAACACACCTTGCTGCTAGGTGGGTTGTCATTCCACGTTGGTTGCGACGAGCTCACATCCCACGTCAATTTTGTCGTGGGATGTCAAGAGGGTTTGATAGCCACATGGAGTGAAGTGTGCACGTAGTGGCCGCCACCCAAGAAGAACTTTCAGCTGATACATCCTCGCCACCTGCATCGCCTAAATCGTTATCGCCTATAGATCCATTTTCGGAAGCATCTTCACGTGGAGGCAGTGCATTTATTTCATCCAACCGTCGTGTAATTTTAAAGCCGTCAAAAGAGCAGAGTAGCAGTAACTCATCGACAGGTGAATAAACAAAGAAGAATCCGTTCACGAACCAACCGAAAAGGTAGGTAAGTTGATCTTAATGTCCTGTTTGTAGTGTAACAATAAAATGTAAAGAATACGATTCCATTAGTGAGTTTTCGTTCACCGCTCTAATGGTCTGCTTTTTCGGATTCCTCCTGAGTTCTTTCTCTTACATTTTGCGAGAAAACAAAAGTCAAGTCTTTTGTTAGGTGCATATAATTCAATCCCCGGTGGAAAGTAATAACAGGCGAAAAGGTAAGGAACCGTCCCGACACCGAATTCGTCTATACAATTGCCATTTATCAGGTTAAATACGCCCAAAATGACAAAAGTCAATTGCAGGTATCGACCGATAAATGAGAGTATTGCTTGAACTGGACGCCTCGCAACATCCCAACATTGTCAAATTGATGCCCGCAGGGGGAATGCCGGTCGACAAGAGCACTCTTGGAGGCTAGCATTCTTTGGGGAGTTCCGCCCCCACGTACCCGAGGAAACTCCGCAGGGGGAATGCCGGTCGACAAGGCCACTCTTGCAGGCTAGCATTCTTTGGGGAGTTCCGCCCCCACGTACCCGCGGAAATTCCCGCAGTGAGAAAGCCGGTCGACAAGAACATTCTTGGAGGCTAGCATTCTTTGGGGGGTGCCGCCCCCACGGACCCGAGGATATGGGGGGTGCCGTGAGGTTCCCTCCTGGGATGACACGTAACGACTCTGATTGTACCTGGACTACGCTTTGGACAACGAACTGGAATTGACGCTTTGGGCTGGCGGATGTGATGGTTTGGACCTAGTTGCTTTGCACAGTAGCGCCGGGGTGAAACTCGTGTGTTAACGGCTCCAGTTCAACTATCATACTGTCTCCGTCCCGGTAAAACCTTGGCAGGCCTCGGAGTACGTTCGAATTTCGCACCATTGGGTTGGTGGTGTAGGTTCGGTTGAGACGGACTCCCGATTAGCGCTGGTCTGGCTCTGAGCACTTGTCCCCATAAGGGCTTGTGCCAACCCTCGCATGGCCTCCCTGCTCTGCAAAGATAACCATGGGACCAAAAAGGCGACTACACACACGAACGGAGATAGCGGCTCCGAGGGGGGACCCAACAAAACTGGAGCAATCAAAAGACCAAAAAAATCCAAAAAAGGAAATAAAAAATAATAGCAACAACGACGCAACCAGCGGTTGCAGCCACTATGTTAACAGTACATCGAGAGCTGTACTAACCACGAAAAAAACGAAGACTAACACGACGACAGTGACGGTAGACGAAAAACGGAGAACGGCAGACAGTCTGGTGCAGACTGAGATTCCTGCGGCGTTTGGGCGCAGCAAAAAAATGATGCGAACGCCCGAGCGTCCTATTAAGGAGAAGCGGGAAACTCGGCAGGATGCTTCAGGTGTTCGAGCAGTGGAAGATAACATAAAGAGCACCGAAAACTCGATTGTCACCGCTGCGATCGTTACTAAAGCGACCGATGCAAGGGTCACAAAACCCGACATTGCAACGAAAAATCCAGAAGTAAACGAGGAGATTACGGCACTAAAAGCAAAGAGTGACCAGACACCGCGTGATTGTACCGCCAACGTTGAAAATGTGGCGGAAGTACTGCACTCGGAAACGGAACGCGAAAACCTCTTTCAAGGATGGTTGCAAGGTACAATTGCGGCCCAGAGATACGAACAAGAAAGATTACTTCGAAAAGCGGGAGATGTTGTGAAAAGAATACAAGCTGCATGCGACTCCCCAAAAATTAGCAAAGTAGCAAAGGAAGGGCTCCTTGAACTAGAGGAGCTCCTAGACCGCATAGGGCACTATCGGAGAAGCTGGTTAAAGGCCGAAGACGAAGAGAAGGCTAAAGAGGCGCTTGGGGCGAAATCTAAAGGCGACATGCAGATAGCTCCACCATTAAACGTCAATAAAAGAATGGCGTCTAGCCCAATCGAAGGAGATCGGGATAAAAGAAGGAAGGAAGAGGCACTTGATGGGCGTGGAGCACTAGATCACGGGTTCCAGACAGTGCTTACAAAAGGAGCGAAGAAAGCTACAAAGAAACTCCTTCAAAAAGTGCCAGAAAGTAAAGTTCGTACGGACGCCCAATTACAAAAAGGACCTGATGCAAAGCAGGAGAGGTAGAAGCCCCGACGAAGACCCCGGCAGCAGGCACTGCTTGTAAAGCCCCAAGATGGCCGATCCTACGCGGAAGTACTGCGGGACATCAGGGGAAACGTAAGGCCCGAAGACACCAATACTACCATTAAAGTAGTACGACCAACGCGGTCGGGCCACATACTGGTCGAATTTGGAGCAGAGGCCGGTGATAAAGATGCATTCTGTGACGCAGTAAAGAAAGTCCTCGGCAAAATCGCGACTATAGCCCCGCTCGAGCCGATGGCAACGATCGAAATACGAGACATAGACTGCGTGACGGATCTGGCCGAGGTAGAAGAGGCCATCAAAAAGGAGTTCCCTAGCGTGGGAAGGATCAAAGCGAGACTGACACCAGAAAATAACAAGGGACTACGCATGACCATAGTTGACTTGACCGAAAAGGACGCCGAACAATTCCTGAACAAGGGCAAAGTACGAATAGGGTGGGTTGTCTGTAGGATACGGCGAAGAGCAACGCCTCTTCAATGTTTCAAATGCCTTGGTTATGGTTACACCACACAAGTATGCAAAGGACCCGATAGGAGCTCCCTATGTTACAAATGTACGAAGGAGGCACACTGTATCCTTTGCAAGGATGCTGATCCAAAACTTGATTTTGGACACGTCTTGGGATCAGGAAAATGCCGGGTGTTCCAGGAAGCCCTAGCCAAGGCAAAATCAGAGCTTCGATGACCCGCATCCTGCAACTAAACCTACACCGCAGTTCAACCGCCCAAAATCTGCTTGAGCAGTTTGCGAGGGACGTGAAACCCGACTTCTTGCTGCTGAGTGAGCAACACCATAATAAAAGTCCTGCATTATGATATTCTGATGAAACTGTTACTGCCGCTATCTGGGTTCGGAACAGTGACTTTCAAGCGGAGAGTTGTGGACGGGGTGATGATTTCGTGTGGGTTCGGTGCTCAGGGACCACCTTCTTTAGTGTGTACCTAATGCCTAACGAGTCAATATCATCTTTCCAAGCCAAGCTTAATGCTCTGGAGGGTGCTGTCTCGAACGCAGAGGGTAAATTGCTCGCTGGGGGGTGGCTTCAATGCTAAAGCAATCGAATGGGGCATGCCTGAGACGGATCCGCGGGGAAAACGAATCCTGGAAATGGCGGCCAGGACGGCCCTCGTCGTACTAAACTCCGGAAATACGCCGACTTTCCGCCGTATTGGCTGTGAGGGAACCATACCGGACGTGACATTCGCCTCGGAGTCCTTAGTGCGAAGGATACACAACTGGAAAGTATTAGAGGACTACTCAGCCAGTGATCACCAGTGCATTCTGCTTGAGACAAGTGATGCTATCTCCCGACGTCCGTGCTCTCGGCCTTCTACAACTGGATGGAACATTGGAAGAATGGACGTCGAGAGGTTCGTCAAGGTTCTCACAGCAGGTGAGCCACAGCAGGTGAGCCGCTGCAGGGAGCTTCGGAGGGGACGGAAGAACTGGCAGCTCAAGACGTGGTGAACTCTACTTTGAGCATAATCACGACTGCTTGCTGCGCTTCTATGCCCCGTCGAATACCCCGGCACGGCAAGCCCCCAGTGTACTGGTGGTCTACTGAAATCGCTGAAAAGCGGAGGGAATGTCACAAGCTTCGGCGTGAGGCTCAACGGGCGCGGAACCGTGACGAGGCATGCAACCAGGTGGCAGCATAAAAGTCGGCCAGGAAATGCCTTCGCAAACTGATCAACAGTAGCAAGGCTCGCTGCTGGCAAGACCTAGTGAACGATGTGAACAAGGATCCGTGGGGCCTTGGCTACAAGCTGGTCATGGGGAAACTTGGTGCCCTACGGAAGCCTTGTATACATGACGCGGAAAAGATGGACGCGATAGTGCGGGGACTCTTCCCCGCCCATCCCGTCCGTGTTGACGCTGTCCATGGTGAAACAGCAGCAGAGTGCCCACTCTTCACACAGCTGGAACTGGAGGAGGCAGTCCTCTCCTTGAAAGCGAGGAAGGCTCCAGGTCCAGATGGTGTTCCAGCTGAGGTGTTGCGGCTCGTCTATCACCATTGTCCTGACTTGCTGCTCAGCACATTCAACGCTTGCCTGCGGGACGGGGTTTTCCCGGTACGATGGAAGGTGGCGAGGCTCGTGCTGATCAGCAAGGGGAAGGGAAATCCCGAATCGCCGTCTGCATACCGCCCGTTATGCATGCTAGACACGGCTGGGAAAGTGCTAGAGAAACTCATCAAGGGAAGACTCACTGACGCGATTCGTGCTGCTGGGGACCTATCTCCTCGGCAGTATGGCTTTAGAGCAGGACGTTCTACCATTGATGCGATTGCAGAGGTGGTGAACGCGGTCCAAAAGGCAGAGGCATATAGTCGCACCAAGCGACGGATCGTCCTGTTGGTGACACTCGACGTCAGGAATGCCTTCAACTCCGCTAGATGGATGGATATTCTGGACACGCTGGAAAACTCTTTTCAAGTTCCAGAATATCTAATGCGGCTTTTGAGGAACTACCTAAAGGACCGAAGCCTGCTCTACGACACGACACAGGGCCAACGCCAGATGAGCCGCGCTTGGTCGGCTATGCGGATGATGTTGCGGCTCTGGTCGCCGGACGCACCGTTGAACAAGCGCAACTTAGGCTAGGTATGCTAATGCGCCGAGTGAGGGACTGGATGACTGCTCGCGGGCTCAGTTTAGCACTGGAGAAAACCGAAGTGGTCATCTTGACAAAAAAGAGAATCCCTAGAGTAAGGATGATCAGTATTGGAGATATACAAATCGAATCGAAGCCAGCGGTGAAGTACCTGCGGCTACTGATCGACTCGAAGATGAGTTTCTCTGAGCAAATCAGGGCAACGGCTGAGAAGGCTACTTCGGGAATATCGGCCCTGAGTCGACTTATGGCCAACGTAGGGGGACCCAGCCCATCAAGAAGACGCCTCTTGATGAGTGCTGTAGGGTCAGTGCTACTGTACGGAGCAGAGGTATGGGGCGACGCTCTCAGCAAGGAGGTATACCGAAAACGATTGGCACAGGTACAGAGAAGAGGAGCACTGAGAATTGCATCTTCGTATCCAACAGTCTCCGACTCGGCGGTGAGAGTGATTGCAGGCGTGATACCTGTCGCCCTCCTTGCTAGAGAGCGCCGCGCTATTTACCTGCGCCGAAACGAGGATGCGAGGGAGATGGTTGTCCGCGAGGAGAGACAACGCTCGCTCAACGATTGGCAGCAGTCTTGGGGGAATTGCACGAAGGGAAGGTGAACTGCGCGCCTCATCCCGGATGTGAGACCGTGGCTAAATCGAAGGCATGGTGAGACTGACTTCTATCTGACCCAGTTTTTGAGCGGGCACGGGTGTTTTCAGTCTTACCTGCATAAGATCGGTAAGTCACGGTCTCCCGATTGTCGGTTTTGCCCAGGAGAGGAGGACAATGCCTGTCACACATTTTTTGCGTGCACAAAATGGGTCAGGCTGCGAAGGGAACTCTACAGGGAGACGGAAGAGCTCACCCCGGATAATATAGTTGCGGTGATGCTCGAATCGGTTGACAAATGGAACCAGGTGGCACATTATGCTCGGGCAGTCCTAAAATATAAAAGGGACTCACAGCAGCCGGAGGTGCTGGGGCTGGGGGATCGCTCTTCTGGCATTTCCTCTTCCCCTCTCCCCTCCCGCTAGGAAAGGGACTCCCCAGCTTGAAGGCGCCCCACATCGTAACAAAACGAGACCTGGCCCGAAGTAATGTGTCAAACGGTTCCAGGCTAGGTTCTCAGATTGACAAGGGAGGTGTTTAGTGGGTAGTCCAAGGGTATCCTCCATGGGAGTCCCACACTGCCAGACTCGGCGGGCGTAAATGCCTTCACCTCCCTACCACAAAAAAAAAATTGTCAAATTGATAGAAGTATGCCATGGTCAACGGCTTGAACGTGAAGGCCAGTTAGTAATATTTTTGGTATTTGCGCATCTGGAACAAGATCTCTCTGAACCATCATCCAGAGACTATCGAAAGAACTTCTGACTGGAGTAGATTTTCTGCATTCACATCGGATCAGGTTAGCCTTTTTATGAATACGATTTAATATCAGATCGTTGGTCAAGCTAGCACCTAAAAATACAAATTCACCAACGCTTTCAATTTGGTGTTAATCGAGCATTCAGTTTTTGTGTGTTCCAAAAAGTGACCAGCCAGCCAACTGTTGAAATTCCACGTTTTGTGTTTTTGGTGCAGACAGAGACCTGGCTCCACCAGACAAATGAAATTCCCTGGTAAATGAGTTTTTGTAAACGCATTTCGGGAGCGCCAGCAACAACACCATAGTGAGCAGCAGTTGATGACGAAGGCGAGGCAGACTGCATGTATCCAAGGAGGCATGAAGCGCAAGAGCTGTTTAGGTTTTAATGCCTCGTGTTTAGGTTTTATTGCTGGCCTCAGTGAGCTTTCATAAAAAATAATTTCAGGGCGCTTTCCACAAACCCTTGCTAAATACTCAAGCACTTAATGCGCAGGGAAATTTCATATTGTCTGAAATTCAGCGCAAATATACAACATAAATTCTAGCTTCGAAATCCACCTGCCATCAATATTGAAATTAATAGTAGTCCCCCAAAACCGCGACACGTGCATGCATTTTAAATTAGTCAATCGATTTGTCTTGAATCGAACCTTTCAAAATTTCCACCTCCAATTTAATACCGAAGAGGGCTAAAGGAAACAATCATCTCATAGTAAATAAATATTTTATGCAAGCGGAATTCTAAACCTACCTAAGCTATATGAAGCACATAAATACCTAGAAAATTGATAAATGGATCGAAATATGTTAGACCGCAAATATTTACTAGAGTTTTACAAGGTCAATGTCATTTCACTGATTCTAATATTGAGATGTACGATATGTGTATTCATGTGCCACAATCTCGAAAAGGACTGCATGTCTTCAAAGAAAGCTCATTTTAAATGGCAAAGTCATTAAACCGAGAGATGTACGTTAGTACAAGAATAATAAAACATTGATTGCTTTTTTCTTAATATATGTATATCAACGATGCAGATTTAAGGATCACGCAACCTTTAATCAAGTACAATTTAGAGTCACAGACTACAAAAAGCTTAAACGTGATCGTAATTTTTTTTTAAACCTTGAAATTTGTTTCAACTAGTTAACCGTCTCACCCAGACTACTGACCATGTCCAGCGCAATAGATTAAACGCCTACCGTTTGAACTATTTAAACATTAGCCGTCATTTTCTGGGTATAGCCAACATATTTTACTCTAAAACCCCATAGAATTAAGAATTTTGACTACTTTATGTTTCGTAATGAATTCTATAATTAAGTACTATATTTGTGATGTCTAAAGGGGAATTAAAATGAGAATAATTGTTAAATAAAAAGAAGAATTTAGGTGCCACTCAATATTTTTCAAAATATCATAAACCAACTTTTCGTGTAAATATCGTTGTGCTAAAACATGAATGTAAATTAAAATTACCTCTAAATTAGTACCTAGTAAGCAAACCACAACTTGATACGACAGTGCAACTAAATTTATTGGTATTATTACAAACGTTATTCAGTTAAAATCATTACCTATTAATTGCAATTAATCAAGGACCCTTGACAGCTTTCTCCCGCCCCTCGTTCCCAATCTAAATGATTAAATTCCATTGCCAACCAAAGCATTAATTAAAGCAAAAGGGAAAATCGATTTTCTCTGAAGAAGTTTCATGTAAAAACAATTTAAAACGAGAATAATCATCTGAAACAAGACAGAAGTTGTAGCAGCATCAATGAGTTGCAAGCAACGTGGTTTGAAATGCAATAATTAATTCATAATATTAGACGTAGAACCAACCAAGTTTTGATGTTTTTTTTTTATCTAAATTATTATTTATGCATACATTTGAATTAAATATCCTATATAGGGAGAACTAAATATAAAACATATCATATAAGAATGTGAACATAGTATAAATATGATTATTACAGAGAAAACAAAACACACCTCCACACTTAATTGAGTATTGATTCAAGATTTTCAAGGTGAAAATGTAAACGTGATTTCAATACGAGTAATAGTTATGTATTTAATCGAATAAATAATATGAATTGCTAACTAAAAACACGACTTTCCTTTCCAGTGGTTCTTTCTTGTAGCGGGAAATAGAGTGCAGGGTAAGTATGCCGTCGCGAGGGTAGGGTTTGAGAAAATCCGCTGAGGTCGGTTTCGAGTCGCGCGCGGTACGCGGTACCTTTGTTGTTTTGCCTTTTATTAGCGTAGCTTTCGTCGGGTTCAGTTAGCGTAGCATATTTTTCGGTACCACGTCGGAAGTTCGGGAACGCGAAGTAAAAATTAGATTTTTGTTCTTGACTGCGTGAATGAAGAGATACGGAGTAACGTAAAGTAGGTTTTCTCTCCGTATGGTTTTGTTTTGTGACGCGTTTGAAAACGGGCATGTATTGGTGGCTGAAGATCGTAGATGAGCGTAATCCATTCGGAGACCCGCGACCGAAATCCTCTCCGATCTAGCTGGCCGACAAGCTGCCACCGCGTGAATGGATTACGGTGCACGGATTGGTTGACCGGTTGGTACCATCCGTTGGCACTACTCAGACTTAACGTCTAGAACCGATGAGAGGCCGTGTCCTCGTCCAGACTTAGACAAAAAAAATCATTACAATGGAATGGCTGTGTGAGTGAGGCTAATCTGGCGGTCAAGGACTCTCTTCAAGTCTGGCATGAGCGTTTAGGTCATCAGAATAAAATACATGTTGTGAAGATACTCAAGAATCACGGAATTGAAGTACAATAGGACGACGAATTCTGTGGATCGTGTGTAGAAGATAAACAACATCCAGAACCGTTCAAGTCACGTCAACAGCGTTCATCTGTGCCAGGAGAAGTGATCCATGCTGATGTCGGTGTTTCACTTGGACAGGAGTCTATTGCTGGTGCCAGGTACTTTGTCTGCTACACGTGTGACTATTCAAGATTTCGTATGGTTTACTTCTTGAAGGAAAAATCTGAGGTTTTGGACAAGACCAAAGAAATGTTGCAGCTGGTGAAGACTCAACGAGGTCGAGCGGTAAAGGTGTTCCAGTGCGACGGAGGAAAGGAATTTGACAACAAGAAGATGCGAGACTTCATGGATTCCGAAGGTACGAAGATGGTGATTACGAATCCTTATACTCCTCAGCAGAACGGTTGTGCTGAATGATTAAACCGGACAATTGGTGAGCTAGCACTAACCATGCTTGTTAGCAAGGATCTGCCGAAGTTTCTGTGGGCTGAGGCTGTGAACGCTGCGGTTTACATTCTCAACCGAACTGGTCCAAGCTCTGTAGAGGGCAAAACTCCGTACAAGTTGCTCGTTGAGAAGAGTGTTCATTTGAACAGGTTTCATATTTTTGGAACCACATGCTGGGTGATGGTGCCCAAAGAACGTCGGAAGAAGTGGGATGCTAAAGGCGTCGAAGCAGTTTTTGTTGGGTACTCGGAAGACGTCGATGGTTTTTGTGTGTGGAAGAAGGATACAAAGCAGGTGATCCGAAGTCGTGAGTTAGTTTTTGGTCCAGAGCATTCCTCTAAAGTTCTAGCTTTGTTTCCTGTTGAAGAAATTGAAAATCTTTCGAGCCCCGCGATTTTCCCAGAGTCCTGAACTCACCTGAAACTCCGCACGTGCCTGAGGTCCCGGATCCTGTGTTGCCAGTCGTTCCTCCTGAACCGCAAATTGAAGAAACTCCTAAGGCTGCAAAAAATACCACTCAACGAAGTCTTCGAGATAGAAAAAACTTCAGAAACCTTTAAAATTGAGTGAAATGTTTTTTGCAGAGTAAGAAGAACCTCGAGACTACAAAGAAGCTATGAAGTCGGGTAATCGTGAACACTGGAAGGCTGCGATGAAAGAAGAAATGTCTTCACTGAAGGAAAATTCAACCTGGGTTTTAACGGTGTTACCTCCAGGAAGGAAGACAATTGCTAATCGCTGGGTCTATCGTATCAAACGAGATGCAGACGGGAAGGCTTGTCGCTACAAAGCTAGGCTTGTTGCGAAGGGTTATAGTCAACAGGAAGGTGTTGATTATCATGAAACTTTCAGTCCCGTAGCTCGATTTGATACTATTAGGGCGATTCTAAGTGTTGCTGCCAAGGAAAGTCTAGAGTTGGCCCAATTTGATGTGAAGACGGCTTTTCTAAACGGTGTTTTGAATGAAGAAATATACATGGATCAACCTGAGGGTTTCGAAGTTGGTTCTGGTCATGTGTGCAAGCTGATTAGAAGTCTCTACGGACTGAAGCAATCTCCGAGGTGCTGGAACAACCGGTACAAGGATATTCTTATCAAGTTTGGTCTCGTCCAGAGTGAAGCTGATCCATGTCTTTCCTTTTGTATGTCTGGTGAAGATAAACTGATCATTGTCCTTTATGTTTATGATGGCCTGGTTGCTGCAACACAGAAGAGTGTGATTCAAGAGTTCCTTAGGAAGCTGGAGATGGAGTTCAAGATCACACGTGAACCGCTTGGCTGTTCCTGAATATGCTCATTGAACGTGAAGAAGATGGTTCAATCCGTTTGCGTCAGAAGGTTTACGCGGAAAATCTTCTTCAGAAGTTCAACATGGTAGAAGCCAATGCTGTTTCAACGCCCATTGACAAGTACGTGCAGTTGGAAGAGAAAACTGGTTTGAGAACATCTGCTCCTTACCGTGAAGTTGTAGGATGTTTGATGTACTTAGCTATTGCTACTCGTCCTGACATCACGTTTGCAGACAATTATGCGTCGCAGTTCTTGGAAGATCCGGAAGATATCCACTGGTTGCTGGTAAAGAGAATCCTGAGATACTTCAAAGGGTCTGCGTCAGTTGGTATTAGGTACGAGGCTGGTTCCAAAGGAAGTGTCTTGAAGGCCTTCAGTGATGCAGACTATGCTGGTCAATCGGATACTCGTCGGTCTGTTAGTAGAATCGTTTTCATGCACAGTGGAGGACCGATATCCTGGGCTAGCAGACGTCAAGAGTGTGTGTCTCTATCCACAACTGAGGCTGAGTATGTCGCTGCTAGTGAAGCTGCCAGGGAATCTGCGTGGTTATCTCGACTGTTCGCAGAAGTCTCTCCCTTAGACAACATTCCAATTCTTTTTGTGGACAATCAAAGCGCAATCAAGTTAGCGAAGAATCACGAGTTCCACAAGAGGACCAAACACATGGAAATGAGGTACCACTTCCGTCGAAAGGAATTGCAGGATGGAAGGTTTAATATTCAACATGTTCTATTTCATATCCTTTCCGTTATCGTCGGAGAGTGTGGTCTAGTGGTCTCATACATAGAAATTTGTAATAAGTTGTTCGTTGATGATGTGACTGTCTGTTTTTCTATCTTTATATATTTCAAGCCTTTTTAGGATGTCAAGTCTCGGTCCTTTGCTTTGATTGTGTAGCAATGTCAGAGAGTTTGTAATAGCGTTATGCTCGTGAGCGTGGTTTTGTAGGTGCATCGCATAATTGGAGTCTGCCTTGTTGTGTAAGAAAGACCGTCAGTGCTCTTTGCATCTTGCCGTTAGTTTGCGTGTTGTCCTTCCCATATATACCATGTCGCAGTCATGCATGTCAGTTTTTGTGTTTTAAACACAAACTATAAATTACATTGTATAGCGCATTTCCATTGCTATTCACTGCGTAAACGATTCTTATGATAGAGCGAACGCCAGAGCGTCCTATTAAGGAAAAGCGGGAAACTCTGCAGGACGCTTCAGGTGTTCGAACGGTGGAAGATAATATAAAGAGCATCGAAAATTCGGTGGTCACTGCTGCGATCGTTACCGAAGCGACCGATGCAGGGTCGCAAATCCCGACATAGTAAAGAAACATCCTGAAGCCAACGAAAAGACTACGGCACGAAGAGCAACGAGTGACCAGACAAATAAAGCGACGTTGTGTGATTGCACCGCCAACGTCGAAAATGTGGCGGAAGTACTGCATTCGGAAACGGAAAGCAGTAACCTCTCCCAAGGATGGTTGCAAAGTACAATTGACGCCCAGCGATATGAAGAAGAAAGGCTATTCCGAAAAGCGGAAGAAGTTCTGAAAAGAAATAAAAGAATACAATCTGCATGCGACTCCCCAAAAATCAGCAAAGCAGTAACGGTTGGGCTCCTTGAACTAGAGAAGCTCCTAAATCGCGTAGGGCACTATCGGAGGAGCTGGTTAAAGGCCGAAGACGAGCAGAAGGCTAACGAGGCGCTGGGGGGCGAAATCTAAAGGCAACATGCAGATAGCTCCACCATTAAAAATCAATAAAAGAATAGCGTCTAGTCCAATCGAAGCAGATCGGGTTAAAAGAAGGAAGGAAGAGGCACTTGATGGGCGTGGAGCACCAGATCACGGGTTTCAGATAGTGCTTACAAAAGGAGCGAAGAAAGCCGCAAAGAAACTCCTTCAAAAAGTGCCAGAAAGTAAAGTTCGCACGGACGCCCAAGTAGAAAAAGGACCTGATGCAAAACAGGAGAGGTAGAAGCCCCGACGAAGACCCTGGCAGCAGGCACTGCTTGTAAAGCCCCAAGATTGCTGGTCTTACGCGGAGGTGCTGCGAGACATCAGGGGAAACGTAAGGCCTGAAGACACCAACACAACCATTAAAGCAATACGACCAACGTGGTCGGGCCACATACTGGTCGAATTTGGAGCAGAGGCCGAAAATAAGGAAGCATTCTGTGACGCAGTAAAGAAAGTCCTCGGCAAAAGCGCAATTATAGCCCCGCTCGAGCCGATGGTAACGATCGAAATAAGAGCCATTGACTGCGTGACGGATCTGGCCGAGGTAGAAGAGGCCATCAAAAAGGAGTTCCCTAGCGTGGGAAGGATCAAAGCGAGACTGACACCAGAAAACAACAGGGGACAACGCATGACCATAGTTGACTTGACCGAAAAGGACGCCGAACATTTCCCGAATAGGGTGGGTTGTCTGTAGGATACGGCGAAGAGCAACGCCTCTTCAATGTTTCAAATGCCTTGGTTATGGTCACACCTCACAAGTATGCAAAGGACTCGATAGGAGTTCCCTATGTTACAAATGCGGTGAAATGGGACATCAAAGAAAAGAGTGTACGAAGGAGGCACACTGTATTCTTTGCAAGGACGCTGATCCAAGACCTGATTTTGGACACGTCTTGGGATCAGGAAAACGCCGGGTGTTCCAGGAAGCCCTAGCCAAGTCAAAATCAGAACTTCGATGACCCGTATCCTGCAGCTAAACCTACACCGCAGTTCAACCGCCCAAAATCTGCTTGAGCAGTTTGCGAGGGACATGAAAGCCGACTTCTTGCTGCTGAGTGAGCAACACCATGATAAAAGTCCTGCATTATGGCATTCTGACAAATCTGGTACTGCCGCCATCTGGGTTCGGAACAGTGATTTCCAAACGGAGAGTTGTGGGCGGGGTGATGATTTCGTGTGGGTTCGGTGCTCAGGGACCACCTTCTTTAGTGTGTACCTAACGCCTAACGAATCGATATCATCTTTCCAAGCCAAGCTTAATGCTCTCGAGGGCGCTGTTTTGAACGCAGAGGCCAAAGTGCTCGTTGGGGGTGACTTCAACGCTAAAG
Source organism: Odontomyia ornata (assembly GCA_963969285.1). Lineage (NCBI taxonomy): Eukaryota > Metazoa > Arthropoda > Insecta > Diptera > Stratiomyidae > Odontomyia > Odontomyia ornata. The sequence goes on from OZ017740.1 coordinate 202,171,425, forward strand.
CAATCGAATGGGGCATGCCTCAAACGGATCCGCGGGGAAAACGAATCCTGGAAATGGCGGCCAGGACGGCGCTCGTCGTACTAAACTCCGGAAATACGCCGACTTTCCGCCGTATTGGCTGTGAGGGAACCATACCGGACGTGACAGTCGCCTCGGAGTCCTTAGTATGGAGGATACACAATTGGAAAGTATTAGAGGACTACTCAGCCAGTGATCATCAGTGCATTCTGCTTGAGATAACTGATGCTGTCTCCCGACATCCGTGCTCTCGGCTTTCTACAACTGGATGGAACATCGGAAGGATGGACGTTGAGAGGTTCGTCGAGGTGCTCACAGCAGGTCAGCCGCTGCAGGGGGCTTCAGAGGGGACGGAAGAACTGGCAGCTCAAGACGTGGTGAACTCTACTATGAACTCATTACGACTGCTTGCTGCGCTTCTATGCCCCGTCGTAAACCCCGGCACGGCAAGCCCCCAGTGTACTGGTGGTCAACTGAAATCGCTGAAAAGCGAAGGGAGTGTCACAAGCTTCGACGTGAGGCTCAACGGGCGCGGAACCGTGACGAGGCATGCAACTGGTTGGCAGCATATAAGTCGGCCAGGAAAGGTCTTCGCAAATTGATCAACAATAGCAAGGCTCGCTGCTGGCAAGACCTAGTGGACAATGTGAACAAGGATCCGTGGGGCCTTGGCTACAAGCTAGTTATGCGGAAGCTTGGTGCCCTACGGAAGCCTTGTATACATGACACGGAGAAGATGGACGCAATCGTGCGGGGACTCTTCCCCGCCCATCCCGTCCGTGTTGACGCTGTCCATGGTGAAACAGTCTCGGTACAATGGAAGATGGCGAGGCTCGTGCTGATCAGCAAGGGGAAGGGAAATCCCGAATCGCCGTTTGCATACCGCCCGTTATGCATGCTAGATACGGCTGGGAAAGTGCTAGAGAAACTCATCAAGGGAAGACTCACTGACGCGATTCGTGCTGCTGGGGACCTATCTCCTCGGCAGTACGGCTTTAGAGCCGGACGTTCTACCATTGATGCGATTGCAGAGGTAGTGAACGCGGTCCAAAAGGCAGAGGCATATAGTCGCACCAAGCGACGGATCGTCGTTCCAGAATATCGAATGCGGCTTTTGAGGAACTACCTAAAGGACCGAAGCCTGCTCTACGACACGACACAGGGCCAACGGAGGATGGAAATTACATCGGGTGTTTCCCAGGGATCTAATTTTTTTTTTTGATTGTGGTAGGGAGGTGAATGCCATTTATGCATAGAGTGTGGAACTCCCATGCTAGCAAGGAGGTGACTGGAATACCCACTAAAAACCTCCCCTGTCAACCTGAGAACCCAGACTGGAACCGTTTGACACATTACTTCGGCCAGGTCTCGTTTTGTTACGCCGTGGGGCGCCTTCAAGCTGGGGAGTCCCTTTCCTAGCGGGAGGGAAGAGGGGAAGAGGAAGTGCCAGAAAAGCAATCCCTCAGCCCCAGCGCCCCTGGCTGCTGTGAGTCCCTTTTATATTTTAGGGCTGCTCGAGCATAATGTGCCACCTGGTTCCATTTGTCAACCGATTCGAGCATAACCGCAACTATATTATCCGGGGGGTGAGCTCTCCCGTCTCCCTGTAGAGTTCCCTTCGCAGTCTGACCCATTTTCTAGACGCAAAAAAATGTGTGACAGGCATTATCCTCCTCTCCTGGGCAAAACCGACAATCGGGGGACCGTGACTTACCGATCTTGTACCGGTGAAACTGAAAACCATGCCCGCTCAAAAGCTAGGTCAGATAGAAGTCAGTCTCACCATGCCTTCGGTCTCACATCCGGGATGAGGCGCGCAGTCCACCTTCCCTTCGTGCAATTCATCCAAGACTGCTGCCAATCGTTGAGCGAGCGCTGTCTCTCCTCGCGGACAACCATCTCCCTCGCATCCTCGTTTCTGCGCAGGTAAATAGCGCGGCGCTCTCTAGCAAGGAGGGCGACAGGTATCACGCCTGCAATTAACTCTCAACGCTGATTCTGAAACTGTTGGATACGGAGATGCAATTCTCAGTGCTCCTCTTCTCTGTACCTGTGCCAAACGTTTTCGATATACCTCCTTCCTGAGAGCATCGCCCCATACCTCTGCTCTGTACAGTAGCACTGACCCTACAGCACTCATCAAGAGGCGCCTTCTTGATGGGCTGGGTCCCCCTACGTTGGCCATAAGTCGACTCAGAGCCGATATTCCCGAAGAAGCCTTCTCAGCCGTTGCCCTGATTTGCTCAGAGAAACTCATCTTCGAGTCGATCAGTAGCCCCAGGTACTTCACCGCTGGCTTCGATCAGTAGCCCCAGGTACTTCACCGCTGGCTTCGATTCGATTCGTAAGTCGCCAATACTGATCATCCTTACTCTAGGGATTCTCTTTTTTGTCAAGATGACCACTTCAGTTTTCTCCAGTGCTAAACTGAGCCCGCGAGCAGTCATCCAGTCCCTCACTCGGCGCATTAGCATACCTAGCCTAAGGTGCGCTTGTTCAACGGTGTGTCCAGCGACCAGAGCCGCAACATCTGGCATCTCAAGTCTCAGTAGCCCGTCGTAAGACAAGTTCCACAGGTCCGGACCAAGGATAGATCCCTGGGCAACACCCGATGTAATTTCCATCCTTCGTTGGCCCTGTGTCGTGTCGTAGAGCAGGCTTCGGTCCTTTAGGTAGTTCCTCAAAAGCCGCATTAGATATTCTGGAACTTGAAACGAGTTTTCCAGCGTATCCAGAATATCTAACCATCTAGCGGAGTTGAAGGCATTCCTGACGTCGAGTGTCACATACAGGACGATCCGTCGCTTGGTTCGACTATATGCCTCTGCCTTTTAGTCCGCGTTCACCACCTCTGCAATCGCATCAATGGTAGAACGTCCTGCTCTAAAGCCGTACTGCCGAGAAGATAGGTCCTCAGCAGCACGAATCGCGTCAGTGAGTCTTCCCTTGATGAGTTTCTCTAGCACTTTCCCAGCCGTGTCTGGCATGCATAACGGGCGGTATGCAGACGGCGATTCGGGACTTCTCTTCCCCTTTCTGATCAGCACGAGCCTCGCCACCTTCCATCGTACCGGGAAAACCCCGTCCTGTAAGCAAGCGTTGAATGCGCTGAGCAGCAAGTCAGGAAAATGGTGATAGACGAGCCGCAACACCTCAGCTGGAACACCATCTGGACCTGGAGCCTTCCTCGCTTTCAAGGAGAGGACTGTCTCCTCCAGTTCCAGCTGTGTGAAAAGCGGGCACTCGACTGCTGTTTCACCATGGACAGCACCAGCGTCAACACGGACGGGATGGGCGGGGAAGAGTCCCCGCACTATTGCGTCCATCTTTTCCGCGTCATGTATACAAGGTTTCCGTAGGGCACCAAGCTTCCGCATGACCAGCTTGTAGCCAAGGCCCCACTGTCCACTAGGTCTTGCCAGCAGCGAGCCTTGCTACTGTTGATCAATTTGCGAAGGCATTTCCTGGCCGACTTATATGCTGCCACCTGGTTGCATGCCTCGTCACGGTTCCGCGCCCGTTGAGCCTCACGCCGAAGCTTGTGACACTCCCTTCGCTTTTCAGCGATTTCAGTTGACCACCAGTACACTGGGGGCTTGCCGTGCCGGGGTCTTCGACGGGGCATAGAAGCGCAGCAAGCAGTCGTGATTATGCTCAAAGTAGAGTTCACCACGTCTTGAGCTGCCAGTTCTCCCGTCCCCTCCGAAGCTCCCTGCAGCGGGTCACCTGCTGTGAGAACCTCGACAAACCTCTCAACCTCTCAATCCGTGCCGAGAGCACGGATGTCGGGAGACAGCATCACTTATCTCAAGCAGAATGCACTGATGAGCACTGGCTGAGTAGTCCTCTAATACTTTCCAGTTGTGTATCCTCCGTACTAAGGACTCCAAGGCGACTGTCACGTCCGGTATGGTTCCCTCACAGTCAATACGGCGGAAAGTCGGCGTATTTCCGGAGTTTAGTACGACGAGGGCCGTCCTGGCCGCCATTTCCAGGATTCGTTTTACCCGCGGATCTGTCTGAGGCATGCCCCATTCGATTGCTTTAGCGTTGAATTCGCCCCCAGCGAGCACTTTACCCTCTGCGTTCGAGACAGCGCCTTCCAATGCCTGATGCTTGGCTTGGAAAGATGATATCGATTCGTTAAGCGTTAGGTACACACTAAAGAAGGTGATCCCTGAGCACCGAACTAACACGAACCCATCTCCCCGTCCACAACTTTCCGCTTGGAAATCACTGTTCCGAACCCAGATGGCGGCAGTACTAGTTTCATCAGAATATCATGATGCGGACTTTTATCATGGTGTTGCTCACTCAGCAGCAAGAAGTTTGCTCAAGCAGATTTTGGGCGGTTGAACTGCGGTGTAGGTTTAGCTGCAGGATGCGGGTCATCGAAGCTCTGATTTTGCCTTGGCTAGGGCTTCCTGGAACACCCGGCGTTTTCCTGATCCCAAGACGTGTCCAAAATCAGGTTTTGGATCAGCGTCCTTGCAAAGAATACAGTGTGCCTCCTTCGTACACTCTTTTCTTTTCTGTCCCATTTCACCGCACTTGTAACATAAGGAACTCCTATCGGGTCCTTTGCATACTTGTGTGGTGTGACCATAACCAAGGCATTTGAAACATTGAAGAGGCGTTGCTCTTCGCCGTATCCTACAGACAACCCACCCTATTCTTACTTAGCCCTTGTTCAGGAATTGTTCGACGTCCTTTTCGGTCAAGTCAACTATGGTCATGCGTAGTCCCTTGTTATTTTCTGGTGTCAGTCTCGCTTTGATCCTTCCCACGCTAGGGAACTCCTTTTTGATGGCCTCTTCTACCTCGGCCAGATCCGTGACGCAGTCAATGTCCCGTACTTCGATCGTTGCCATCGGCTCGAATGGGGCTATAATTGCGCTTTTGCCGAGGATCTATCCTTGGCCCGGACCTGTGGAACGTGTCTTTCGACGGGCTACTGAGACTTTAGATGCTAGATGAGTCGGGCTTGGTCGGCTATGCGGATGATGTTGCGGCTCTGGTCGCTGGACGCACCGTTGAACAAGCGCAACTTAGGCTAGGTATGCTAATGCGCCGAGTGCGGGACTGGATGACTGCTCGCGGGCTCAGTTTAGCACTGAGAAAACCGAAGCGGTCTTCTTGACAAAAAAGAGAATCCCTAGAGTGAGGATGATTAGTATTGGAGATATACGAATCGAATCAAAGCCATCGGTGAAGTACCTGGGGCTAATGATCGACTCGCAGACGAGTTTCTCTGAGCAAATCAGGGCAACGGCTGAGAAGGCTTCTTCGGGAGTATCAGCTCTGAGTCGACTTATGGCAAACGGAGGGGGACCCAGCCCCTCAAGAAGACACCTCTTGATGAGTGCTGTAGGGTCAGTGCTACTGTACGGAGGAGAAGTATGGGGCGACGATCTCATCAAGGAGGTATATCGATGTGAGACCGTGGCTAAATCGAAGGCATGGTGAGACTGACTCCTATCTGACGCAGCTTTTGAGCGGGCATGGGTGTTTTCAGTCTTATCTGCACAAGATTGGTAACTCACGGTCTCGCGATTGTCGGTTTTGCCCAAGAGAGGAGGACAATGCCTGCCACACATTTTTTGCGTGTACATAATCGGTCAGGCCGGATAATATAGTCGCGGTGATGCTCGAATCGGTTGACAAATGGAACTAGGTGGCACATTTTGTTCGACGCCCAAGTAGTATCCGACTTTCCGACATCTTGTCGAAACCGCTATCGGGATCGATGTGTTCTGTTTTATCGTTTTTGCCGTGCGGCTTGCATAGTCAGCCAGCGGACATTGCACTTAAAGGCACCACATATGGGTCGGTCGGTGATGTTGTATCAGGAGTCCGTGTATGTCGTCATCGTTCGAGCTGTGTTTTGTTCGATTTGCTATTTCTACGCAAGCAGTTTTTCCATGAAAACTAATCTACTCGTGAAAATTAGACAAAGCTATCTCCCAGCTAAACATTAGAATTCTTTAACTGTTCTCTTTTATCATATAAATTCCCTCAAGATGCATCGAAATGGTAGAAACTAAACGAAGTGGGAAATTCGCGTTCGATAATTTTGCACGTGAAGATTTGGGAGTTTAAGAAATGAATAAAATTCAAGATGATCCAAGCTAGTTTTCACATTAGTAATCCATACAGTTTACATGAGCTAAAGCACGCCGTTGTGCACGTCTCCCAAATTCTGAGAATGTTCCCGAAGACGGTAAACGAAGTTAGAGTCAATGAGGAAGAGTAATCGAAAATATTAAATAGATTTGAAGGAGAATGCCCGGGGAAGATTTTTAAGAGTATTTCAAACAATCACACGAGGTGGACCTAGATCACAAATTGCCATACCAGCTCAGGGCATGATAGAATTCCGGGACGCTCTACCGGAATTTTTTTGGAAGAATGCGGAACAAGTGAAGACGGATTTAAAGGCGAGCTACCCGAAGAGCGTCATATCAACGTCAATAAAAAAATTTCTATTTCGGTATTGGACAAAATAACAGAGGCATTTACATGCGTGTCAGTGAAGTGAAAAGTAATTTCCGTACCGCAATAACCGTGCCGGAAAAGTGCTGGACAAGATTCCGTGATATCATAACTGGTTATTGCGAGAAAATGAAAAAGTTGTCCGAGTCATCAATCAATGCCGAAAATAATTTACAGACATCATCTAGCAATTTAAACTGAGCGAGAAACGACGAAAAATTTAAACATAACGAACAATTATAAAACGATTACGTTAATGAAAAAATGATCATATAAAAATATATAAAAAGAAAAGGTAGAGTTGCTTTGCAAAAGCGGCGGGGCGACCTAATTCAGTTTTTGTCGCGGTAGAAAAAGAGACGACGTCGGAAGCGCATGCGGTTCAAGATGCGGTGACACGTTCGAAACAACAATTAATCGCTGAATAGAGCCGAAAGGAAGAGTTTTCCAGTAGTAGTTCGAGTTGTAGCCAAGTGAAAGAGAAAAATCCGAAATCGATCATTTGCTGTGAATATTCAGAGTTCTCTTTACGCGTTTGTCGTGCTGTTTCTGCGAAGTGTTGGCGATTGCGAAAAACTTGGTGGTCCATTGCTGCTGAAGTGTGTGCGCTGGAAAAGCAGGAAGAAGAGGAAATTTGTACGAAATTGGTGGAAAGGTGTGAAAAGATTTCCGGTGTGTCGCCGAGCGTGAGTGTACAGCCAAGTGGCTCAGTGGAGTACAGGGAAAACCCTACCGAGTACTCTCGCCAGCGCTAGTTCCAGAGGAAGGTTGTGTATAGTAACTTGAATCACTTTGGCGCCCGAGAACCAATCGGATGGATGGGATTGAGAAGTTGATATAATATCTGAATGAATGGGATACTGTTTATTTTACGAATCCGTGTTGGATACGGTATGTTTGCAAGAGGCAATTGGCTAAAAGGAAACGGGATGATGTTTCTAGATCATAGAACTTTGTTCATAACTGCAATCGAAGATCGTCAGGATAAGGAGGAGAAAAGTTAATTGGTGGAGCGATGTTCTTTGTATTTTGATATGGATTGTATTCGAAAAGTAGCTATAACTGAACCACGTGTTAACGTAATTGACCCAAAGCAGTCTTGTTCGAAATCATATAGGATTAAGGAAGTTAATTTATATACAATGCAAAAGTGTGATTTGGTATTTTCCTCCCCATTTTAATTCAATGCAAAATCTGCTAATTTTGTTCAACTCCATTAATGTACTTTAAGGAGTTTGCAAGCATCACCACATCATCAGCGGGCGCCGGGCGAGGATGTTGGTGAGTACCCTATTGTTTCTATATTTTCTATATTATTGTTACATGTACAAATAATTACATGTACAAATAATTCTGCGAGCTACTGTCGCAATTGTTTTCACAACAATGAAGAACACGAATTCACTCGAAACCACGAGAACCCAACAAGCATGATCAACATCTGCAAGTGACGTCACTCCATTCATTAAATTTGCTCGTTGAGACTACCGAGCTCCGCTTTTATTTCGGTTGACTGTTTCTCCAGCTTCTGTGTGATGTCTGCCTTGATGTCTGCTTTGATTTCGATTGCTTGTTGGTCCAGCTTCGCTGATTGTTCGTTTAGCTTCGTTGATTGTTCATCTAGCTTCGCAGTCAGACTCGATGACATCAGCATTAACATTTGCATTAGCGCATTTTCTGGCTCCTTCGATTTTGGTGTTTCTACTCCTCCACCTTCTGCGCCTTTTTCCGCATCTGAGAACTCACCCGAATCCAGATTCACGCCTTCCGACTCGATCGCGTCGCGCAAGCGTGCAATCAGTGTGGCCTTTGTACCTTGCGTAGCCAGATTTCGCTGTTCTAACTCTTCCTTGAGCTCCGACATGGTCAATTCATTGATTCTTAGATGCAAGTTTCGTGGCATTTTTATTGTATTGGCTTTTTGTTTTTTTTTTTTTCAACAGTTTTTACGTTAGATTTCACAACTGTGCAGTTTAAAAATGTTTAAATGTTTTCACTTTTCGAAATTTTCTATCTCACTTCTCGACACCACTGTCGCGTGTTATTGGTTCGCGGCCAATAATTTTAATGTTCCGGGAAAGTGAAAACGCAATGTCTTTTAATTTAAGTTAAAAGAGTTTATTTAATTGCACAATGATCAATCTACACTTTCACTAATTTTAATTTTCACTTAATTTTTAAATCTAACACTTGTCCATAAATTTCTTATCGCAATTGTCTTCTAAATCACTTCACTATTACAAAACACACTTTGCACTCAAACAATCAATTGTCTTTACTTCGCGTTCCACTATATCGCAGTTTTCTTATCGCGGTCGAATGAATGATGATCCCCCCATTCATTCAGCTCGCCTTTATATAGGGTCTCTACCTATTCACCCATTTCTCGTACGTTGGTGAATGTTCTACCGAGAGGTACCTGGTAGATTCGAGCAAATTTAATGAATGGAGTGACGTCACTTGCAGATGTTGATCATGCTTGTTGGGTTCTCGTGGTTTCGAGTGAATTCGTGTTCTTCATTGTTGTGAAAACAATTGCGACAGTAGCTCGCAGAATTATTTGTACATGTAATTATTTGTACATGTAACAATGGTTAAGGACGCATTGGCTTACAGTCTGAACTTTGAGGCAGCGAAAAATGTGACTCGTACCACTGCCCGGGTTCGTGAAGTAGTGACAGACGAGTGCAGGTGTGAACGCGTGGAAATCGAGCGAGACCCGCATGTAAATGGTGCGCCTAGATGCTGGAATTGCGGAGAGAAGGGGCACTTGCAAAGAGACTGCAAGAAGCGAAGAAAACCGAGCTATTGTCCAGGGTGTGCAGCTAGGAGGAGATCCAGACCGAGTCAGGAGCCCAGAATGGAAGCCCTTCAAACAGAGGGGTCGGGAAACATGTAAGAGCCAACTTCGTGGGGCAGAGGTTGGCTAGGAGGATCGACGTCCCCAGCACCACCATCACCGTGTCAAGACTACATCGTGGAGAAGCGGACTTATGCCTTCCGGGTCAAATTGACGGAGAACACTGCACCATAACAATCGACACTGGTGCTACCCGATCGATTATCCGACCAGACCTAGTTAGACAGCAACAACTTCACAAGGGCAGAATTTTCTCACTACGGACAGCTACGGGAGAAACTGCACCTGTTCATGGAGAGGTCAACCTCCAGATACAGTTGGGAGACCTTGTGTTCCGACATAATTTTCTGGTCGCGAACATTATGGATGACTCCATTCTCGGAATGGATTTTCTCCGACCACATGGAATCACGTTAGACTTGGGCAAACGTGTATTGAAATGGCAGAATGTCGAAGTACTGATGGAGGACCCCAGCGTCCAAATCCCCAAGATGAATGTAGTGGTATGTACTGACACTGATGTACCGAATTCCTCCGAAAGCATTGTATGGGCCAAGCTTGATGGTGATTCTGGAGACCACCGATCTTATCTGATAGAGCCAACGAAGACATCCGCATTGCGCAGCTTGATTGTAGGACGAAGCCTTGTAAGATCTTTAAGGAACGGATATGTGCCGGTTAGAGTCCTTAACACCGCAGACTCAACCACGAGCATCAAAGCGGGAGAAGTCATCGGCAGCTGCCAGCCTGTTTCCACCATCACCTCTTTGGAAGCTTCTCACAACCATCATTGGAAAAGGAGGCAAGACACAGACAAAGCCCGGGAATCCACGTCTGCAATATTGAAGCAAGTCAAATTGCCGGTGCAGCTATTCAAACGAGCCTCTGATCTGGTCACCAAGTACAGTGACATCTTCTCAACAAGCCCGGATGACCAAGGCCGAACGAGTCTGGTAACTCACGTCATAGATACACAGGGAGCCAAACCGATTCGACAAGCACCCAGACGCCTCCCTATAGCCAAACAAGGAGAAGTGAGCGCGCTGATCTCGGACATGGAAAAACAAGGCGTTATTGAACCTTCTGTCAGTCCATGGGCCGCGCCTGTAGCTCTAGTAAAGAAAAAGGATGGTAGTACTCGTTTTTGTGTCGACTATAGGCAGCTCAACGACGTCACTAAGAAAGATAGTTACCCGCTCCCACGCATCGATGACATCATGGACACTTTAGCCGACGCAAAATGGTTTTCTACACTCGATCTCAAGAGTGGCTACTGGCAGGTAGAAATCGACAAGAAGGACCGAGAGAAGACCGCATTTTCAGTTGGGACCGGATTGTGGCAGTTTGTGGTGATGCCATTTGGGCTTTGCAATGCTCCAGCCACTTTCGAACGCTTGATGGAATACGTGCTACGTGGTCTAACCTGGAAAACCTGCTTGGTGTACCTAGATGACATCATCGTCATCGGGAGAACGTTCGAAGAGCATGTGCGGAACTTAGAAGAGGTTTTCTCCAGACTGCGACTGGCAAATTTGAAACTTAGTCCCGGCAAGTGTACTCTTTTCGCAGCTGAAGTAAAATACCTGGGACATGTCATATCAGCAGAAGGGGTCAAAACAGACCCTGAGAAAATTGAAGCCGTGAAAAGCTGGCCATCACCAAACAACAAACGCCAACTACGAAGTTTCCTATGTCTGGCAACCTACTATCGAAGATTCGTCAAAGACTTTGCCAAAATAGCTAAGTGTCTCCATCAGCTAACCGAGAAAAATCGTCCGTATGTCTGGAACGAACAATGCCAGACAGCCTTTGAGACCCTGAAGGAAAAGCTGTGTGAATCACCCGTGCTGGCGTATCCGAAACCCGGAAAAATGTTTGTAGTTGACACTGATGCAAGCAACGGCGGTATTGGAGCTGTACTCTCCCAGCAGATCAATGGCGAAGAAAGAGTCCTCTCGTATTACAGTCGAGTTCTTTCAAAAAGTGAGAGGAACTACTGTGTGACAAGGAAGGAGCTATTGGCTATAATAGAGGCCACCAAGCAGTTCCACAAGTACCTATATGGCCAGAAATTTGTTCTTCGAACGGACCATGCATCGCTGAGATGGCTACTTAACTTCAAAAACCCCGAGGGACAAGTTGCGAGATGGATCGAAAGATTGCAGTCGTACGACTACGAAATTGTTCATCGAAAGGGCGGAGTTCATGGAAATGCTGACGCCCTATCTCGTCGCCCATGTCCAGCTAACTGCAAGCATTGCCGACGGATTGAGGAAAAGGAGCCGCCCGTTGATCTGCGACTGATAACGGCCGAATTCGATGAAGGTTGGTCATCGGAGGAGATTCGAAATGCCCAGCTAGCCGATGAAGACATCGGACCATTGCTCGTATGGAAGGAGACGACTGGGCGACCTGAGTGGAAGGACGTTTCAACGCATGGCGCAACCCTGAAAAGCTATTGGGCACAATGGAACTCCCTTCAGGTGGAGGGTGGTGTACTCAAGCGGAAATGGGAAAGGCGGATGGTAGCTCCTATAGGATGCAAACTATACTTCCCAAAAGCCGAATCCACGATGTGGTTAAGGAAATGCATGAAGGATCCTCGGGAGGCCACCTTGGTGTTAACAAGACCTTAGCGAAATTGCGGGAACGGTTCTACTGGCTCCACGCTCGAGAAGACGTAGAGGACTGGTGTCGCAGATGCACAATTTGCGCTTCCGTCAAAGGCCCAAAGCGACGACTGAGAGGACAAATGCAAGCCTATAACGTAGGCGTGCCATTCGAAAGGATTGCTGTTGACATCGCAGGACCCTTTCCTGAAACCGATTGGGGAAATCGATATACGCTGGTTGTAGCCGATTATTTCAGCAAGTGGCCCGAGGTCTACCCCATTCCCAACCAGGAAGCAACTACCGTAGCTGAACAGCTAGTGTTAAATTGGGTCAGTAGGTACGGCGTACCTTGCGAATTACATTCGGATCAAGGCCGAAACTTTGAGTCACTAGTTTTTGGCGAAATGTGCGAGCTGCTCGGAATACGGAAAACGAGGACAACACCGCTGCATCCCCAATCCGATGGAATGGTCGAACGTTTCAACGGCACGCTCAATAAACACCTTGCCAAGATGGTTGACGAGAACCAAAGGGACTGGGACCGACATATCCCACTATTTTTGATGGCGTACAGAGCTGCCGAACATGCATCGACGGGCCAAGCCCCAGCCAAAGTCATTTTTGGAAAGACTATTCGTCTGCCAGCCGATATAAAGTTCGGAACACCCCCTGAGAAACCCCAAACGGTCTCGGAGTACGCAAGTGATCTAAGACAACGGTTGAACCAGATACATCGGACAGTGCGAAAACACCTCGAATCGGCTACTGACCGCATGAAGACCAGGTATGATCTAAAGGCTAATTCTACTGGCTTCCAGCAAGATGACTTGGTGTGGCTTTATAACCCGCAACGGCGAAAGGGTAGGTCTCCAAAGTTGCAACATAATTGGGAGGGACCATACCGAGTTACAAAGCGAATCAACGACGTCGTATACCGAATACAGGAACATCGTAAGCCGAGAGCTAAAATGAAAATCGTGCATCTGGACCGTCTTGCCCCATATTACACCCAGGGAGAATTGACTACAAATAGCGACACATCTTTTCGGGGCGAAAAGAACTGAGGTGGGGGCAGTGTTACATGTACAAATAATTACATGTACAAATAATTCTGCGAGCTACTGTCGCAATTGTTTTCACAACAATGAAGAACACGAATTCACTCGAAACCACGAGAACCCAACAAGCATGATCAACATCTGCAAGTGACGTCACTCCATTCATTAAATTTGCTCGAATCTACCAGGTACCTCTCGGTAGAACATTCACCAACGTACGAGAAATGGGTGAATAGGTAGAGACCCTATATAAAGGCGAGCTGAATGAATGGGGGGATCATCATTCATTCGACCGCGATAAGAAAACTGCGATATAGTGGAACGCGAAGTAAAGACAATTGATTGTTTGAGTGCAAAGTGTGTTTTGTAATAGTGAAGTGATTTAGAAGACAATTGCGATAAGAAATTTATGGACAAGTGTTAGATTTAAAAATTAAGTGAAAATTAAAATTAGTGAAAGTGTAGATTGATCATTGTGCAATTAAATAAACTCTTTTAACTTAAATTAAAAGACATTGCGTTTTCACTTTCCCGGAACATTAAAATTATTGGCCGCGAACCAATAACACGCGACATTATTAATTATAATAATATAATTAATAATGTCGCGTGTTATTGGTTCGCGGCCAATAATTTTAATGTTCCGGGAAAGTGAAAACGCAATGTCTTTTAATTTAAGTTAAGTTAAGTTTAAGTTAACAATTTAACATGCACTAATTTTACTATAATTTAATTGATATTGTATTTATATTTATTCCTCCACGAATTCTCACATTCATTCGTAGTCAAAAGGAAATTGATTTTAATATACTTTACGCAAAAATTAAAACACCATGCATTCATTTTAGTATAATTTAATTGACATTTATATTTATTCCTCGATGAATTATCACATTCACTCATAGTTAAAAAGAAATTGATTTTCATAAACCTTACCCAAAAATTAAAACACCATTACAAACGGTCTTGATTCTTTCAAAAAAAATGTATACAAATATGTCTAATAGAAAAATAAGTGGCAAGGTAGCTTTTCGATTTAATCCAATATTTTAGTCAACATCAAAATATTGAAGATTTCAATTAAAACTCATTCTTGCTGAAGAACATTGAAATAAAAATAGAAGAAAAGGACAAATAACACACGATGAACACCCAAATCATAGAAACCTTTCCTTTCGCTTGAACCTGACCGGGTATGGGACCCGCCACGTTGGCCAGCCCCTCCGCTATAATGAGGTAGCCATCGGGCAAGTGTAGTGAATAGATAGGTTTCAAAATGTCCGTAATGGACTGCAGCGATGGTCTGCTGTCTCGGCGGAAGAAGATGATGACATCCGCCGAGAATGCCCTTGTCTGGGGACGCGTGAATGCGCTGGCAGGCTAGCATTGCGGTGTCGTGGGGCGGGTTCATTCCCCCAGCACAAGAACCCACTGCAAAAGAATTTCGCATTCACGAATTCTTGGGTCTCAAAAGGAAGCATCGACCGAAATCGAAAAAAATGTAGGTAACTACCAAAAGGGAAAATGACTTGCTCAGAGAACAAGTTGAAACGAGTGAAAACAGACGGACTTAGGGGAACCTCGTCGTTACCCGACGGTTCTCATGGCCCACAAATAAGAGTGGGGCAACCTGATGGTGGTGGTGCCTCATCGTACCCGCCCAACCGGATCAAGATCCAAAAATGTTGCAGTGGCCATATATTTCCCTTCTGAGTTTAAAACTCATACAACATAACTTGTATGAGCCTTCCCACCAGAAAAGAAATATACCGGTGACCAATTTATGTCATAGGGTTATGCAATCGGATCACATAACCCTATGCTATAAAAAGGCACCTTGTCTCGAGGCCACAACCCGCAAGAGTCCCTGAAACTAAGAGAAAGTCGGAGCGCGCCCGATGGCTAGCTCATTTTTGTGGAAAAAGCCTTCCACCTTACCGGTGTTACGAACCAGTATACCCTATGTATACTGGTATAAACTGGGAGCACATTTGATGTGTATCCAATATACATCATCAAAGCTCCCGGGGAAAGAACTCCTATTAACACCACTTACCTGCTACTCTGTCCATTTCCACTAAATCAACAAGAAGACGAGAGTTACATAATTAAAGAATTTAGTTTTATTTTATATTTTAAATTATTTACTTTTACACTTCTTTAATTATTCTAACATCTTTCCATACTGTGTCTCCACGGACGGAGGATGCCTAGAAGAAAGTAAAGTCAGTTGATGGTGGCTACACAGCGTAAAAACGCATCCAAGCCGAATAAGGTTCGCGGCTCAAGCCTACACCTCACCATCTAACTGATGTGACGGTTTCCTGATATTGCACCGGAACTAGATGCACTTTCTGGCCTCGCTGATCACTTCGCGGCGAAATACACTTTGCGTACAGTTCTGTAACCGCTGTTATTACTACTCGCCGTTTCTCGCTCGATCAATTGTCTGCGACGACGTTGTATATAGCATAACACCGGATCCTATACTCGGTCCAAAAGAGCTCAAATGAAAAAACCGACGTTGTTCATTTGACAATTCATGGTTTTTATTATCTTTTCCGTATAAAATTTTTCATACATTTACGAAAAATGCTCGCTTTCCAGAACGGACTAAAATAGGTATGTATATAAAGTTGAGTTTTCAAAAACTAGACCAATCGGTATGCTCATTCAAATATCTGGGGTCGAAAGCTTACTAAGTGCAGATATTCGAGGCTGCAGGAAAAATTCTCTAATAAGTTATAGCTCTATAGTAAGAAATACATGTAATTTCAAGAACAAGAATTATTAAATACCGCAGTTTTCGCTAGATGCACCACGTCATAAATATACAATCGCTCTGAAGTTTTCAGGCGGATTCATACAAATTGATCGTGCAACAACAAGGTTCTATAATCAAGTGATTACATTATGGTGCCATAAGTTCCATCCGAACTCTATCCTAAATTATATATACAGTAAATCTGGCATCTGAAAGATACGGAGGAAAAATTTTTGCAACACTTTTTTTCCCTACTGCCCTGCGTATAAAGGTAGGCGAAAACAATGCGCTCGTTAAAAATAGAAAAACCTAGCGAGCAAATAACCATAAATTCCATTTAAAGCTTATCATAGATTAAAGTTTACTCTGGGAAAAAATTTACATCTACAAGGCAAATAACAATAAGTTTCATTTAAGGCTTATTCTAGATTAGAGTTTACTCTAGTCAAAAATTTGCATTTACAAATGAGGAGTTGTAACTATGGTGATTTAAACGTGTAATTTCGGGATCTCGTCAATTGTTCCTAAAATCACCGAGTTTTTCGTAGCCAATGTTAAACTATCTGGATACGCTTCTGCATTTAGCGAACACATGCGATTGACCTCTTTAAGGTTTTCATTGAAAGAACAACAAGCTTATGGTTCGAAGAGTATATTACCTCGACCGGTCAGAGCAAGGAAAAACATTGGCTGTAGAAAACGATTTAAATGTGTGTGTAAATCCGATTTTGATTTGGTCTCATCTAGCGGTGTAATGTCTAGGTAAGCCACTTCATTTTTTTAAGGTTTGTAGTTTACTTTCTTTTTCCTCTAATTGCCCATCTTAAATCTCGCTGTAAAATAAATCACACGCCGATGCACATACTAATCGTGTAGGATTGCAGCCAACACACCCATTCCCCTATCGCCAGGTGGATTCTATTCACTAATTGTCGCGTACTGCATTTCACAAGACGAGCACCGAGAGGCGTTACTTGACTAATTTGATCGTATTCCCGGTTCCCACAATAAAATATTTGTTGATCGTTTAGAAAACTTTAGATTTCGGTTTCTTCCTCACTTCTTGCTACAGAATCTTCGCAAACCCCACTCTGTTCATTTCACTCGCGATCAATATACTCCGACCCTACACGCACTCGTATCTAATCACACAAATGTCCACCGTGTATTTCTAGTTTTTTACACTTGTCTTTAATCGAATCTGCATTTGGGAACGAACCGTCATCAACCTTCACACTGAGACTAGATTATAATTTCATCGATAAGTTATCTTCTCGTAATTTTGCACTTTTTGCATCGATGCTAGCGCGTCTGATCATCAAAGCAATATCTCAGCATTTCATAAGTATAATCCTTCCTCGTTTTTGTGTCACATTGCGCATGGCTATTTTTGTTCGCGTAAGATCCATCCAAAATCACTAACAAAACGGGCGAAAGACACTTCTCAGAAAAAATACTTTGCTTTGGTTCCCGTGTTCTTGACTGCTATTGCGGGCTCCATCTAACTTGAGGTAGGCAAGGCAACAGCTCCCCACTCGAGAATGATGTCACACATTTCATCCCCCAAAATAGAAGATTGACGAGCACCATGAGATATTTGATCGCGATGCAAAACCCTTTGAACCTCCTATTTATCAATTTTCGTCTCGCACTTAATCAAGGAACGCATCAATCACACTTCAAATTTCATTTCCATCGATAAATTTCCGTTCTTATAAGGAAATTTTTATTTCTTCCCCATTACGATTTCATTTTGGCCGTAATAAATGATATAAGCCATGCACATAAGATGACAATTGTAATAATATTGTTTTTAACACTTTCACGTACGCGACGTTTCTCTCCACTGCATCTATCTGAGGTGGCATGTCTATCCGAAACATAATAAAGTTTTTACAGTTTATTTTTTTATTTTTTTTTTTAAATCGAAATGGAAGTCCCAACCCTATAGAATCACTTTTGCATTCCCCTTTGCACACACTCGTATGTTATGTGTAAACCGTAATTCCCTGTCATGACCAATGTGCATGCTCCCTATAAGTAAAAAAATTGAGTCCACTTACATCGTCGATGTCATGTGTGCGCACACGGAACCTCTCGCCTTCCTACTCCAAATGACAATCTCCCACATATCAGCAACACGATTGTGCTAGTTGCTATAAATTGTAATTTTTATAGGAGACAGGGTTTTAGAGCAGTTTGATATTGCGACTGCTCGAAAACAAAATTAACCGCAGTAAAAGAAAAATAAGAAAGATTTCAAATAGTGATAAAAATTAAATTTCATGACTAATATAATTAAAGAGTAACGTTTTAATTTGATATAAAAGAAAATTGAGGTAAAATTACGTTTGATAGTAACAAACAAAAATTAAAGGGAAATGTTTAAATCTGACATAAAAGAAAATTGATATAAAATCATGTTTAACGATCATAAGGCAAAAGAAAATTTTATAAATTATAATTATGAATGGAAGGAATGAAATCTTTCTATTTTCTCTTTTGTCAACTTTGCAATTAATTTCGGTTAAGCGTTGGGAAGGTTTTCGAGCAGTCTGCTGGTGTGACTGCTCGATTACTACACAAGCTCACCCCTTTTGAAGCGTTACAGGGGCTCTTACCCGGGTAAGATGGCCTTCCGCTCGCGTGAATAGTGTTGTGTGATTCCCTCACATAGTACTTTGACATAAATTTGCCACGTTTATATTTTTCATTTAAAGGAAAAATTCATTCAAATTATGTTTGTATGAGTTTTTCACTTAAATGGAAAATATAGCCACGCTTCCACCTGGATGCCCCACTCTTATTTGGGGGCCATAAGTATCGTCGGTAGGGACGAAGTCGCTCAAGTCCGTATGTTTTCTCCCGGCCCGGTCTGTCCCTTGAGTCACCAATTTTTGACCCTTTTTTTGTGGTAGGGAGGTGAATGCTATTTATGCACAGAGTGTGGGACTCCCATGCGCGACTGGACTACCCACTATACACCTCCCCTGAGAACCCAGTTTGACACATTACTTCGGGCCAGGCCTCGTTTTCTTACGCCGTGGGGCGTCTTCAAGCTGGGGAGTCCCTTTCCTAGCGGGAGGGGAGAGGGGAAGAGGAAATGCCAGACAAGCGATCGCCAAGCCCCAGCGCCCCCGGCTGCTGTGAATCCCTTTTATATTTTAGGACTGCCCGAGCATAATGTGCCACCTGGTTCCATTTGTCCATCGATTCGAGCATCACCGCGACTATATTATCCGAGGTGAGCTCTCCCGTCTCCCTGTAGAGTTCCCTTCGCAGCCTGACCCATTTTGTACACTCAAAAAATGAGTGACAGGCATTGTCCTCCTCTCCTGGGCAAAACCGACAATTGGGAGACCGTGACTTACCAATCTTGTGCAGGTAAGACTGAAAACACCCGTGCCCGCTTAAAAGCTGGGTCAGATAGAAGTCAGTCTCACCATGCCTTCGATTTAGCCACGGTCTCACATCCGGGATGAGGCGCGCAGTCCACCTTCCCTTCGTGCAATTCACCCAAGACTGCTGCCAATCGTTGAGCGAGCGCTGTCTCTCCTCGCGGACAACGATCTCCCTCGCATCCTCGTTTCGGTGCAGGTAAATAGCGCGGCGCTCTCTAGAAAGGAGGGCGACAGGTATCACGCCTGCAATCACTCTCACCGCCGAGTCGGAGACTGTTGGATACGAAGATGCAATTCTCAGTGCTCCTCTTCTCTGTACCTGTGCCAATCGTTTTCGGTATACCTCCTTCCTGAGAGCGTCGCCCCATACCTCTGCTCCGTACAGTAGCACTGACCCTACAGCACTCATCAAGAGGCGTCTTCTTGATGGGCTGGGTCCCCCTACGTTGGCCATAAGTCGACTCAGGGCCGATATTCCCGAAGCAGCCTTCTCAGCCGTTGCCCCGATTTGCTCAGAGAAACTCATCTTCGAGTCGATCAGTAGCCCCAGGTACTTCACCGCTGGCTTCGATTCGATTTGTATATCTCCAATACTGATCATCCTTACTCTAGGGATTCTCTTTTTTGTCAAGATGACCACTTCGGTTTTCTCCAGTGCTAAACTCAGCCCGCGAGCAGTCATCCAGTCCCTCACTCGGCGCATTAGCATACCTAGCCTAAGTTGCGCTTGTTCAACGGTGCGTTAAGCGACCAGAGCCGCAACATCATCCGCATAGCCGACCAAGCGCGACTCATCTGGCATCTCAAGTCTCAGTAGCCCGTCGTAAGACACGTTCCACAGGTCCGGACAAAGGATAGATCCCTGGGCAACACCCGATGTAATTTCCATCCTTCGTTGGCCCTGTGTCGTGTCGTAGAGCAGGCTTCGGTCCTTTAGGTAGTTCCTCAAAAGCCGCATTAGATATTCTGGAACTTGAAAAGAGTTTTCCAGCGTGTCCAGAATATCCACCCATCTAGCGGAGTTGAAGGCATTCCTGACGTCGAGTGTCACCAACAGGACGATCCGTCGCTTGGTGCGACTATATGCCTCTGCCTTTTGGACCGCGTTCATCACCTCTGCAATCGCATCAATGGTAGAACGTCCTGCTCTAAAGCCATACTGCCGAGGAGATAGGTCCCCAGCAGCACGAATCGCGTCAGTGAGTCTTCCCTTGATGAGTTTCTCTAGCACTTTCCCAGCCGTGTCTAGCATGCATAACGGGCGGTATGCAGACGGCGATTCGGGATTTCCCTTCCCCTTGCTGATCAGCACGAGCCTCGCCACCTTCCATCGTACCGGGAAAACCCCGTCCCGCAGGCAAGCGTTGAATGTGCTGAGCAGCAAGTCAGGACAATGGTGATAGACGAGCCGCAACACCTCAGCTGGAACACCATCTGGACCTGGAGCCTTCCTCGCTTTCAAGGAGAGGACTGCCTCCTCCAGTTCCAGCTGTGTAAAGAGTGGGCACTCTGCTGCTGTTTCACCATGGACAGCGTCAACACGGACGGGATGGGCGGGGAAGAGTCCCCGCACTATCGCGTCCATCTTTTCCGCGTCATGTATACAAGGCTTCCGTAGGGCACCAAGTTTCCCCATGACCAGCTTGTAGCCAAGGCCCCACGGATCCTTGTTCACATCGTCCACTAGGTCTTGCCAGCAGCGAGCCTTGCTACTGTTGATCAGTTTGCGAAGGCATTTCCTGGCCGACTTTTATGCTGCCACCATCCTTCCGATGTTCCATCCAGTTGTAGAAAGCCGAGAGCACGGATGTCGGGAGACAGCATCAGTTATCTCAAGCAGAATGCACTGATGATCACTGGCTGAGTAGTCCTCTAATACTTTCCAGTTGTGTATCCTCCGTACTAAGGACTCCGAGGCGTCTGTCACGTCCGGTATGGTTCCCTCACAGCCAATACGGCGGAAAGTCGGCGTGTTTCCGGAGTTTAGTACGACGAGCGCCGTCCTGGCCGCCATTTCCAGGATTCGTTTTCCCCGCGGATCCGTCCGAGGCATGCCCCATTCGATTGCTTTAGCATTGAAGTCGCCCCCAACGAGCACTTTGGCCTCTGCGTTCGAGACAGCGCCTTCCAATGCCTGAAGCTTGGCTTGGAAAGATGATATCGACTCATTAGGCGTTAGGTACACACTAAAGAAGGTGGTCCCTGAGCACCGAACCCACACAAAACCATCCCCCGTCCACAACTTTCCGCTTGAAAGTCACTGTTCCGAACCCAGATAGCGGCAGTACCAGTTTCATCAGAGTACCATAATGCAGGACTTTTATTATGGTGTTGCTCACTCAGCAGCAAGAAGTCGGCTTTCATGTCCCTCGCAAACTGCTCAAGCAGATTTTGAGCGGTTGAACTGCGGTGTAGGTTTAGCTGCAGGATGCGGGTCATCGAAGCTCTGATTTTGCCTTGGCTAGGGCTTCCTGGAACACCCGGCGTTTTCCTGATCCCAAGACGTGTCCAAAATCAGGTTTTGGATCAGCGTCCTTGCAAAGAATACAGTGTGCCTCCTTCGTACACTCTTTTCTTTGATGTCCCATTTCACCGCATTTGTAACATAGGGAACTCCTTTCGGGTCCTTTGCATACTTGTGTGGTGTGACCATAACCAAGGCATTTGAAACATTGAAGAGGCGTTGCTCTTCGCCGTATCCTACAGACAACCGACCCAATTCGTACTTTGCCCTTGTTCAGGAATTGTTCGGCGTCCTTTTCGGTCAAGTCAACTACGGCCATGCGTTGTCCCCTGTTATTTTCTGGTGTCAGTCTCGCTTTGATCCTTCCCACGCTAGGCAACTCCCTTTTGATGGCCTCTTCTACCTCGACCAGATCCGTGACGCAGTCAATGTCTCGTATTTCGATCGTTGCCATCGGCTCGAGCGGGGCTATAGTTGCGATTTTGCCGAGGACTTTCTTTACTGCGTCACAGAATGCATCTTTATTGCCGGCCTCTGCTCCGAATTCGACCAGTATGTGGCCTGACCGCGTTGGTCGTACTACTTTAATGGTAGTATTGGTGTCTTCGGGCCTTACGTTTCCCCTGATGTCCCGCAGTACTTCCGCGTAGGATCGGCCATCTTGGGGCTTTACAAGCAGTGGCTGCTGCCGGGGTCTTCGTCGGGGCTTCTACCTCTCCTGCTTTGCATCAGGTCCTTTTTGTAATTGGGCGTCCGTACGAACTTTACTTTCTGGCTTTTTTTGAAGGAGTTTCTTTGCGGCTTTCTTCGCTCCTTTTGTAAGCACTGTCTGGAACCCCTGATCTAGTGCTCCACCCCCTTCAAGTACCTCTTCCTTCCTTCTTTTATCCCGATCTCCTTCGATTGGGCTAGACGCCATTCTTTTATTGACGTTTAATGGTGGAGCTATCTGCGTGTCGCCTTTAGATTTCGCCCCAAGCGCCTCTTTAGCCTTCTCTTCGTCTTCGGCCTTTAACCAGCTTCTCGGATAGTGCCCTATGCGATCCAGGAGTTCCTCTAGTTCAAAGAGCCCTGCCTTTACTGCTTTGCTGATTTTTGGGGATTCGCATGCAGCTTGTTTTCTTTTCAGAACATCTCCCACTTTTCGGAGTAGTCTTTCTTCTTCATATCGCTGGGCCGCAATTGTACCTTGCAACCATCCTTGGGAGAGGTTATCGCGTTCCGTTTCCGAGTGCAGTACTTCCGCCACATTTTCAACTTTGGCGGTGCATTCACGCGGTATCTGGTCACTCTTTGCTTTTAGTGCCGTAATCTCCTCGTTTGCTTCTGGATTTTTCGTTGCAATGTCGGGTTTTGTGACCCTTGCCTCGGTCGCTTCGGTAACGATCGCAGCGGTGACAATCGAGTTTTCGGTGCTCTTTATGTTATCTCCCACCGCTCGAACACCTGAAGTGTCCTGCAGAGTTTCCCGTTTCTCTTTAAAAGGACGCTCTGGCGTTCGCATCATTTTTTGCTGCGCCCGAACGCCGCAGGAATCTCAGTCTGTATTCTCCGTTTTTCGTCCGTCTTCACTGTCGTTGTGTTAGTCTTCGTTTTTGTCGTTGTTAGTACCGCTGTCGATGTACTGTTGACATCGTGGCTGCAACCGCTGGTTGCGACGTCGTTATTATTTTTCGTTTCTTTTTCTGGGTATATGTGGTCTTTTGATTTTGTTTGCTCCAGTTTTGTTGGGTCCCCCCTCGAAGCCGCTATCTCCGTTCGTGTGTGTAGTCGCCTTTTTGGTCCCATGGTTATCTTTGTAGAGCAGGGAGGCCATGCGAGGGTTGGCACAAGCCCTTATGGGGACAAGTGCTAAGAGCCAGACCAGCGCTAATCGGGAGTCCGTCTCAACCGAACCTACACCACCAACCCAATGGTGCGAACTTCGAACGTACTCCGAGGCCTGCCAAGGTTTTACCGGGACCTTACCGGGACGTTACCTGTCATCCCAGGAGGGAACCTCACGGCGCCCCCCATATCTTCGGGTCCGTGGGGGCGGCGCTCCCCAAAGAATGCTAGCCTCCAAGAGTGCTCTTGTCGACCGGCATTCTCCCTGCGGGAATTTCCTCGGGTACGTGGGGGCGGAACTCCCCAAAGAATGCTAGCCTCCAAGAGTGCTCTTGTCGACCGGCATTCTCCCATTGACCCTTAGTAGGTTACCTCCTTTTCGTCTCCGGTCGATATTCCTTTGACCCTCGAAATTAGTGAATGCGAAATTTTTTTTTGTAGTGGGTCTTGTGCTGGGGGAAAGAACCCGCCCCACAGCACCGTAATGCTAGCCTACCAGCGCATTCACGCGTCCTCAGACAAGGCCAATCTCGGCGGATCCCACCATCGTCTTTCGCCGAGACAGCAGACCGTCGCTGCAGTCCTGCACGGACTTTTATATATCATACCTATTTCACTACAATCAGCATTCCATCGCTACGTCTTTAACGGACATAGAAAAATTAATAAAACACTACAAGAGCCTAGGTTGACTATCTTGATAAGTGTAACCCGCTTACTTGAAAAATGTTGCTACTTTTTAACAATATGTACACTACATACTCGTATGTAATTTTTAATATTAAGGATTTTATTTTAATTACTACTAATATAGTGCATAGGTTTCAGTTATTATTTTGTTTGGACTATTATTTTCCCACCTGAGTTAAAGATAGGAGCCATTGAATCAGTGCAACAGCCAATTGTTAATAATTTTTAGGTACTTACAAAATGAAGATTAATCGCAATTTTGTACTGATTTATAGTCAAAATGACGAATTAGTATTTTATATTACTCATATTGACAGAAACTCGTGTTGTTTTTAAGAAAATATTCTACTGATCATTGAACTTTTAAATTTTGTTAAAGTTTGTATTGATATGAATCATTTTTCAGGGAGTAGATGCATCTCTATTACCAACATTGTCGTTTCCAGCTTTTGCATCACATGAAGAAAGACTTATTAATCTTGCAAAGACGAATGTCGTTCGACGTCTTCGAGGAAAAAAAGGATTCAAACGGTTTAACAGGGATGGATACTTAAGTCGTTTAGAGGACAAAACTAGACGGTATGTTTTGAAAGTTTCAAAAGGGTAATAATTACTCCTGTTTATTGAAGATATTATAATAAAGGCGAAATAAAAGATTTCGAAGGAACAGAATGCGAATGGCCAATATTTTATTGTTTCATGATAATTGACGGTGTTTTTAAAAATAATACAGAACAAATAGAAGAGTATCAAGCTGAACTTCGGCGCTGTATATATACAGATACAAACGGCGATCCTGTTGTATCCATGTATTTTGCCCCGGATATAGAAGGTGTATATATTCGAGCTCCTTCGAAAGCAATATTTTTATGGGGTCAAGCAGTATTCATAATAGCGCAACTGTTGACCGATTGTTTACTACATATAAATGAGTTGGATCCTATTCGAAGATATTTGCCTAGCTATAATCGGCCACGAAAGGCGGGTCGCTACTCAGCGTTCCAAGTAAGTGAATTCAATTATTTCTTATTGTATAGTAATATAGATTTATACTTCATACAATGCACCAGGGAAAGCCTGAAGAAGTAAGTAGTTCATGGTTTGGAGAGTATCTTCATATTTAAGGTCATCTTACTATTTTTGAGAATCCATTCTATTATAATTTTTCTTACAACCTACCTCGATATATAACGATCTTTCGTTCGTAAGAGAAATAGCGAAGTGCATTTGCCTGTTTAGTTTAACATTTCCCACATCTATAATGTGTCTACTAGTGTGGTCCTGTCAAGGCCTTCCTTTTCGTACGATGGAAATGCCGCTTAAGCCGTCTAGAAAAGTGATAAACTCTCCTGTCACCGACCAATCCTGTAATTAATATTCAACTAATTTTTATCATATAATTTTATCCATAAAGAATCTAGCCCGGGTATGGGAGCAGATTAATTATCTCACCTCCCCTTTTATTTTCCTCTTACTGACAAAACGTTATTTGCGTTTTAAAAAAAATAGGGACAGAACCATAAAGTAAGACACAATGGCAAAGGAACGCGCTAAGTCAATATTAAATGCTAATCAATGCAGGAGTGAAATGCGAGATCAATATTTAAATTAGGAAGAATAATAACATTAATAATACATCTGTCATTATGTAGTGAAAATTTTATGAATTTTGATGATTAGATGTAAATTTTCTCTGCAAAGTCTCTAACTATTCTGCGACTATCTTTATCCAACCACCTAGTCGATGTCTCCGCGCACTACTCTCCCGCCACACCCATTAATAACCGCTTCATCAAGCCATTTTCCAGTCCTAACCTGTTATTGATGGATGTACAATACAAATAATCTTCCCGTTGTGTTGTGCGTAGAAGGTACCACCACATCCATCAATAATAGGTTACAACTTGAAAATGGCTTGATGAAGCGATTATTGATGGGTGTGGCGGGAGAGGAGTGCGTGGAGACATCGACTAGGTGGTTGAATAGAGATGGTCGCAAGATTAGCTAGAGTATGGCTTGAGCTAAGAGTTGGAGTTGGGATGTACTCATTGCATGCATCAGATGGGATTTTTGCGAATTGCGAATATTTGAAAATCGCATTGTTAAGTCTTCCATGATAAGATAAACAACATTTGACGTACAAGCAATGCAAGGAAAAACTGATGAAAAATTGAATGTGAAACGGGTTGCTGTGTGGTTTTGCAGGTATAACGAAGAAATTAAAGAGATATTATAGTACGTACACGATTCATAAGTCATTCCTTATTTGAACGAAAGAATTGCAACGCTGGTAAATTATTGTGCGGGAACGTTCAACTCGGAAGGTGCACGTGAAGCTTAATGCTGCTTTGTTTTCAAAAAGTTTCCTCGATCCCATGTTCAACTGCTCTCTGAAGAAATGAATACTGTCCATTCAACTGTCAACACAGCTTCATATGCATTTGAAGTGTGTAATGATGTTTGTGTACGGCCGTTCGTTTCGAGAGATTTTCCGAAGGTAATCTAAACCGACCTCTCTTCGGTTATAGACGTTATGGATTGTACCCATCAGGTCAACAAGTTCGGATACCTGCTGGCAGGCTTGCTAGTTCGGAGAGCAATTTCGGTCGCAGATCTTCCGCGAGTAGACTTGGTCCCAAAATACAAGTTATCAGTCACCGATTCAAAGGCCCGATTTAAAACGCGGCAAAACCTCCCTTCAAGCCGACTTTGTTTACTTATCTTTACTTCAATTTCATCTCCTTCCGAACGTGCGACCAGTCCAAAAAAGAGAAATCCAAAAAAGAAAAGCTCAATAAAAATCACGCTTCCCCGAATATACAACAATCCGGTGCCCGAAATAAACTACTCGAATATAAAACCGAATCAATCTACTCTAATTAACTAATAATATTCACCTATGCGGTGCCCGAAATAAACTGCTAAATCAATCTACTCTAATTAAAAACGCAAAGCCAAACTACGGCACCGCGTAACAAACCGGAACACGGAACCGACCAGTCGCAGATTATTTAAACCCGGGAAAGTGGGAGGTCATTTTTGAGAAATGAAAATTTTGTTTGTTTAGCACTTCATAGTTTTGTATTTTGATTAAATTTAATTGCGTAATACTGATTTAACAAATCCATTCAAAAAGGCAAAAATTCAGTAAACAAGGCCCCTTTTCAAAACCAAATTATGGCATAAAAGCAGAAAGACTTAATTCAAACACAGAATGTAAAAGAAAAAATATAATAATGAAATACTAACAAAATAGAAAGTAAGGTACGGTTATTATTTACCCCTTGTCCGGCTGCGGAGCGCTCGGCAACTGGAAGGGGATCGGGGTAACTGCTAGAATTTACCAAATTATTAAATTGAATTTCTTTTTTTTCCTTACGCACGTTAAGCACAAGTTGCACACTTTTATCACGTCTTTAAAATTGTTAATAACCTCTCTAATAATTCGGCATAGATGTGCACTATTGTTGCTCAATGAAGGGGGCACAACGAAATTGATTCACCATAGGTTACTGATAATCCCAAAAATTTTCCTCTTCAACGTCTTCACCCACTTTATGCACCAGTTGTTTTTAGTTATTAATAACTGTTTCAAGAATTTGAATTAGAAGTACAATATTGTCACACAATGAAAGGGCGCAACAGGATTTAATCACAATAATCCCTTTTAATCCAAGAATCTCAGTCAAAAATCTTCACCCACTTAAAACTCCTTTTTCCCCCGACCAACTCTCAGTCCTAATCTTTTCTCTTAACTAATACCCCCAAATCACTTAGCGACACTACCATCCAATTCTTAAATATGTAAGATGAACAACAATTGAGGTCGGTATTGATTAAAATTTAATGTTTTCACCCTTATGGACCGCAAAAAATCAAGTGTAAAAAATAAAATAGTAGCACACAATAAATGTATTTTTATTTTAATTTTAAACTACACGAATACATTTCGGTCGGTATTGCCCACCATCTTCAGCGCTAGGCGCGAAACTACTCTAACTAGACTATTATTTTATTTTTTACCCTTGATTTTTTGCGATCCATAAGGTTGAAAAACTCAATAAATTTTAACCAATTTTGTAGTTTGTATTCAGCAGATTCTATGATCTCCGTCAGTTGATAAGACATAAACTGACGAAGATCTTAGAATCTACAGCCTGCAGTGAATCAGAGCTTTTGCTCCTAACGGGATACCTTCACATGTTTTCATATGCTACTTTTCTAAGGCATTTTATGGGTGGATATGGAGCGGAACGCGTGCCATGAATTACAGTGTTCAAGATAAAATATTGCAGAAGCTGGCTTGGATCTTCTCTTCAAAAAAAAACAAGGAATGGGTGCTTCCGATCGTCCGAGGGCACTAAAATTTGTCTGTACATCTCTTGAATATCAGTCTTAAAAACATGTTTAAATAATTGAAGTCAGCTGATAAAGGTGAAAATTTATCTCCTGATGATGTTTTTGTTAAGGTATCAAAGACAACTCGCAGTTTTGTATGGTTTTAATACATAATGGTATGGGATGTAGTTATGTACTTCCGTAAGAGAATCGGAATTTATTCTTGGCATACGGGTATGTCCCAGCGACTCATATTCCCTCATGAATTCAATATATTGCCGTTTTATATCTTCCTTTCGTGCTAATCGATTTTCTTAAGCATGAAATCTGTTTTCTGCTGTTTCAAGTTGCCCAATGCAGCTGGGTTTTCTGTGAAGGGAAGTTTAATTATGTACCGTCCAGAAGATGCTCTTGTTGTATGTTGTGTGAAACGATTTTCGCACTACTTTCCTGTCGACGCTTGCTATGGCCGTGACTCGTTAACCTCTTCTAAACTCCAGGTCCTCTCGAGCAATGAATTGTTTGCTTGGTCTTCAGTGGTTAACACACCATATTCTGTCATATAGGTTAAATTTAAATTTGTTTCTGCAGACACCGCCGACCAAAAACAGTATTTTTTAATATTGGCAGTCCATCACCAATGAATATTTGCCCTGGGACTATCATTTGGTGAAAGGACTCAGCACCAAGAAGAACGCCAATGTTTTCTGGTTGGTTGAAATTATGATCCGCCAAGGTAATATTTCCAGGACTCTTCTATGTGGAAATATCTATTGTTTGCGCTGGCTGCATTTAAATTATTGATGGTAACACAAATGCTTCTAGTCATGTTTTGAAATCACTCCATTCTGGTTTCATATTGATGTTTATTCTATGCTTGGTATCATTTTTCTCCTGGCCAGTACCTCCTTGGAATTATAACCGAAGATTTGGGGATTTTCAACTGATTCCCAAATATTGAAATTGAGTTGTACGATTTTTTGCCACAACTGGGATAACGTTTTTTTCTGCATGTGTATGCATTCAGCGGTATCTTCCTCAAATCCCCTTCATAATGGCGAAAGCAATCGTTCAAGAGATACCATCATGGCTTTCTGTCTCCGGATCATAGGATTCTATTTACTTTCACTTATTTCAACCGGTGGTTTCACCTGGCGGTGCTGTATCTCGCCGGCTTCTTATTCTGAATCGTTCATAATAGCGTTATCAAACATTTTCAAATACTGATGAACCAAATCACTCATTTCCTGTTAATATTCTTTCTTAAAATATTCATGTTTGGTAGCAACGGGCACAGCTCCCTAATTTCTTTACTCTAGTTTCAAACTTTAGCCGTCGTCGAGACTCATTATATCGTTTGGCCTTCCATCGTTCTGGGCCATCTTTTTAATAGTTTGCAATTATTCTTTGCAAACGGTCGCTGTTTAATTATTTTTGATGTACGGCGACGCAAGAAGTAAAGTATCGTGATGAAATTGAGCTGTCAAAAACTGTTGCACGAATCTCGCTGACTTTGAATTGTTCAACTTGGGTTAAGGGGTCAATTATATACACAATTGATTGGAATGCGTGTTCAAATAGGGGTCACCAAAATTATCTATAAAAATATTATTTATACACCTTGTCACACAAGTACATTAACTTCGTGACAGCGTTGAAAGAGGTTGAATTATAATTATAACTAATTAATAATATAGCAACCTATAGTATCGACGAATAATTATAACTAATAGGCATTATAGTAACCTATAGTTATCGACGAATGAAATATGTTGTTCACACATTACAAAAATTACTCAAGTACTTGAACTTAGTGTTTGTTTGCGATAGAAGTATCGGAACGATCAGGCACTTGAACCTGTAGTCAGGGGCGGCGCAAGGTCAAAAATTTATATGGGCAGGATAAGCTCCGCGAGGCCCTACAATGACACAACTGGAAGAATATCATGGAAATCAAACGATTTAAACAGATTTTTTTATTCGAACTTAGATGCTATACAGCCTCAGTAGATAAAACTCCTAACGCTGAAAGTCTTTGCTTACCCATTGTATTTCTTAAAAAGTTTTTAATAAGCTTTTATTTAGAAAAACTCCTTCCAGCCGAAGCTTTGCTTTAAGGTATTGTTAATAAGATTCGAATTACAATATAAATGTTTGGCTAAATTTCCTTTAAGTTATTCTCGGTTATGTATTGAAGCAGCTGTTTCACGTCTCCGATGCAGGCGGGCAAATTTCATACAATTCATAAGATTGGATGTCACTTCTCTTACCCATTCGTAGGGCCGTGTCTTAGCCTTGACAATGTTTTTATAAATGTTCTTTTCGAATATTTTTGAGTTTGCTTAAATCGTAGAGGAAACCGAAATCTGCAAAATGTTGATTCAAAGATGTAAATATTGTATCCATACTGCTCATTATGGAATCAATCATAGTATTAAAGAACTCTGTTCCGAACCGAATTTTGGGAGACTGTTCGGGTTCATCTCTACTTTCATAAGCGAACATCCTTTTCTTTTTCGCTAATCTTTTATTTTTAAATTATTTGAGCAAGTCATAATTACTTTTTTCAATAAATCGTTGATCCAGTCACAGAACTATGCAAATGATCAAGGGCAATGCTTAAACAGACCTACGGATTGCCATAATTTACTTCTGATATTCACTCGCGATAATATTGCATACTATAAATGTAATGATATGATAAACTCTAAACTGAGAATTTCATTTAGAACTGAATCACAATCACTGAGTGTATCGAATTCTTCTGTGTGATGTTTTAACCTCTCGATACATTCAACAACGTCATCAAATTGGAATAATATGACTTTAACTGCTTCGATGCTGGTTTCCCATCTTGTGTCTGATAAAGGTTTTAAAGTAAGTTTTAATTTGCTTTTGATAAACTCCCAACGTTTGATTGAGCTTGCAAATAACAAATAAATTATTTGAATAAAACCAAAAAATGGTTTTGCTGCCACGGAAGAATTAGTCGCATCTACTAACAGCAGGTTCCAACTATGACAACCGCAAGGTGTAAAAAATGCCCGCGAATAATATTCAAAATTCATATTCGCACCGTTGTCGTAACCTTGGCCGCGCCAATTAAGAATATCTGATACATTTTTTCCTAATTCTGCAAGTATTGCATTAGTTAGGTAGTCGCTAGTTGACTCACCGACAGCAAGAATCCCAATAAAATGTTCTTCTATTTTACGGTTGTTCTGTTGCAAAATCGTAATACGACAGCCATTTGTTCAACTCGACTATAGTCAAGCAAAATAGAATATTTCCCCTCTTTAACCCTTCTCCACTCACTTCTCCAGTCACTTTTTTTCCCATCAGCCTTATCAACTCATTTTGAATATCGTGGCTTAGATAATGTGTTACAAGTTGTTGGTCATTAATACGTTTCTCGAAGGGTGGGATCATATTTAGAAAGCAATTTGAATAAGTCTATGAAGATCCCGAAATTTTCACTACAGTCTATTTTAAGAGATTCTCTATGTTTTCTGAATGCCAGAAAGAAGTTAATGATATCAATTAATCATTGAAATAAATTACCAATGTTTTTGAGATTCATGAATTGCCTTTCGTTGTCTTTATCTATTGTTTTCTCATGCTTAATTCACTTCTCAAATTGTTAGCTATTGAAACATAAATGACAGTGTTTCCAGTCACAGCATTCTTCCTGAACTATTCGTGTTTGAAATTTTTAAAAAGTCTATACGGAAAACAGTAAACTTTGTTTTGATAACTAGACTAAGCCAGCCAGCGGCGATGTTGAGTTTCACCATTACTGAGTCTTCTTAAAAAAATAAAAATGAGAAAAGTGCCTACGATCATCATCTTTGGGATAACCATTGTAATGATTTTTTTAATGCCCGTGTAGGACACGGGTGCCGATGGTCTGGCATAAGTGTCAGCGAGCTATAAACAACACCGAGCTCAG
This sequence comes from Odontomyia ornata, assembly GCA_963969285.1. NCBI lineage: Eukaryota > Metazoa > Arthropoda > Insecta > Diptera > Stratiomyidae > Odontomyia > Odontomyia ornata. The sequence goes on from OZ017740.1 coordinate 202,203,898, forward strand.
CTAACTAGCTTCGCTTAACGACCGCGTACGCGTGCTTGACGACTAGCATTTGCGGGATCATATGAGGCGGGTTCTTGTCGAGCCACGAAGCTACACTACAAAATACTTATCAAGCGTACTCTACTCTACAAGACGCACCGATCAATTTTTATTGTCTTTAGAAAAGTTCTATTAGGTGTCAATTAAGCTACTCTACAGTAATTCAATATTTTTTGGCCTCGTTAAAGTTAGCGGACACGGAGGCTTGAGACAAACGCAAACATTACACTAAAAGCAACCGTTACTTTCACAGAAGAAGGTCGTTGCATTACAAGGGGAATATCAAACCTAAAGATGTTAAAGTGGCTGAAGTGAACCACTCATCTCTGCCTAAAGGATGGAAACTTGACGGATGCAGTTTACTTTACACTAGTAAAACAACAAACTAAGCAGTTTCGACGGGGTGACCACCTTATCTCTTCAGGAGCAGCCACTCCTGATCACCACGGGGCTGCTCGACTGCTTATGTTTATTACAGGACAGTCTCTTCGATACCGACCCAGACATGGAGAGACTGAAGGGTTTCGCTCTTCACTAGTAAAGAAACAATTGTTTCCGCTGTGGAGAGATGGTTGTTATAATTTTAGGCCCCTCTCCTTGAATACAAGTCCCTGTCTTCAACGAAAGTATGCTAATAAAAACCGCTAACCAATCATAAAAACAAATCGGGTGTCGGTCAGGACTTATTGATGATGCGGATTTTATCACTGCCGGTCATCAGATTAGCTCCCAGCAAAAACTGACGCAACTCCAAGCAGTGTATTTGAAAACCCCTGGCACCATCAGTTTGTTCAAAATTAGAACTGTCCGACTACAAACTTTATAAAAATGTGCAAACCTTTCTTTTGGTAACATTAAGGGACGAACTACTCTATAACATCATCGGCATGTTCAGGCGGCAGAGCCACCACGAACGAAGAACTCCAGAAGATGCTATAGACCTTATTATACCGAAGACAAGACAAACAACACCAAAAGAATGTTTATCGGTGACTCTATCTTTACTTTACGGAACCCTCCAATGTATGCTACGTTAATATCAAATGGTGAGGGCGACAATAAAAATTGAATATACATCTGCCGACAGCAAAATTAAAAATGTGAGAACTCGAAGGAGAGTGATGTTGTTTCCCCTTTCGGGCCCCACGTTGGGCGCCATTGTAATGATTTTTTTAATGCCCGTGTAGGACACGGGTGCCGATGGTCTGGCATAAGTGTCAGCGAGCTATAAACAACACCGAGCTCAGCTAACTAGCTTCGCTTAACGACCGCGTACGCGTGCTTGACGACTAGCATTTGCGGGATCATATGAAGCGGGTTCTTGTCGAGCCACGAAGCTACACTACAAAATATTTATCACGCGTACTCTACTCTACAAGACGCACCGATCAATTTTTATTGTCTTTAGAAAAGTTCTATTAGGTGTCAATTAAGCTACTCTACAGTAATTCAATATTTTTTGGCCTCGTTAAAGTTAGCGGACACGGAGGCTTGAGACAAACGCAAACATTACACTAAAAGCAACCGTTACTTTCACAGAAGAAGGTCGTTGCATTACAAGGGGAATATCAAACCTAAAGATGTTAAAGTGGCTGAAGTGAACCACTCATCTCTGCCTAAAGGATGGAAACTTGACGGATGCAGTTTACTTTACACTAGTAAAACAACAAACTAAGCAGTTTCGACGGGGTGACCACCTTATCTCTTCAGGAGCAGCCACTCCTGATCACCACGGGGCTGCTCGACTGCTTATGTTTATTACAGGACAGTCTCTTCGATACCGACCCAGACATGGAGAGACTGAAGGGTTTCGCTCTTCACTAGTAAAGAAACAATTGTTTCCGCAGTGAAGAGATGGTTGTTATAATTTTAGGCCCCTCTCCTTGAATACAAGTCCCTGTCTTCAACGAAAGTATGCTAATAAAAACCGCTAACCAATCATAAAAACAAATCGGGTGTCGGTCAGGACTTATTGATGATGCGGATTTTATCACTGCCGGTCATCAGATTAGCTCCCAGCAAAAACTGACGCAACTCCAAGCAGTGTATTTGAAAACCCCTGGCACCATCAGTTTGTTCAAAATTAGAACTGTCCGACTACAAACTTTATAAAAATGTGCAAACCTTTCTTTTGGTAACATTAAGGGACGAACTACTCTATAACATCATCGGCATGTTCAGGCGGCAGAGCCACCACGAACGAAGAACTCCAGAAGATGCTATAGACCTTATTATACCGAAGACAAGACAAACAACACCAAAAGAATGTTTATCGGTGACTCTATCTTTACTTTACGGAACCCTCCAATGTATGCTACGTTAATATCAAATGGTGAGGGCGACAATAAAAATTGAATATACATCTGCCGACAGCAAAATTAAAAATGTGAGAACTCGAAGGAGAGTGATGTTGTTTCCCCTTTCGGGCCCCACGTTGGGCGCCATTGTAATGATTTTTTTAATGCCCGTGTAGGACACGGGTGCCGATGGTCTGGCATAAGTGTCAGCGAGCTATAAACAACACCGAGCTCAGCTAACTAGCTTCGCTTAACGACCGCGTACGCGTGCTTGACGACTAGCATTTGCGGGATCATATGAAGCGGGTTCTTGTCGAGCCACGAAGCTACACTACAAAATATTTATCACGCGTACTCTACTCTACAAGACGCACCGATCAATTTTTATTGTCTTTAGAAAAGTTCTATTAGGTGTCAATTAAGCTACTCTACAGTAATTCAATATTTTTTGGCCTCGTTAAAGTTAGCGGACACGGAGGCTTGAGACAAACGCAAACATTACACTAAAAGCAACCGTTACTTTCACAGAAGAAGGTCGTTGCATTACAAGGGGAATATCAAACCTAAAGATGTTAAAGTGGCTGAAGTGAACCACTCATCTCTGCCTAAAGGATGGAAACTTGACGGATGCAGTTTACTTTACACTAGTAAAACAACAAACTAAGCAGTTTCGACGGGGTGACCACCTTATCTCTTCAGGAGCAGCCACTCCTGATCACCACGGGGCTGCTCGACTGCTTATGTTTATTACAGGACAGTCTCTTCGATACCGACCCAGACATGGAGAGACTGAAGGGTTTCGCTCTTCACTAGTAAAGAAACAATTGTTTCCGCAGTGAAGAGATGGTTGTTATAATTTTAGGCCCCTCTCCTTGAATACAAGTCCCTGTCTTCAACGAAAGTATGCTAATAAAAATCGCTAACCAATCATAAAAACAAATCGGGTGTCGGTCAGGAATTATTGATGATGCGGATTTTATCACTGCCGGTCATCAGATTAGCTCCCAGCAAAAACTGACGCAACTCCAAGCAGTGTATTTGAAAACCCCTGGCACCATCAGTTTGTTCAAAATTAGAACTGTCCGACTACAAACTTTATAAAAATGTGCAAACCTTTCTTTTGGTAACATTAAGGGACGAACTACTCTATAACATCATCGGCATGTTCAGGCGGCAGAGCCACCACGAACGAAGAACTCCAGAAGATGCTATAGACCTTATTATACCGAAGACAAGACAAACAACACCAAAAGAATGTTTATCGGTGACTCTATCTTTACTTTACGGAACCCTCCAATGTATGCTACGTTAATATCAAATGGTGAGGGCGACAATAAAAATTGAATATACATCTGCCGACAGCAAAATTAAAAATGTGAGAACTCGAAAGAGAGTGATGTTGTTTCCCCTTTCGGGCCCCACGTTGGGCGCCATTGTAATGATTTTTTTAATGCCCGTGTAGGACACGGGTGCCGATGGTCTGGCATAAGTGTCAGCGAGCTATAAACAACACCGAGCTCAGCTAACTAGCTTCGCTTAACGACCGCGTACGCGTGCTTGACGACTAGCATTTGCGGGATCATATGAGGCGGGTTCTTGTCGAGCCACGAAGCTACACTACAAAATATTTATCACGCGTACTCTACTCTACAAGACGCACCGATCAATTTTTATTGTCTTTAGAAAAGTTCTATTAGGTGTCAATTAAGCTACTCTACAGTAATTCAATATTTTTTGGCCTCGTTAAAGTTAGCGGACACGGAGGCTTGAGACAAACGCAAACATTACACTAAAAGCAACCGTTACTTTCACAGAAGAAGGTCGTTGCATTACAAGGGGAATATCAAACCTAAAGATGTTAAAGTGGCTGAAGTGAACCACTCATCTCTGCCTAAAGGATGGAAACTTGACGGATGCAGTTTACTTTACACCAGTAAAACAACAAACTAAGCAGTTTCGACGGGGTGACCACCTTATCTCATCAGGAGCAGCCACTCCTGATCACCACGGGGCTGCTCGACTGCTTATGTTTATTACACCATCATCACTGTTATTTGATGGCTGCGTTGAACCACTTTGAAAAATATCATAAGGCTGAGAATCGGTTAGGGGAAACCGATTCTCAGCCACATTCCTGGATCAGAACTTATAAACGTTTCTTTGATGATGTCGTTTTTATCACCGTTAACTGACCGAGAACTTATTTGTTGTTCACGAACGTCGCTCTCCATCTCAGATTCTGATTGAGTAGAGTTTGATGCTATTTCTACTTCTGACTGTAGCTTACTTCTCAATAAATCTGAAGACTTTCCAAATTGAATGAAGTATTGGCTGTTAATATCCAACGTCAAAGAAATCAATTTATAAGATTTTGTCATACTATGAATTGGTTTTTTAAGGTAATTCATCAATCCTGAACCTAAAGCCTGTTGTGATAAGACCCTTTCAGCTATCTTTTGTCTTTTTGCGGACACAGATTCCCATTTTCTACCAATATATCTATCTCTCTTGGGATCTGGGCGTGACATGACGAACGTCGTTTAGCGTATATTGAACCACATGTCTTCAGTTAGTTTATGAAAAATTAACTTAAGTAGCTCACTGAAATTCTATTTGAGTAAATCGAGCTGATCAACAATCACTACGTATTAATTTAATAGTTATTATTTTCAAACATTCAATACAATATTACTCATTCTCTCTCACAATACTCACGGTACTCTGCTTTGTCTCGCGAGCCATGGAGAAAGAGTGGAGGTAGACACGAATCAACCGAAATTAGAATCATTTGCAGATACAAAACTCCCTTGATAGCCATTGTCATGCTCATCTGCGCATATGGCATTTGGTCTCTTACATGAATAAATACACACGATTCTTTCTCAGAAGTAGCGGAAGGAAGGAAATAACCTTATAGCCGATTCAAACCTGTTTTGGGACATTTACCATGGTCCTTGGATCAAATTAGACGGCACATCACGTAGTCTTACATAGAGCGGTTAAACCGGTTTCTGTGGTCCGTTGTTAAGTGTTGACTAGGACACACTGCGACTTATGATGGCGGGTTCATTATATGTATAACATAAAATTTTGCGCATGATGAGTTGCATAAAAGTTGCATATCCTGTCAAGATAAAAATGTGTTCCCACGGTGAAGAAAACTCATTCTTTATATCGTTTTAAGGTTGATATTGCTTATTGGAATGATGTGCTTGCCCATTATGCAAATTTCCCAGCCCAAACACTTAGTGAGATATGCATATGTTAATAAATGCCATCGGATACCTCTTTCGACCTTCACGGAAGTGTACTGGCATTCTACGAAAGGGTCAAGGGACCCAATAAGCACAATTTAATTATTAGTTACACTAGAATTGTAGATATCATACCGAAGTTAGGAGTGCAATTGTGATGTGAGAGACAACAATGAGGGCGGTTGCGAAAGAATACTATAAGCGCAGATGGTCTCATCCGTCCTAAATGCCTTATTGTAGTTGAGTTGATCGTGGTCACTGTTTCAGTATACAACAATAGATATTAACAATTCGAATGGTTTTATTATTTAGCTTTGAATCCTCCACAGCTGTCACTGGTATCAACACTTTTCAAACTTTTATTGAGTAAGAAAATGCTCTCAAGCGCGAGGCCCCTATAGCGCGAAGCCGTAGGCGGTCACCCACATCGCCCACGCCTTGCGCCCCCTCTACCTGTAGTCCACTCACAAAATTGAAACGCAAGGGTTGATGACTGTTGATCAATTGATTTATTTAATCATGCTTTCTAATTTATAGCAATTGATTTTATTGTGGTCAGCAAAATAACGAACTGTATTTTTAATTCAAGATTATTTGATTACACTTTTCTCAAAGACGGAAAGTGCTTAGCACAACAATTTAAAACGTTCAATTAAGCATTTCATAGGGTTCAATTGTACTAATTGACCAAAATGATGATCAAGCAATACAAGGTGCAAAATTGAAATATGTACAATGTCGGTCAGTAGTCCGCGTGGTGTAGTGGTGAAAGCACTCATCCCGCAAGCCGAAGGTCCCCGATTCGCCTCTCGTAGGTGGCAACGAGATTTAGTTCGAGTGATTCTTCGGACGGACTATAAGCCCGTTCAGTTATGATCAGACGTGCTGGTTTAAAAAATCAGAACGTATCGCAGCTAGGTGGACGGTTACACAGCTAAAGCGTGATACTAACCATATCACCTTGTGGAGTGCCGACACATTCGATCATGGTAATGAGATACCCTAACTATCTCTAAGCGAAGAGGGCCCGAAAGGGGCTGTAATGCTACAACAATATCGGCAAGAAGTCCAATAACATTAAGCAAAATGATGAATAAATAATAGTGTGTAGATCTTACCTTCAATTATTATTTTTTTTATATATAACTTTTTCTTTATTAAAATGTATGCGGTACAGAGGTCTTATAATATGCTAGGTGTTCTAACAAACTCATTTCACCGTCGTTTGAACATTACTTATAACTATGTGAAGCATCGTATTTTCAACGTCAATATTCTAATTAGCTAGAGGAAAATTTCGGCCAAAACCTCTACTGAACTAATTACTAGCTTCACATAGTTTTCAGTTCGCCAGAGCACGAATTAGTGGATTGGGCAAATCATTTGCTTGCGTGATTAATTTATCACGAGCGAGCTTATAAATTGGACTAACGCCAGCAAGGCTGTGTAGTTTTTCAGAAAAAAAGTAAAAGGGTTATTAAGTACTATTCTCAAGTACCTATTTTACGTGATCTCAAACTTTGTTACTAGATATTTACCACATTGGATCCAGGTAGGTGAGGTGTATAGGATAATCGGTTGGATTGCCATTTTGACGATGAGGACTCTAGTCTTGAGACGCGAATTACGATTAAGAGGGGGGTAAAGCTTACGCTTCCTGGTGAAGAATATTGACTTCGTTTTTGCAACATTAATTTTAATTTTTCATCTATGTTAGTATTGATATGTAAGTTCTAAAGCCGTTTCAAGGCTGGCAATAATGGAATTTGGGTCTGCGCCTATGCTGTATATAGAAATGTTGTTTGCGGAAGCTGCACTTTGCAGTTTGGTAAGGAAGGGAAGTCAGACGTATAGATGTTATATAGTGATGGGCTTAAGCAGGAGCCTTGCGGAACACGGCAGTTATACTTTTCACTGGGGAAATGCTTTCCCCTACTTTGACCTGGAACTTCCTATCAGTTAAAATTGCTTGTAAAAGGTTAAAAAAGTATGGGTATGTGTTCTAGTTCTGAAGTTTATAGACAAGAGCATCATTCCAGATTGTATCGAAGGCTTTTCTATGGCCAGCGTCACCAAACCTACAGACAATTTATTGTACATCGCTGCTTTGACATCCTTCGTAACAAGCTGATGATCTGTCGAATATCTGTTTCTGAAACAGAATGGGAAATCAGGTAGGATATTATTATTAGCCATTAAATCATTTAATCTTTTTAGAATTACTCTTTCAAAGAGCTCACCTAAACCTGGTAGTAGGCTAATGGTCCTGTAATTGTCGGGAGAGTGCGGATCTCTTCCAGGCTTCAGGATAGTTATAACTAGAGCTTGTTTCCAGATGGATGGAAAGAAAGAGAGCCTAAGGCAAGCGTTGAATAGGTGGCATATGAAGACTATTCCGTTTTTGGGTAAATTTTTAAGAACAATATTTGGGAGGCCATCGATACCGGAAGTTTTGCAGTTTTTAACTTTTTTGAGTGACTGTCTTGTTTTTATTAATGCACTAGGAGGTAAAGATGTTTGGTTAGGTTGTTGTTCCAAAGCTTTAGCCACCATCATATCTACATTGTTGCAGAATTGGTTGGAAATATTATGGAACTGATTAAATTTATCTGCAAGTATATCTGCTTCTCCTTGATTGGAGTAAATATACTCTTCGTTGTTATTTGTTATCGAATATGGTAACATATGATACTTTCCTTTAAAAATTCTATTTAAAAACCAGACTTTCCGCGAGTTGTAGCCCAGATTTGTTAGCATGTTGTTCCATCGGAGATTCAGGAGCTTCTTAATTTTATTCCTAATTGCTAGAATGAGGCTGTTAACACCAATTTTGAGAGACCTAATGCGGGTTTTTGTCATTTACGCTGCAAAGAATTTCGTTTTCTTATTAGATTGTAGGTTTCTTCGTCAAATTCTAAATTATAAGAAGCTTTTGATAATTTTGGGACATAACACTCAATAGCTTGCCAGATAGTGTATACGAATTCTTCAATTTGCTCTTCACATACTGTCGCAGTACTGAGCGATTCTAGGGTTCTTGATGTTAAGCTCACTCTATCATGAATAAAACTCCGCAATTCTGACCATCTTGCTTTTTTATAACAGTAGTATGTGGCCCCATTGCTATTCAAATTGACTCTGTCGATACGCGAGGTACATTCTACTACTACTATTCAAGTCGAGCCAAGTGGTAGCCTTTGCGGATGACATCAACATTTTGTCACGGTCATTAACAACTGCCAAAGAACTTTTCCTGAAACTCGACATCGGAGCAAAACTAGTAGGGCTACAAATCAATTAAATAAAACAAAGCTCATGACGCAGTCGAGGAAAAATACCTCAAATACACAAAATATCACACTTGGCGAATACGGTATCGAAAATATGAGCGAATTTGTGTCTTAGGCGCAAAAAAAACCGAAAACGGGCAATGAAAGAGACGAAATACGCCGAAGAATACAGCTCGAAAATAAAATATTTTATTCAATATTGACGAACTTGAAGATCAGCTGCATACACAGGAAAACAAAGCTCGAACTATGCAAACCTATGATAAGACGTGTGTTATGCTATGGGTGTGAAACATGTACCCTAACCCAAGCATCCGCAAATATATTGAGGGCGTGAGGCGAATAATCGGAGCGAAGCTAGACGGGGACCATTGGCGAATTCGATACAACCATGAAATGTATGATATTTTTGACGAACCGGAGGTTTCAGCGATTACAAGACTGCGGAAGCTGCAATGGGCTGGCCACATGAATCGTATGGACGAACAACGGATACCCAAAAAGTTATTCGCTGGGAGAACTGAAGGCCGAAGACCAGTGGGAAACCGAGGAAACGCTGGTCTGACTTGGTCTACGAAGACAGTTCATCGCTGCTCGGATTTTGGAATTGGAGAACGCGGTCAATGGACCGAGACATTTGGAAGCGCTATTTGCAGGAAGCGAAGGCCCGAGAGGGGCTGTAGTTCTAAGAAGAAGAAGAAGTATGTTTTTGCTACATTACAATTACCTCTCGTCGTTTCTAAGGAAAATATTACAGGTATGTTACGGGAGCCGCAGTGCAATTATTACCCAGTCCGCATCCCGTCGTTCCTCTCTGTGTCCTTGAAGGGCAACATATGCGAAAAGCTGCGAATGGTAATCAAAGCATCTGTGGGCGCGGCGTCGTTTCATGCATTAGCAGAAGTGGGTGTGTATCCATACTCGTATTAAGTATTAAACATATATACACAAGATTTCGCAATCGAACGTACCGCCTCAGTGGAGCAAATTGGTTACACGCATATGCAATAAGCCAAACAAATCGAGCGAAAGCTTGAGCTTTGTGGTTGCACAAGTCACAGAGAGATGGCATTAAAAAACATTACATTTTGAACTTTGATCATTGACTGTTTTAAATTGTCTTCATCATTTTAGTTGGTAAGCAATGAAGTGAGCATATTATGCTATAAAAGAAAACTATAGAGCAAGAAAATCGAGAAATATTTCTCCATTTGTTGGCTCAAGGTGTGCGCCCGAGGTTATTCTATCCCAAGGCACTTAGCCCGGGATAAGCGAATTAAGAATACGTTCAACTACATACTCAAGGCATCTGCCCGAGTATAAGCACCCCAAGGCAGTTACGCCCGGGGCCTGCAGTTGAACTAATAATTGATTGATTGATCAATCCGACTGCATACTCAAAGGCGTTCAAGTCTTAATAGATTGGTTTCTTCGAATTTCCTTTTCCCTTTGAATGACTAACAAATATAATTAAGGTAAATATAAATCGTAGAAATTTTGCAGCTCCATTAATGCTCCAATTTTATACGTATGCAAACATAAAACCTCATTAATTATCTCTGTAATAAACTAATTATTAGTAGAATTCAATAGTAAAATATACTTTTAATATTATATAGTCAACTGAAAGTGTAATTATATGGTCTAACAAAAAAAGAAATAAAAATTAAGTCATTAAATAAATGTATCTTTTTACTGATCTAATTGACAAGTATGAAGTAGTAGGTAAGTAGTATACAGGAATATCTCTCTCCCCCGGGAGCGTTGATTTGTATATAGGATACATATCATATTAAGCTCCCAGTGCGTGCCAGTATAAATAGGGTATGCTGGTCGTGCAACAGGTAGATGAGGAGATGAGAGGGCTTGCAAGACACTCAACTCAGTTGGAGTAATATTTTGGTCACTAAGAACCAGATCCAGAGTGGAACCAATTCTACGGGGAGAGTAGAACGTGGGTTCTTTAGGGAAATGCAGGTAGATATTTGCCTCTTTAGAGAGATTAGATAAAATGTTGTTACTTCGTGTACAATTCCAGTGCAAATATCTAGCGTTCAGGTCTCCGCAAAATAGATACCTTAGGTTAGCTTTGCTAAACCATTTCAAATCTCTTCTGAAAAGATCGTCTTTTTCCTTGTTTAATTTTGTCCCAAGAAAGTAAACACTGTATAATTTTATATTAATTTCTTCGATGATAACCCCAATATTTTCAATTACCGACGTGGGATTTTTAGGCAATACAGAATGTTTAATTTTTCTATTAACGGCTATAGCTACTTCTCCGCCAGCTTTATTAAGGCGATCGTATTTGTATATGTAAAAGTAGGGATGCTTAAAACTATCATTTGGCCTTAACCGAGTCTCCGTTATGACAAATATATCGATATTATTCTGAATTGCGAAATTGAACGCTTCAATATGTGTATTTTTAATGCTTTGTGCATTCCAGACTAAAACATTTAATTGTTTATCCATATAAAAACGCTTTGTGCATTCCAAACTAGTACATTTAATTGTTTATCCATAAAGAAATTTTATGGATAGCTCTACAATGACATTAAATTGTTCCTGCTTAGTTTTACATTTACTGAAATTAGTATAAGCTCATACGAAATGGTCAAAGAGATTCGGGTGAAAAGAGGTTGTCGTTTATACTATTTGTTGATTGTGAGGTTTGTTTAATAGCTATACTGTAGGACATACGTTCAGTGGTTGTCGACTTAGCTAAATTTTTCGGCATTTGCCCCATCAATGTTGCATTGCTGCTGCCTCGGTTAAGAGTTGGCGTATGTGTTGTAGCTTTTGTCAGCAAAGGGATTTTATGCTTGTAAAATCGAAGCTGCTTGTAGCTCTCTGAGCAGGGATTGGGGAACTTTTCGAATTTTTTCCCCGAGTATTCAGCTTTTGTTTCGGCTGTATATAGTCCATTCTTGCCTTGCAATCAAGAGAATTGGCAAAGTGTGCTTCTTTACAATTGCTACAACGAATTCCACTTCGTTGCTCTTCTTTTAGCGTACATTTGCTATATTCATGCTCACCACTGCATATAGCGCACCTTGTGGAAAGATGGCAGTAAGATGTGTCATTCCCAAAGCGCATACAATTCCTACATTGTGTAGGGCCTTTTTGGCTGTTTGTGTAGAAGCTCCATCGCACAATATTATGCATGATAGTCTTGATTTTGTTTAACTCAATCATTTTCGTACCCTTTTTTAGATAGAAGAAATAGTAAGTGGTTTCGCGGTTTCTTAATTTGGGATTGAATAATTTGATATCAATAGCATTAATATGTTCTGTTTTAAGAAGCTTTTTAGCTCTTCTGGGGAAATTTTATACAACCCTGTTGTTCAGAATTATAATCAATTTGTAATCTATCCATAAAATTAATTATACAGCAAAGCATTCATTATTGAAAACATTGACCTCTTGATTCATTGAACTATGTAATTTGCTTGCTTCTCCATATTTCAAATAGTCAGCATTTTTTGTCTTCATCGAACATCGTTCAATTATTTAAAACATGTGCACATATGTGCAACAGTAAGCACATTCTTTGCTCGATAATTGAACTCTGTTCTGGTTAACATAATTGATGAGCATGTTGTTTTAGAATATAAATACAATTGAATGTTGAATAAAGGAGTTCAGTTTTGGAATCAGATCAGTGCGTGTTTTATTCGTGACCTTTCAAAGCGTGTTATTTTTATTTGTGACTTTCACATTTTGAGGAACAAGTATTAGTTTCTCAACACCTGTTAAAACTACTTTTAGCGGTCGTCAATCTGCCCGTTGGAATGTGAAATAATTCACTTTCTGAACTTTTAAATTTCTTTCCATGGTCTCGTAATCTTCCAGATTGATAAGGAAAAGCCTCATACCAATTGACATTATTTTAATTGGAAAATTTGTTATATTCAATTCTTTAAGAATGGCGTCTATCGTGACGCGACGTGAATCCGTAAATGTTATTGGAGGGACTCTCACCTTAGTTTTTACTTCAGCGTTGGGTTTTTGATCGCTTTCATTGCTATCCGGAAGGGCAGCTAATGGGAAGAATCTGTTGGAGTTAGATTTCCGCTGCACAAGAACTATGAAACTTCAATTAACACCAAAAGAACGTATCCAATAAAGAAAAAGTTACTGTGAATAGCTACTGTGAAACTCGAAATAATAAACACTACGTAGTCACTATGTAAATCGAACGTCTGCTTAGTTCAAAGGTCTATGCAGAACTGTTAAGTTCAATTAAGCAAAATGATTAATAAATAATATTGTGTAGAACTTTTAATTAAAAGAATAAAACTAATACAGGACCCTAAAATTTCTTGAAACACGCTTTCGAAATTTTATTGAAATCAAATCTTAAGCAAGTGAGATATTGCCACTTCATTTATATGAAATTACGACAAATTGTATTGATGTTGATACTGCAATTTCTTTCCGATTTTCTTGAAAATTTCAAGATTAGTTTTTTATTTGAAAGGTTCGGTTGGCCGCGTGTTCAGAAAATGTCATTGCTTCATGTGTTCAAAAAAGTTGTTTTGAACCCTAGAATGATTCTTAAGCCCTTCTGATAGGGGCACTCTCCTGGCTGTTCAATTTGTTATTAATATTATATGAGGTGACGATTTTATTCGAATTATAGACCTGATTTACAAGCCTGTAATGTGACGCCAACGCCCGGGAATCGAAGTGATTCCGATCCCGAACCCTTGCACCCGGCCAGATGGGTATGACCTCGAAATGCAAGCGGACTTCATCTTTCGTGCGGATATCGTTGCGCAGAAAATATTTTTTTTTTCTCTCCAAATATTTAGATCTGTGGATTTAAATATTTGAAACATAATATTAATCAAAACCCCGACACACTTCGAGGCATATCCATCTGGGAATGCCCCCCTCCACCGTGGCCATCGAAACACTATGCCACTGGCGACAAATGGAAATGCACATTGCCGCCATGTGGCGGTCCATTCCGCACATCTGTTTTGTCGGTGGTTGTCGGATTGACAGTCCGGCGCCACGAGGAAAAGAAAACGGCGGTAAAATCTACGCCAATCATAGCGTACAATCGACGTCGACGACTTTGCATAATTTAAACAGTTTTCAACTCTCCTCTATAGTTTATTTATAATAGAGCGAATGTGTCATACAATCGCATTATACGTCGTAGTTTCTGCCCTTGATTATTGTGTGTGTGATTTTTCCCTGTTTTGCAATCGCGGATTTGCGAGAGAGCACCTTCTTGTTCTGGCGACTGGACGAACGATTGATGATATTCCCGCTTCCAAAGATTTGGGTACACCGTTTGTAATTTATAAATATAAAAATGGAATATTTGTACCATTTCAGCAACTTTAATTTCATAACGTTACGCATTTTTTTCCTGTTCATAAACCATGGCAGAAGTTTGTGCTACGTGTTGCATGTACAAATCAAGAAGTCAGATACCTGCGATATGATGGACGATCTTTTGTTTTATCGAACGTCCAACTGACGAGAGGTTCTTTCGGTCAAGGAGTTGTGGCTAGGCGCACTTTCGAAGATCATCATGATACATGTGTTGCAATGGAACGAAACAATGACCATCAGTATTCAAGACGCGGCCAAGCGCCTGGGCTGACACGGAGGCCGCCCCAGCAGCCCCGCGAAACCATCACACAACATGACGAGTTAATTCGACACATCAAGGAGGCTGGGAATCAGGTGATCGTTCCATTGTTTTGATTTTCCTCTCATTCCCAAATCAACCAATATATTGATGCATGTGTAATAAAAACTAGTGTACTTTCGGACTCATTCGATCAAATCAATTAAAAACTACTGCAGCCGCGTCAAATCTTCAGCTTAATTTAAAATTCACACAATTATGTAACTCTTAGTGAAATAAACCGGGAGTTATACATTAAAATCTAACCGTTAGCTGCTGGTAAACTGATGTGGTTAATCTGCCCAAGGCAAGGCGCATTGCACTCGATTCCAATCGGACTAATCCCGAGTGAAAAATCGTGAATATTTCGCGCGTTTCTGTGCAATGCTTCTGTTTATTTTTCCATCGCTCGATGAACTTTAACTCTACATGGTGTGGGATTCGTTGAAGTATGATCAAGAAAAGTGCATGATTGGCGTCGTGAGTGTTATTGCATTGTGCATGTTTGCATTGAGCGGAACAAGTGCATGATAGCGCGGAAGAAATTGATTGCACTTGCACTGGCGCTCCCTAATGTCCCGTATTCATAGTGCCATATAGGAAAAGCAAAAGTCATGAAGGAAGAAGCCACGAGTGGAAACGAGAATTTGCCTCGCTCTCGTGGAATGTGTCACTCTCGCAAGTAAACTGTCAATTCATTTGGCTTCTTGGTGCTTATGTCAATTGGGAAACGTCAAAGAAAGTAAATCGAACGAAAATTGCATAGTGGCGTTGCGGTGGGGTAAATTGTCGCGTGAAAATTACAATTTACATTCATACGATGGCAAGTTAAGTTCGGGTAAATAGTTTGGCGCACTGTTGTGCACTAAATCTGAGAGAAAAGAAATATTTGTGCTTGCGTGTTGATAACTTTTTCTTCTCAGGAAAGTATATTACGCGGTGCCATTTGCGATTTTTAACAATCAAGTTCTCAAACACTACACTATTACTACACTACGTCTACACTACTAGCTATAACGCTTGTATACTTGCGAAAGATCCCTTGCATAAAAAAAATACAAATACAGTTCTGCAACACTACACTACTAGCCATAACGCACAAATGCAGCAAAATCGTTTTGGTCGGCAGCTGTGACTATCTACCACGAAATTTTCCAATATTCGTCGTCTTATTATTTCTCGGAATGCGCTATTTGCCCGCTTGCGAGAGATCCCTTGCATAAAAAATACATTGATTAGGTGTCTGTGTCCGGCCGGAGGAGAGTCCGGATACTGGGATGTCTTTTGTTCCAAAACCATGAAGAATAAATCGGGACTAAAAATTTCGGCCGCCCATGGGAGAGGTCCGCCTGAGGGAGCTGTCTGTGACTAGAACTTTCAGTGTATCTAGCCCATAGGAATTTGCATACTTTTACACATAAGGATACATTCGAACCGTAATTTTTATATAATTAATTTTCATAACGAACACCTCTCTATGCCCTAAAATTTCTTTTCCGGGTAAAAAAAAAAGCCAGTGTGAGATCAAATCAGTATCTGAAAAAAAATCTTATTAACTTTTCACCATCTGATGTTTACCCATTATTGCATTTGTGAAGCTTATTAATCCTTAAAATATTTAAATTAATTTTTTTAAATCTATTCCTTGAATAAGATCTAAATCACAATATTTAAAGCACATCAGTTTTGGGTAATTAGCCTTAAAAAAAAAAATTGCTTTGGATCTTTGGATCTTTCGTTAATAAAATATATATAATTGGCTCCAGAGGTGTAAACCCTAGAAAATACGATAATAGCTACCATACCACTTACAACTAAGTACATTTAATATTTTTACTTACTAGTCAACATATCTAAAATACTATATGCAAAAAAATTCTACAACGTACACAGTTAGAAAGCGAAATAAAATTTCTTAGTATTTGATTATTTAACAACTGTTTGTCCCTCAAACTAAATAAATGTAACGCATACATATGTAATGAATTTTCAAAAAACTAATCTGTACGGTGTAGCCAAGACTTTTTATATTAGGCACATGGTAATTAATATTCTTCTATCTAATTATATATTCATATTTGTGTATTGTCTTAAATACATTTAGTCTTATCTTATGGTCAATTTTTATATAATAATTTTTCGATATGAATAATTGAATGCTTCAATCGCGAATGATGGGATTGGATAGAAATAAATTGTCTTTGAAAAACTTCCCAACGCCGATATGGCTGGCTAGGTCATCATTTCCATTTTTATTAGTCAATGGCAACTGATACTATTAAATAACAGCACTTCAGAAGCTACTAACACGTTTTGAAGTGCGATAAACGTTGTTTTCTGCTCATATAAAAATTGGCCATGATTCTATTATATTCAAGTAATATAAAAGCCAATGTATTTGAATTAATATTAATATTCGTAGAATAAATCATTCTTAATATTACATAAAATACACTGTAAGATTTGTACCATCTCCTATATGCTTTTTCATAAAAAGTCTCACTATGATCACAAATCTTTACGAGATGCTTACAAATCCGTTGCAAATAAAATTACCTATATGAAAAACAAAAATGTCAAAACAACTCGCTTAATACTTTCGATTTTATTAATTGCAAATAATTTTATTGTTATCTTATTTGGTACTATATTGAGTAGAATCTTTGCACTGAATTAAAATGAATTGCTAAACAGAACCACGACTTTCCTTTTCAGCGGTTCTTCTTTTTTTCAGTGGGAAGAGAGAGTGCAGGGTAGGTATGCCGTCGCGAGGGTAGGGTTTCGCCAAATCCGCTGAGGTCGGTTTCGCGTCGCGCGCGGTACGCGGTACCTTTGTTGTTTTGTTATTTTATTTAGAGTAGTTTTCGTCGGGCTGAGTTAGAGTAGCATACTTTTCGGTACCGCGTCGAGACTTCGGAAACGTGAAATGAAAATTAGATTTTGTATTCTTAACTGGATGAATGAAGAAATACGGAGTAACGTAAAGTAGGTTTCTTCTCCGTATGGTTTGGTTTTGATAACGCGTTTTGAAAACGGGCATGTTCAGGTGGCTGAAAATATTGTAATTGAGCGTAACCCATTCGGAGACCCGCGACCGAAATCCTCTCCGAACTAGCTGGCCGACAAGCAGCCGCCGCGTGAATGGGTTACGGTGCACGGATTGGTTGACCTGTTGGTACCATCCGTTGGCACTACTCAGACTTAACGTCCTGAACCGATGAGAGGTCGGTTCCGCGTTCGAACCTAAAAGGTTAAAAATCATTACAAGCCTCTTGCTAGTTATGTTTATGTTAAAAAAATATCTATATATATATATATATATATATATATATATATATATATATATATATATATATATATACATACATATATATATATATATGTCTATATATATATATATATATATATATATATATATATATATATATATATATATATATATATATATATATATATATTCCGACATAATATATCGAAATGATGCATCGATTTTTTGGGATATATGTATTGACGAAAAATGTCGATATTTTCTATATATCAAATATGATTTGTGTTAATCAGTTGGTTTTAAAATATGTAAGAAAGGGTAACACTTAATTGAGGGTAAATAAATAAAACCAGTATTAAAACACAAATCAACTGCATTTTTTAAATTCGCAATATATTTTACTTAGGCGTATAAAACATAATTTTATTCATTGGGTTAGCTTGCAATCTGTTTCTGTGTTGAAATAAGATGTAAACAGCCTAAAAAAAAAAATTTCAGATAACACTGAGCTCGCCACCATAGTTAAATACTTACATGCAACTACGGAAATTGAACTTTCTAATCTTCTCATACTTCCAAAGGGTTGTTTAATCTGCTAACTGGAGCCCACAATCGGAAAACATTCGTGAGTTTTATTTTTTCCCAATACCGCAGAACCAGCTTACGATGGTCCTTCTAGAGAATACCGTCACATATTTCTTTTTGCTAGACTTTCTTCATCAGTTCTTTAATTTTACTTACAGCATTGGAACAAGCAAGTGAGGCCCTAAAATGAAATGCCTTAAAACGTGGGACCAATATCGTTGCAATTGTTAAAGACAAAACCTGTTCTTTCGCATCTATTCGTTTATTAATATTGTCAAGAGTGCGTTTATGTACCTCCTGTAGTAAAGGTTCTTTAATTTCTAAGGATTAAAACTTCGACACCATGTAGTGCACTAAAAGTATAACTTTGCTTCTGGAACAATATTTATCGTCAGATAGCTTTTTAAGTTGTTGTTTCAAGTGCGTGCAGTATGTTTAGTAGAATGACACTATCTGCAACCAAATACCTATCAACATCAGCGGTGCCGATCTGTGTTGAATTAATATTTCACTGACAGCTTTCCGTAACTCAAGTAATCGTCGAACCATATAATTTGCGAGTGGCAACATCCTAAATTAATTTTGTGTCAGCTTTGATTGGTTTCCATACCTTATCGATCGCCACACAACTTAAGTAAAGTAATTTTTGTCTTTTATTTTAAATGTTGTATTTGGAGTAATTTTACTTGGAAAAATATCCAGGTAACGTTCTGTGAATATTCCTAATATTCGCCATTCAATTTATTGTGTTTCCAGCGGTGTTAACATTTTTTGACTCAATTTGCATTTAGCAGGTTTCTTACCATTCCCATCATAATATTTTCAGACTATATTTTGTTCGGTGCCATGATAAAAGGAACCTGGTTTCTGAAATAAATAAAAATACTTCGGAGTTATCAAAAATAAACTGAAACAAAAAATTTTCGAACGTGTGTCCCATCACTATTAGAGTTTGAAAAAACAAATGGTACCCACTTAGCACTTTGAAATGAGATAAATACTTCTAGGATTCTTCTTCGTAGCACTACAGCCACTCTCGGGCCTTCGCTTCCTGCAAATAGCGCCTCCAACTGTTTCGCCCTATCGACCGCGTCTTCCAATTTCGAAACCGAGCAGCGATGAACCGTCTTCGACGATCGGTTTCCTCGCTCAGTTCTCCCAACGAATACCTTTTCGGCTTCCCGTTGTTCGTTCATACGATTCCTATTGCAGCTTCCTTAGTCTTACAATCGTTGAGACCTCCAGCTTGTCGAAAATTTCATACAGCTCATGGTTGTATCGAACTCACCATTGGTCCCCGTCTAGCTTCGCTCCAATGATTCGTCCAAGGACCCGTCGCTCAAAAAACCCGTCGCTCAAAGGCGTTCAATATATTTGCAGATGCTTGGGATAGGTTCCATGTTTTACACCCATATCATAACACAGGTCTTATCACAAATTTGTATACTTGGAGCTTTGTTTTCCTGTGTATGCAGCTGGTCTTCAAGATTGTCAAAACTGAATAAAATACTTTATTTGCGAGCTGTATTCTTCGGCGTATTTCGTCTTTCTCATTGCTGCTTCTCGTTATTTTGGCGCCTAAATATTGAAATTCGCTCACATTTTCGATACTGTATTCGCCAAGTCTGATATAGGATTTTGCATTAGGGACATTTCTTTTCGTATCAGTATATGAACGCACCCTTAAACTTTTTTAACGAACTTTCAGTCAAAACGTTAGTTAGAGTTAATATTTTTATCATGGTTAAGTTCACGAACCAGCAACGTTTGGAAATTATTAAAAATTACTAGTAATTACTGTTATCGAAAAAACATCTTCAGCGAAGAAGCTCAATGGCTTTGTAAATAAGCAAAATATGCATTATTGGTCAGCAACAAATCCACATGTGTTTCTTGAGAGAAAAATTACTGTTTGGTGCGGTTTTCATGCCGGGGGTGTGATTGGGCCGTATTTTTCGTGGATGAAAACGACAGTCATATTACCGTCAATGAGCGCTATCATATTATGTTGGAAGATTATTTGTGGCCATCAACGATATGTCGTTTCAACAAGACGGTGGCACTAGCCACACAGCACGCTTCACAATTGATTTATTGAAATTTATTTATTTATTGTAATGTCCTTAATGGAAAACCCTATATTTTGTGTATTTGAGGTCTTTTTCCTCGACTGCATCATAAGTTTTGTTTTATTCTCATTGATTTGTGGCCCTACTAGTTTTGCTTCGCTGTCGAGCTTCAGGAAGAGTTCTTTGGCAGTTGTTAACGACCGTGACAAAATGTTGATTTCATCCGTATAGGCTACTACTTGGCTCGACTTGTATAATAATGTACTTCATTTATCGACAGGTAGCTTCCTTATAACGCACTCCAGAGCCCAATTGAATAGCAATGGGGCCAGCCCATCTCCCTGCTTTAGTCCGATATTTGTGTCAAAGGCATGTAATGATTTTCAACTTTTTACGTTCGAACGCGGAACCGACCTCTCATCGGTTCTAGACGTTAAGTCTGAGTAGTGCCAACGGATGGTACCAACAGGTCAACCAATCCGTGCACCGTAACCCATTCACGCGGTGGCTGCTTGTCGGCCAGCTAGTTCGGAGAGGATTTCGGTCGCGGGTCTCCGAATGGGTTACGCTCAATTACAATATTTCAGCCACCTGAACGTGCCCGTTTTCCAAACGCGTCAACAACTACTCATCCAGAACGGGAAACCTACGTTACGTTAATTCTGGATGTGATCTCTCCACAGATCTCAAATCAAAAACGCTACAAAATCCCATAGGCGCGTTACCTAATCACCGACGCGGTACCAGAAAATAAGCTAACCTACCTCAAGTCCAAAATAACCTACTCTAAGAAAAAAAACGAGCGCAAACAAGGGTACCGCGGACCGTAACCGAAACGCGAAACCGACCTCCGCGTATTTGTCGAAACCCTACCCTCGCGACGGCATACCTACCCTGCACTCACTTTCCCGCTGAAACAGAACGAGCCACTGAAAAGGAAAGTCTTTAATCCATTAGCAATTCATAATTTTATTCATTTGATTGAAATATATATGTATAAAAGTTCCTTGTCAAAATACTCATTTAAAAATTATTGACTTTTTTAAGCTAATTTCCCGAATTCAAAACAAACATATAATCGATTTGACAGAAATTTACAAAACAAAATCTAATGAAGTACATCAACACGATTTTTATACACATCGTTCGTCATTCAAGAATCTCGATTCATGTATTTAAAATGTTTTTCTTCATTTTTATTATTACTAATGACCTCATTATTCTTAGTAAAAAAAATGACAATTGGACCTTCAATTTTTATCCTGATTGGTTTTTCTTCATATATTCACCAGTCATAAATTAAATGTTCTTCTCTATAAAAGATACTTTTAAGTTCTTTATATAATTGAGTGTAAACCAAAAGGACTTGCTCCACAATTTAATTGTGTTTTTCTTTTTTTCTTTTTAATTTTACTTTAGTGATTTTTCATTAATTTCATAAATTAAATGTTCTTCTCTATAAAAGATACTTTTAAGTTCTTTATATAATTGAGTGTAAACCAAAAGGACTTGCTCCACAATTTAATTGTGTTTTTCTTTTTTTCTTTTTAATTTTACTTTAGTGATTTTTCATTAATTTTTACTTCTCAAGTTGGTCATGATTGGCTTTTTAATGCGGACTTTATCAAATATACATGTTGACCTAGTTTCTTCCCAAAAAAAAAAATGCGCATTTACAACATAGTTTTTCTTTTCTTTTTTTTTCTTTCTTCTGTTAACTCCCTATTATATACTTTTATTAGCATCTAGTTCAGAACGAATGAATCTCCTTAAGTGGTGTTCCTTTCTCACGGATTTTAGTTACTTATAGGTAGATTTTATACAAACTTTTATTACATAGAGGTTTTCACATAAAATACATGAAACACTCAATTTGATTTCTTTTAATTCAATCAACGAGCAAAATTAAGATTGCAAACATTCAGGTTGTTGTAAATATGTATAGATTTAAAACACCGGAAATCACTGCTTTTGACTTTCTTCAATGATATTGACATGTTCTTAACTAATTCAACATTTTCATAACCTACTGAAATTGCAATATTAGCTTTTATCGCTTCTTTAACTTTCAGGCACTCTAATAAAACATGGCTCCCAAATAACTTTAAATTTCCGATATCGCATTTCTTTATCATAAAAATTTCATACGGTCTCTTTTTCTCAAGACTATTTGCTAATCTTCTATTCTTCAAATATTTTATGTGTTAATTTCATCCAGAATCATAGATTTATAAAGTTGTGAAGACTCTGAACAGTTCTGAGGTACCAAATCATGCATCAAACAAATTTGAATAAATCCGCTTCTACAGCCCTATTCGCGCTTATTAACAAATAGTTTCCGCCGCGTCTATCGTTCATTTTTGCGTGTTTACGATTTAATGAAGAGGATTTCGCGCCATACAAACACCCCTTCGAACCGAACAAACACCAGTGGGTGCCGGTGATGGGATTGAGGCTGTACTTACAGTTGATGCGATAAATGCTGATGAAGCTGTTGGTGATGAACTTCCGCTTGGACTTGCCGCACTGCTGGTATGAATATTGTTCTTTATATGGCTCAGTTATTTCCAGTTCTTGATTCCTTTCAGCTTCTTTTGGTGGATATTCTACATATACTTTTTCGCCTGGTATTTCCGATTTAAAATTGATCACCATCAACTCCTTCAATAATAAACGATTCCAGTTCGGTCTCATCTTGTTGGCATTTCAACGAACTACCGTCATTAGATTGATAATTCTTCGGTGTGCATTTTGCACAAATATATTTTGGGAGGCCACCGTTCAATTTAATTCCAGAAGGCGCAATTGATCTTAGCATTTGAAGAATCTCCAAATTCTTCTCATCGATTCGGAAGCGAATGCTTAGCAGAGCCAAGGGAAAATTGCAGGACTTGGATGAGAGCTATTCGCAGAATGAATTGTATATTGGTTTTTTTTTTTTTTTATTTATTCTCACCTGTGAGTCAGTCACCTCCAGCGCCACTTCTTCACTGGTTACCAGGTATGGGCGCTTGTGCACGTGGGGCCAAATATCCCCTTCTGGGCTAATTGCTCCAATTCCAAGGGGCATGAATCCCTAGTCACAGCAAGGGGAGACTGGTACGATGTTGTCCTACCCTATTGTAGCCCTTTCTCCTGCTTCCTACAGCATGTGCGCACACGCGGTAAAGCTCACTTTCACTTCCAAACGGGTCGAAAGGCGCGGCGACGTGTCAAAAAATCACTTTTCCACTCTGTAATACCGGAGCTTTCACTTGTCAAATTGACTACTTGTTTTCTCATCGGACAAAACAGATGTGTGGAATGGAACGCCACATGGCGGCAGTGTGCATCTCCATTTGTCGCCAGTGGCATAGTTTTTCGATGGCCACGTTGGAGGGGGCATTCCCAGATGGATATGTCTCGAAATGCGTCGGGGTTTTGTTTAATATTCTGTTTCGAATATTTAAATCCACAGATCTAAATATTTGGAGATAAAAAATATTTTCTGCGCAACGATATCCGCACGAAAGATGAAGTCCGCTTGCATTTCGAGGTCATACCCATCTGGCTGGTTGCAAGGGTTCGGGATCGGAATCACTTCGATTCCCGGGCGTAGGCGTCACATTACAGGCATCTGTGGGTTGGATTGAGTAGGATTAAACCATGAATGATCTTTATTGTAGAATAGTTTCTAAATAATATTTTTCGAATTTGCTTGTGTGTTTGCTTTATATTGTTGGTGAACTTACCAAACAGAGATTGAATTCCACCTTTACTATAAAAATATACCAAGTTTTCTCACTGCTCAAAAGTTCTAACATGAAATAGCCTTAAGTAGGGTAAAACAAATATAAACGGTAATGTTTTTATACATTTATTGAATAATATTACACACAAACCATATCAATATTTCTCGATGTAGTCATCTGCGTTGTCTACACACTTTGGCCACCGTTTTGGAAGCTTGAATAATGCGCACGTGCTTCTTCATTGCTTTCGGATCGTCTTTCTCCAAGTGCTTCTTTCAAGGGTGCGAACAAAAAGCAGTCACAGGGTGACAAGTCTGGACTATGAGGAGGGTGTTCGCCCATTTCTTCAAGTTTATCCCTTGTCAAACTCACGGTGTGCGGCCTAGCGTTGTCATGACGAAGTCTGAGCTGTCTAATGGGTATATCTCGGCTTTTGTTTTGGTAGGAGATTTTCGCTGACTGTAATAACTGGCAATAGAAGGCCGCATTCACTGTTTGTTGACCATTAAGAAAATGAATGAGTAAAACTCCCTTTGATTAAAATAAAAAACCGTTGCAAGCGCTTTTCCGGCTGAAAGGCAAGTTTAGGCCTTCATCATGACTTTCGTTTTGGATACGTTCTTAGCCACCCTTAAATTCACTGGCCCACGTATATAGTCGATTCTGAAGCAATTTACTATCCCGAAACTGCGCCTTTGAACGAGTAAAAACGGCCGATTTAACGCCTTCATTGGTCAAAAATTTTATAATGACGCGTTGCGTGACAGACGGATGTACTACCTCTTGCTCAGTCATGGATGTCCTGCAAACAGAACCGAGCATCGCCGCTAGCTAAGCTGGTTCCCCCACTCCTTATAAAAGAACCATCAGCCGCCAAACTATCTACCTAATGCGGAGGTGCGTGCTAAGCAGAATAGCTAAATTACCGTTTATATTTGATTCACCCTCGTAATTAAATGATCGCTTCTTTAAGGGCATCAGTCAAGTCTGAAACCGACATTGAACTCTCCGTACATGCTTTATAACAATACACGCGTTCAATGACGCATGGGCGCTTGTGTTTTAAAGAGCCAGATCACACGTTTCGCAGATTTTAATTCCTTTAACATGAAAAATCGCGGATAACGTGAAAGCCGTTAGGCCTTGCTTTGCTGTGTAAGCAGACGCGTTCCGACTCCTTTGAGTCATCTTCAGTGTCCAAAGGATGTGTGTAAGGAAATGACTTTGTATAGCTGTACGATGGGTTAAGCAGGTAGTCACTAAACTAGGTGAGGTAGAGGGATATTAGGTTTTAGTTTTTAGGGTTTTATGTTGTCCATTTGTTCTGGTTCATCTTGCTTCCTTTTCTGTCGGAGCGTCTGGTCTAGTACTGAGGAAATTGCGTCAGAATTTGTAATAATTTGTACGTTGATAATGTTAGCATCTGTTTTTCTATGTTTATATATTTCAAGTCTTTCTAAGATATCAAGTCTCGGTCCCTTGTTTTGTTTATATAGCAATGCCATAGAGTTTGTCATAGCGTTAGACTCGTGTGCGTGGTTTTGTATGTCGCATAATGGGAGTGTGCCTTGTTATGTAAGAAAGATTGTAAGTGCTCTTTGTATCTTGTCGTTGGTTTCCGTGTTGTCCTTCCTATGTCTACCATGTCGCAGTCCTTGCATGTCAGTTTGTATATGCCGCTGTTCTCGTATATTGATAAGTCATTCAATGTTGTTGTTAGTTTTGAATGCAGTTTGCAGTTTGTATTTCCTAAGGAAGTTTGATAGTTTGTATGTCTATTTGCCTTCATATGTTAACGAAACTTATTGTTGGTCCTTCTTGTGTGTTTCAGTCGGTTAGCGTTCCAGTTTTTGTCTGTACTGTGTAATTGTCAATATCACGTTGTTTGTATCTGTTATTACTAGCTATTCTGTAAATGTTGTTTAGTTCATTGGATTAGTTAGTAGACACTCAATGCGCTCAATAATGTCAGAAATATTCTTACAATCTTTAGAAGAAGTTTTTATACCCAAAACTGTCAAAAGATTATAATGCTTCACAGGCGATACGTGGATAATTGTTTCATCGTTATTGACTCGCGAGAAAATAAACATAACGAACTACTTATGAATGAAATACATCCAAATATAAATTCACTATTGAAAAAGAAATAAACAGCCAATTCAATTATATGGATCTGAACGTGACATGGTAAAAAACACGATAACCCTACAAAATATACAGAAACAACCACAACTGATCATACCATATACGTAACAACTAACCATCCCGCACAACATAAACTAGCAGCATATAGATCAATGGTGCAAATACTCCACTCCATCCCCATGACTCCTACTAACTAACTACTCCAACGAACTAAACAAAATTTACAGAATAGCTAGTTGTAACCGATAGTGTAGTGTCGCGGTGATGTTTGAATCGGTTGACAAATGAAACCATGTGGCACATTATGTTTGGGCAGTCCTAAAAGATAAAAAGGACTCACGGTAGCCGGAGACCTCGGGGCTGGAGGATAACTTATCTAGCAACTTCCCTTCCTC
Source organism: Odontomyia ornata (assembly GCA_963969285.1). Taxonomy (NCBI): domain Eukaryota; kingdom Metazoa; phylum Arthropoda; class Insecta; order Diptera; family Stratiomyidae; genus Odontomyia; species Odontomyia ornata. Next base: position 202,230,624 of record OZ017740.1, read on the forward strand.
TCTCCTCTCCCGCTGGAGAAGGTATCTCCCAGCTTGAAAGCGCTCCACGGCGTGGCAAAACGTGACTTGGCTCGAAAAAATGTGTCAAACAGCTCCAGGCTAGATTCTCAGGTTGACAGGAGAGGTATCTCCTCCTTTCAATCAATACTACACTAGTAATAACGGTTACAAACAACGAGACATTGGCAAACTTATTAAGGGTACAAATAAAAAGGAGAACGTCAATTGACTGGAACTCACAAGAACGACAAAAAAGTGGAGTCGTTAGCATATGTACGCAAAGAGACATATGTTACAAGCTATCAAATTTCCTTAAATACAAACTGCAAAATGCATTCAAAACTAACAACAACATTGGAAACAAACTGAAACCAAAACTGAATGAAACATCAATATACAAGAACAGCAGCATATACAAATTGGCATGCAAGGACTGCGACATGGCATACTCGTACATATGAAGGACCAAACGAAAACTAACGACAAAATATAAAGAGCACTTACGATCTTTCTTAAACAACAAGGCAGACTCCAATTATGCGACACACCAACAGAACCACGCATACGAGCCTGACGCTATGACAAAGCAAAGGACCGAGACTTGACTCCCTAGAAAGACTTGAAATATATAAATATAGAAAAATAGACGGTAACATTATCAACGGACAACTTATTACAAATTCCGACGCAATTTTCTCAGTACTAGACCACACTCTCCAACGGATATGGAAGCAAAATGAACCAGAAAAAATGGACATCCAAAAACCATAAAAACAAAAACCTAATCTCCCTCTGCCTGGCCCAATTTATTACCTAATTGCTTAACCCATCCTACACCTGTATAAAAGAGAGAATTAGCCTGCGGATAACAATATAATTGACTAAAATTGATTAGCTTAAAAGTGCGTTGCGTTTTTGAAAATGCCCGATATGATACTCTTTATCGATTGCATAAATCGATACCGGATAACTCGATAATATCGAATTAAATCGATACATGCAGATCTTTTATCAATATTTTATTAATTATCGATGTATATATCAAGCTTTGTCGCTTTTCTTTCTTTTAAGGTTAATATTTTTCAAATCCCAAATGCTGCCAACAGTAAGAAGCTTTTTCCATTCGTAAACAAGCAGAGAAAGAGAAATATTTTTCTCCATTCCTAGCGTGTAACATTCATGTGCTTCTCTGAGATAATAGAATATGTTCCTAATCTTTCTCACGTAGGTTTGATAGGAATTTTGTTCAGTGGAAAACAATTCCTAACCTAGATTTGTCGTAGGTGCTTCTCCTTCTATCAAGTAACATTTATAGTGTACTTCCAATTTCCCTAAGCGCAGAAAAATTCTCGTTATCAAGAATATATTTCTTCGATGTGTTCCTAATAATTTGTAGTTTCAGCAATGTCAGCCGTATATTGTTCCGTTACTCCATTATTCTTAATTAGGGGTTTATTTACAATTCTCCTCACTTTGAATTTATTTTCAACTAATTTATCTTCAAGGGATGTTGTAAATTTTTGCATAATTTATTTTGCGATTTTAACAGGTAAATCAAAAAGCAAAATCCAATACATCAAGTTTAATGTATATATGTTAGGCGATGAAAAGGGAATCGCATTCGAGTTCATCACTTGTTATCTCTGGTATGAAGCTATGATATGATAAAATTCTACTATTAATATCAGAAGCATAATTAATATATTTTTGAGCTTTGAAGACGGTTTCGATTGTTCAATTTAAGTATACACCTAAGGAATATATTTGCGTTTATACTTCTATGGACCACGTAATTGATCAAGTCTGAATAGTCAAAATTATTTATTCAGTTTTGTTTTATTTTTAAATAAAATTGTAAATTAATGCTACATTTAAGCTCAGTAAAATTAAAATAATTTTATTTTTTTACTTGGGCAATTTTTATTTTTTTTCATGCAGGCGAAACCTGGAATTGTAAGTAAAATTAAGATTTTATTTATAAAATTAACTAATATTATAGAATGTTGCATTGCAAATCGTTTCAATTAAGTTGATTGTGTGGCTGCCGTTGTGATTTTTTATCTTATCATTAACATGGAATGAAATGTACTGAAAATCTTACGTGATATTAATTTGTTTTTGTTTTGCATTTGATAAGGTCAGAATACGATTATCCTGACTTTTTTGTGTTTAATTTACGTGTTGCTGTTTATCTGACTAATTCAATACTTAATATTTTTAGGGAACTGCTACTGATCTAGTTGTTCAAATTGTATTAATTGCTGAGTCTATGCGGTTACAAGCGATGATGGCTACATACGGTATACAAACGCAAACCCCACATGAGGTACGATGAAGTAATTGTAATAAAACCTTTTTTAATTTGGTACAACAGACGGTCATTGTTCACTGCAATATTTACCACATATTAGAACAGTTGTCAGTTTAATTTCGATGAAAAATCATACCAAGAGCCTTATAAAAAACAAATTGAACAATGTTGACATTGTTTTATTCTTTTCACTTTTGGATAGATTTGACATTTATCAGAGTGCAAGAAAAAGATGGATATAAGAGTACACATACAACTGGTAGAGAGGGACTACTTATACGTGTGTGTGTCCATTTTTTTTGCCGAAGATGGCAGAACCAAACTGAAAACCCTTTAGAAAAATCAATTCAGTTCACCCACAGTTATAATATGTTTCTATTGATCGATGTTTATTCAAATATGATGCTGAAAAAAGAGAATACTTATCGAAACATTAATTTATGTTAATTATTCAAAATGTTTCCATGCTTCATATAAAAATGGAATATAAATTTATAAAAGTTGTTATCCCACATTTCATCCGATGATTTCATGTATGCACGAGTATGTAAAGTAAACCATTCTCTCATTTTCTTGTCCGAGTATCAGATTGCAACGTTTTACCTGATGTGATCCATGTCGGTACATAAGAAAGTGAAACGGCCAGTATCACGCTGCAACCCGCTACCTATCACTCACCCATTGATTCACGCAGCTGCCTCAATTTATTTTTAGTAATCTTCCTTAGTGTTCCAAGTTTCTTAATTTAGGGGTTGTTATTTGCGTGATAGCACAGAATTTCATAATGGTTTTTCAAACTTCACATATTTCGCATAACCTTTCCAACTTCAGTATCAACAGCCGTGATTTTTCCATTGCTTCATTTTCAGCATAAGAAATAAGAATGGTAGCCTACTATTCAAAAAATGGCTTTAGATCAACTGTTTGCATGGCTAATATTATCGACTGTTGATCTAACTTTGAGCACTGTTCCTTTAATAACATCTAGCTCGATTTATACGTTTAAATCAGCAACAAGTGAATCTCAGCAGCTGTTTAGCCGCTATTATATTCCATATATATAAATTGCAGTAATAACGTTCAAATAGAATTAAAAAAAATACGATAAACAATTAAATTTTTTATTTACGTTTAAAGTTTGATCCTCTACAAAGAAAAATCTTTTAGAATACTAAAAATATGTTAATTCATGTTTTAATACTCGCTGTAATTTACAGGTGGAACCAGTGCAAATATGGTCTTCAACAGAGTTAATAAAAGTGTACCAACATCTTGGTGTTAACAGTAAAATAGATGTTACTGGGCGTCCGTCCCGTCCAATCGGGTCACTTGGAACTAGTAAAGTTTATCGAGTTTGTGGAATGACAGTCCTATGTTATCCCCTTATATTTGAGGTTTCTGATTTTTATCTGTACAGAGATATGGCGTTATTAATAGGTATGTATAAATGTCGGTAGCTACATCAAAGCAAGGACTAAGAAATTTCATAACTTAAGATGACATTAAAACGGAATTGCAGTTTGTTGGTAAATATTGGCGCTTATCAGGTCGTCCCACTGTTTGCTTATTGATTAGAGAGGAGCATATGCGTGATCCTCAATTCAAAGAAATGCTAAATTTGCTTGCAATGTTAAAGAAAGGATATTGTGATGGAATGAAAGTACGAATCGGTCGATTGCAGAATTTAATTTCTAGTTCTTGTATTGGTAAGTAATCATAAAATTATTATTAGCAATATTTTGACATGACAGAAAACTATGAATCGATCCTAAGCAATCTAATATTCGAACTCTATTAAAAAACGTTCGTTTTAAAAATTTTGTACAGAGCTGTGAATTTGTATCGGTCTCAAATAGACTATTACGCATGAAATATCAAAACTCCCTCCCGATCCCACTCGTGTAAAAGTTTTTATTCGAGGCGAAATGACCAAATTTACCACATTCCCTATTTTGATATTCAACGATATTGTTCTCATAAAGATGTGTAAGACCATAATCCAGCAATTGTCTACAAAAATAGTCCAAGTACTTTTTATGTTGGCGTCACTGTTCCGTTATCAAACTTTCAAAACTGAGAAAGTCGTATTCTTCATGATTCATCTCTACAAACTTTTGCACAATTAATGTTTTCCTTACGTACTAGATCTTACCAGCTGTGAGCCTTGGTTTTGTTAATCAGTTTGCGAAGACATTTCCTGGCCGACTTATATGCTGCTAGCCAGTTACATGCCTCATCACGGTTCTGTTCCCGTTGAGCTTCACGCCGAAACATATGAAACTCGATTCGCTTTACAGCAACTTCAGTGTACCACCTGGACATCGCGGGCTTTCCGTGCCGGGGTTTTCGATGGGGCATAGAAGCGCAGCAAGCAGTCGTAATGATGCTCATATGTGAGTTCACCACGTCTTGAGCTGCCAGTTCTTCCGTCTGTTGCGAATCCCCCTGCAGCAGAGCGCCTGCCGTGAGCACCTTGACGAATCTTTCGACGTCCACGCCTCGAATGTTCTACCCAATTTTAGAAAATCGAGAGCACGGACGTCAAGAGTCGACATCGTGGACCGCGAGCAGAATGTACTGATAACCACTAGCTGAGTAGCCCTGTAATGATCTCCAATTGCCTATCTTCCGTACTAAAGACTCCGAGGCAAATGTTACGTCCGGTATTGTTCCTTCGCAGCCAATATGGCGAAAAGTCGGCATATACCCAGTGTTTAGTACGACAAGCACCGCCCTGGCACCATTTCTTGGACTCGCTTTCCCCGAGGATCTGCTAAGGTCATGCCCATTCGATTGCTTTAGCGTTGAATCTCCGCCAACGAGCACATAGCCATCTACGTTCGAGACAGCTTGGAAAGATGATATCGGTTACGCATTAGGTACACACTAAAGTGGGTAGCTCTTGAGCACCGAACCCACACGAATGCGATCTGGTGCGAGGTCGGGCATGCAACACTGTGCGGGGTTGGGCATGCGACACTGTGCGGGTTTGGGCATGCGACACTGTGCGACGTGTTGGCGGCGCAATCGAACATGCGATCGAGGCGGTGTGATGTACACATGCGAACGCGGCGTCTGTTCGGGCATGCGTATGACGGGTGCGCGATCGGGCATGTCGAGATTGCATGCGGCGTGCTTGCGCTGACTCGTGAAGCTACGACCTGCGGCGATAGTAAAAAGATGGCGAGCACATGACTCGTGTAACAAAAACGTGAACTTGAACAAAAATGGGGTCACCACTATGGGGATTATTAATAAGCTAGGTGCTACCCCCATAAGAAGAAAGAATATTTCTTTACTAAACACAAATATAACTTTATTGACAGGATTATGTACATAGAAGTGAATGTAGTGAAGGACTACATGTTGGCGCGCGTGATGTTGACTCGTCGGAGGTTGCGAACGAAATGGCCGTCTCGTTGACATGAGTTGAGAAATTCATGGCATCCACTAACTGCTTGATGCGCTCCTTGCGGTGAGCATGTGGACGCCACATTAGTATATAAGACGATGAAATTCTAATTAAGTTCTCATTCACTATCTGTACGCTGATCTTTCATTCGATTAAAGGCGTAGGTAAATCTCGTGATAACGTCTGCATGATATTAGTTTGTTGTAAGGATAGACGCAGAAAGGTAGGTGTTCCACGCTTGTGTCTGCATCCTACGAAGTATCAAATTCTCGTTCATAAAATTCTTATAGCAGGAAACAACCAGGAAGGCGTCCAACATTTGTGTTTGTCACCTTAGGTCGGAAGCGTTTCACTCCTTTTCCAGGTTATTTATTTGTATAAAATGCTGCTACCGAAACAGGAAGATATGCGTAGCTATTGGCTGACCTGAAGCGTTCCATGGCGATCCTGCCGACCCGAAACTGGACGCCAATGAACAAACTTTCAATTGCATTTTTAAAGCTCAAACTCCGCTGCTCATCACTATAGAGGAAAGTTTCGATCCCACAGAAGAAAAGATAAAGAGGGCTTCAAGGAAAATATTGAAATTAATTGCACAAAGGGACAGTCCACCAACTTGCGAAAAAAGTGATCTTCTTTACGAAAAAATTGACGTGCTGCAATGGGAACGCAAACATTTCAAGAGGCGAACAAAAAAAGTGAAAGCAGAAAAAATTCAACAGAATTTTATATACAATAATTTATTTACAAAAAAGGTACAATGAAAAGGTACAATAAAAATTGAATTTTAATAATTTGAATTTATTTAACATCTATGAATTTTAAATAGATGTTAACACTTTTTAATATACACAGTTAATCTTAACAAACAAATCCTGATTTTTGAGTTATTGTGATTTGCTCCAATGGAGTGAAATAGAAAAAATCTATTTAAACTTGAAGAAAGCACCTAAAAGAAAATATAAACAAGAAACCTTGATAGATAAAATAAAATCCATTGAATTTGAAAATACCTCAGATCTCGAAATACAGGTTGGTTGAAAAGGTTTTGAAAGCGACACCTATTAACTAGTACAGAAATCAACATTTATACGCCATTTTAATATTTCATCTTGTACAGGTATATTAACACACAAAAGTTTATTTCCGTCTGGCAATTTATTCTTTGTTTACAAGCCGTTTGAAGTTGACGTATCAGTGAATTTTTGAACATGGATAAAACCGAATATCGTGGGGATAAAATTTTTTGTTTTGGAAGGTTTACCAGCACCAGAGATTCATATAAAAATGGTGAAAGTGTTAAAGGAATCTGCTCCTTCATTTTCAACAGTGTATTGATGGGTTTTAAAGTTTAAACGTGGTCGTACAAGCGTTGAAGATGAACCACGAAGTTGACGTCCAAAAAGTGTAACAACCCAGAAATCATTGTGCAAGTCGATGATATTGTTTGTAAAGATCCAACAACTAAGGATGAAATTGCTGATACCAAAAGGATCTCGGACCAATGAGTACTCTGTGCTTTACATGAAGAAATACATATTAAAAAGCTATTCGAAAAATATTCGTTCACAATTCAACAAAAACGTTTTAAGCAGAATGAAACCGATTTTGTGCATCGTTTTCTAACTGTAGATGAGACTTAGATTTACCATCATGATCCTAAACTGAAACAAGAACGTTTACATTGGACTGAAGGTGGTTGTTCAGCTTCAAAACAAGACAATTCAGAATGATCGGCAAAAAAGGTTATGGCATCCGTTTTTTGGGGAATTTTGGTGATTGATTATCTTGAAAAGGGTAAAATAATTAACTCTAGTATTATTGCAACCTTTTGAACCAGTTGGATAAAAAAGTTCGTAAATAAAGACCTGGCTTACAGAAGAAAAATCATTTTTCATCAGGACAATGCACGTACTCGCACAAGTGCTTGGACGATGGCTAAATTGAAAGAATTAAAGTACGAATTGCTTGAACACCCTATATTCACCAGGTTTGGCGACTATTACTTCTTCAGGTATTTGAAAAAAATTCTTCGTGGAAAGCGTTTTTCGTCGAATGAAGAAGTTATTGCAGCCGTGGAACAGTATTTTTCAGAGTTTCCGGAAAATCATTACAGAGATGGTGCAACATTATTGAAGGATTGTTGAAATAACTGCGTTAAAGTTGGGGGAGACTATATTGAATAAAAAACTAATTTCATTAAAAACTACACATTCTTTCATTTTCGCTATCAAAACTTTTCAACCAACTTGTAATTTTCTCGGGAAATTGGACGGACGTTTACAATAATTTTTTTATCACCACAATCTAGCAAAAGAGCTTATTTTAAGTAAAATAGTGCAATTATCAACAAGTTGAGTAGGCAGGAGAGTGCTCCTACCAGAAAAGCTTTGTATATACTTTGTATATCATCTAATATTTGCAAAAGAAATCGTTCAAATGTATCCAAAAGATGCAGAGTTTCTTTCATAAGCACATAACAGCCGCCATTGTGTTCCAGCTTAAATAATTTTTTTGAATGCACGGCCAATTGAACATATTCAAATAAAACACTATTCTATAAATTTTCATTCGAATCCGAAGAAAATAAGAATGCCTATGTCGATTTGAAATATTTATCAACCATCAACACGTGTTATTCTTGTTTCAATTCCATACAATTGAAGTGGCTATAACTCACTTGACTATGGTCTGATTTCCATGAAGGACACTATATCAATCTACATAACTGTAAGTTTTAAGAAGTTGAAGAGTACCGTTTAGATTTTATGGGAGAAAGCGTAAAATTTACAAATCATGCTATTATAAACAAAGTTGTGAATTATGATTTTTGAAATATTTTTTACCCTTGTATTCATAAAGACCTACCTCCTCGATTTTTTTCAGATTTTTCTACTGAAAGGTGTTCAATCGCGTGGAAGGGGGGTGCACACAATTTTCATACATTTTGCCTACCCCTGGAACCCTTGATGCATAAAATGAGTTTTTTGTTTCAAATTTTAAAAGATTTGATCGAGGTCTTTTATTTGATACTCCACTCTTGATAAAAATTGTTTAAAAGGCCATTTCGTTACAGTGGGGGGGCCTTAAAGTTTTTTTATTGTTTGATAAGACACCATCACTTCTGACCTTTTCACAAAGTTTGAGCTTTCTAGTTACTACTGTTTCTGAGTATACTTGCTGTGACGCACGGACAGACGGACAGACAGAACGTGAAACTAGTAGGTCTTTGCAAGAAATTTTTATAAAGCCTCGAAAATGGCAGAGTTTAGTATTGAATCTCCATATTTAATGGCAATCAAAAAGATATCTGTATGATATTCTAATCGAAATCGGCCAGAAATTACTACTAAATTTTATCATTAATGTTAAACTAACTTCAAATTTAAGAACAATTTTAAAGATTCTTATAATAAATACCTATATAGATTTAGAGAATAACATTAACAATAATAAAAAACCACTAGAACTGTACGAACAAAAATTTACTTTGAATTTTCTAAATTTTGACAGAAAGTGTCTGTGCTAAAGCTAAGATAAGCAAGTTGAAATAATTTCGGAACTCAATGAGTTACAAATAAAGAACTTGGTTAAGCCCCCAGAAGCCGAAAAAGAAGTTATTAAAAAAGTGAATGAATCATACGCTCTAAACATTTTTAAAAAGGGTTTAGATAGTAAATACAAACAGATAGTATATGCAGCATAAACTCTGAGAAGCGGTTAATCTAGCCCTTGAATGAGCAAACACCTCTGAAGCGAATAATATATTATTATGTATATATAATTTTTCTTTATTAGAATGTATGCGGTACATAGGCCTTATAATATGCTAGACGTTCTGACAAAGTCATTTCACCATCGTTTGAACATTACTTAAAACTATGCGTAGTGTATTTCTATGTGAATATTACAATTGGCTAGAGGAAAATTTAGGCAAAAAACCTCTACTGAACTTATTACTAGCTTAACCTAACTTAACTATTTACTTATAACTAGCTAAAATCTATGAGAATAGGTTACGGCCAAAGAAATAGGTTGTAGTAACTGCTAGTTTTCAGTTCGCCAGAGCACGAATTAGCGGATTGGGCGAGTCATTTGCTTTCGCAATTAATTTGTCACGGCGCGATGTAGCGAGCTTATAAATTGGACTAACGCCAGCAAGGCTGTGTAGTTTTTATGAAGAGAAGTAAAACGGTTTATTAAGTATCATTTTCAGATATCTATTTTGGATGATCTGGAGCTTTGTTACTAGATATTTAACACATGGGATCCAGGTAGGTCAACCGTATAGGATGATCGGTTAGATTGCCATTTTGACGATGAGGACTTTGTTTCTGGTGTTGAGATGCGAATTACGATTAAGAAGGGGGTAAAGCGAGAGCAATGAGCTATCTCATCGGGGAATGACTGGAGAATATAGCCTCCACGATGAAACAAATGACAACGGCCAGCGCCTGATTAACTTTGCATGTAGCAGAAATCTAGTCATACGTTCGACTTGCTTCCCACATCGACGCATTCATAAAATGACCTGGGTATCACCGGATGGTAACACACAAAACCTGATCGATCATGTTCTGATCCAACAACGTTGGGCCTCGAGCATACTTGACGTCCGTACATACCGGGGAGCCAATTGTAACTCAAATCATTACTTGATCAAATTAAACTATCGATGTCGTATGTCAAAGGCATATTCAGTGAAGACCAGCCCGCTACAAAAATTTGACATCGAAAGGCTCCAAACGGCGTCTGTGGCCGAAAATTTCACGGAGACCCTCGACAACCAGCTGGCTCCCATCTTATCAGACGCATCGTTAAAGACGAGCAACGAGCTCTGGATGGTAGTGAAAGCGGCTATCAGAACCGTGGCAGAACAGGCGATCGGACATCAAGCCCGGCGCAAGAGGAATGATTGGTTCGATGATGAGTGCCAGAATGCGTTACATAAAAAGAATCAGGCGTACAAAGCATACGTAAGTAGGAAAACCAGGACGAAGAGAGAACACTATGAAAATCTCAGAAGAGTAGCGAATAAGATAATTAGGATTAAGAAAAGAAAATACTATGACGACCAATTGAGAAGTATAGATGTAAGTTTAGCGAGCAATAACACAAGACAAGCATACAAAGTACTGCAAACCCTGAAACGTGGTTATCAGCCCAAAACCACTCTCTGTCGTAATAATATCGGCAATATAATCGCTGATGTAATCAAGATTAAGGAAAGATGGGCATCATATTTCAAGAACCTCTTTAATCCTCCGCACAGCTCCAGAACATCGGAGCCTATAGATATCTGCGAAGAGCTTCCGTTGGCCCCACCAACTCTGGATGAAGTTTGTTCCATCATCCATCCAGCCCAAAAGAATAATAAAGCGCCGGGCATTGATGAGATTCCAGTGGAGCTCATCAAATATGGTGGCAGTAGTGTTCATCAAGCTATTCACAAAGTCATCCAGTACATTTGGCAACAAGAACATATGCCGAAAGAGTGGAGCCAATCATTTATATTCCCTATCCACAAAAAAGGTGACAAGCTACAGTGCTAAAATTATAGAGGCATATCACTACTTTGTACGGCGTACAAAATATTTCCAAAAATCTTAGAAAATAAAATCGGATCCTACGCCAACAGTGTTATTGGGGAGTATCAAGGTGGTTTTGGGGCAGGTAGATCAACAACAGGCCAATTGTTTACGGTCAAGCAGGTATTTGAAAAATGCTGGGAGTTTAACATAGACGTACACCAAATTTTCGTTGACTTCAAGCAAGCATACGACAGTATTGATCGTAACGTACTGTACCAAATAATGCTTGGTTTTGGCATCCCAGCCAAATTAGTCCGTCTTACCAAAAGGACAATGACGTCGACGACCTCCCAAGTCCGCATCAATAACCAACTCACCGATGCCTTTGACACAAATATCGGACTAAAGCAGGGAGATGGGCTGACCCCATTGCTGTTCAATTTGGCTCTAGAGTACGTCATACGGAAGCTACCTGTCGATACTCGAGGAACATTACTATACAAGTCGAGCCAGGTAGTGGCCTATGCGGACGACATCAACATTTTGTCAACTGCCAACGAACTCTTCCTGAAACTCGACAGCGAAGCAATACTAGTAGGGCTACAAATCAACGAAAATAAAACAAAGGTCATGACGCAGACGAGGAAAAATACCCCAAATACACAAAATATCACACTTGGCAAATACAGTATCGAAAATGTTAGCGAATTTGTGTATTTAGGCGCCAAAATAACGAAAACGGGCAATGAAAGAGACGAAATACGCCGAAGATTATAGCTCGCAAATAAAATATTTCATTCAATATTGACGATCTTGAAGACCAGCTGCATATACAGAAAAACAAAGCTCCAAGTATACAAATCTGTGATAAGACCTGTGTTATGCTATGGGTGTGAAACATGGACCCTAACCTAAGCATCCGCTAATATATTGAACGCCTTTGAGCGGATTCGATACAACCATGAGCTGTATGAAATTTTTGACGAACCGGAGCTCTCAAGGATTGTAAGACTCCGGATGCTGCAATGGGCTGGACACATGAATCGTATGGACGAACAACGGATACCCAAGAAGGTATTCGTAGGGAGAACTGAAGGCCGGCGGCCAGTGGGGAAACCGAGGAAACGCTGGTCTGACTCGGTCAACGAAGACAGTTCATCGCTGCTCGGATTTCGGAATTGGATGACGCGGTCAACGGACCGAGACAGTTGGAGGCGCTGTTCACAGGAAGCGATGGCCCGAGAGGGGCTGTAGTGCTAAGAGGAAGAAGAAAGCAAGAGCACGCCCTTAAACGCTTTGGAGCTGATATGCTCAATATGACTTCTGAAGGTTAATTTTTTGCCAAATATAAGTCCAAAATAATTGAGATCCTCACTCCAGGGAATAGTTTGCCCTAAAAAATTTATTGGTCGCTTGGGTAGGTGAGCAGGCTTACGCTTCCTGGTGAAGTATATTGACTTCGTTTTTGAAACATTAATTTTAATTTTCCATCTATGGTAGTATTGATAAGTAACTTCTAACGCCGTTTCAAGGCTGGTAATAATGGAAGTTGGATCTGCGCCTATGCTGTATATGCAAATGTCGTCTGCGAAAGCTGCAACTTGGCAGTTTGGTAAGAAAGGAAAGTCAGACGTATAGGAATACCGGCAGTTATACTTTCCACTGGGGAAATGCTTTGCCCTACCTTGACTTGGAACTTCCTATCAGTTAAAAATTGCTTGTAAAAGGCTCATCAAATATGGGGGTGTGTTATATTTATAGACCAGAGCATCACGCCAGACTGTATCGAAGGCTTTTCTATGTCCAGCTTCACCAAACCTACAGACAATTTATTGTACATCGCTGCTTTGACGACCTTCGTAACACGGAAAAGCTGATGGTCTGTCGAATATCTATTTCTGAAGCCGAATTGGAAATCATTAAATCATTTAATCTTTTTAGGACTATTCTTTCAAAGAGCTTACCTAAACCTGGTAGTAAGCTAATGGGTTGTCAGGAGAGTGCGAGCCTCTTCCAGGCTTCAAGATAGGTATAACTAGAGCTTGTTTCCAGATAGGTGGAAAGAAGGACAGCCTAAGGCAAGCGTTGAATAGGAGGCATAAGAAGACTATTCCGTTTTTGGGTAAATTTTTAAGTACAATACTATATTTGGCAGGGTATCGATACCTGGAGCTTTGTCGTTTTTAAATTTTTTAAGTAAACCTGGTTTTTATTAATGCACCAGGAGGTAAAGATGTTTGTTTAGGTTAATGTTCTAAAGCTTTAACCACAATCATTTCTGCTAGATTGTTGATTGGAGATATTATGGAACTGATTCAAGTACATCTGCTTTTCCTTGATTGGAGTAAATATGTTCTTCGTTGTTATTTGTTATCGAATATGGTAACGCATGATACTTTCGCTTAAAAATTCCATTTAAAAACCAGACTTTCCACGAGTTTTAGTCTAGATTTGATAGCATGTTGTTCCATCGGAGATTCCGGAGCTCTTTAATTTTGTTCTTAATTGAGTGAGGATATTAATGCGTGGTGGAACCAACTACACGAGGAGAGAAGAACGAGGGTTCTTTAGGGAAATGCACGTAGACATTTGCCTCTCTGGAGAGATTAAATAAAATGTGCCGCATTTTGTTGTTTTGTGTGCAATTCCAGTGCCAATGTCTAGCGTTCAGATCTCCGCAAAGTAGAAACCTTCGGTTTGCCTGGCTAAACCATTTCAAATCACTTCTGAAAAGTTCGGCTTTTTCCTTGCTTAATTTCGTCCCAGGAAAGTAAACACCTATAATTTTATATTTGGTTCTTCGATGATAACGCCAATATTTTCAATTACCGATGTTGGACTTTTTGGCAATACAGAATGTTTAATTTTTCTATTAACGGCTATGGCTATGCCTCCGCCAGTTTTATCAACGCGATCATACCTGTATATATGAAAATAGGGATGCTTAAAACTATCATTTGGCCTTAACCAAGTCTCCGTTATGACAAATATGCCTATATTATTTTGAACAGCGAAATTGAACGCTTCAGTATGCTTATTTTTAATGATTTGTGCATTCCAAACTAGTACATTTAATTGTTTATCCATATAAAAATTTTATGGATAGCTCTACAATGATATTAAATTGTTCTTGCTTTGTTCTACATTAATGTAAATTATTAATTAGTTCATGAGAAATGGTCAGGAGAGATTCGGGCGAAAAGAGGTTGTCGCATAAACTATTTGAAGATTGTGGGTTTTGCTTGAAAGCCATACTAAAAGACATAGGTGGAGTGGTTGTCGACTTCGCTGAATCTCCCGACATTTGTCCCATTAATGTTGCATCGCTGTTTTTCGGCTTAGGGTTGGCGTATGTGTTGTAGCTTTTGTCAGCAAAGGGAAATTTGTGCTCGTAATATCGAAGCTGCTTGTAGTTCTCTGAGCAGGGATTGGGGAACTTTTCGAATTTTTTCCCCGAGTATTCAGCTTTTGCTTCAGCTGTATATAGTCTATTCTCGCATTGCAATCAAGAGATTTGGCGAAGTGTGCTTCTTTACAATTGCTACAACGAATTTCATTACATTGCTCTTCTTTTAGTGTGCATTTGCTATATTCCTGCTCACCACTGCATATAGCGCACCTTGTGGGAAGATGGCAGTAAGATGTGCCATTCCCAAAGCGCATACAATTCCTACATTGTGTAGGGCCTTTTCGGCTGCTTGTGTAGGGCCTTTTCGGCTGCTTGTGTAGAAGCTCCATCGTACAATAGTATGCATGATCGTCTTGATTTTGTTTAACTCCGCCATTTTCTTACCCTTTTGTAGATATAAGAGATAGTAAGTGGTTTCGCGCTCTCTTGATTTGGGATTGAATAATTACATATCAATAGGATTAATATTATGTTCTGTTTTGAGAAGCTTTTTTTTAGCTCTTCTGGGGAAATTTTATACAACCCTGTTAAAACTACTTTTAGCGGTCGTAAATCTGCCCGTTGAAATGTGAAATAATGCACTTTCTGAACTTTTAAATGTCTTTCCATGGTCTCGTAATCTTCCAGATTGATAAGGAAAAGCCTCATACCAATTGACATTATTTTAATTGAAAAATTTGTTATATTCAATTCTTTAAGAATGGCGTCTATCGTGACGCGAAGTAAATCCGTAAATGTTATTGGAGGGACTCTCACCTTAGTTTTTACTTCAGCGTTGGGTTGTTTATCGGTTACATTGCTATCCGGAAGGTCAGCTAATGGCAAGAATCTGTTGGATTTCAATGAGCAGGATGCGGGAATTTGCCCCATTTCAAACTTGTCACGGAGAATATTACCCGCCGGGAATGATTCTCAGCTTCTTTTCCTGCTTTGAGCAGGGTAGGAGATTTCAGATGCATAAGAATTCAATATGCAACTTGAATTAATACCAAAAGAAAGTATTAGATAAAGAAAAAGTTACTGTGAATAGTTACTGTGAAACTCGGAATTATAAACACTACGTAGTCACTGTGTAAATCAAACGTCTATTTAGCTCAAAGGTCTATGCAAAACTGAAACGAATAATATATACTACATCAAAAAGAAACCCACGAATTTCAAAAATCGAGACTATATTAACTACAATAATAGAATCAATTATGCCCCAAGACAAAGCTAAAATCAAAACCAACAATACAATCAATATTAACAATCTAGAAGACGAAATGATTTGAATACAGCAAGAAACTTCAACCATACATACAACATCGAATGCAACCAAAAACCAAAGAGCAAATTATACAACACAATAATGATACTGGACAAAATTACAATCCGACAAGACAGAAGAACTCAAATAAAGAAACCTCAATTGCAATACCTATCAGGGAAACTATTATACCCCGGAGGTGAAGCATCTAAACAGAAGTCAAATAAGTTTGTCTCTGGTTTCATAGAAATAAAATATTTAAAATCAATGATGCCCTAAAAAATCATGTCCAAGTGAAATGTAAAACCAAGGGAGGATGCCTCACCCTATTTATTGATACAGGCGCAGTTATATCGATTTGTAAAGAGAAGGCACTCGATAATGACCTCAATGTTAGTAAAAACCAAATTGCTAAATTCATAGAGATCAACGATTAAGAAATTTCTTCGATGGGGAAAACAACATTAACTTTAAGAATTGCCGGACAAGATATGACGCATGACTTTCATGTAGAATAGTTTCTCCGACTTTCCTATTAATACAGCGCATGCGCGGGCCGCTCGAGAAACTTTTGCTAGATTCGAAAGCAAACTAAACCAGAAATGGAATGAACAAATTCGAGAGGCAATAATCATCCATTATTTAACTTTGATGATGACACAAATAGTACATTTGGTGAAACGCCCGAAAATAAAAACGACTCTGACAAACAAGATATAGAAAATGAAGGCTAAAATGGTAATGCCAACGATTTTGATAATAAAGATCCCTACGATAGGGACTCGAACAATCAAAATGACACCAAAAATGGGAGCGACTATAACAGTGGTAATAAAAATAATATGGTGGCTCGAATTATAGCCGGTTTCTCCGATATAGAGAACGATGTACCAACACTGAATGATAGGAATCGTAGTTGGACTGAGAGTAAAGCTCTTAATTATAACGAATTGATATTTACGCGTGGTTCGAGTAGTGTAGTTAACTCAAATACTAGCAATAGTAGCGGGAGCAGCGGAAAGACTGCCAATAATGCTCGTAGCCAATCGAAAGTAAAGTTGCGGTATTACCAGGGTCATCGCAATCATAACATCTTCACAGAATCCTATCGAAATTTGTTGCAACCACGGAAGTCATCGCAGTTGTAGACATTATATTTTGGCAGAGGATTCTTTAACCTGGGCAGGCATACTGAGGCCGGCTAGCGCTCAGTCGTGTCGTGGAATTTTCCGGGAAAGCCTGTGCTCATGCTGGGCCACCACACAAAAAAAAAACTATAGCAAAATGAAGGAAGGAAGGGGAAGGGAGAGGTCATTTTGAGAAATGAAAAATGTTTTTGCTTAAAGTATAGTATGTAGTAAACGAACAGTCGCCTAAGCAAACTGCTCGAAAACCATCATAATGCTGATCCAATTTTTAGTTGTAAATGAAAAAAAATAATTATTCAAATTTTCAATTAAAATTTGGACACGGCAACACCTTTATAACGCAGCTCATCCACCAATTGCATTGCCGCGATGCAATCTACATTGGATGGATGGGAGGCTCGTTAACTGCTGTTGCGACATGTACCGTACGGTGACTGTTTGTAACAAGTGGCAGTTCTGCTTGGGCGGATCGGGGAGTCTGCTTTTGATCGCCACGCATTGCGCACATCTGGAGAACCGCGATCAATTAAAATTAGAATTCGATCCATTTTTGCTCAGATATTTTAATCGAACTTCTCTAATGAAGGCACGTTCTAATTCAAATTTCCGCATCGATCAATAGAAAATTATTGTGCGCGTCATTTCCGCTACCTAGGCGACAGCTTGTCGAGAACTTTAACTCGGAATTTCGCCATCAACGTGACCATTCTACGCGCTGGCAGTTGTCCCAAGTCTTGTGCAAATTTCTTGATCTTGTCGAGAAATTTCCCTTTACGTCTTTCTTGGTCCAAGAAGTGTTTGTGGATAAATTAAATTGTACCGTGGTGGTTCTTGACCGTACCTTTAATCATTTTCGCCAAATGATCAGATTAAGCATATTTAAAAAACCAATAAAAGTGAAGGAAATCAGAGCCACTAAGTGACTGAGTGAATATTTAGGATGTATAGCCCCGAGTGCCAAGAACTAACATTAAAGTTACAGACATAGTACTGAAAGACCGTTTACAGTAATTTAAACATGGAAAAATACTACCACATAACCCGTGGCTGGTGTTACTGAAGTAACCGAAATTTTCCGGTATTCGAAAAATTTAATTGAAGACAAAAACCACTCAGAGATATCTCATACCTCGGTAGTCTTAAACACTACAGATATCTTATAGTTGATGAATGAATGAATGGAGAACACGGTTTCGACATTTTATCAAAGTTGTAGCGGAATCTGTTTTAGTATCGCTTCTTCGCGACCTATATGCAGTTTGTACCTGGTCAGTATATTTAGCGCTTCTATGGCTTGTGTTTCCCGTTTGCTTTCGGACCTTTTTATAATGACGTAAATTCTTTTAGTAGATACAGCTTAAGCGATTATAGAGATAGTGCTCTCGCTAATGCTCAATATTTTAAACGTTCTTTAATAACTTAATTTTGTATAAGGCCATGGTGATAATTAAACGTCGTTTGGAATATTTTATTCAGCTATACTCGTAAGTTAATTTTTAAAAATAATTGATGAAGAATTCATTAGTTTGTTACAGAACTCAGTTTTGAAGTTTAAATTTCTAATAATGTTTTATTTCGTATTCAATTAAATATAAGATGTGCATCGTGAATTTTTTTTTCTACTACATACATATGGATTAATTGATTGTTATATGTATTTTCTCGAATTTTTTTTCAGTTTTAGTTTACTATGCATTTTTGCTATACTGTTATTGTTGGATAAGTGCAACATAGTTGCCCTAAATCAATTATTAAATTGCCTTTTTTCCCTAAACTAACAACGCAATAGGATATGAAACATTTAATTCACCATTAGGACTATATTCTTTTGTACTTTTATAAATTTATTTACCTTTCTAAACGAAAATGTTGATATATTTGACAATGTGTGCGCATGTTTCACATAAAGTAGTGTTTAAAAATAAATAATGGAGAAAAATAAATAATGTCATGCAAATATTTATCATTGGCCACAGATAAAGTTTAAGAGCATAATTTTGGCTGAAGTTTTGAGAGCAATGAATTTTAATTTAAAAAGAAAAAATAAAATGACGATTTGAACGAAATTGTGATGAAATGCGATGAAATAATTGGCTTTAAATATAAGGTAACAAAAACTCTATAAAAAAAATCAATAAATTGAAGCTTACCTCTATTTTTTTTACTAAAAGAAAAATCACAGTACATACGATTATAAAAGATACTGAAAATTTATGTAGGATTATGCAATTGGCCCAGGAATGTATAGCAAAAATTTTATATTGAGCTACACTTTTTTAATTATCAGTTGTATAAAAAATTGGAAGATACAAGTACAAGAAATAAAAAAAAATGTTTTGTAAGTAAACTAAAAACCCGGTCTTTCCATTTATCTGAAACCTGACCGGGTATGGGACCGCCACGTTGGCTGGCCCCTCCACTATAATGAGCTAGCCATCGGGTGAGCTCACCCCTTTTTAAGTCGTTTACAGGTGCTCTTCCAGGGTAGAGTGGCCTTCCGCTCGCGTGTCTTTTTATGGTATAGTATTATGTGATTCCATCACATAAGACTATAACATAAATATGCCACGTTGATGTTTTTCATTTGAGGGAAAAGTTCATGTGAACTAGGTTTGCATGAGTTTTTCATTCAAGTGGAAAACATCTGGCCATATCTACATTGGATGGGGGGGGTGCGATGGGGCACCGCTTTCACCTGGATGCCCCACTCTCATTTGGGGGCCATAAGTATCGTCGGTAACGACGAAGCCCTTTCAAGTCCCGGGTATTTTCGCCAGACCCAGTTTGCCATTTGCTTTAGCAATTTTAACCCTTAGTAGGTTCCCTCGGTCGATACGTGTTTGTATCTGAAAATTCGTGAATGCGAAATTTTTTTGTAGTGGGTCCTAGTGCTGGGGAAAAGAGCCCGCTCCACGACACCGCAATGCTAGCCTGCCAGCGCATTCACGCGCCCTCAGACAAGGCCAATCTCGGCTAACCCCACCATCCTCTCTCGCCGAGGCAGCAGACCATCGCTGCAGTCCTTCACGGACGTTTATCTACCCATTTTCACTACAAGTGGCCGTTTTTATTTGAAATAAGAAAAAAACACAACACCAATTCGTGAAAAAAAGAATAATATTTTAAAACAAACTAGCTCCTTGGTTTTTAAATTAATAAATAAATTGAATAAATGAATTCCTAAAGTGATGTTAGAAAAATCAACAAAAAATCTTATGCGAAAAGCTACAAAAAAGAAAATTTGAAATATGATGAAAAGAAATAAAAAAAAAGAAAAAATGTGCGCATTACTCACCCATATTGATGCTGCTGAGCGCTCAGCAACTGAAGAGGGGCACTCAAAATTAACTCCAATTAAAAATATTAATGATGCACAAAAACAAAACTCGACACGGCCACTTTTCGGAATCGGTAAACGCTCTTTATGAAGCCCTGGCGTTGTATTCAACCATCACTGGTTCGATCCAGATTCAAGTATAATTTTCATTTTACTTTTTCATTCTTAGTTCGAACTTCCTTTTTTCATTGTTTTTGTAATCCCAATAATGGACGTGCTTTTCTTTTTCTTTTTAACTGTTCAAGGCGTTCCCCACAACCTGCATTCCCTGTTACGCGGTAACAATTTTATTTTTAATTCAAATGCTATTTAGTTTTATTTTTTTCGATGTGTATTGAATCGTCACTATTTTCTTTCGGATTCACCTCACTCAATTTAGTTTTTCCGTTTGCTTAACCCATTTAAACCCTATCCGCGCGCAATTTCCACCCTCCTATCAATCCAGGATAATTGTCCTTTCACTTCACTTTCACACTTCCGTCACTAACCTTCCAATAAATTTCATCTACTCAAAAACTCCCCGAATCCAACTCAAGAAGTTTTATTCCCGAGTTGTTCCTCTGAAATGTACTCCTCGGATTCAAAACAAGACTTTTTCTTTTTTCCGTCGTCACCGTAAAACTCACTCCCATCTCAAAACCAAATCCAGACTAACTCGCCAAAAACCAATTCCGCCATCCTTTCCTTCCCCAATTCCCGCTGCCATATCCGGGTAACGTAATCGAAATTCAATACACTTCGATTCCGTTACCCACACATCTTTTCCACTGTATCGACAAACGCAACAATTTCCATTTTGCATATATGGCGATTTGCATAACCATAATAGCATTTGTTTTTATGCAAATCGTCATATACACGGAAATAATTGCTTTTGCCGATATCCCAAAAAGAGTGTTTTCCTGTGCTCCGGAGAACTTGAAACCAGGGTCCCACGGTCGAGAAACTACGACGCTACCACCGCAGCCACCTTCTGTTGATCTCCCATGCATTTATTTGTCAACTTTAGCCGTGAACTCTTCTTTTTTACAAATTTCTTAAATGCAAACAGTAAAACAAGACTCATTCAACCGGTTTTTGGGGTGAACTTGCATACTATGCGCGTTGCTCAGAAACCGGCCGAGTTGCTGGTCGGCATAGGTGGGTGAGAAAAACTTGGTCCATTGTTGGAGATGATGGTGTGGGACCTCGTGGCATTCGGTGGTTGTTAGTGATTCTGTCTTGTATGGAGACGGTTCGCAAAATAACAGAAATAAATAAG
Source organism: Odontomyia ornata (assembly GCA_963969285.1). NCBI lineage: Eukaryota > Metazoa > Arthropoda > Insecta > Diptera > Stratiomyidae > Odontomyia > Odontomyia ornata. The sequence continues at coordinate 202,252,282 of OZ017740.1, forward strand.
TTTGAGGATTGGATTGTCACGTGTCCCTTGCGGTATCATATTTGTGCATGTGACTCATTATAAATAGTGAAAGATTATTCCGTCTATGATGAAGTGAACGGTAATCGGGTTCGTTTGTTGATATGGTTTAAAACCGGGAAGCGCTACTCGAGTACCGTAAATGAGTTCTGCATTCACGGTCATAAATCGTGCCGGGAAGTTGTCTGCTCGCTATACGTGAGCGCAAGTCTTTTCATTCAATACATTGTAATTAAAAATAATTTACCGGTTAATTGAAACCAGCAATGGAGTGAAGAATTATGTGTACTAAGAAACATTAACTTGAACTTATGCACTTTTATTCAATTAACCGGGATCTAAGGAGTAATATAAAAGTGATATCGCCGTCTTGATCGCGGGCCAACTTCACTGAAAGAAAATTTTTAGAGAGTGAATTTACATTTGTTTCAAAGTAATATAACCAACAGCGAAAAGTGCACGAAAAGGAAAATAAAGTAAATTAAAGTAAATTTTTTCCATTTCACATTGTTAATTTTTTGCATCCCCATGCGTTGACATTGCGATTATGATGCACATACTACTGAGGAAGGAACTGAAAATTATTTGTCCCGAACGTGAACAATTTTTGAAAGAAAGTGGCACTGCTTACTCCGGCCCGAAAGGGAAGCAATTAACGTTCTTGAGGTTACTGTGGGAACTGTCAAAAGCTCTACAATTGGTCTAAAAGAATAGGTATAAAATCCTGGTGCGCATTGTGACGTCATGCATCCGCTTTCGGACCTGTGTAAGGGGGCATTGGTTGTATGGATAGTGTTCAATAAAATCATGACTTAAGTTATTTGAATTGAAAGCACCATATGATTTAAATGTATTACTACGTATCAGTTGGTTAAAATGAACAGCATTGGTCATGACTACAATAAATTAAAACAGAAATGTAATGCTCGTCTCAATACTAGATTTTCGGAACAGTTACTAAAAGGCCAACCGGATGATTCTACACGCGTCCCGCTTTCTAAAGAGTACCAAGGATGTGTTGTTAATTCATTAAATGAAATTTTTATCAGCATTTGAATTTAGAGCCGCTTTTCTTACCATTTTTAATGAATTAATGATTACGGCCAGCAATTCGCTGGATTAATTAATACTAGTTACTTTCCAGCAACATCTACCTCAAAAGCGCTCGCAGGACTAGGTGAGTACCGTTTTGCTTGCTTTTATTTATTCCAAATCCATTATAGCATTTGCATATCATATACTTTTCCTTTTTTCAAAATAAATAGATGATTCACAGAAGTAGTAGAAAACATTAAATAAAATCAAATAAAAACAAATTTCAAATTAACTTTCCGCTTATACTTTCTAAGTACTTTTCTGTACAAGAAAAAAGGAATGAATAGAGAATTTAAAAAAAAAAAAAACATTTTTATATTTCTTCTTTCTCGTTTCACTACTTATTTTTTCAATTGATTCACTGCAAAAACAATATTAAAAAACTTACGCAGACGCACGCGCCCTGAGAGGTGAAAGGAACTGCAACGTGAGGGGATACATCTTCCCTCACAGGGTTGCCCTAATTTTTCGTTGGATTTAGGAGCTTTCCCGCCAAGCGATGATAGGCCCCTGAAGATAGACCTAGTCATCTGGATTTCGATCCTATTGGGAGGGTGCGTGGGGGCACCAAATCCACCCGGTTGCCCATTTTTAGATATTAGCTTGCTTATCCGTTTTAAACGGAAGGATGACTTCTGTCATCAGTAGGCTAGGCAGGATAATAAAAGACCCTCTTCGGTTTCCGTCAGGTCGAATAAGATCTAAAATTCGTACGCGTGAAAATATTTTTGTAGTGTTGTCTTGCATTGATGAGGAGAAACCATCCCATGGTACCACAGAAAGCTAGTTGCCAACATGCGTATGCATCATCAGGCAAGATCATTCCAGTGAAGCATGAAATCTTAGCTCGCTGAGGCATTTACCATCGCTGCTACCCTTCACGAACTTTTACAAACCAATTTAAAATACTACAAGATCGGATTTTAGGCTGTGATTTCCTAACAAGTAATCTCTGTACGAGACCTATACTATATAAATGAAGAAGACTATATGTTACCCATAAAATCGAGTTAAAACAAATTAGAAAAACTCATAGTAAAACCACCAAGATCCGAATATATTTGCCCCCTTTTTTTGGTAGGGAGGTGAATGCCATTTATGCACAGAGTGTGGGACTCCCATGCTCGCAAGAAGCTGACTGGACTGCCCACTAAACACCTCCCTTGTCAACCTGAGAACCCAGCCTGGAACCGTTTGACACATTACTTCGGGCCAGGTCTCGTTTTGTTACGCCGTGAAGCGCCTTCAAGCTGGGGATCCCTTTCCTAGCGGGAGGGGAGAGGGGAAGAGGAAGAGGAAGTGTCAGAAGAGCGATCCCCCAGCCCCAACGCCCCCGGCTGCTATGTCCCTTTTATCTTTTAGGACTGCCCGAGCATAATGTGCCACCTGGTTCCATTTGTCAACCGATTCGAGCATCACCGCGACTATATTATCCGGGGTGAGCTCTCTCGTCTCCCTGTAAAGTTCCTTTGCAGCCTGACCCATTTTTCGCATGCAAACAATGTGTGGCAGGCATTGTCCTACTATCCTGGGCAATATCGACAATCGGGGGACCGTGATTTACCAATCTTGTGCAGGTAAGATTGAAAACACCCATGCCCGCTCAAAAGCTGGGTCAGATAGAAGTCAGTCTCACCATGCCTTCGATTTAGCCACGGTCTTACATCCGGGATGAGGCGCGCAGTCCACCTTCCCTTCGTGCAATTCACCCAAAACTGCTGCCAATCGTTGAGCGAGCGCTGTCTCTCCTCGCGGACAACCGTCTTCCTCGCATCCTCGTTTCGGCGAAAGTAAATAGCGCGGCGCTCTCTAGCAAGGAGGGCGAGAGGTATCACGCCTGCGATAACTCTCACCGCCGAGTCGGAGACTGTTGGATACGAAGATGCAATCCTCAGTGCTCCTCTTCTTTGTACCTGTGCCAAACGTTTTCGGTACACGCCCTTGCTGAGAGCGTCGCCCCATACCTCTGCTCCGTACAGTAGCGCTGACCCTACAGCACTCATCAATAGGCGTCTTCTTGATGGGCTGGGTCCCCCTACGTTGGCCATAAGTCGACTCAGAGCCGATACTCTTGAAGTAGCCTTCTCAACCGTTGCCCTGATTTGCTCAGAGAAACCATCTTCGAGTCGATCAGTAGCCCCAGGTACTTCACCGCTGGCTTCGATTCGATTTATATGTCTCCAATACTGATCATCCTTACTCTAGGGATTCTCTTTTTTGTCAAGATGACCACTTCGGTTTTCTCCAGTGCTAAACTGAACCCGCGAGCAGTCATCCAGTCCCTCACGCGGCGCATAAGCATACCCAGCCCAAGTTGCGCCTGTTCAATGGTGTGTCCTGCGACCAGAGCCGCAACATCATCCGCATAGCCGACCAAGCGCGACTCATCTGGTATCTCAAGTCTCAGTAGCCCGTTGTAAGACACGTTCCACAGGTCCAGACCAAGGATAGATCCCTGGGCAACACCCGATGTAATTTCCATCCTTCGTTGGCCCTGTGTCGTATCGTAGAACAGGCTTCGGTCCTTTAGGTAGTTCCTCAAAAGCCGCATTAGATATTCTGGAACTTGAAAAGAGTTTTCCAGCGTGTCCAGAATATCCACCCATCTAGCGGAGTTGAAGGCATTCCTGACGTCGAGTGTCACATACAGGACGATCCGTCGCTTGGTGCGACTATATGCCTCTGCCTTTTGGATCGCGGTCACCACCTCTGCAATCGCATTAATGGTAGAGCATCCTGCCCTAAAGCCATTCTGTCGAGGAGATAGGTCCCCAGCAGCACGAATCGCGTCAGTGAGTCTTCCCTTGATGAGTTTCTCTAGCACTTTCCCAGCCGTGTCTAGCATGCATAACGGGCGGTATGCAGACGGCGATTTGGGATTTCCCTTCCCCTTGCTGATCAGCACGAGCCTCGCCACCTTCCATAGTATCGGGAAAACCCCGTCCCGCAGGCAAGCGTTGAATGTGCTGAGCAACAAGTCAGGACAATGGTGATAGACGAGCCGCAACACCTCAGCTGGAACACCATTTGGACCTGGAGCCTTCCTCGCTTTCAAGGAGAGGACTGCCTCTTCCAGTTCCGGCTGTGTGAATAGTGGGCACTCTGCTGCTGTTTCACCATGGACAGCGTCAACACGGACGGGATGGGCGGGGAAGAGTGTCCCGCACTATCGCGTCCATCTTTTCCGCATCATGTATACAAGGCTTCCGTAGGGCACCAAGCTTCCGCATAACTAGCTTGTAGCCAAGGTCCCACAGATCCTTGTTCACATTCTCCACTAGGTTTTGCCAGCAGCGAACCTTGCTATTGTTGATCAATTTGCGACGGCCTTTCCTGGCCGACTTATATGCTGCTGCACGGTTGCTTGCCTCGTCCCGGCTCCGTGCCCGTTGAGCCTCACGTCGAAGCTTGTGACACTCCCTTTGTTTTTCAGCGATTTCAGCTGACCACCAGTACACTGGGGGCTTGCCGTGCCGGGGTTTTCGACGGGGCATAGAAGCGCAGCAAGCAATAGTGCTGATGCTCATAGTTGAGTTCACCACGTTTTGAGCTGCCAGTTCTTCCGTCCCCTCCGAAGCCCCCTGCAGCGGTACACTTGCTGTGAGAACCTCGACGAACCTCTTGACGTCCATCCTCTCGATGTTCCATCCAATTGTAGAAAGCCGAGAACACGGACGTCGGGAGACAACATCACTTATCTCAAGCAGAATGCACTGGTGATCACTGGTTGAGTAGTCCTCTAATACTCTCCAGTTGTGTATCCTCCGTACAAAGGACTCCGACGCGAATGTCGCGGCCGGTATGGTTCCTTCACAGCCGGTATTTCTAGGACTCGTTTTCCCCGCGGATCTGTTTGAGGCATGCCCCCTCGATTGCTTTGGCGTTGAAGTCGCCTTCAACGAGCACTTTGCCCTCTGCGTTCGAGACAGCGCCCTCCAATGCCTGAAGCTTGGCTTGGAAAGATGATATCGATTCGTTAAGCGTTAGGTACACACTAAAGAAGGTGGTCCATGAGCACCGAACCCACACAAAACCATCCCAACGTACACAGCTCTCCGCCTGGAAATCACTTTTTCGAACCCAGATGGCGGCAGTACTAGTTTCATCAGGATACCATGATGCTGAACTTTTATCATGATGTTGCTCACTCAGCAGCAAGAAGTCGGCTTTCATGTCCCTCGCAAACTGCTCAAGCAGATTATGGGCGGTTGAACTGCGGTGTAGGTTTAGCTGCAGGATGCGGGTCATCGATTTCGAATTAAAAGAAGAATCAAAACCACTAACAGCTTTTTCAACAAATAATGTTTGTTATCAGTTCAAACGGTTACCTTTTAGCCTGAAAATATCGTCGAACAGTTTACAAAAAATGCTGACCCTTGCCCTTTTTTGTATTTGGGAGGTGAATGCATTTACGCACAGAGTGTGGGACTCCCATGCTCGCAAGAAGGCGACTGGACTACCCACTAAACACCTCCCCTGTCAACCTGAGAATCCTTGCCCTTAGTGAATTAGATTCTACTGCATTCTTGTTTGTGACATCAACAGATTCACATGTAGCTAAGCTCACCACAACCAAAATCTCATAAAAATCTTCATTTGCTTAGATAAGTGTAATTTAAAACTAAATCCTAGTAAATGTAATTTGCTCAGAAGTGAAGTTGGATATCTCGGTTACTTAACCACTAAAAAAGGTATTTGCCCCTACCCTGCGAAATTCAAAACTATACAGACTTCCCAGTTCCTAAAGATGCAGACGAAGTAAGACACTTTATAGCATTTTGTAACTATTATAGACGCTTCATCCCAAAATATATCTTTTTAGGCATCCGTTGCTCGTCCATACGATTCATGTGGCTCGCCCATTGCAGCTTCTGCAGTCTCAAGATCGTTGTGACCTTCGGCTCATCAAAAATTTCATACAGCTCATGGTTACATCTAATTTGCCATTGTCCCCGGTGGTAGCTTTGCTCCAGTTATTCACCTCAGCACCCGTCTTTTGAAGGCGTTCAATATATTTGCGGCTGCTTGGGTTAAGGTCCATATTTCACACAGCACACAGCATCAGCCTCATCATAGATGTCCTACATAAGAGCTCGCGAATTTAGAAATTATCCTGTAATGATTTTCTACTTTTCCGATCGAACGCGGAACCGACCTCTCATCGGTTCTAGACGTTAAGTCTGAGTAGTGCCAACGGATGGTACCAACAGGTCAACCAATCCGTGCACCGTAACCCATTCACGCGGTGACTGCTTGTCGGCCAGCTAGTTCGGAGAGGATTTCGGTCGCGGGTCTCCGAATGGGTTACGCTCAATTACAATATTTCAGTCACCTGGACATGCCCGTTTTCCAAACGCGTCAACAATTACTCATCCAGAACGGGAAACCTACGTTACGTTAGTTCTGGATGTGATCTCTCCACAGATCTCAAATCAAAACTCTACAAAATCCTATAGGCGCGTTACCGAATCACCGACGCGGTACCGAAAAATATGCTACTCGAAATTAAACCGACTAAAACTACTCTAAGGAAATGACGAAACAATCAAAGGTACCGCGTACCGCGCGCGACGCGAAACCGACCTCAGCGGATTTGTCGAAACCCTACCCTCGCGACGGCATACCTACCTTACACTCTCTGTTCCCCCTGAAAAAGAACGAGCCACTGAAAAGGAAAGTCGTTAGTTATCTTTTTAGCAATTCATCTTTAATACTACAAAGATATTGAACAATTTTAGATTTGCTATTTTAAGTAGTTCTCGTTTGAAATATAAAGAAAACGAAAAAAACAATTATTATAAACCTAATAATTCTCTTCCTAATGAAATATCTTTCTCTCTCTTTCTTAAGTTAGCTCACTTGTTCGTATACCCTATAACACAAGAATTTCTTTACAGAATCGAAATTATAAAACGGAATTATAGTTAAATTTGTTTCTATATTTAAATGAATAATATAGCAAGGGCGCGCGCGATATTTTTTTTTCAATAAAAACTTCATCACTATATACCTCAATATTATGTCTTTAAATTAATTGCTAGTAGTTTTCATTTGCTTTAATTCTACAACCTATTTTACATTTCCTTAATTTATTTTGTTATTTAAGAATTATTTACAATCAAATTTTTTTTTTCATATGCATCATTCCGTTCAAATCACATATCAATATCAACTTTTCAAGACATTCATTTTACAAATTCTCTAAAAAATACGTGCACGAAATCTTTGAGAGTTGGGGTTTTTTTTTTTCTTTATCTGAGCGATCGGCCAATAGAGGGATTACAATTACTTTCATATCATGTGGTTATAATAATGCCCTCACTATATTCCATTCAATATTATGCGTTTTCAATAAGTCTATCGTAAATGGAAAGATGAGTTTTCGACTGAATCAGATGGTAAGAGTTAGAAATTAATAAGGATAATCGTTGAAATAATCTCATTCTTACAAGGAACAGTTTGGAAAAGTAAATGGTAAATTGAATTTCACAGTTCTAAATTTGAAGATGTAAAATAAACTTCAATTGGAATGAATAGGGAGTATACATTTTAATGTATTTAAAGACATCAAATGTGTAATCTTTTAAATTCTAATTAATTATCAAATTTGATTTGGATCATGGTTTAAATTTGATTGAGAATACAATACTACAATCGTATAATTAATTGCAGTAACCATTTTTAACGAGCCTCCATTGTATTCATCAATTTTTTTCAACAATCAAATTCGAATAGATCGTGCAACGTATGGTCACGTTGAGTTCAATTAAATGCAGCAATCACTGAACATGTAGACGTTTGTTTTAATTTTCTTTCCTCGTCTTTCCATTTTTTTTTTTTTTTTTTATATAACCGGTTAACCTATTCAATTAAATAGAACTATCTATACGAGAAGACTTCGTTTAATAAATGATTTCGTAGACAAACGAAAAATAAACAAATGGTTCTTTGTTTCCATTATGAAGGAATATCATAATTATGAACCTTTCGTGCATAAATTGCCGGTACATACCAAAGATTTGACAAACAAGTTCCTTCGAATTGTGATTTTTCCTTGCTATTCATTTGTTGTATCAGACTTTTGATCCGACGCCTAGTAGCGTTTTCGCCATATATTAGATGTAAATTTACTAAAGTGATGACTTCTCTATTATTATCAACGAGTTTTCTGAATATTTTTTTTTTTATATCGTCTCGACGAGGACGGAAGGTTATAGTGATGTTCAGGCTGCTTTCAGGGTTTAGTAGTAGATTCGCTGGACTTACTTCTATACATTCACGCAGTCGCGGTAAATCGAGGCCTGTTGAGTTTACTTGAGTGATGATGAATGCGGGCAAGGAGCCTTTATCGTACACGGTAAATGATTTGCTAATATCGGTTGAAAGTTGCTTTAATTCACCTAATGGCAAATAATCGGACCCAATTGGCCCTTTGTACACTCCTTGTGTAATAATGGATGCATGGCCTCCATGACCATAAAGATTAATGATTTGACCTCCTTCACTGTTACTAGTAGCATAGGGCGAAGAGAAAACAAGCTGACCTGCAGCATCTCCAATAACAGTAGGACAAAAACTTACGTATAAAGTTCGGCATTCCTGCCCCTGCAATCTCATTAAGTTCGAGGTCTCTTCACATGAATTGATCAGTTGAAACCCTGGTCCTGAAACTTCGGCTTTCACAATCAATCTTTTATGCGAAGTGTTCTTTATTTGGAAAGACTTTTGCACAGATTTACGCAATCGAACACTTCCCCAAACTAGTTCGAGAACAGACGCCTTAAGTGGTCACTTTCCGTCGCGATGACTAAATTCACTTGAGGTGGAACACTGTGAATTACTTCGTGATTTTAGAGGAACGGCAGTAATCGTTGAGGATGACTGCGTGAGCAAACCGAAGTTCGGTAGAGAGTACTTTCCACAATCTGGTGATTTGGAGTCTAAGAGAAACTTTCGATCCAAATCGGTGATAAGGTGTCCACTTGATTGTGGTTGAGTTTTGAGACCAACGGGTGTAGAAGGTTTGCTTCTGGATGCAGATGCAGACTTGATTCTGGATCCTGATGCAGCTGCAAGTTCCAAATGCGTTGATGGGGAGCGCGATCTTCTGACTGGAATTTCACTGTCAGATGGTATTTCAGTTTCTAGCCGTGTAGAGGAATGAGAGCGTTTACGATTCTTTTTAAGCGTTTTTGTATAATATTTTATCGATTTAACATTATCATCGATATCCCACGGAAATAAATTAGCGGCGACTTGAGTTTGACAGCACTTGCACGTAAAATGGCGTCATTTCTTATACTTAATCTGATACTTAGCTGGCAAATATGATCCTCCACCGCCTCGTCTCAAAGGAAACCTCGAACTGATCGTCGGCTTGCTTGGGAGCTAGATTTTCGTCCTCCTGGGGTACGAAGTAAGTATCTACTAATGTGAAAGCCTGGCTATAAATATCTTCATTTTCGTGATTTTGCAAAGCTTCAAGTTTGTCCAAGGCTCCTATTTCCTTCGGTGTTTTCGGCGAATCCAATTCATGGGGCGAGGAACTACAAACAAAACAGGGTAAAGCATTTTTTTTTTTTTTTTTTTTTAAATACCTCCTTCCCTTCCACTCTCTCCATCACACTTTCTTCGTCGCACAACGCTCGTGCGATCTGCACTTCACATTTCGTCGTTTCTACAGGTGTGCCACCCAGACAATGTTTAAAACATCTGTAGTAATCTAAGAACTATGGCTCTAAAAGCAGCGCTGACACAGGCACACAGCACGAACGCAATTTAATAAGGATTCAGTCGATTCAGTCACCTTCCCCATCGCAACACTCGTTTTTTTTTTCGCAGGAATAATAAGTGGAAAAATTTCCTTTGTACTTAACACCCGGGAAACAAAATTCTAAAAATGTTTAAAAAAATTTCTAATGTGTAGTATCTTATTACAATATCTTTTGAAGATAATTTAACGAATTGCGGTGTAACGCGGTATGCAAATGCTTAGAACGAAACGGTTAACCCCTTTTAATTATGAATGCTAAAATCATTGTATCATTTAACCTGTTAATTATGAATGCTAAAATCATTGTATCATTTAACCTGTTAATTATGAATGCTAAAATCATTGTATCATTTAACCTGTTAATTATATGAACGCTAAAATCATTGTATCATTTAAACCCCTTAAAATTTGTCTAATTCTTCCGATTTTCCCACCTAATTACGCCTAATTATCATAAACGACAAATTGCCTTCAATTGATAACTTAATTGAACCTACAAAAGACAGTGAAAAGGGAAATTGCAAATACCGCCGTCATAAACTACAACTGATAAGGAAAAAGTACATTTGATAGCAACAAAAAAACCTTCAATTGTGTGATTTCCCCCTTTCTGAATGGGTTCGTATTGTTCTACTTGCCCATAAAGTGTCGTAGTTGCTTGAGTGTGGAGAATATTAAATTGTGCTTGCGAAATTTGCATGCTATTGCGTCGTAAATCATGAAAATGGGTGATAACTACATAACAACATTGGAATTATCGGGGAGAGTGGCGCCGGCAAGTCGAGTCTTATGCTTCGTCTCACAAACGAGGAATTGGATGGAGATGGGGAGTGTTTCGCTCGTTTTCGATTGAATACGAGTTCCGAATTACGTTGGACGGTGAAGTGATTTGTTCTGATTGATTTTATTTTGCGTTGCATGCTTGAGGTTTTCATCCAAGCCATCGCCAATATCGTTCGGGATCTTGCATTTGTATTAGCAGTATTGTGTGACGAAAAACGAAATATGCACATAGACATAACGTCATCTCAGTTACGCTTACTCCGGCGTGTCATCGCTCCATCGCATGCTCCGGAGTTACATCTTGGTGTTGTTTTGTAATAATCCCTTTAAAGCGGTTTGAGTAGCGATCCCGCTATAGAAATTGCATTTCGAAAAGTCAAGTGGGATTACGGGGATTGTGGGGGGTCGGTTATGGATTTTCACGGCGGTCACGTCGGATGCGGAAAGAAACTTATCATGTCGTAGGGTGTTAATATCGAAATTACCAAATACGCGTTAATGATTGCCTATTCGAATGCATATGTTAGGAAATCGGAAAGTTATCGTGGGTGAAAATAGTACAAGAGCGGTGGTGTTCATTACGGTTTCCAAGAAAAAGTGCTCGGGAATTTGGCATTTGGATGCAATAAGTGGAAGAAGATAAAATTGTTGTGGGGTTTGCGTTGGTTGAATGACGGAAAGACCGTAAATGTTTTTGGAACGGGAAAATTGATTTGAATGTGAATAAATGAGTGTCAAGTGAAAAAGAAAAATCCGCAATTGATTTATGCTTTGAAAATGGAGAGTTTTCTTTGCGGTTCTTCGTGCTGCTTCTGCGAGGTGTTGGCGATCGCGGAAAAGTTGGTGGTGCGTTGCTGCTGAAGCGTGTGCGCGACAAAGAAAAGCGTGTTTGCATCTTCCGTACAACAAAAACGAACGTTGTCGTTCAGTAGCGGAAAAAGAAAAACTTGGCGCTCGTTGTGCGCAAGTGGCGTACGAAAGTAAAATTGGAGATTGCTAGTCGGCCTTGGGTTTTCCTGCTCGCGCGGAAAACTGCTCAAGTGCAAGATAGTGTTGTGTGCGCCGGAAAAGCAGGAAATTCGCGTGGATCATTTCTCGTGAATATCACGGACTGTCTTGTGGAAACACGTCATCGCGGACGAAACTCTGGGAATAATTTTATTACCGGAAAAACTAACGAGGATTAGTTATTTCTATCCGTTTTAGTTATTTATTTCCACCCGACAAATAGTGCTCAGTGCAAGATTGCGGGACGTGAAATTTTAGTTTGTTTGATCTCAACTGTTACAAATTTTCGGTCGTCAGCAGACAACAAAGGGAAGTTATTCGTCAAGATAACGGGAAAGCCAAAACGAAAACAGTTTCAGTTTTGCCTGCTCGTGGAAGTAAATTTGTTGGGACTGTGCTGCAAGAGAGGGGGAAAATATTCTAGCGAAGAAACTCAAAGCCCGGATTTAAACATTTTTTTTATCGCGCGTCACTTGTACTGATCCATGCGCGCCAGAAAGTTTTAATGTGTTTCGTGCTGAATTTTTCACGAATTCAACCAAGAAGCCGAAAAGGAAATTCTAAAGAAAAACGTTTTAATTTGCATGAATCTCGTTATCACGTGTGCGTTTTAGCATTTACCAAAAGAAAAAAAAAGAAGAAGAAAAGTTGACAACGAAAATATTCCAGAAATATCGCGAGTGCTTTTAACTAATTTGCTATGCAGTATTATAACTTTACAGGACTTACTCACCTCGTCAACGAGCGCTCGTCGTCGGAAAAGGTTGGGTAAGTTCCCCTATTGTTTCATTTTTACATATATACCAATTGTTTCATTTTTACATATATACCAATTGTTTCATTTTTTATATATACCAATTGTTTCATTTTTTTTATATATACCAATTGTTTCTTTTTATTCAATTTATTCAATTAAGTGGGGTAATCTTTAATATATACTGCAAATACTAATTATATCAATATTAAAAAATGTTTTAATATATACACTGAATAATTTTTGTTGAACTATTTTGATTTCTTTGCTTTGTATTTACGAGAAATCAATGAAATTAAATAAAATGATGAATTAAACGGTAAAAATCGGTCTTTCCCTTCCGGTCTTTTCCAATCGGGTATAGGACCCGGTACGGTGGCAGGCTTCCACCCCAAAATATGAGCCAGCCACCGGGTACTTAAAAATTTTTCTGTTTCAGGAGACTTAATGGGTTGAGTGGCCCAAGCCAAGTGCCTTTTTATGGCATAAAGTTATGCAATTCCATTGTATAATTCTATGACATAAATTGGTCACCGGGGTACTCCCCTTCTGATGGGAAAGTTCATACAATTCAAGTTGTATGAGTTTTCCACTCAGAAGAGGAATACCTGGCCACTTCAACGATTTAACATTGGATTTATTCCGGTTGGGTGGGCATGAAGGGGCTCCACCACCACCCGGTTGCCCCTCTTTCATTTGTGGGCCCTGAATGTATTTGGGTAAAGACGAGGTCAACCCCAAATTAGTCTTTCTTGTCAGGTTGCACTTGTTCTCGCAACAAGTCGTAATTCCTTCGTGGAGGTTATTTACTGATTTGCGACTTCGGTCGTCCTCTCGAACTCTGCAAGCAATTCGTGAATGCGAAATGTTTTGTAGTGAGTCCTCGTGCCGGGGAAACGAACCCGCCCCACGACACCGCAATGCTAGCCTGCCAGCGCATTCACGCGTCTCCGGACGAGGGCATTCTCGGCAGGAATCAACACCTTCCTCTGCCGAGGCAGCAGAACATCGCTGCGGTCCTTCACGGACATATGAAAATCTATTATTCACTACAAATGGCGCCCAACGTGGGGCCCGAAAAGCCCGGCTGTATCATCAGTCGTGAGCACGAGACAGTCCATCGTCTCTAGGTGTCCCCACAAGGTGTTAGAAATTTTGGCGGGTAGATAACTCCCGAGGGTTTTTGCACTAATCGTGCCCCAGCAATTTAATAACTTTCGAACGCGTGTTGTCTTCGGACATCAATATCGTTTGGTCCTTCTTTTGATTTATACCTTGGTGGTTTACCACCATTGTATAACTAGTAAGGCCAAATTATATTAGAGTCCCTTTTTGTGTTCGGAGGTTATTATCCCAACATCTATTTTGCGGAGGATTCTGATCCGCTCCCCAAACCAGCGGTGCCTAAGTGTCTTAAATTACATGGATTTTGATTTCATGTGATTGGCTGATTAGCTAATCCATGACTATCCATGACAAGACACGCGCTGCTTGTGGATTAGAATCCCACCCTGGGCTGACAAGCTGTAACTTGAGAAGTTTGCTAATGAGGGATCACTTCGGAACCCTGATTTTCATGGTGCCACAAGAGAGTGTCCCTGAAACGTTTTAGAAGGATTGTGCCATGGTGTCCATACTTGGGAGGAAGGACGGAAAGGAAAGACCGATTATTTTTATTTGATAACGAGTAAAACTCTTCATACACTTTGGTTTTTATTTGTGAGGTTCGACTATAGTTCGCCACTGACGGCCACTTGCAAATTACAAATTTTGCATCATTTTTTTCACATTTTCATTATTTATATATATATATTTATTTAGGTTTTTAGTTAGCAATTTAAATTTCTTTTAGCATGCCCACCAAAAGAACTCCCGAAAGGAGAAAGTTGCGGTCGGACGCCGGACCAGCTCTATTGTGTTCCATCTGTCACGAGGACATGGACGAAACTACAAGCCAGAGGTTGCAGTGCGGACACAGGCTACATCAGCTGTGTTTGGCACAACTGCGGCAAACTTCATCCACGTGCCCGCTCTGTCGACAGCCTTTGGAAATCGCACAGCCAGCAACAGAACGACCTCAGTCCTCCAGTACAAGTGGAGCTGTCCCCAAAAGCGGACCCCTTCCATCCACTACAAGGAGTGCACGAGACGATGACTACAGGGCTGAAGCAGTTCCGCCTGCAGAAGAAGCGAGTCCACCGGTGGCTGTGGAAGCCACAGTTCTACGAGATCTAATGGCGCTCGTACAGGACATGTCCACCCGGCTCGCCTCTCTAGAGAGCCAGAGAGAGAACCCCGCACCATCCCGGCCGAGAACTCCTCCTATGTGGGATTCGGACCCAAATCCGTGGGACTTCCCAGTAGACTCGCGGCGTGATCCCGAACGGATCCGGCCAGGTACAGCCATGAATCCGTTGGCTCCAGTCTACCGGCCCCGATTGAGCCAAGCACCGCCACCAAATCAGGCTCCCGTGATTCCGCCGGACCAACGCTTCCATCCACACGACATGTATCGGCTGAAGCCGACACAGATCCCCAGCATCATCCAGGGATGGAATCTACATTTCAGTGGGGAACCCAATACGATAACGGTGGAGGTTTTCATAAGTCGGGTGGAGTCACTGATTGAGCAGATGCTAGCAGGAGACCGCACAGCGCTCGCAGGATACCTGCCAATGCTGCTTAGGGGAGCAGCCCTGGAGACATATTGGAGGATACATTCAGCTCCACCATCCATACGCTGGTCACGGCTGAAGGAGGTACTCCGCATGGAATACCCTACGGTCGACATGGACGAATTAGTCCTGGATAAGATGAATGCTAGATGGCAGCGTCCGGACGAGTCCTTCCATAAATATCGAGCCGATATCCTTCGGTTGAATGACCAGCTGTCAGAGCCATTGTCTTCTACCCAAATTCTTCGCCTGCTAAAGCGCAATCTAAGACCGGAGATTCGTCGGCATATCGTGAACTCCGATCCACAGAGTATGGAGGCCCTGCTGAGAAATGTGCGTCGTATAGAAGGGTTTGAGGAAGACCTACGGGACCGGCCATACTTACTAACCAGGACGGGTCCTCGACGAGGAATCGCGGAATTGGCCCCAGATTATACCACCCTAGATCTGGAGGATGATTTGGACCCAGACCAGCTTGCTGTAGCGGCGGTGGGAAGTCTTACGACCTGCTGGAATTGTCACCAAACCGGACACCGGTTCATTTCATGCCGCGCAGAACGTAAGGTTTTCTGCTACGGTTGCGGCAAGCCGGACACTTACTTCCCGGACTGTTCTGAATGTGCCGCACGAAAAAACGGCCAAAAGAGTACCCGACCACCTCAGCGGTACTCGAAACCCCAGCAGTAGCTCCTCAGTCAGCGGCTCACCCCAACCAACCTGACGTTAACCCACCAGCCATAACCATTACGACTGCGGATGTTCACTCTCTTCCGGAGACCTCACCAACGACAATATTAAAACGACCATCGCAGTCACTGCCAGAAGAACCGCGGCAGCCTCAAGTACGCACTCTAAAACCTTATCATGTTAGACTGCAGGAATATCGGGTGGCTCGAGAGCGAATATTTGCTTCCGAAGTCGTCACTTCCCGTTCGTGCACGACAAAATGGTCAACCCGTCGTTGGCGGAATTTCCGCAAGAGAGTGCGCACCTGCCGTCAAACCGTAAACTCTTGTAACATCTCGGAGGTTGCTGAGAATGAGATCAGACCTTATCATCCAATTAAAGTGTTGGGCGAGACCGTGTTTGCTTTGATCGACACGGGTGCCAGTATCAGTTGTCTTGCCTCGAGCTTTGGCTCGAAAGTGCTCCAAGAATACCCGAACTTGATTAAATCCTGGCGCACTGAAATCAGTACAGCTGATGGCACCAAACACCCTATACGAGGTAAACTAACAACACCCGTGACGTTCAGGGGTCAGACGAAGGATATTACCTTCTACATTATCCCGTCTTTGACTCAGAACGTATACCTTGGTGTCGATTTCGTCCTTCGCTTTGGACTGGCCTCCGATTTATTCACCGATTTGTCTTTAAAAACCAGAAATGTCAACGAAATCACTTCTACTCCCGATAGGCATGACCTGACGCCCAACCAACGGCAACGCCTGGAAGCATCCATTGCTGCTTTCCCATCTTACGCTACCCAAGGCCTTGGCCGCACCACCCTAGTCTCACACGCCATCGACGTTGGCGATAGTAAACCGATTAAACAGAGACACTACGCCATCTCGCCAGCCATGGAGAAATTGGTGTATGCGGAATTAGATAGGATGCTCGAGTTGGGGGTCATAGAAGAGTCCCAAAGTGCCTGGTCCTCACCGGTAACCTTGGTTGTAAAGCCAGGTAAAGTACGCCTCTGTCTTGATGCCCGTAAGGTAAACGCGGTTACCATCAAGGACGCGTACCCTCTTCCACTCATCGATGGAATACTAGGGAGACTGCCGAAAGCCAATTATATCACCAGTCTCGACCTAAAAGACGCCTTCTGGCAAATTCCACTCGATGAGGGCTCGAGGGACAAGACCGCCTTCACAGTGCCTGGACGACCATTATATCAGTTCGTCACAATGCCCTTTGGCCTGTGTAATGCGCCGCAAACGATGACCCGGTTGATGGACAAGGTCATCCCACCTCACCTGAAACACCAAGTGTTCGTGTACCTCGATGATCTTTTACTCATCACGGAAACGTTCGATCAACACCTCCTACTTCTACAAGAAGTAGCCCTGCACATCAGTAAGGCGGGACTCACCATCAACGTACAGAAAAGTAAGTTTGTCATGAAAGAAGTCCGATACTTAGGCCATGTCATAGGACATGGCACTATCAAAACGGATCCAGACAAAACTCGTGCGATTGATGAGTTCCCCTTACCAAAAACTGTGAAGCAGCTACGACGTTTCCTTGGTGTGTGCGGTTGGTACCGAAGGTTTGTTCGGAATTATGCAACAGTTTCAGCGCCCCTGTCAGACATGTTGCGGAAAGGGAAGTTCGTTTGGACCGAACTCAGCCGAAAGGCATTTGAAGAGCTTAAACAAGCCCTCACATCAGCTCCTGTCTTGCACAGCCCCGACTTCACGAAGCCCTTCTCCATTCATTGTGACGCAAGTCAACATGGAGTAGGAGCCGTGCTGGTGCAATTGACCGACGAAGGGGAGGAAGCTCCCATCGCCTTCATGTCCAATAAGCTGAATTCGGCCCAAAGGAACTATACTGTTTCCGAGCAAGAATGTTTGGCAGCGGTAATGGCTGTGAAGAAATTCCGAGCTTATATCGAGGGCCACCAATTCGAGATCATCACGGACCACGCGTCACTACAATGGTTGATGAACCAGGCAGATTTAAGTGGACGCCTAGCCAGATGGGCTCTTAAACTGCAAGGGTTCAAGTTCTCCATCAAACATCGGAAAGGAACCCAGAACATCGTACCCGACACTCTCTCACGGATGTTTTCCCCAGAGGGAGCCGAAATAACAATAAATGACGAGGACCCCATCGAAATAGATTTGGACAGCCCACATTTCGAATCAGATAGCTACAAAGAGTTGAGGCAAACCATAGCGACCCAACAGACACAGCTGCCTGACTTGAAGGTAATAGACGGCTATGTGTATAGACGAAACGAATACGCCACTGGTGATCCATGGCAGGAAGAAGAGTCTTGGAAACTCTGGGTACCGGAGGAAATGACACAACAGCTGATCCTCCGCGCACATGATCATCCGTTAAGTGCCCACGGAGGTTACGGTCGAACACTACGGCGACTAAAAAAATACTTCTTTTGGCCTAAAATGGCATCCCAGGTCAAAGACTACGTGAGCGCCTGTGAGACCTGTAAAGGCACCAAAGCGCCCAACCAGCCTCTTCGACCTCCTATGGGTCAACTCAACGTCCCAGAACGCGTGTTCCAGCGTCTATACATCGATCTACTCGGTCCATATCCTCGGTCTTCCATGGGACACATCGGAGCTATAGTCGTTCTAGATCAGCTCTCAAAATTCCCAATGGTGGAACCTATCCGTAAATTCACAACTCCATCGATCGTGAAATTCTTAGAGAACCGGGTATTCCATGTGTTCGGAGTTCCAGAGAGTGTGTACTCAGATAATGGAGTACAGTTCCGGTCTCGGCAGTTTAAGAGCCTACTTGAGCAGTATGGCATTGAACACCAACTGACGCCCATATACTCTCCTCAGTCCAACGCGTCAGAACGGTTGAACCGCACCCTATTGGCCGCGATCCGTTCCTACGTCCACCCATCTCAAAAGGATTGGGATCGGCGATTGTCTGCCATCACATGCGCCCTGCGATCCTCGTATCATTCCGTCACCGGTGTCGCCCCTTACTTTGCCGCCTTTGGACAGCACATGATTTGCCACGGTAAATCATACCGACTGTTACGGCAATTAAAGTGTTTGGGAGACCCGGTCGTTGCGCTGGAGCCCCACGAACGTTTAGGAGACCTCCGCCAACAGATCGGACGGAAGATTAAGGCCGCAGGTAGTGCAAATGAAGCGCAGTACAATCTCCGGTCACGATCTGCTAATTTCAAAGAAGGAGATGAAGTTTTCCGGCGAAATTTCCGCCAAAGTGACGCCGCGGGGCATTACAACGCCAAGCTGGATAGGCGATTCCTGAAAAGCCGCATAAAGAAGGTAATGGGACCTAACCGTTACTTGATAACGGATCCATCGGGAAAAGAAGTGGGGATATACCACGCGAAAGACCTGCGCCGATAGATAATTGGGCACGTCTGTTTGTCCGTCCGCATATATTTTCAAAAACGCGCAAAGATTGTATACTTCCAGGCAAACATAGACATAAGTCAGTCCGTCCGTCTGTTAATTGTGTTCTTTTATTGTTCGTCATCTCTAGTCCCGACGCCGAAGGCAACCCGTGAGACACAGAAAGATCCTTCAGCTCCTTTTTCGTAATCCGCATTGCCTTGGGATCACGAGAAAATTAGCTGCCCTGTAGTAATCTAAGAACTATGGCTCTAAAAGCAGCGCTGACACAGGCACACAGCACGAACGCAATTTAATAAGGATTCAGTCGATTCAGTCACCTTCCCCATCGCAACACTCGTTTTTTTTTTCGCAGGAATAATAAGTGGAAAAATTTCCTTTGTACTTAACACCCGGGAAACAAAATTCTAAAAATGTTTAAAAAAATTTCTAATGTGTAGTATCTTATTACAATATCTTTTGAAGATAATTTAACGAATTGCGGTGTAACGCGGTATGCAAATGCTTAGAACGAAACGGTTAACCCCTTTTAATTATGAATGCTAAAATCATTGTATCATTTAACCTGTTAATTATGAATGCTAAAATCATTGTATCATTTAACCTGTTAATTATGAATGCTAAAATCATTGTATCATTTAACCTGTTAATTATATGAACGCTAAAATCATTGTATCATTTAAACCCCTTAAAATTTGTCTAATTCTTCCGATTTTCCCACCTAATTACGCCTAATTATCATAAACGACAAATTGCCTTCAATTGATAACTTAATTGAACCTACAAAAGACAGTGAAAAGGGAAATTGCAAATACCGCCGTCATAAACTACAACTGATAAGGAAAAAGTACATTTGATAGCAACAAAAAAACCTTCAATTGTGTGATTTCCCCCTTTCTGAATGGGTTCGTATTGTTCTACTTGCCCATAAAGTGTCGTAGTTGCTTGAGTGTGGAGAATATTAAATTGTGCTTGCGAAATTTGCATGCTATTGCGTCGTAAATCATGAAAATGGGTGATAACTACATAACAACATTGGAATTATCGGGGAGAGTGGCGCCGGCAAGTCGAGTCTTATGCTTCGTCTCACAAACGAGGAATTGGATGGAGATGGGGAGTGTTTCGCTCGTTTTCGATTGAATACGAGTTCCGAATTACGTTGGACGGTGAAGTGATTTGTTCTGATTGATTTTATTTTGCGTTGCATGCTTGAGGTTTTCATCCAAGCCATCGCCAATATCGTTCGGGATCTTGCATTTGTATTAGCAGTATTGTGTGACGAAAAACGAAATATGCACATAGACATAACGTCATCTCAGTTACGCTTACTCCGGCGTGTCATCGCTCCATCGCATGCTCCGGAGTTACATCTTGGTGTTGTTTTGTAATAATCCCTTTAAAGCGGTTTGAGTAGCGATCCCGCTATAGAAATTGCATTTCGAAAAGTCAAGTGGGATTACGGGGATTGTGGGGGGTCGGTTATGGATTTTCACGGCGGTCACGTCGGATGCGGAAAGAAACTTATCATGTCGTAGGGTGTTAATATCGAAATTACCAAATACGCGTTAATGATTGCCTATTCGAATGCATATGTTAGGAAATCGGAAAGTTATCGTGGGTGAAAATAGTACAAGAGCGGTGGTGTTCATTACGGTTTCCAAGAAAAAGTGCTCGGGAATTTGGCATTTGGATGCAATAAGTGGAAGAAGATAAAATTGTTGTGGGGTTTGCGTTGGTTGAATGACGGAAAGACCGTAAATGTTTTTGGAACGGGAAAATTGATTTGAATGTGAATAAATGAGTGTCAAGTGAAAAAGAAAAATCCGCAATTGATTTATGCTTTGAAAATGGAGAGTTTTCTTTGCGGTTCTTCGTGCTGCTTCTGCGAGGTGTTGGCGATCGCGGAAAAGTTGGTGGTGCGTTGCTGCTGAAGCGTGTGCGCGACAAAGAAAAGCGTGTTTGCATCTTCCGTACAACAAAAACGAACGTTGTCGTTCAGTAGCGGAAAAAGAAAAACTTGGCGCTCGTTGTGCGCAAGTGGCGTACGAAAGTAAAATTGGAGATTGCTAGTCGGCCTTGGGTTTTCCTGCTCGCGCGGAAAACTGCTCAAGTGCAAGATAGTGTTGTGTGCGCCGGAAAAGCAGGAAATTCGCGTGGATCATTTCTCGTGAATATCACGGACTGTCTTGTGGAAACACGTCATCGCGGACGAAACTCTGGGAATAATTTTATTACCGGAAAAACTAACGAGGATTAGTTATTTCTATCCGTTTTAGTTATTTATTTCCACCCGACAAATAGTGCTCAGTGCAAGATTGCGGGACGTGAAATTTTAGTTTGTTTGATCTCAACTGTTACAAATTTTCGGTCGTCAGCAGACAACAAAGGGAAGTTATTCGTCAAGATAACGGGAAAGCCAAAACGAAAACAGTTTCAGTTTTGCCTGCTCGTGGAAGTAAATTTGTTGGGACTGTGCTGCAAGAGAGGGGGAAAATATTCTAGCGAAGAAACTCAAAGCCCGGATTTAAACATTTTTTTTATCGCGCGTCACTTGTACTGATCCATGCGCGCCAGAAAGTTTTAATGTGTTTCGTGCTGAATTTTTCACGAATTCAACCAAGAAGCCGAAAAGGAAATTCTAAAGAAAAACGTTTTAATTTGCATGAATCTCGTTATCACGTGTGCGTTTTAGCATTTACCAAAAGAAAAAAAAAGAAGAAGAAAAGTTGACAACGAAAATATTCCAGAAATATCGCGAGTGCTTTTAACTAATTTGCTATGCAGTATTATAACTTTACAGGACTTACTCACCTCGTCAACGAGCGCTCGTCGTCGGAAAAGGTTGGGTAAGTTCCCCTATTGTTTCATTTTTACATATATACCAATTGTTTCATTTTTACATATATACCAATTGTTTCATTTTTTATATATACCAATTGTTTCATTTTTTTTATATATACCAATTGTTTCTTTTTATTCAATTTATTCAATTAAGTGGGGTAATCTTTAATATATACTGCAAATACTAATTATATCAATATTAAAAAATGTTTTAATATATACACTGAATAATTTTTGTTGAACTATTTTGATTTCTTTGCTTTGTATTTACGAGAAATCAATGAAATTAAATAAAATGATGAATTAAACGGTAAAAATCGGTCTTTCCCTTCCGGTCTTTTCCAATCGGGTATAGGACCCGGTACGGTGGCAGGCTTCCACCCCAAAATATGAGCCAGCCACCGGGTACTTAAAAATTTTTCTGTTTCAGGAGACTTAATGGGTTGAGTGGCCCAAGCCAAGTGCCTTTTTATGGCATAAAGTTATGCAATTCCATTGTATAATTCTATGACATAAATTGGTCACCGGGGTACTCCCCTTCTGATGGGAAAGTTCATACAATTCAAGTTGTATGAGTTTTCCACTCAGAAGAGGAATACCTGGCCACTTCAACGATTTAACATTGGATTTATTCCGGTTGGGTGGGCATGAAGGGGCTCCACCACCACCCGGTTGCCCCTCTTTCATTTGTGGGCCCTGAATGTATTTGGGTAAAGACGAGGTCAACCCCAAATTAGTCTTTCTTGTCAGGTTGCACTTGTTCTCGCAACAAGTCGTAATTCCTTCGTGGAGGTTATTTACTGATTTGCGACTTCGGTCGTCCTCTCGAACTCTGCAAGCAATTCGTGAATGCGAAATGTTTTGTAGTGAGTCCTCGTGCCGGGGAAACGAACCCGCCCCACGACACCGCAATGCTAGCCTGCCAGCGCATTCACGCGTCTCCGGACGAGGGCATTCTCGGCAGGAATCAACACCTTCCTCTGCCGAGGCAGCAGAACATCGCTGCGGTCCTTCACGGACATATGAAAATCTATTATTCACTACACATCGGTATAAGGGGGCACACAAAAAATATGTGAAGTCATCCTGTTAATCTTTTCATGTCCGATTCGTTAACAGCTCTCAGAGGTAAAAAAAATATTAATTCGACGCAGTAAAAAAAACTCTGAGTTAAAAGAATGGCTGTTTCTTCAAGTATCTCGACGATAGGGTCAACAATGCCCTAAGATGCTATTTTGAAGTTACTGGACAGATAATAATAAATCATAAGGCTAGATGTGTCTTGAGGCATCTCGATGATAGGATAAAAAAAAAAAAAAATTCGTCGATGTAACTCGAACGAAGAAAAATTTACCTCTTTATTCACAATCACTCCTTTGAGCTCGAATAATCAGGTATGGTGGACGAATTAATTAATTATTATAATTTAAATAAATACTATCCGAAAGTCAAAGTTCTCTTTTCAGGCTCAGAACTTGTACTCCTTCGCCTCCATGTGGCTGTCTAATCCACCGGTTGTCACCTCGGACAAAACAGCTGTGTGTGGAGTGGCACGTCACATGGCGGCAATGTGCCTCTCCAGTTGTCGCCAGTGGCATAGTTTTCTCGATGGCCACGGTGGAGGGGCATTTCCAGATGGATATGTCTCGAAATGTGCCGGGGTTTGGATTAATTCTATATTTCGAATATTTATATCCACAGATCTAAATATTTGGACAGAAAAAAAAATATTTTCTGCGCAACGATATCCGCACGACAGATGAAGTCCGCTGGCACTTCGAGGACATATCCATCTGGCCGGTTGCAAGGGTTCGGGATCGGAATCACTTCGATTCCCGGGCGTAGGCGTCACATTACAATCCATTTAAATTATTTGCATGGTATTGTACTCGTATCAACACAAGAGCATAATGAACGTGCGTGATCAATTTCGACAGTTCGTTTATTTACAGACGGGAAACGAAAATTCGCGTGGAGGTTGATTAAATGGCGTCAATATTGCCGTTTTTTTGCGTCGCGCTAACTTTTCACCTTTATTTGCAAACTAATTTTCTGCACTCAGCACTTGCACGAAAGATGGTCGAGAAATCACTTTTTAAAACGTATATAAACTTAAATGCCGCTTTTCTCGTTTTTCGCCACTGTCTTTCACGTTAAAGGCAAGAAGGTTTTTAATATTCTGCCCATTCTCCACGGATACGCGACTTGAACTCCCCCGCGATTTCCAGCGGACTCCCCATTTTCAATTTTGGATTCGTCCAAAACTTGTCTTCTTCTCCATCCCATCAGCTGTCCACCCAGCTGAACTCGAATGTATTCCATCATGTTATGAACTGTTGTTCTGCACTAAATCAGTGTTTCCACCTCCAAAATTGCAATGGGCAGATTCAAGTTTTTACCTGAAGTAGGAATATTTTAAATCAACTAATGAAATTTGAATGAAGTAAGGAAAGTTAAATGAAGTGAAGAAATTTAGATGAAGTAAGGAAATTTAAACGAAGCAAGGAAAACTTAAACGAAGTGAAGAAATTGATGAAGTAAAGAAATGAAATTTTTAAATAGTAATAAAAATTAAATTTCCTCAGAAATATAATTAAAGGAAAGCGTTTAAATTTACTATCGAGGAAAATTGATATGAAGTTACATTCATTAATAATAATAAGAAGAAAAACTATTCTACAAATTACAATTACAGGGGAAAAAATTACATTTTTTTTTTTTAAATCTGCCATTACAATTTTAGATAGGAGATAGGAGGGTTTTCGAGGAGTTTACTAGTATAACTGCTCGATTACTACAGGACAGCTAATTTTCTCGCGATTCCAAGGCGACATAGATTGCGAAAAGAGAGCTGAAGGATCTTCAGTTAGAGCATCGTTGTCTTCGGAGTCGGAACGCGGAGTGAGACTAATGAAAAAAAAAACACAATTGACGGACGGACAGACTGACACGTAGATTTACGTTTTGCTATGAGTATGTAACTTGCGTGTGGTTGAAGCTGAATACAGATGGACAGAACAGACGTATATAGATAACTATCGGCGCAGGTCCTTTGCGTGGTACACCCCGACTTCTTTCCCCGATAGGTCAGTTAACAGGTAAAGATTGGGTCTTGCTACCTTCTGTATGCGGCTTTTCAGGAAGCGCCGGTCCAGCTTGGCATTGTAATGCCCAGCGGCGTCACTTTGGCAAAAATTACGCCAAAAAACCTCATCTCCTTCTTTAAAATTGGAAGGTCGTGACCTGAGGTTGTACTGCGCCTCATTTGCACGTCCTGCGGCCTTAATCTTCCGTCCGATTTGTTGGCGGAGGTCTTCTAAACGCTCATGGGGCTCCAGCGCAACGACGGGATCTCCCAAATACTTCAATTGCCGTAATAGCCTGTATAATTTACCATGGTAAATCATGTGCTGTCCGGAGGCGGCAAAGTAAGGTGAGACACCGGTGACGGAATGATAAGATAACCGCAGAGCGCAAGTGATGGCGGACAATCTGCGGTCCCAATCTTTCTGAGTTGGGTGAACATAAGAACGGATCGCGGCTAACAGTGTGCGATTCAAACGTTCAGATGCGTTAGACTGAGGAGAGTATATGGGCGTCAGTTGGTGTTCGACACCGTACTGTTCGAGTAGGCCCTTGAACTGCCGAGATCTGAACTGTACTCCATTATCCGAGTACACACTTTCTGGTACCCCGAACACGTGGAATACTCGACTCTTTAAAAATTTCACGGTAGGTGGAGTCGTGAACTTGCGAATAGGTTCCACCAGTGGCATTTCGAGAGCTGGTCCAACACAACGATAGCTCCGATGTGTCCCATAGAAGATCGAGGATATGGACCGAGTAAATCTATGTACAGACGTTGAAATACGCGCTCTGGGACGTTGAGTTGACCCATAGGAGGTCGAAGAGGCTGGTTGGGAGCTTTGGTGCCTTTACAGGTCTCACAGGCACTCACGTAGTCTTTGACCTGGGATACCATTTTAGGCCAGAAGAAGTATTTCTCATGTCGCCGGAGCGTCCGACAGTAACCTCCGTGGGCACTTAAAGGATGGTCATGTGCGCGGAGGATCAGATGCTGTGTCATTTCCTCCGGTACCCAGAGCTTCCAGGACTCTTCTGCCTGCCATGGATCACCAGCGGCGTATTCATTCCATCTATACACGTAGCCGTCTATCACTTTCAAATCAGATTGTTGGGTTACGATGGTTTGCCTCAACTCTTTGTAGTTGTCTGATTCGAAATGTGGGCTGTCCAAATCTATCTCGATGGGGTTCTCGTCATTCTCGATGGGGTCCTCGTCATTCACTGTCAATTCGGCTCCCTCTGGTGAAAACATTCGCGAGAGAGTGTCGGGTACGATGTTCTGGGTCCCTTTCCGATGTTTGATGGAAAACTTGAACCCTTGCAGTTTAAGAGCCCATCGGGCCAGGCGTCCATGGAAGTCGGCTTGGTTCATCAACCATTGTAGCGAAGCGTGGTCTGTGATGATTTCAAACTGGTGACCTTCGATATAGGCTCGGAATTTCTTCACAGCCATCACCACTGCCAAACATTCCTGCTCGGACATCGGTCAATTGCACAAGCACGGCTCCTACTTCATGTTGACTGGCGTCACAATGAATGGAGAAGGGCTTCTTAAAGTCAGGGCTGTGCAAGACCGGAGCTGATGTTAAGGGTTGTTTTAGCTCTTCAAATGCCTTTCGGCTGAGCCCGGTCCAAATGAACTTCCCTTTCCGCAGCATGTCCGACAAGGGCGCTGAAACTGTTGTATAATTCCGAACGAACCTTCGGTACCAACCGCACACACCAAGGAAACATCGTAGCTGCTTAACAGTTTTTGGTAAGGAGAACTCATCAATCGCACGAGTTTTGTCCGGATCCGTTTTGATGGTACCATGTCCGATGACATGTCCTAGGTATCGGACTTCTTTCATGACAAACTTACTTTTCTGTACGTTTATAGTGAGTCGCGCCTTACTGATGTGCAGGGCTACTTCTTGCAGGAGTAAGAGGTGTTGGTCGAACGTTTCCGTGATGAGTAGAGGATTATCCAGGTACACGAACACTTGGTGTTTCAGATGAGGTGGAATGGCTTTGTCCATCAGCCGGGTCATCGTTTGCGGAGCGTTACACAGGCCAAAAGGCATTGTGATGAACTGGTATAATGGTCGTCCAGGCACTGAGAAGGCGGTCTTATCCCTCGACCCCTTATCGAGTGGAATTTGCCAGAAGGCGTCTTTTATGTCGAGACTGGTAGTATAGTTTACTTTCGGCAGTCTCCCTAATATTCCATCGATGAGCGGAAGAGGGTACGCGTCTTTGATGGTCACTGCGTTTTTCTTCCGGGCATCTAGACAAAGACGGACTTTACCTGGCTTCACCACCAAGGTTACCGTTGAGGACCAGGAACTTTGGGACTCCTCTATAACCCCCAACTCGAGCATCCTATCCAACTGTGCATAAACTAACTTCTCCATGGCCGGAGAGATGGCAAAGTGTCTCTGCTTAATGGGCTTACGATTGCCAACATCGATGATGTGTGAGACCAATGTGGTGCGGCCAAGGCCTTGTGTCGCGTAAGATGGAAAAGCAGCGATGGATGCTTCCAGACGTTGTCGTTGGTTAGGTGTCAGTTCATGCCTACCGGGTATAGAAGCGAGTTCGTTGACATATCTGGTATTTAAAGACAAATCTGTGAATAAATCTGAGGCCAATCCAAATTGAAGGACGAAATCGACGCCAAGGTACACGTTCTGAGTCAGTGACGGGATAATGTAGAAAGTAATATCCTTCGTTTGACCTCGGAACGTGACGGGTGTTGTCAGTCGACCTTGGATAAGATGTTTGGTGCCATCAGCTGTACTGATTTCAGTGCGCCAGGGCTTAATCAAGGTAGGATGTTGATGGAGTACCTTCGAGCCGAGGCTCGAGGCAAGACAGCGGATACTGGCACCCGTATCAATCAGTGCAAACGTGATTTCGCCCAACACTTTGATTGGGGTGTAAGGTCTGGTATCATTCTCAGAAACCTCCGAGATGTCCGGACGTTGCCATCTGGCATGAATCTTGTCCAAAACCCTCTCATCCATGTTGACCGTCGGGTACTCCATGCGGAGTACCTCCTTCAGCCGTGACCAGCGTATAGATGGTGGAGCCGAATGAATCCGCCAGTAAGTCTTGAGTGCTGCCCCCCCTAAACAGCATCGGCAAGTATCCTACCAGCGCCGTGTGGTCGCCTGCCAACATTTCTTCGACCAAGGACTCCACCCGACCAATGAAAACTTCCACAGTTATGGTGTTGGGTTCCCTGGTGAAATGCAGATTCCAACCCTGGATGATACTCGTAATATACTTTGGCTTCAACCTATAAGATTCTTCCGGCGGAGCCATTGGACGTAGAGTTGGTGGTGGTACTTCGCTGAGTCGAGGTGGAAGATCCTAGGAATCCCACGGCCTATATCGAGATGCTGGATCCGGATCATCAGACGGATGGTAGTCTGTTCTCCGAATCTGGGTCGGCCGGTTCATGGTTGGTTCCAGAGGTCGTCGTGCCACTTTCAGCCGTTGTAGCGTTGACTCGGTCTTTTTATCGCGACGGACGAAGAAGTAGATACGTTCCACTTCGGTGTAACAATCACAGCAGATTTGGTCTGGGGGACCATATTCAAAATGTAGACCACTCTTGAGGTATTCCTTCAGAAAGGTGACAACCCCAATGCCTTCCCTTTCATCCACCAAACAATCGTAGAGGGGATATATTCCCTCGCCGCTCTGTAGGCAAAGTCTACATGCATTTTGATTATTCATTGTAGAGAAATCTAAAATTTGGACCCTAATAAATACTAAATAGAATAAAATAAATGTGTTAAATAGATGCTAAAATCATGCAATAAATAAAATTGTCAATTAACAAGACGCAAAAAGTGGCCGAAAGTGGTGAACTATTCAAATTCCTCAAAAAAAGGTATACTAAAAATGTTAATTAAGTTATCAAAAATTACGTTATCAAAAAAAAATCGGTCTTTCCATTTCGCTCCCTCTTCCCAAGCAAGGACACTAATGGCACACTCCTCCTGCTGCGTCACAGGGACTACTCTCTTGCGGCACCATAAGGATCAGGGTTCGGAAGTGCTCCTTCATCCGCAAGTTATTACAAGTTAGAACTTGTCAGCCCAGGGTTGAATTCTGACCCACAAGCAGCGCGTGTCTTGTCATGGATAGTCATGGACTAGCTCAGCAGCCAATCACATGAATCAAGATCCATGTAGTGAAAGACACTTAGGCACCGCTTGGTTTGGGGTGCAGATCAGAGTCCTCCGCAAATATGGTGTTGGGATAATAACTTCCGAATACACATAGGGACTCTAAAATCATTTGGCCTTACTAGTCATACAATGGTGGTAAACCACCAAAGTATGAGTCAAAAGCAGGTCCAAACGATATTGATGTCCGAGGACAACACACGTCCAGAAGTTATTAGTTGCTGGGGCACGATTAGTGCAATAGCCCTAAGTAGTTACCTACCCGCCAATAATCTTGACGCCTTGTAGGGACACCTAGAGACGATGGTCTGTCTCATGCTCACGACTGTTGATACAGCCGGGCTTTTCGGAGCCCCACGTTGGGCGCCATTTTATAGTGAACAGGTAGATATAAAATGTCCGTAAATGACTGCAGCAATGGTCCGCTACCTCGGCGAAAGAAGATGGTAATATCCGCCGAGAATGTCCTAGTGCTGGGGGAATGAACCCGCCCCACGACACCGCAACTCTAGCCTGCCAGCGCATTCACGCGTCCCCAAACAAGGGCATTCTCGGCGGATATTACCATCTTTTTTCGCCGAGGCAGCGGACCATCGCTGCAGTCCTTCACGGACAATTTTATACCTACTTTCACTACATTGTGTCGGCTGCCGTTGACCGATAAACATTCCAACAACGTTTTTTTCATATGCGTATTTTTGTGACGTAGCAAAAACATGAGCGCTACGAATAAAATTTTTTCGCCAGTGCACGTGCAATTTTCTCATGGAAAAAGGTGCGTTGTGCTATCGCGTCGCCGTTTACCTTCCAATATTCTAGCTTTTGTAACGACGGTTTAATAAAAATTAAAAAAAAAGTAGGCCTTGTTTTTTTTAAATTTGTAAAAATTTTTTTGGTGACATAAGTTTTTGGGAATTTCGAAAGAAAAACGGGAATTTATTTTCTTTGATGGCTCGTGAAGCTGTAGAATTTTGGTATTGCCAAAGAATAACGGAAATTGAGTTTCTGTGTTCGGACTCGTAAGGTTGTGTTTTTTGGCATTAAAAAAGAAAGACGCATTTAATTTCTGTGGTCGGACTTGAAAAAGGAAAAACTGAATACGGGATTGTTTATGTTATATGGTGTATAATTTGGATGGTGATGTTTAAGAGTGTAGTTACTTGACTTTGCCAATAAAAATTTAGAGACTATGCAATCAGTGCAAACAAAGTGCTAAAACTTGAAATGCTATCAAAATAACTGAAAGTAAAAACCAAACAGTTAAGATAACCGTTTGTAGTAACGTAATTGATATGAATATGAATGCTCGAATAACCATAAAGTTTAAAACCTCAAACAGAAGTAATACAAAGAATACATCAATGAAGCAGATAATTCGAAATTGCAAAGGATTATATCAAAATGAAGTATTTCGCAACATTAACGAAGATTATTTTAAATAGACTTAAAAAGGAGAATTTAGAATGAGTTTAGTTTGTTGCATCAAGCTGCTGTCGATATATTTTATTGTAGTGTTTTATTGCAGTGTTCTTAGAATCCTTATTAATCTTACTTTCTAGAAAGAAAAGAAAAACAGAAGGAGTCCTTTTATTTTCAGCTGCAGCCCCGGTACCTTTGTGAGCACTCGGCGACAGGGCGGAGTAAGTTTTGATTTAATTATATATTTCTTTTTATTTCTAAATCCCATATATATATATATATATATATATATATATATATATATATATATATATATATATATATATATATATATATATATATATATATATATATATATATATATATATATATATTATTTCTTTTCTCTTCTATCCTTTTACTTATGTTTTCGATTCTCTCAGTTTCTTTTATGCGGGTCATAAATTTTAATGTTTTTTTCTTAATAATCATAAATTATATTTTCTTCGTTTTCAATTTTCTTTGCCTCATAGTATCTGCCAGTCAAAGTTTTTATGTCAAATGATACTGACCAACCGTTGTCAATTTCATGGGTATTCAAATTGTTTTGCGTTAGATTTTCTAGTAATGTTAAGTTAATTTTGTATTCCTAATGAATTCATTTTCAATATATGTATTATTCAATAAAAAACTCAACCAATAATCTTCTTCTTCCTCTGATGACGGAGGGCCGGGACCCAACCGAGGTTTCAAAGCTACCACCTTTGTTTTGATCATTGCTCGTAGGCCAAACAATTAAAGTACTACTTGAGAGGGATCTACTCCTTTCATTGGAAGGACCTATTGTAATGATTTTAAGTCTAAGTCCGAACGGGGAACCGACCTCTCATCGGTTCTAGACGTTAAGTCTGAGTAGTGCCAACGGATGGTACCAACCGGTCAACCAATCCGTGCACCGTAATTCATTTTTGCGGTGGCTGCTTGTCGGCCAGCTAGATCGGAGAGGATTTCGGTCGCGGGTCTCCAAATGGATTACGCTCATCTACAATTTTCAGCCACCAATAAATGCCCGTTTCCAAACGCGTCACAAAACACAATCATACGGAGAAGAAACCTACTTTACGTTACTCCGTATTTCTTCATTCAACCAGTCAAAGAACAAAAATATAATCTTTACTTCGCGTTCCCGAATTCCCGACGCGGTACCGAAAAATATGCTACGCTAACTCAAACCCGACGAAAGCTACGCTAATGAAAAGGCAAAACCAACAAAGGTACCGCGTACCGCGCGCGACGCGAAACCGACCTCAGCGGATTTTCTCAAACCCTACCCTCGCGACAGCATACTTACCATGCACTCTACTTTCCGCTGAAAGAAAGGAACCACTGGAAAGGAAAGTCGTTGTTACTGTTTAGCAATTCATGTTATTATATTTTTTCAAACATAGCTTGAATGCATTCAAAGTTTAAATTTAATTTATTCCTTTTACTTTTTTAAACTTAATCTTAAATATTTGTTTCGCAATTACACTTTAAGACTTTTCAGTTTCATTTTTTTCTTTTAAGTAATTACAAAAAAAAATCACCTCATAATCTGCTTGACATCTCTAAGAATTTGATGGTGACTTGATTATTTTTTATAATTACTATTTTTAATTTGTTAACAAATTAATAAATAACAACAATATTAAAATGGTAATAAAAATATGAATAAAGATCAAATCCTTTGCTAATTATAACGAAAAAAAAGCGAGGAAAGGAATACTTGTAACTTTGGGAAGAAGGGCGAGGAAAGGGAATTCTCATCGGATTAACTATGAAAGAACGATTTACTAATTTTAATAAGAACGGAAATACTTAGCTAATTTCTACAAAAAGCGTTGTATACTATCCCTGGAGTCATAATATCTACTAGGTAAGAAAATTTAGTTACAACCTTTATACATGCGAATCAACGCTTCATTAAATTATAAGTATACAAAAAAAATTTAATAAAAACGGAAAATTGACCTTTCTTCCCCTAATTCTATTCGTTGGTTCAACTTATAACGCTGAATTTTAAAGGTTAGCGCTATTATGTCATTGTTTTTGTAAAAAGCACATTGATTTCGTATTAACAATCAAACAAAGTACAAAAATTAATTCCTTCCAACAAGGAGTTCAACTTGAACGAAGAGCTTAATCTGAATTTATTCTTTAAAGGCGCATAGCACCATTGTACATTTCAGTTTTTATGTATTTATTACAGTAGCAAAAATGAGTTTACTCTTAAAAACGAAAATTATTGACTTTTTATGTGTGTTTTTTGTTTGTTTTGCATGCTAGAAATTTGCCAAGGATTCTTTATCTGTACAATTTTGGTTACTTCTTGTATAGATTTTAGAGATTTACAAATTCCAGGCGTCAGTGGCCGACTATGGACACAGATTTCTAATAGGGATGTGATTTTAATTGTTTATAAAATATGTATATGGCTCTGATTTGGATTCACCTAGTTTAAATTATTTGGCGTCTACTCAAGATATTCTGAATTTCGGATTCATTAAGTTTTGTGGCTAGACAAGAATGATTTCTCATTTGCATTCTTTGTTGAAACCGATTGAAAATATAATTAAAAACCAAATTGAAATGGTTCAATCACAGCCCTAGCTTAAAGTGAATATAAGAAATTCCTTCAGTGTTTTATAAAATCCGATTTCTGTCAATTTTGCCCATATTTCCACCCAACATTTAGTAGACACTTTTGACCTGTTAAGTTTTCTACCTTTTCACAGGTGAAGGTATACATTAAAATTTTATCAATTAAGTACAGTGTTCAGGACGCGAATCATTTAAAATTCCTATTTACAATTAATATCTCTAATTATTATAATTCCTTATTTTCAATCACATTTCCTTTACAATTGTCCCAACGTGCTTGCTTCCTTATACAATTGCATTTCTTATTTACAAATTTCAGTTTTTCGTTACTCATTCTATTTTAACTAATGCATTGTTGCATTAAAATATCCATTGATCACTTTTTGGCGGGTTCGAGTAAAGGTTTCATTAAGATAAACATTGTTACAGCGAACATAAACTTTTAGCTGTGTCATCTGTGAGATTCTTTAATATCGGGCCTGGTTCTTTAGTCCATTCTGAATCAACCGTGACATTCCAACCTATAAACACAATTTGTTACAAACGTTTTGTGACCACATGATAACATCATTTTCCTAATAAACTTTGTGAACAGGGGAATTAAATATCTTGTCATTAATTTATTTGGTTAAGTTTGATTATATGAATCAATTGATTTTATGTTTGTGATAATAGTTACAACAGTTTCTATATTAAATCAATTGCGATTTTTTTTCCGTTTTTAACTTTATGTTTCCAAGAATTGCATTCTCATTTTCTATTTGTAACCTTAAAACAGAATCACATCAAAATTTGGCATCTAAAACACTGCGAAAACGATGAATGATCGCAGTCAAAGCCCTCAACTATGTAGATCGTGTTCATACTATGTGAAGTGCCTTCAATTTAAATCAAAACTTAAACAATAACAAAGTGTTTATAACGAACAACTTTCATCCACACATGTTCGAAAAGTGGCAGAGTTATCTATTTTTTGTTGCTTTAATTTAACCACAGTACGCCATTTGGACTCTTGCTCCTGAGCTTGCATTTCTAGATTTTTTAATGTATTCTCTGTATTTATTACTACGCTTTTTAAGTCAGCTACTTGCGCTCGTAATTGAGCATTCTCTAAAATAACATCATCACTACTAACATTATTTCTATGTTCTTTGTGATTATTTAATCCTTCTGTATGATTACTAGATGTATTATGATGATCATTAGTTTGTTTGCTAACGTGGTTGCGTTCTAATGGTTGTTTTAGTTGTTCGGTGTGCTTTTTCAGCTCAGCCTGATGCTTTTTCACAATTTCATTGATGTGTGTTGATATAACTTGCTCTACCCATGATCAAATGGTAATGATAAAGCTGATCCTGATGATGATGATGATACAGGTTCAGGGAATAAGCGTTGTAATAGATATCTTAACCTAAAAACGTGTACTTACGTCTGACAAACAATTTCGCAACCAGAAATATGAGAATAAGCAACTCAATTCTTGCGCTTTCCTGACTTGTATGAATGCCATGCGTCCATCACTTTTGACCTGCTTACTTTTCGGCACTTTCACACACAAAACTAATTGCGCACACGCGAAATTACTAATATTCGTCGACCGCTCTTGAGTGACGGCCTACACTTACACACTTCACTGCCATGTGTCTTGTCAATTCACCTTGACATCCCACGACAAAATTGACGTGGGATGTGCACCTGTCACAACCAACATAAAATGAGAAGCCACCTAGCAGCAAGGTGTGTTGGTAGTGGTCGTCAGCGGCGTCGCATGATTCATTACACTATAAGGTCGGTATTATTAGTTGGCCTCCCCTTCTGATGGTTCAGTAGTATAGCTGTTCTTTTTTTTCTTATCTGATGATTGGTATATACCAGCATATATACTCGTATACATATATGTATATATATATATATATATATATATATATATATATATATATATATATATATATATATATATATATATATATATATATATATATATATATATGTATGTATATATATATATATATATATATATATATATATATATATATATATACATATATATACGAGTATATATATATATATATAAATATATATACTATATATATATATATATATATATATATATATATATATATATATATATATATATATATATATATATATATATATATATACAGTTAGACAAAAAAGTATCCGTACGACGCTACTTTTTCTTGATTTTTATGAACATCTCTTATGTAATTCAATATTTTTTTACTTTAATGATTGCAATGTTTTCTACAGTTCTTTTGTAACAAAATTCAGGGATAAATGCAGGAATTTATCCATTTCTTTATATATAGTAATTCAATTTAGTGAATTTTACACAATTTTATATCAAAAAAGTCTCCGTACGAAGTTTTTTATTGTTTACATAGTAATGTAAACAATGCTTTGCACAAACAAGAGTTCACAATTTTTCCTGGGGTACAGCTAGTATAGTTAGCCGTGTGCAGATTCGTATCAACTTCAGGAAATCCAATATTCCGCCATGAGTAAAGAAATTTGTGTAAATACGAGGAAATTGATCATAAAGCTTTATTGCGAAGGCAAGTCGATGGGTAAAATTTCGAAAGTAATTGGCAGACCTAAGTCAAGTGTCCAATATGTTCGTGAGCAATATGGAGAAACCGGTTCGTTCAAAAGTAAGCCCCGTTCGGGACGGCCAAAAAGTTTAAGCGATAAAGCGCGGCGATCAATAGTAAGAAAAATAAAAGATAATCCTAGAACCAACGCATGTTAAATAGCAGACGAGGTCAGAAAAGACTTTAATTTAACGGTAAGTGATGAAACCATTAGAAATGTTCTACGGGAAAGAAATTTCCATGGTCGAAAGCCATTGGTCTCAAAACTTAATCGCAAGAAGAGATTAGACTTTGCGAAAATGCACCAAAATAAGGACGCTAATTTCTAAAATCGAGTTGTATGTTCTGACGAGAGTAAATTCAACATATTTGGATCAGATGGCAAGAGAAAAGTTTGGCGCAAAGCAAATGAGGAATTCAATTGCAAAAATCTAATTCCAACAGTCTAGCATGGCGGTGGTAATGTAATGATTTGGGGGTGTATGGCAGCTTCGGGAGTTGGAAAATTGCACTTCATTGAGAGCACAATGGACCGGTGGGATTACCTAAACATTCTTAGGAGTTAGCGCGAAAGCATATCAGCTTTAGGCATGGAAAGTGATTTCATTTTCCAACAAGACAACGATCCTAAGCATTCATCAATGATTGTTAAGGAATGGCTACTATATAATGTACCCAAGCAACTACACAGTCCACCACAATCACCCGACCTAAACCCAATAGAACATTTATGGGATGAATTGGAGCGTAGAGTACGCAAACACGCAATAAAAAACAAACAACAGCTTAAAGCTAAACTCCAGGAAGAATGTAACTCTACAGGATCCGAAATAACATCCAAACTAGTCTCTTCGATGCCCAGACAATTGTATAGTTTGCATCCTATAGGAGCTGCCATCCGCCGTTTCCCATTTCCGCTTGAGTACGCCACCCTCCACCTGAAGGGAGTTCCATTGTGCCCAATAGCTTTTGAGGGTTGCGCCATGCATTGAAGCGTCTTTCCACTCAGGTCGACCAGTCGTCTCCTTCCATACGAGCAATGGTCCGATGTCTTCATCGGCTAACTGGGCATTTCGAATCTCCTCCGATGACCAACCTTCATCGAATTCGGCCGTTATCAATCGCAGATCAACGGTCGGCTGCGTTTCCTTAACGCGTTGGTAATGCTTGCAGTTAGCTGGACATGGATGACGAGATAGGGTGTCAGTATTGCCATGAATTCTGTCCTTGTGAAGTAGTTGGGGCCTCACTAGGTCTGGTCGGATCGTCGATCGGGTTGCACCAGTGTCGTTTGTTATGGTGCAATGTTCTTCATCAACTTGACCAGGAAGGCATAAGTCTGCTTCTCCACGATATTGCCTTGATACGTTGATGGGGGTGCTGGGCATGTCGATCCTCCTAGTCAACGTCCGTCGCATGAAGTTGGCCCTTTCAGTTTGATGGGCTTCTATTCTAGCCTCCTGACACGGTCTGGATCTCCACCACCCTGGACAATAGCTCGGTTTTCTTCCCTTCTTGCAGTCTCTTTGCAGGTGCCCTTTCTCCCCGCAATTCCAGCATCTAGGCGCACCATTCACCTGCAGCTCTTGCTAAATTCTCACGCGCTCACACCTGCAATCGTCTGTTACTACCTCGCGAACCCGGGCATTGGTACGAGTCACATTTTTCGCTGCCTCAATGTTTAAACTATAAGCCAATGCATCCTTGACTGTTTGCTTTTGAGCTAAACGCACAGCTTGTTGCAATTCCGGGTCCCTTAATGCGCTGATGAATGCTTTTGTTGCTGCGTCATCTCGATGTTCTGGGTCGTACGCGGGGTAAGCCAAAAGTGCCAGTCGCTCAATGTCTTGGGCAAGCTGCTGTAAGGTTTCGCCAGACCGGCATCCGATTCCGTAGCTGTGACCGATAAATCTGCTTCAGATGGTCGCCTCCATAACGCATGTCGAGCGCATTCAATATAGCAGCCGGGTTTGAGTGTAAATCAACGGGGATAGTCTGCAAAAGCTCGGCAGCTGGGCCTCTTAGAGCAAGAATTAATGCAGTTGCACGTTCCTGCTCATTGCAGTGATTTATCCTAGCGGCGGCTTCAAACTGGATCTTGTAAATGCTCCATACCGTTTGCCCATCGAATATTGGTGCTTGCACATTTCTGGATGTGCTTTGCGCTGCGGTTATAAGCGGGGCTGGTGAGGTGGTTACTACTGCCTTCGCTGCTTCCAATTCTTTTTTCACTTTTTCCATCTCATGGTTCATTCTCTCTTCGACCTGGCTGACCTTTTCCTCGACCTGGTCAACCTTTTCCTCGACGCCTTTAATTTGTTTGTTCAGATGACCGAGCTCCGCTTTTATTTCGGTCGACTGTTTCTCCAGCTTCTGTGTGATGTCTGCCTTGATGTCTGCCTTGATTCCGATCGCTTGTCGGTCCAGCTTCGCTGATTGTTCATTTAGCTTCGCAGTTAAGCTGGATGACTGTTCATTTAGCTTCGCTGATTGTTCATCTAACTTCGCAGTCAGACTGGATGACATCAGCATTAACATTTGCATTAGTGCATTTTCTGGCTCCTTTGATTTTGGTGTTTCTACTTCTCCACCTTCTGCGCCTTTTTCCGCATCTGAGAGCTCACCCGAATCCAGGTTCACGCCTTCCGACTCGATCGCGTCACGCAAGCGTGCAATCAGTATGGCCTTTGTACCTTGTGTGGCCAGATTCCGCTGTTCCAACTCCTCCTTCAGCTCCGATATGGTCAATTGATCTGAACTGGCAGCTCAAGACGTGGTGAACTTTACTATGAGCATAATCACGACTGCTTGCTGTGCTTCTATGCCCCGTCGAAGACCCCGGCACGGCAAGCCCCCAGTGTACTGGTGGTCTACTGAAATCGCTGAGAAACAAAGTGAGTGTCACAAGCTTCGGCGTGAGGCTCAGCGGGCGCGGAACCGTGACGAGGAATGCAACCAGGTGCCAGCATATAAGTCGGCCAGGAAATGCCTTCGCAAACTGATCAACAGTAGCAAGGCTCGCTGCTGGCAAGACCTAGTGGACGATGTGAACAAGGATCTGTGGGGCCTTGGCTACAAGCTGGTCATGGGGAAACTTGGTGCCCTACGGAAGCCTTGTATACATGACGCGGAAAAGATGGACGCGATAGTGCGGGGACGCTTCCCCGCCCATCCCGTCCGTGTTGACGCTGGTGCTGTCCATGGTGAAACAGCAGCAGAGTGCCCACTCTTCACACAGCTGGAACTGGAGGAGGCAGTCCTCTCCTTGAAAGCGAGGAAGGCTCCAGGTCCAAATGGTGTTCCAGCTGAGGTGTTGCGGCTCGTCTATCACCATTTTCCTGACTTGCTGCTCAGCGCATTCAACGCTTGCTTACAGGACGGGGTTTTCCCGGTACGATGGAAGGTGGCGAGGCTCGTGCTGATCAGCAAGGGGAAGGGAAGTCCCGAATCGCCGTCTGCATACCGCCCGTTATGCATGCCAGACACGGCTGGGAAAGTGCTAGAGAAACTCATCAAGGGAAGACTCACTGACGCGATTCGTGCTGCTGGGGACCTATCTCCTCGGCAGTACGGCTTTAGAGCAGGACGTTCTACCATTGATGCGATTGCAGAGGTGGTGAACGCGGTCCAAAAGGCAGAGGCATATAGTCGCACCAAGCGACGGATCGTCCTGTTGGTGACACTCGACGTCAGGAATGCCTTCAACTCCGCTAGATGGGTGGATATTCTGGACACGCTGGAAAACTCTTTTCAAGTTCCAGAATATCTAATGCGGCTTTTGAGGAACTACCTAAAGGACCGAAGCCTGCTCTACGACACGACACAGGGCCAACGAAGGATGGAAATTACATCGGGTGTTGCCCAGGGATCTATCCTTGGTCCGGACCTGTGGAACGTGTCTTACGACGGGCTACTGATACTTGAGATGCCAGATGAGTCGCGCTTGGTCGGCTATGCGGATGATGTTGCGGCTCTGGTCGCTGGACACACCATTGAACAGGCGCAACTTGGGCTGGGTATGCTAATGCGCTGCGTGAGGGACTGGATGACTGCTCGCGGGTTCAGTTTAGCACTGGAGAAAACCGAAGTGGTCATCTTGACAAAAAAGAGAATCCCTAGAGTAAGGATGATCAGTATTGGAGATATACAAATCGAATCGAAGCCAGCGGTGAAGTACCTGGGACTACTGATCGACTCGAAGATGAGTTTCTCTGAGCAAATCGGGGCAACGGCTGAGAAGGCTGCTTCGGGAATATCGGCCCTGAGTCGACTTATGGCCAACGTAGGGGGACCCAGCCTATCAAGAAGACGCCTCTTGATGAGTGCTGTAGGGTCAGTGCTACTGTACGGAGCAGAGGTATGGGGCGACGCTCTCAGGAAGGAGGTATACCGAAAACGATTGGCACAGGTACAGAGAAGAGGGGCACTGAGAATTGCATCTTCGTATCCAACAGTCTCCGACTCGGCGGTGAGAGTGATTGCAGGCGTGATACCTGTCGCTCTCCTTGCTAGAGAGCGCCGCGCTATTTACCTGCGCCGAAACGAGGATGCGAGGAAGATTGTTGTCCGCGAGGAGAGACAGCGCTCGCTCAACGATTGGCAGCAGTCTTGGGGGAATTGCACGAAGGGAAGGTGGACTGCGCGCCTCATCCCGGATGTGAGACCGTGGCTAAATCGAAGGCATGGTGAGACTGACTTCTATCTGACCCAGCTTTTGAGCGGGCACGGGTGTTTTCAGTCTTACCTGCACAAGATCGGTAAGTCACGGTCTCCCGATTGTCGGTTTTGCCCAGGAGAGGAGGACAATGCCTGTCACACATTTTTTGCGTGTACAAAATGGGCCAGGCTGCGAAGGGTTCTCTACAGGGAGACGGGAGAGCTCACCTCGGATAATATAGTTGCGGTGATGCTCGAATCAGTTGACAAATGGAACCAGGTGGCACATTATGCTCGGGCAGTCCTAAAATATAAAAGGGACTCACAGCAGCCGGAGGCGCTGGGCTGGGGATCGCTCTTCTGGCATTTCCTCTTCCCCTCTCCCCTCCCGCTAGGAAAGGGACTCCCCAGCTTGAAGGCACCCCACGGCGTAACAAAACGAGACCTGGCCCGAAGTAATGTGTCAAACGGTTCCAGGCTGGGTTCTCAGATTGACAGGGGAGGTGTTTAGTGGGTAGTCCAAGGGTATCCTCCATGGGAGTCCCACACTGCCAGACTCGGCGGGCGTAAATGCCTTCACCTCCTGTAATGTGACGCCTACGCCCGGGAATCGAAGTGATTCCAATCCCGAACCCTTGCAACCAGCCAGATGGGTATGTCCTCGAAGTGCCAGCGGACTTCATCTGTCGTGCGGATATCGTTGCGCAGAAAATATTTCTTTTCTTTCCAAATATTTAGATCTGTGGATATAAATATTCGAAATATAAAATTAATCCAAACCCCGACACATTTCGAGACATATCCATCTGGAAATGCCCCTCCACCGTGGCCATCGAAAAACTATGCCACTGGCGACAAATGGAGAGGCACATTGCCGCCATGTGGCGTGCCATTCCACACACATCTGTTTTGTCCGATGTGACAACCGGTAAAATTTGACAGCCACATGGAGTAAAAGGAAAAGTGTCGGTAGCAGCAGGTTGGCGCGGTCCTAAATGTGGGTAAAACTAAATTAAGAGGTAAGTTTTTTCGTTCGGCTTACATAGACGAATGCCTTACCATGTTTTGCTTGCAGTTCATCGCTCCATAAACTGGATTGCTGACACAACCATTCAAGGTGGAAAATCATTACAAATGGCAGCCGAAAGACGTCCTAAAAGCGAACGATCGACTTTCTGCAAGTGGGAGCCTGCTGAAACAAAAGTGCGGATATCGCCTCATATGTGCGGTCAAGGAAGTATTATCTACCAGGTCAGACCGTTTTCAGCAAATATTACTCGCGCAATATCCTCCTTTATAAGGGGGCCAACATTTACATCAGCTTGAAATAATTCAGGTCTTGCTGCCTCCATTACCAGATGATACATCTAGGTCTCATTAGGTTATGTCGCATCGTATGGAAGCTAGTTTTGCGCACAAAAGTTTCTCCATAATTTACCCCCGGTTCAAATAGTAAAACAATAGCTTATAGAATGAAGAAAGTATCCATGAACTCTGCAACATTAAATTAGTGAAGAGAGAATTGATTTCGTGCCGGAAATAATGTTAATATGTAAGATAGTATTGCTTAAGCATTTCAAATTCAACGCCTACGAAAGTATTGCAATGTTACGGATTGGAGGTATTCAGGCGTTAACTCAATGCCCGCTTCAAATTTTAAAACTTTTTGCTGTGAACGAAATGTGGTAAAAATATTCTTGCGTGTGCGTGTGAACTTGCCAGTTTTATTTGAATAAGAAATTTAATTGTGATTTATATAAAAATTCGAGAAGGCGATTTGTGTTAACTTCATTTCCGTATCCGCTTGCCAATTTTATGATGTTACAAAATCATATCAGCTTTTATGTTAGCGTTCGTTTTAACTTTTTCTACTACCTTGACGAAAGGATAGTCAGTAACGCGGAGAGATATATGAAAAACAACTCTGCGTAAAACTTTACTTAATAGAAGTGTCTACGAACATATGAACCAAAAGCAATACATAAAATTGATTTTTGTTAAACGCTAAGAACACAAAAGTCTATTTCATTTAGGATGTTACCTTATTTCGTCGAATATTAACGACTAGTTTCTTAGAATTATACAGAACTATTTTGTATATACAAATTATTCAAATATGAAAAATATCATTTCCGGTGAATCATGACAATGCATTGTCGGACGAAA
The DNA here is from genome assembly GCA_963969285.1 of Odontomyia ornata. Classification (NCBI taxonomy): domain Eukaryota; kingdom Metazoa; phylum Arthropoda; class Insecta; order Diptera; family Stratiomyidae; genus Odontomyia; species Odontomyia ornata. Next base: position 202,295,054 of record OZ017740.1, read on the forward strand.
AATCATTTAAACCTTAGCGATTAAGGTAATTTTGTCATAATTAATACGCACTTGAAACTTTAATTTTCTCCTTTACGCGTGGATCCTTATAATCCAATGAACCAAGGTTTGAGATCTAAAAGAAGAAATAATGAAAAAGACACATCTTATCACTCCACCAACGAAATTTATAAATAAAATCCAAACTTAAACATTCAGAAAAATACAAAAAGGCCTAAAGACAAAATGAATTTTTTTAATCTCCCGCGACAAACAAGTATCAATGCAAAATAAAATTGTCCAGTGTAGAAGTTAATTTAATATTACTTGATATTTTTTTTAAAAAATGATGAGCAACATTTAAAACGCTACAACCTTTAAAGCTGTTAAAAGAATCAAAACTGATTACAAAATATTTGAATGCAAACAAGAACTTTCCAACTAGCTTATTACTGATCATTGCTACTTGATATGTGTTCACAATATTAAATAAGTCTGGAATAGTACTGAATTATTGCTTTTCAACAAACAAATAAATACTCATCAGGAAACTATTTTTTTTTTGTTTTTTTTGTGAGGGCTGGATTGATTACTGATTTTTTTGTATGAGTAAGGAAAGAAATCCTGTGCCTTATGTTGATCAACACAGGCGAAAATTGAAATACCTGTCCAGGAAATTTTGAACGCATAACTTTAACAGTTTTTTTTTAAATTTGCAAAATCTCACTTGCTATGAGTAAGCAAATAAATTCAATTGAACAATCAAATCTGGTCTGCTTTTAGTTTCATGCATTGATCATTCCACTATTTGAAAATGGAAACATATTAAAACAATTAAACATAAATGCCCATTTAGATACATCACTTATCAAAGGAACACATTACATTATATTGGAAATATAAAAATTATTTGCATCGTTAACAACTTGTCACATAGGGAGAATTTATTTACTATACCCTAATATCAAATAAGCATTATATATTCGCTATAGCAAAAGAGGATATAGAAAAATATAAATACTATACAACTAAATATTCGATAAGAGAGGTTATCCTCAAGAATAGTTTTGAATAAGCTTAAGAAATTAATTTTAATTTTTGGTGCAGGCAGTATGTAGATTGATAGAAAACTGTAAATGTAAATTAAAAGAACAAAAAGAAAAAAAACCCAATCCAATAGAAGATAAACGACGCCCAGTGCTCGAATTGACAGTATTGTGTAAGAATTTAATAGAAGTTAGTTTATGTGATAATTGATGAAATTATTCCATTTTTGTTAATAAACAACATGAATTGCTAAAATTTAACCACGACTTTCCTTTTCAGCGGTTCTTCTTTTTCAGTGGGAAGAGAGAGTGCAGGGTAGGTATGCCGTCGCTAGGGTAGGGTTTCGACAAATCCGCTGAGGTCGGTTTCTAGTCGCGCGCGGTACGCGGTACCTTTGTTGTTTTGTTATTTTATTAGAGTAGTTTTCGTCGGGTTAATTTCGAGTAGCATATTTTTCGGTACCGCGTCGGAACTTCGGAAACGTGAAATGAAAATTAGATTTTGTATTCTCAACTGGATGAATGAAGAAATACGGAGTAACGTAAAGTAGGTTTCTTCTCCGTATGGTTTGGTATTGATAACGCGTTTTAAATACGGGCGTATTCAGGTGGCTGAAAATAATATGTAATAGAGCGTAACCCATTCGGAGACCCGCGACCGAAATCCTCTCCGAACTAGCTGGCCGACAAGCAGCCACCGCGTGAATGGGTTACGGTGCACGGATTGGTTGACCTGTTGGTACCATCCGTTGGCACTACTCAGACTTAACGTCTAGAACCGATGAGAGGTCGGTTCCGCGTTCGGACTTAAGAAATATAAAAATCATTACACTCCCTACCACAAAAAAAAAAATATATTCCCTCTAGCTGGGTATTATTTCTTAACAAAATCAAATTTAAAATAATTAAAGCTATATAAAATCTTTAGTTTTCCAACTTGAAAAAATATTTGCAATGTTGACACGTTGATTCGGCTCAAAAAGAAAATATTCAACTCGAAATCGGTTTAAATTTTAAAAATTGAAAAATCCCTATACTATTGATTGCCGTGTTTTGTTTTCATAGCTGAGGAGAAACTATAACGCTTTTAATTTTTAACCAATAGTAAAATAGCAAGCAAACGAAACCAAGAGCAGAATAGAAGCATCTACAACAAGTTGAGTAAGCAGGAGAGTGCTCCTACCAGAAGGTCTTTGTAAACATCCTAGGGTTAGAAACAAGTTTTTTAATGGCGTGAATCGATAACTTGAATTATTCATCCAATACTTGGATATGAAATCGTTCAAATTTATACAAAAGATGCACAGTTTCTTTCATAAGGACAGTGCAGCCGCCATTTTAATCTAGCATAAATGATTTTTCCGAATGCTCGGCCGATTGAACATGTTCAAGTTAAACACTATTCCTTAAATTTTCATGAAAATTTAAAGAAAATAAAAGTGCCTAAGTCAATTTTAAATATATATAGGGTTTTCCAATAAGAGGTGTTATTTTGAATAGATCTTCTGATTTAACACCTTGCGACTTCTTCCTTTGAAGCCACGTGATAGAAAAGGCCTATGCCAATAGCCCAGCGTCGATTCAAGACCTCAAAGATGAAATTCGTGAGGTTATCGAGGACATAGGGCAGCCACTTTGCGATTTGGTTATAAAAGATTTCATGAAGAGGATATGGTCCTGTAAGCGTGTCGTAGTGGTTATTTGCCTGATGTTTAGTTTTGCTATTAACGGCATATCTTCTTCTTTATAATGAAATAAACATCCGATCATTAATATTAAAAAATGGCATTTTTCTTTTAATATCAAAATAACACCTCTTATTGGAAAACCCTATATCAATCACAAACACGTGTTATTGTTGTTGTAATTCCATATAATTGAAATGGCTATAACTCACTTGATTATGATTCGACCTCAATTAAATTTTGTGAACATATATATCTTATGTTAGTCTATATAATTGCAAAATTTCAAGAAGTTTAAAGGTACCGTTTTGATTTTATTGACAAAAATGTAAAATCTACAAATCATACTATTATTTACAAAATTTTAAATATATATAGGGTTTTCCAATAAGAGGTGTTATTTTGAATAGATCTTCTGATTTAACACCTTGCGACTTCTTCCTTTGAAGCCACGTGATAGAAAAGCGTCGATTCAAGACCTCAAAGATGAAATTCGTGAGGCTATCGAGGACATAGGGCAGCCACTTTGCGATTTGGTTATAAAAAATTTCATGAAGAGGATATGGTCCTGTAAGCGTGTCGTAGTGATTATTTGCCTGATGTTTGGCTTTGCTATTAACGGCATATCTTCTTCTTTATAATGAAATAAACATCCGATCATTAATATTAAAAAATGGCATTTTTCTTTTAATATCAAAATAACACCTCTTATTGGAAAACCCTATATCAATCACAAACACGTGTTATTGTTGTTGTAATTCCATATAATTGAAATGGCTATAACTCACTTGATTATGATTCGATCTCAATTAAATTTTGTGAACATATATATCTTATGTTAGTCTATATAATTGCAAAATTTCAAGAAGTTTTAAGGTACCGTTTTGATTTTATTGGCAAAAATGTAAAATCCACAAATCATACTATTATTTACAAAGTTGATCGAATTTCGATTTCTAAGGTATTTGTTGCCCTTGTATTCATAAAGTTCCACGTTCGTGACAATTTTCAGATTTTTCGGCTGAAAGGTGCCCAATCTCGAGGGGGGGGACACAAATTTTGGGTACATTTTGCCTTCCCCTGGGCCACCTAATTCATAAAATGATTTTTATTTCAGATTCTAAAAGTTCTAATCAAGACCTTTCATTTGATACCCCACTCGACTACCTTTGATTAAAAAAAATTTTTAAGGGCCAATTCGTTATTAGGGGGGACCCCCTTAAAATTTTTTGAAATTTTTGTTAAGGCCCTAACTTTTGAGAGACCATCACTTTTGACCTTTTCACAACGTTTGAGCATTCTAGCTTCTATAGTTTCTGAGGAAATCAGCTGTGACGCACGGACAGACGGAGAGACGGACAGACGGACAGACGGACGGACGGACAGACGGACGGACAGACGGATAGACAGGTCGCGAAACTAGTAGGTCATTGTAAAAAATTTTTTTTACGAAGTCCTAAAAATGACAGGAAAACCATACAAAAATACTAAAGGCCGTATTAGCTTAACATTCGCATAAACCCTTAATTTAAGATCTGACAAGGTAGAAATAGGAACGACTTTTAATTAATAAGAATTATTTTGTGAAAATATTATGCGTAAATTTCGGAATGCTTCAAATGCTTATTGATTAATGAATCTCATTTTGATGAATATGACCTTATAACATAACATAGGTGTCAATAACTATTTAAACTGAAATAATGAACGTAATTTTCATATGAAGTATCCTTTGCTTGTACAAGTACCGAATGAAAAGCTTTTATTTCATTCAAAAAATAAACTTTAGCAAAAAAAGAGACTGTAAAATATAATACAGGTTGATATGATATTCTATTTCGATTACGGGATTTAAATTACAAAGAAGTGTATGCTACCAAATGTAAATATTTAGAAATATATAAAACTTGTATATTTTTTTATGGCTGCGGTAGCCTCAGTACTTTAACATCCATATAATTACAGTACTTGTCACTTTTGAAAGGCACCAATAATATATATATATATATATATATATATATATATATATATATATATATATATATATATATATATATATATATATATATATATATATATATATATATATATATATGTATGTTAATGCCCGTCCACACGATCAGTGGCGTTAGACTTAAGTGAAAATTTTATTTTACAAATCGTATTTGCAAAGGTGGATAATTAATTTCGTCACCTTATGTGACTAATATTGTTTGACTTAGTTGCTAAAATCATAGATGCATGCTCATGTGGCCATGCTCATGTGGCCACATTTTGCATCGCCACAGACGCGGGTGTCAGCAGTTTCGCGTGATGTTCGGACCATTTTGTTGATTTATACGCGTCAGCGAAACGATCGGAAGACACAAACACCACATTTGCATGCATGATGTGGCCGCATGAACGCATTGCAATGCGAAACCAAAGTCCCTTCCCCGTACCAGACGCGGGCGTCAGCGGTTTCCGGGCATGGAATGCTTGTGGACGCTCAAGCGTCAGCATTTTCGTGCGTGGGAACTGCTGGCGCCTTTTGCTCGGTGTGGGAAGGAAATAGTCAGTCGTCATCAGGTCGTCGCGTTTTATTAACTGAAATCGTATGTGATTTACTCCGCTGCACGTTCTTTCAAAAGTTCTCATAACATTTATTTCAGTATTCATTGTATTTAATAAATATAGAAAGCGATAAATTTTGTAACGGCTAAAGTATTCATTTTCATTAAAATATTACAATTAATAGTAATTGACGCGCTCGGTGCTGAACTACCCAAAAGGCAACGCAATATTGAATAATGAAATATTAAGTGAATTAAACTCGAATTATTTTGAAAGATTGCTGGTGAGAAAAATAAGTGACAGGAAGAGGCCAGGACAAAAGAGTCCTGGCGCAAAACATTTGGAGGCCCCGGCGAGATTAACACTCGCAATCTCGTCTGAATTATGATTACCAGTGTCAAGTGGTGGTGTCAAGTGGTGGTGGTGTTGTGCCGGTAAACGTGCCTGTCGTGCGTGCGTAAAATAAAATGGCTGATACGGAGGTCGTGTTCCGGGAGCTGAAGGTATTGGCCAGAGCTGTAGAAGCCGTAATCTCCAACTATAAGAAGGATTCGGCCAGCCGCAAACTAGATGTCGGCTACTATGAAGAGCGGCTTCGGCGTTTAGAAACTGCCTGGGAGGAATTCGAACGCAAGGACACCGAAGTTCGATCCTTACCCGAAATCACACCGGAACACGACTACTTCAAGGGCGAAACGTATGAAACGACCAAGATAAATTACGACACTTTTCAGAAGCACTTCCTCGAAAGGATCAACGCTCTAAAGGGCACGGCACTGCCAATGTCGCAGCCACCCTCATCAGCACACGATAGCAATGACAAGCCTTCAGCTGCACTGGTCTCGGTACAGAAAAATGTAGTTTTCACATGCAAGTTGCGACGGTATCGGGCCTCGGCAGATTCACTGAGAAGGACGATGGCTCGCCCAGAACCGCCAGAAAACACGAAGACTTGGTGTAAGGCTAGAGCGGAGGCGGTGCAACGAGGCTGGCAACAATTGGATGAGCTTCATCAGCAAGTCTATGAATCCTGTGAGGATCCTGAAGCGCAGGGCTTTAATTTGGAAGAGCATATCCGGTTGGAGGAGGACGTGCAGGACTGCATTGTTCGCTTGCAAGTAAAGGTCAACGCCACCACCGAAATGCCGCCCTCGTCTGTTACGCCTGCTGCGACTCCAGGCTTGGTGCTCCCAAAAATTGCTTTGCCCACCTTCAACGGAGATTACCTCCACTGGCGACATTTCCGGGATTTGTTCATGCAAATGGTGCATAACCAGCCGATGTCCGCGTGCCAGAAGCTGTGGTATCTGAAGGTTAACCTTACAGGAGAGGCTGGATCCTTGATCAGAAACTTTGCGTTGTCAGACGAAAATTATCAAACTGCCTGGAAGACACTTAATGAGAGATTTGACAATCGACGACTCTTGGTGTCGGCCCTCATCAACAAATTAATGGGGCAGCCATCTCAGGCCAGTGAAAACCCGTCAGCGGTAGCCATAAAGTCGCTGCATGACACCACACAAGAGTGTCTCAGAGGCCTGGAAAACCTGCAAATATCCACAAGGGATTGGGATCCATTGCTACTGCACATTTTGCTGCGAAAATTGGATTCGACAACGCATGCCCTTTATCAGCAATCTTTAGCTAACCCGCGCGAGCTGTCACCTTTGAAGGGTTTACTGGATTTCCTACAAGTGCGATTCCAGGCACTCGAAGCGCTTGGTAGTACGCCTAAGGACCCAGACCGCAATCACAGGAAGGTTACCAAGGCTACCGTGGCCGCCGTGGCTGCATTGCGATGCCCAAGGTGCTCGCAGGATCACCCGCTATACTACTGCCCTGAGTTTCTCCAAGACAACGCTGTGAAAAGGCTAAACCTTGTACGTTTAAAGAAGCTATGTGTAAATTGCTTGCGAGAAGGTCACCAGTCTTCCGGCTGCGCGGCAAGAAGCTGCAAGGAGTGCGCCGGAAAACACAATACCTTGTTACATATGACGGGAAGCAAAATCTCCAAGCAGACCAAGATGACAACGCCTGGCTCCACAGTCAAGAAGCCAGACATTCAGCCGCCACCTGTGCCGCCCGCCCTCACATTGACGGCTCTCATGCAACCTGGAGCGAGGAATAATGTTCTGTTGAGCACAGCCGTTGTGAAGGTGGTTGCCAGCAATGGAAGAGTGACCGACTGCCGAGCAGTATTGGACCCTGGCTCGCAAATCAACCTAGTAACCGAGCGCATTATCAAGAAACTAGGGCTAGCGGCTTCGCCGCAATTTGCACTGATTGAGGGAGTGGGTGGAAACATCGAGAAGGCGCATCGTAAGGTGGAGCTTGGCCTAAAATCCAGAGTGTCTGGATATGCCGCGCAGTTGGAGGCCTACATCCTCGATCAAATCATATCTCCTCAACCTTCTCAGAGTCTGGACACATCGGAATGGCAGATTCCTGGGAATATCAAGCTGGCGGATCCTGAATTCCATCGAACGGAGCGAATCGACATGCTGCTGAGTGCGGAGCATTTCTACGAAGTTCTTGCCATCGGGCAAATCAAGTTGGACCCTGAACTCCCTGTGCTCCAGAACACGCTCCTCGGTTGGATTGTTGCCGGAAAGGTAGTAACACCTCAAGGGCTACCAGTAACGTGTGGAGTCCTCACGGAAGAGACTCAGCTGACTCAAGCTATCAAGCGATTCTGGGAGGTTGAGGAGGTATCGGATCCACAACACAATCTCACAGCGACTGAAAGAGCGTGCGAAGTACATTTCGCCCAGACGACTCAACGTGAATCCGATGACCGGTTCTTGGTACGGCTCCCCTTCAAGGAAGATCCCAAAGGGCTGGGCGACTCGCAGGACGTTGCCATACGCAGATTCATGGCGATAGAGCGCAGACTGGAGAAGAACCCCGACCTAAGACGGCAGTATTGCGAGTTCATGGACGAATACGAACGATTGGGACATATGGAGCAAATCACATGGTCAGCAAATAAGAAAGCACATTATTTTTTGCCGCACCATTGCGTCCTGAAACCAGGTAGTAGTACCACTAAATTGAGGGTGGTTTTCGATGCGTCCAGCAGAACATCAACGAACGTTTCTCTGAACAATATCCTACATACAGAACCCACGATTCAGGATGATCTATTTGCGATTTTGATCCGTTTCCGTTTGCCACGCTTCGTTTTCACTGCCGACATTGTCAAAATGTATCGGCAAATAAGGCTTCAGCATGACGATTGCAATTTTCAATTGGTGATTTGGAGAACAAGTCCAACCCAGCCTTTGCGATATTATCGACTCAAGACCATTACGTACGGCACAACGTGTGCCCCGTACTTGGCAACTAAATGCCTCCAGGTTCTGGCACAAGCCGAACAAAATCGAGCACCCTTAGGCAGCAGCGCCTTGCAGCATGATTGTTACATAGACGACGTCATGACAGGGGCAGACAGCTTGACGGAGGCAATCCGAACACAGGAGGAATTGCGTCAGATTCTTACCCGTGCACAAATGGTGTGCCAATCATCCGCATCTTCTACAGCAAATCAGTGTCGAGGATCAGGAGGTCCAGCTGGATTTTGGTAGCTTGTCGGAAGACTACATCAAAACCTTGGGGGTAATTTGGCTCCCGAAAACGGACGATTTCCAAATCGGCATTAACTTGGACCTCGCTGAGGTCAAGTTCACAAAACGGACGATCGCTTCAGACATCGCCCGAATGTTCGACCCATTGGGTATCCTAGCGCCGGTTATCGTAACCGCAAAATTGTTCCTGCAGGCGCCATGGCGGTTGGAATTAGACTGGGACGCAGCTTTGCCACTCGAAATACATACACAGTGGGCCAAGTTCCGCAGTGAGCTACCATCATTGCAAAGGGTTCGCTTTCCCCGACACGTTATCGCCTGCGAGAAACCAATTCAGCTGCAGCTACACACTTTCTGCGATGCCTCGGAGAGGGCGTATGGCGCTGCGATCTATGTTCGCTCAACTTCCCCGAGCGGTCAAGTCAACGTTCGACTGCTCTGTTCCAAATCCAGGGTAGCCCCCATCAAGGTGTTGACAGTACCGCGTTTGGAGTTGTGTGCCGCCAAGCTTGGAGCGGAATTGACGAGTCGGGTCAAGAGAGCGCTCAGTCTGCCGGATGTTTTTCACGTTCTCTGGTCCGATTCAGAGGTCACATTGGCGTGGATTAACTCAACCGCTTCATCCTACAGCACTTTCGTGGCCAATCGTGTTTCGACCATCCAAACATTGTCACCACCAACTCAGTGGCGACATGTGGCGTCCCACGACAATTCTGCGAACATCCTATCCCGTGGCCTGGCGACAGCTGCGCTAAGCGACTGCAAGCTCTGGTTACAGGGGCCCTCCTTCTTGACTGGACCTGAGGCGGACTGGCCGCCTCCATACAAGGGCACTGAGGCTTGCGATGTCGAGCGAAAACAAATCAGGATTGCAATGACAACAACAGCTAGTGCAAGCAACCATTTTGTTTACGAAATTCAACACGGCAACTCATTTGGAAGGCTTCAACGGGTGATCGTTTATATGCAACGCATTGCAGGACAAGCTCCCAGTCTTCTCAGGCGCGCAGCCGCGCAGTAACAACTCACGAACTCTCCACAGCAACCGGAGTGATCGTAAAATGTATTCAGCAACACGATTTTCGTGAGGATCGGCGAGACATCCAACTACACGGGCAGGTCAACAAAAACAGCCCCCTATCGAGTCTGACTCCCTTCCTGGATTCGGACGGAATCCTGCGCGTTGGCGGGAGGCTAGAAGCGTCACAACTCGCTTTCGAGGCCAAGCATCCTATGTTGCTGCCGCTCGCGAATCCACTTACTAGACTGCTGATGACGGATATTCACCGCAATAATTGCCACCTCGGAGCTCAGGCACTGCTAGCTACCACGAGACAAAGCTTTTGGCCCATCAGGGGGAAGCAGCTGGCCCGGGCGGTTGTTCAAAAATGCGTGCGATGTGTTAAGGCAAGGCCACAACTGTTCAATCAAGTTATGGGAAATCTACCAGGTGCTCGCGTGCAAGCGGCTCGCCCTTTCATCCGTTCGGGCGTCGACTTTTGCGGGCCAATGCTGATACACTACCGGGGTAGAGGGATACATCGCTATATTCTGCTGCTTCGCTACCAAGGCCGTCCATCTGGAGTTGGTGAGCGATCTCAGCACAGAAGCCTTCATCGGTGCTCTGAAGCGTTTCATCGGGAGACGAGGTCTCTGCAAGGACATCTATTGCGACAATGCGACCAATTTTGTAGGTGTGCAACGTCAACTACGCGAGCTGTCTTCATCACTTCATTCAGCCGAGGGTCAACACAAGGTGACCGAGAACCTGCTTCGCCGGGGCGCTTCATCAGCCACACTCACGTACGAGGAACTGCATACCCTGGTGGTCCAGGTGGAGGCCATCCTCAACTCCAGACCTTTAACTGCGATCTCCGACGATCCCAATGACCTGGCGGCGTTGACTCCGGGCCATTTTCTTATCGGTGAGCCCCTCACGGCCATGGTGGATGCTCGGGCAGAGCCGGTCGCAGGCGAACTCCATACCCGATGGAAGCGGATAAATCATTTGAAGAACGAGTTTTGGCGCCGATGGTCCCGCGAATATTTGAACCAACTGCAACTTCGCGTTAAGTGGCAAAAAGGTCAACCAAATGCTAACCGGGGAACCATCGTCATCATCAAGGACGACAACCTACCAACTATGAAATGGCCTCTGGGACGAATCATTGACACGCATCAAGGGGCTGATGGCTTTGTCAGAGTTGCAGACGTAAAAACAGCCACTGGAATAGTAAGAAGGCCCATTCATCGTCTAGCGCCACTACCAGTGACGGAGAACACTATACCTGAAGCAGCTGGGCCTGAAGCGAATACTCAAAACCAACCTGAGGCACCGCATCAAGCAGACACACCCGATACTTATCACACCGGGCTCCGATCCGGGAGCAGAAGGACGCCTCTTCTATCGCTCCGGCTGGTCTGCCTACTGAACCCTCTAACAGTAACCAACCCCATCAAGGTGTCATCAACTGGACCACATCCAGGACTGCATTTTCAATCATTGGGAAATGCCTTCCTGTCGACAAGCGAGTGGAAACTCTTGGTCTACTATGACCTAGAAGCCTACTGGACGGAGCTGGCCACGCTGCAGAACGGCACGATTTGGCTGCAACAACTATGTGATCGTGATTCTCGACAAACCGACTGCTCGCATCTGCATGAGCAGTTCCGACACTTGACCGATCAGTTTTCTAGCGCAAACCAGATGCTGAGGATCAGGTCAAGGCGAGGCGCAATGAACGTAGTGGGTGGATTGGCCAGATCGTTGTTCGGAGTTCTGGACGAAGAGTACGCTAATCAAATGGCTCAAACCATTAAGACGATGCAGGGAGATCAGACCAAGCTGCACTCCTTACTCAAAAACCAAACGTCAATCATCGACTCGACATTGAATCTCCTCGGTCAAACGGAACAGATGGCTCAAAAACGTTTTGCCTCCATAGAGCACGAACTGACAAAACTCTCCAACGAGGTCAAGGGTCCGCAACTCGAAGGCACCGCAGCCCGAGTACCAGATTTAATCTCAATTCTATCTTTCCAGATGACCCTGGCAACACTCAATTTGCAGCGCATCCAATCCAGCCTCTTGGACGTAATCACAGACACACAGCATGGGAACTTCAATCCTCTGCTGTTGTCTCAACAGCAACTTAATGCGGCAATGACCGACATCAGGGATCACCTGCCGGAAAATCAGCGTCTCCCTGTTGGCCGAGAAGACTTTCTGAAATTATTTGGGCTAACATCTATCAAGGCCAAGGCAAATGCGAACTTCATTCTTTTCGAGCTCAAGATGCCACTCATCGATGTATCAACGTTTGAGCTCTATCGAATCCTACCAATTCCAACGGCAAAACGCAACCATCTCGTTGCTATACAGCCAACCGCTCCTTATCTGATCATCAGCCCACATCGCGACGTCTACTATCCGCTCAACGAGATGGATTATGCTGCCTGTAACTGGATGGAGCCAAACACCCACCCATGACGCCAATATGAGCACTTGCGAAGTGAAGCTGCTAAGGGGAATGCCGACGATGACCAACTGTCACCTAGTTGAGCTGCTTACATCCTTCTCGTGGACGAATATCCCACAGTCCAATGAGTGGATCTATGCCTTCACCACACCGGTGGTGGCCCAGCTTGTGTGCAGTGGCAACACATCCATCCTGACACTGCAGGGCTCCGGAATTCTGCAGCTGACTCCCGACTGCACGCTCAAATCCGATGCAGTAACTATCAAGGGTCACCGCATATATGAATCCTCAATCAAAACGACTCAGCCGAAGACCTATTATTACACTGATCACGACAACCTGGGACAGGTACAACAGCACCTTGAGCCCACACCTTTCCGGACGCACACTTCGGAGATCAATGATCTGCGAAATCAACTCAAGGAGCAGGATCTATCCTGGAGGGACCAGCTGGATGTGCATTATGTTCACCAGTATGCACTAGGATATCGGAGCTTCGTCGCAGTTCTCGCTATTGTCGCCTTCCTATGGTGCAAGGCCAAAAATGTAAGCTGCCAACCACGATCGCAACGACCGAGACCAGTGCCACTGCCTAGACGTCACAGCTTCCCCCACACACTGGAAGAGGTTGAACAGACCGTTCAACGGGGGGGTGGATGTTAAGGCCCGTCCACACGGTCAGTGGCGTTAGACTTAAGTGAAAATTTTATTTTACAAATCGTATTTGCAAAGGTGGATAATTAATTTCGTCACCTTATGTGACTAATATTGTTTGACTTAGTTGCTAAAATCATAGATGCATGCATGTCTCATGTGGCCACATTTTGCATCGCCACAGACGCGGGTGTCAGCAGTTTCGCGTGATGTTCGGATCATTTTGTTGATTTATACGCGTCAGCGAAACGATCGGAAGACACAAACACCACATTTGCATGCATGATGTGGCCGCATGAACGCATTGCAATGCGAAACCAAAGTTCCTTCCCCGTACCAGACGCGGGCGTCAGCGGTTTCCGGGCATGGAATGCTTGTGGACGCTCAAGCGTCAGCATTTTCGTGCGTGGGAACTGCTGGCGCCTTTTGCTCGGTGTGGGAAGGAAATAGTCAGTCGTCATCAGGTCGTCGCGTTTTATTAACTGAAATCGTATGTGATTTACTCCGCTGCACGTTCTTTCAAAAGTTCTCATAACATTTATTTCATTATTCATTGTATTTAATAAATATAGAAAGCGATAAATTTTGTAACGGCTAAAGTATTCATTTTCATTAAAATATTACAATTAATAGTAATTGACGCGCTCGGTGCTGAACTACCCAAAAGGCAACGCAATATTGAATAATGAAATATTAAGTGAATTAAACTCGAATTATTTTGAAAGATTGCTGGTGAGAAAAATAAGTGACAGGAAGAGGCCAGGACAAAAGAGTCCTGGCGCAAAACATTTGGAGGCCCCGGCGAGATTAACACTCGCAATCTCGTCTGAATTATGATTACCAGTGTCAAGTGGTGGTGTCAAGTGGTGGTGGTGTTGTGCCGGTAAACGTGCCTGTCGTGCGTGCGTAAAATAAAATGGCTGATACGGAGGTCGTGTTCCGGGAGCTGAAGGTATTGGCCAGAGCTGTAGAAGCCGTAATCTCCAACTATAAGAAGGATTCGGCCAGCCACAAACTAGATGTCGGCTACTATGAAGAGCGGCTTCGGCGTTTAGAAACTGCCTGGGAGGAATTCGAACGCAAGGACACCGAAGTTCGATCCTTACCCGAAATCACACCGGAACACGACTACTTCAAGGGCGAAACGTATGAAACGACCAAGATAAATTACGACACTTTTCAGAAGCACTTCCTCGAAAGGATCAACGCTCTAAAGGGCACGGCACGGAAGACACAAACACCACATTTGCATGCATGATGTGGCCGCATGAACGCATTGCAATGCGAAACCAAAGTTCCTTCCCCGTACCAGACGCGGGCGTCAGCGGTTTCCGGGCATGGAATGCTTGTGGACGCTCAAGCATCAGCATTTTCGTGCGTGGGAACTGCTGGCGCCTTTTGCTCGGTGTGGGAAGGAAATAGTCAGTCGTCATCAGGTCGTCGCGTTTTATTAACTGAAATCGTATGTGATTTACTCCGCTGCACGTTCTTTCAAAAGTTCTCATAACATTTATTTCATAATTCATTGTATTTAATAAATATAGAAAGCAATAAATTTTGTAACGGCTAAAGTATTCATTTTCATTAAAATATTACAATTAATAGTAATTGACGCGCTCGGTGCTGAACTACCCAAAAGGCAACGTGCAATATTGAATAATGAAATATTAAGTGAATTAAACTCGAATTATTTTGAAAGATTGCTGGTGAGAAAAATAAGTGACAGGAAGAGGCCAGGACAAAAGAGTCCTGGCGCAAAACAATGTATCTATATATATACATAAATATATATATAGATATATATATATATATATATATATATATATATATATATATATATATATATATATATCTATATATATATATATATATATATATATTGTTACATGTACAAATAATTACATGTACAAATAATTACATGTACAAATAATTCTGCGAGCTACTGTCGCAATTGTTTTCACAATCATTAAGAACGTCGACAAATGAATTTACTCGAACCCACGAGAACCCAACAAGCATGAGCAACATCTGCAAGTGACGTCACTCCATTTATTAATTTGCTCGAACATACCAGGTACCTCTCGGTAGAACATTCGCCAATGTACGAGAAATGGGTGAATAGGTAGAGACCCTATATAAAGGCGAGCTGAATGAATGTGGGGATCATCATTCATTCGACCGCGATAAGAACTGCGATAGTATGTGGGAAGCGATATTATTCGAGTAGTAGAAAAGTGTGTTTCGTAATAGTGAAGTGATTTAGAAGACAATTGCGATAAGAAATTTATGGACAAGTGCTAGATTTTTTAATAGTGAAAATTAAAATTAGTGAAAGTGTTAAACTGATTATTGTGCATTTTTGTAACTAAATAAACTCTTTTAACTTAAATTAAAAGACATTGCGTTTTTACTTTCCCGGAACGTTAAAATTATTGGCCGCGAACCAAAACACGCGACAATGGTGTCAGAAGTGGGATTAAGATTTTGAAAGTGAAAATTTGAACATTTTTATAGTGCACAATAGTAAAATTTAAAGAAACATTAAAAATGCCACGAAGCCTAAGCTTAAAAATTAATGAATTGACCATGTCGGAGCTTAAGGAAGAGCTGGAACAGCGAAACCTGGCTACGCAAGGTACAAAGGCCACACTGATTGCACGCTTGCGTGACGCGATTGAATCGGAATGTGCGTATCTGGATTCAGGTGAGCCTACAGATGCAGAAAAAGGCGCAGAAGGTTGTGAAGCCGAAACAGCGAAACCAAAGGAACCAGAAAATGCGCTGATGCAAATGTTGATGCTGATGCAGCAAGAGCAGCGACAACAGTCATCCAATTTAACTGCGAAGCTCAATGAACAGTCGTCCAATTTAACTACGAAGCTAGATGAACAATCAGTGAAGTTAAATGAACAATCAACGAAGCTAAATGAACAATCAGCAAAAATGGACCAACAAGCGATCGAAATCAAGACGGATTTGCAAAAACAGTCAACCGAAATAAAAGCGGAGCTCAGTAGTCTCAACAGCCAAATTAAATGCGTCGAGGAAACGGTATACCAGGTCGAGGAGAGAATCAACCTTGAGATCAGCCAGGTCGAGGAGAGAATCAACCATGAGATGGAAAAAGTGAAAAAGGACTTGGAGGCAGCGAAGGCAGTAGAAACCGCCTCACCAGCCCCATTTACAACCGCAGCGCAAAGCTCATCTAGAAATGTGCAAGCACCAATATTCGATGGGCAAACGGTCTGGAGTATTTACAAAATCCAGTTTAAAGCCGCAGCTAGGATAAATCACTGGGATGAGCAGGAACGAGCAACTGCATTAATTCTTGCTCTAAGAGGCCCAGCTGCCGAGCTTTTGCAGACTATCCCCGTTGAGTTGCATTCAAACGCAGCTGCTATAATGAATGCGCTGGACATGCGCTATGGAGACGATTATCTGAAGCAGATTTACCGGGCACAGCTACGGCATCGGATGCAGAAGTCTGGCGAAACCTTGCAGCAGCTAGCACAAGACAATGAGCGACTGGCACTTTTGGCTTACCCAGCGTACGACTCAGAATATCGAGATGACGTAGCAACAGAAGCATTCATCAGCGCCTTAAAGGACAAGGAATTGCAACAAGCCGTGCGGTTAGCTCAAAAGCAAACGGTTAAGGACGCATTGATTTACAGTCTTAACTTCGAGGCAACACAAAATGTGACTCGTACCACTGCCCAGGTCCGTGAGGTAGTGGCAGACGAGTGGAGGTGTGAGCGCGTGGAAAATGAGCGAGAGCCGCCGGCAAATGGAGCGCCTAGATGCTGGGATTGGGATGAGAAGGGGCACCTGCAAAGAGACTGCAAGAAGCGAAGAAAACCGAGCTATTGCCCAGGATGGTGGAGATCCAGACCGTGTCAGGAGCCTAGAATGGAGGCCCATCAAACTGCAAGGGCCAACTTCGTGGGGCAAACGTTAGCTAGGACGATCGACATCCCCAGCACCACCATCACCGTGCCAAAGCAACATCGTGGAGAAGCAGACAGATGCCTTCCTGGTCACGTTGATGAAGAACATTGCGAAATAACAAACGACACTGGTGCAACCCGATCGACTATTCGACCAGACCTAGTGAGGCCCCAACTACTTCACAAGGGCAGAGTTCATGGAAATGCTGACGCCCCAACTCGTCATCCATGTCCAGCTAACTGCAAGCATTGCCGGCGGATTGAGGAAAAGGTGCCGACCGTTGATCTGCGAGTGATAACGGCCGGATTCGATGAAGGTTGGTCATCGGAGGAGATTCGAAATGCCCAGTTAGCCGATGAAGACATCGCACCATTGCTCGTATGGAAGGAGACAACTGGGCAACCTGAGTGGAAAGACGTTTCAACGCATGGCGCAACCCTGAAAAGCTATTGGGCACAATGGAACTCCCTTCAGGTGGAGGGTGGCGTTCTCAAGCGGAAATGGAAAACGGCGGATGGCAGCTCCTATAGGATGCAAACTTTACTTCCCAAAAGCCGAATCCACGATGTGGTTAAGGAAATGCATGAAGGATCCTCGGGAGGCCACCTTGGTGTTAACAAGACCTTAGTGAAATTGCGGGAAATCGAACGATTCAACGGCACGCTCAATAAACACCTGGCCAAAATGGTTGACGAGAACCAAAGGGACTGGGACCGACATATCCCACTATTTTTAATGGCGTATCGAGCCGCTGAACATGCATCGACGGGCCAAGCCCCAGCCAAAGTCATTTTTGGAAAGACTATTCGTTTGCCAGCCGATATAAAGTTCGGAACACCCCCTGAGAAACCCCAAACGGTCTCGGAGTACGCAAGTGATCTAAGACAACGGTTGAACGAGATACATCGGACAGTGCGAAAACACCTCGAATCGGCTACTGACCGCATGAAGACCAGGTATGATCTAAAGGCTAATTCTACTGGCTTCCAGCAAGATGACTTGGTGTGGCTATATAACCCACAACGGCGAAAGGGTAGGTCTCCAAAGTTGCAACATAATTGGGAGGGACCATACCGAGTTACAAAGCGAATCAACGACGTCGTATACCGAATACAGGAACATCGTAAGCCGAGAGCTAAAATGAAAATCGTGCATCTGGACCGTCTTGCCCCATATTACACCCAGGGAGAATTGACTACAAATAGCGACACATCTTTTCGGGGCGAAAAGAACCGAGGTGGGGGCAGTGTTACATGTACAAATAATTACACGTACAAATAATTCTGCGAGCTACTGTCGCAATTGTTTTCACAATCATTAAGAACGTCGACAAATGAATTTACTGCAACCCACGAGAACCCAACAAGCATGATCAACATCTGCAAGTGACGTCACTCCATTCATTAATTTGCTCGAATCTACCAGGTACCTCTCGGTAGAACATTCGCCAATGTACGAATGGGTGAATAAGTAGAGACCCTATATAAGCGAGCTGAATGAATGGGGGGATCATCATTCATTCGACCGCGATAAGAACTGCGATAGTATGTGGGAAGCGATATTATTCGAGTAGTAGAAAAGTGTGTTTCGTAATAGTGAAGTGATTTAGAAGACAATTGCGATAAGAAATTTATGGACAAGTGTTAGATTTTTTAATAGTGAAAATTAAAATTAGTGAAAGTGTTAAACTGATTATTGTGCATTTTTGTAACTAAATAAACTCTTTTAACTTAAATTAAAAGACATTGCGTTTTCACTTTCCCGGAACATTAAAATTATTGGCCGCGAACCATAACACGCGACAATATATATATATATATATATATATATATATATATATATATATATATATATATATATATATATATATATATATATATATATATATATATATATATATATATATATATATATATATGTATGTATATATATATATATATATATATATATATATATATATATATATATATATATATATATATATATATATATATGTATATATATATATATATATATATATATATATATATATATGTATATATATATATATATATATATATATATATATATATATATATGTATATATATATATATATATATATATATATATATATATATATATATATATATATATATATATATCAAATATTTCAGAATAGAAAATAGTCTGAAATGATTTAGGGCTGAAACTAGTAGAAATCACACCTTTTTATTTAAAGCACAACATATGAGAATAAACGAAATAAAACATTGATCGTTGATGATAATAAGAATAGAAACGCAATTAATTTAATAATCAAAAACGTTTACCTTCTCCCTGTTGACTGTTTTGTAATCTGCAAGTAGGGAATTTTAACGAATGAACGAATGAATATGAAAATTAATGAAAATAGAACTACATATTAAATGTATTTACATATAGATGAAGAACATTGCAGATTTTACCATTTCTTAATTGTATAAAATATATTCTATAGTATAATATAATTAGTTGTCGAGTTTTTCCAAGATTTTAATTTTAACGCGAAATGGCAGCTGAACAATAAAGTTATTCAATGAATAGAGAATATGTTATTATGAAACTATATTAAAATCAAAAATAAATTTGCTATATCACAAGGGAAATGATCAGGTGTGATTAAGGAAAGAATCAATTAAATTTATTGTTATTGTAACAAGAAACTATACAGTAATAAAAGAGACAAATATGGAATGCTAAAACGACCTTCTTTCTTTTTCAGTAAGCACCCATTCTTTTTCAGAAGAAGATGACGGCGAAGGTGAGTATGCCGCCGAGGGGGTAGGGTTTAAATAATCCGCGAATGGTCGATTTCGTGTTACGGTTCGGTACGCGGGGCCGTAGTTTGGCTTTGCGTTTTTAATTAGAGCATATTGATTCGGTTTTGTGCAACGCATCGGTGAATATTCGGCGAAGTGTGATTTTGATTGATGTTGTTTTTTTCAGATTTCTCTACTCTCGCCTGGACGTACGGTCGGAAAGAGATGAAATTAAAGTAAGGTAGGATAGGCTTGATGGAAGGTTTTGACGTGCTTTAAATCGGGTATTCGAATCGTTGGCTGATACTATTAAAGCTGATTGAGTTCAGCGTGTTTTTGTATTGGAGTGTACAGACGCTCGACTTTCGTGCGTAACTGTACTCGACGTAGCAACCGAGCGTGACTCAGTCTTCTTTATAAATACTCGACTGACGTTGGATTAAGTCAGTTCGTCTTGATCGCTCCAGTAGCACGCTCGCAAATAAACGTCTTATTAAATAAAATAAAATTATTAAACTAAAATCAACGTTTATTTATTTACCTTAACACTCTACCATCCCTGGTCTAACAGGTTATGGGACCAGTTTACGTAGTAACTGTGAAAATTAGGAGAACAAAAAGTAAAAAAAATTATCTCGACGAGTCCCAAGTGGCGCGGAACGGAAGTCGGCCATTGTTCGGTTGTGTCGAAGTTAACGAGAGGGAAAACGTGCGGAGTGTAAATCGAATCCGTGATGTCAGTCGGCATCTCAGTAAAGGGCGTGAAGCCATTTGACGGAACGAATTTTCAAGGCTGGAAAGCGCAAGTAAATGCTTTATTTGTGATGAATGATGTTCTCGATGTCGTCGACGGCACGAGGCCGGAGCCTCCTGCTGGAAACGGACAAGCGGCTGCGTTGAAGAAAAATATAAAGGACGATACAACGGCAAAGTTTATAATACTGTCGAATCTCGACGAGACGCAACAGGTGTGTGTATTGTCCTGCGTTTCTGCGAAAGAAATGTGGGATAAATTGTGCCTAATTCATGAACAGAAAACCGCAACAAATAAACTATGTTTGCTACAAAAGTTTCACGCGTATCGAATGAGTGAATCGGATACGGCAGTTCAACATGTGGCGGAGGTGACAAACATGGCGAGTCAACTCAAGGACATCGGCGAAGATGTGTCGGACGCTACGACAATGGTAAAGATACTCGCGAGTCTCACCACGAGGTTCAGCACGCTGCAAGTAGCATGGGACAGTGTGGATCCGGTACGGCAGACTCTTGATAACCTCCAGAAACGGCTGATAAGAGAGAACGCAAGACTCAACGACGAAGAAAAAATGTCCGAAGCGCTGGCTGCGACAGCCCAAAATCGTCGTTCGCGAGGAACGAAAAGTGCTAAAAATAAAAAGACTGAAAATAAAAAGACTGAAAATAAACAGGACATGAAGAAAGTGCAGTGTTACAAGTGCCAAGGCATGGGACATTTCGCGAGTCGCTGTCGAAACAAACGAAAGCACGTGACTGTGCATTCGTAGGTGAAATGAGCGGTTCGGTTGCGTCGGGCTTCAAAAGTGCGGGAACCGCGAAGGTGCTGTGGACAAAGACTCAAGTGATGAAGGCCGATCAGAGCGATGTCTGGCTGATCGACAGCGGCGCATCGCGACATCTAACTCACCGACGTGACTGGCTATTAGACTACAAGTCGGACAATACGGGTGCTACAGTATCGCTTGGCGATAATGTAGTGAATAAGGTGAGTTTTCATAAGTCCGTAAAGGACTGCAGCGATGGTCTGCTGCCCCGGCAGAAGAAGATGGAGGTATCTGCCGAGAATGCCCTCGTCTGGAGACGCGTGAATGCGCTGGCAGGCTAGCATTGCGGTGTCGTGGGGCGGGTTCGTTTCCCCGACACGAGGACTCACTACAAAAAATTTCGCATTCACGAATTTAATTTCAGGTCAAGAGCTCAAAAGGCGACCGAAGTCGCAAGAATTGTAGATAACCTCACCGAGGGAGATGTAACTTGTTACGAGAACAAGTGAAACCTGAAGAGAAAGGCGAACTTGGGGTGACCTCGTCGTTACCCAACGAAGTTCATGGCCCACAAAAGAAAGAGGGGCAACCGGGTGGTGGTGGAGCCCCTTCATACCCACCCAACCGGAATAAATCCATAGATAGCTTGTTGAAGTGGCCAGGTATTCCGCTTCTGAGTGGAAAACTCATACAACTTGAATTGTATGAACCTTCCCATCAGAAGGGGAGTACCCCGGTGACCAATTTATGTCATAGAATTATACAATTGGATTGCATAAATCTATGCCATAAAAAAGGCACTCTGCTTGGGCCACTCAACCCAAAAAGGTCACCTGAAACAAAAAGGATTAATTTGTACCCGGTGGCTGGCTCATGTTTTGAGGTGGAAGCCTGCCACCGTACCGGGTCCTATACCCGGTTAGAACTAAAGGAAAGGAAAGACCGAAAGTTACGGGGTATTAATTCATTTTATTTTTCCTTTCTATGAATTCTGAATATGATTTGGCGCTCATAATCCACAGGCGATTGGCAAATAATCAAAGCAATTTTATTTCAAAAGATATTCAACGTTTCGCGGAAAATGTACATTGTTATTTTTATTAGTTATTTGAGTTAAAATGTTATTGTATTGTTCATTACATCTAATAATCTCTTCTACATTTAGATGGTTTAGAAGTTATTCAAAAATTAAAAAAACTATACATAATATATAAGTCGTCTTGTACTTCGATTACTACAAATACGAGAAGGGCAAAGTTATGAAATTAACCTTTTTAATTTTTTTCTTTTTGTTTGTATTTTCTTTAAAAATTCATTGTTATATTTTGGTTTATACCTATTTTGAATTCCTTATTTACAGTACTTTGTTTGGGTGTTATTGGAATAGGCATAAATTGCTAAAATTGGTAGCACTTGATTTATATTTTTTTTTCTTAATGCTTATTATTTTCACTTAATTCCTACTTTTATCTACATTTTGGGTGATCTTATTATTATTATTAAAATTAACTCTAAAAGAGATTAGCATACGAGCAAGAAAGGAAAAGAGAGATTTAAAAAAAACAGTTAATATGACTGCTATTTTATTTTTTTCTTCCCCTGCAGTAGGTGTAGTTTTTAATTCCAGTGGTGGAGCATGTCTAAATATTTTAAATATATTTGCACGAAATCAACTTTAGTAAAGTTTCAACTTAATTTTAACGTCATATTATCTTGTTTCCATCTACTTCTTCTTTCCTTTTTTTTTTGTTAAGAATCCGGTATTAAAAAAAATCTACAATTAAAAGTTTTAAGTCTGTACAATTCCATTGTAATAGCTGCACATTTTCTATTTGAGGTTCGTTTCAAATACTTTACACCCTTTAAATAAATTAAGTTTGGGGACATAAAATAAAGAACAATCAAAATTTGATTCAGATACGAGATGCTGATAGAGTCGTTACTGTAATCTATTTCCAAAACTATTAAAAAATTCTTGTACCGAATGATTTTCAGCCTAAATCTTTTCTTCAAATGAAATTGAAAATAACGAATGCAAAATTATTATTTTCACTTGTTTTCTGGTTATGTACAAAAAAAAAAATAAATATCTATAATTTTGAACGTTTTCCCTCTTTTCTCTTTCCACTGTTCGAAAAGCAATACATATAATGTGAAATATTTTTTTTTCTTTAATTTTGATTTAACTTCTTTGCGTTGTTTTGTGTTGTACACCTTTTAACAGTAGTAAACGACCGTGCCTCTTATGTCAATTTTGCATGGGACTTTATACAATTTTCATTAGTTAATTTGTCTTTTTGTATCAATTGGCTTTTAATGACAAATGTAATAGGGATCTTCTGTACAAAACTTATAATCCATAAACATTCATGTTTATTTATTGGTTTTAATATTCTTTTACACATGCTGACTAATGTACGTTCTAAGTATTTAGTTACCTGTAGTTAGTATTATAAGACAATAGCTGGTTGGGTCTTATAAGAGTTTCGGCATTATGTTATCGTGGCTAAAGCTATGCCGGAAGGTGATGACATGGGAGATGGCGATGGAACCATTAAACTTGACGGTGTCGTTTCAGCGGTGAGAATTCGTTCTTCATATACTCGATCTGCACATTTGTCAAATTTAAATCTCTTCCAAATGGTAGTTTTCGTTTCCAACGGAGTTCCATCTGCGACATTATAATTTGGATTGGTGAACGTCAGTATTGATCGGCTCGATCCACGTGATGCGTGCTTTATTTTGGGGGCACTTCGCGTGACCAGGGTGCGAAAACTGAAGGCGTGAATGCGTCACCTGATGGCGGGTTAAATTACTCGGCGAGCCGTCAACAATTCCACAATGTCGTTCAAAAGCAGACTCCCCGACTTGCAATTAGCGTTAATCTCGCGGAAACTCGTCGAATCGGGACAAATTAGCACGCAATTTTTCACGAGACCCCCTAACCGTACTTTCTTCCACACCGCAAGCTCCCCCTAAAAAACCGCGCGACGACATCTGCGTCAAATTGACATCTAGTTCACCTCGCTTTCGTTTGTGGTGAATACTCCGCCGGTGGTTTATGCCTTCGATGAAGCCAAAATATAGGGTGTTTTTTAGGCTGTATACAATTTTCAAATGACATAAAATACAGATAAATTGTATTGATTGTCATGAAATTGGTTTTATTGGAAAGATAACTCCCTACCATTTTTATTTGAATATAGTTTCGGGTATGTGAGCGCCAACTAGCGCGGGGGGAAGGTGACTGAATGGTTACTCATTGTTAAATTGCGTTTGTGCTGTGTGCCTGTGGCAGCGCTGGCTTTTAGAGCCCTACTCCTCGATTACTACAGGGCAGCTAATTTTCTCGCGATCCCAAGACAATGCGGATTGCGAAAAAGGAGCTGAAGGATCTTTCTGTGTATCATGGGTTGGCTTCGGCGTCGGGACTAGAGATGACGGACAATAAAAGAAAAACACAATTGACAGACGGACAGACTGACTTATGTTTATGTTCGACCGGAAGTATCCAACCCTTGCGCGTTTTTTGAAAATATATGCGGACAGACAAACAGACGTGACGAACTATCTATCGGCGCAGTTCTTTCGCGTGGTATATCCCCACTTCTTTTCCCGATGGATCCGTTATCAGGTAACGGTTAGGTCCCATTACCTTTTTTATGCGGCTTTTCAAGAATCGCCTGTCCAGCTTGGCGTTGTAATGCCCCGCGGCGTCACTTTGGCGGAAATTTCGCCGGAAAACATCATCTCCTTCTTTGAAATCAGCAGATCGTGACCGGAGACTGTACTGCGCTTCATTTGCACTTCCTGCGGCCTTAATCTTCCGTCCGATTTGTTGGCGGAGGTCTCCTAAACGTTCGTGGGGCTCCAGCGCAACGACGGGGTCTCCCAAACACTTTAATTGCCGTAACAGCCGGTATGATTTACCGTGGCAAATCATGTGCTGTCCAAAGGCGGCAAAGTAAGGGGCGACACCGGTGACGGAATGATACGAGGATCGCAGGGCGCATGTGATGGCAGACAATCACCGGTCCCAATCTTTTTGAGATGGATGGACGTAGGAACGGATCGCGGCCAATAGGGTGCAGTTCAACCGTTCTGATGCGTTAGACTGCGGAGAGTATATGGGCGTCAGTTGGTGTTCAACGCCATACTGCTCAAGTAGGCTCTTAAACTGCCGAGACCGGAACTGTACTCCATTGTCTGAGTACACACTCTCTGGAACCCCGAACGGTTCTCTAAGAATTTCACGATCGATGGAGTTGTGAATTTACGGATAATTTTCACCATTGGGAACTTTGAAAGCTGGTCTAGAACGACTATAGCTCCGATGTGTCCCATGGAAGACCGAGGATATGGACCGAGTAGATCGATGTATAGACGTTGAAATACGCGTTCTGGGACGTTGAGTTGACCCATAGGAGGTCGAAGAGGCTGGTTGGGCGCTTTGGTGCCTTAACAGGTCAAACATCCGTGAGAGAGTGTCGGGTACGATGTTCTGGGTCCCTTTCCGGTGTTTGATGGAAAACTTGAACCCTTGCAGTTTAAGAGCCCATCTGGCTAGGCGTCCATTTAAATCTGCCTGGTTCATCAACCATTGTAGTGACGCGTGGTCCGTGATGATCTCGAATTGGTGGCCCTCGATATAAGCTCGGAATTTCTTCACAGCCATTACCGCTGCCAAACATTCTTGCTCGGAAACAGTATAGTTTCTTTGGGCCGAATTCAGCTTATTAGACATGAAGGCGATGGGAGCTTCCTCTCCTTCGTCGGTCAATTGCACCAGCACGGCTCCTACTCCATGTTGACTTGCGTCACAATGAATGGAGAAGGGCTTCGTGAAGTCGGGGCTGTGCAAGACAGGAGCTGATGTGAGGGCTTGTTTTAGCTCTTCACATGCCTTTCGGCTGAGCTCGGTCCAAATAAACTTCCCCTTCCGCAACATGTCTGACAGGGGCGCTGAAACTGTTGCATAATTCCGAACAAACCTTCGGTACCAACCGCACACACCAAGGAAACGTCGTAGCTGCTTCACAGTTTTTGGTAAGGGGAACTCATCAATCGCACGAGTTTTGTCTGGATCCGTTTTGATAGTGCCATGTCCTATGACATGTCCTAGGTATCGGACTTCTTTCATGACAAACTTACTTTTCTGTACGTTGATGGTGAGTCCCGCCTTACTGATGTGCAGGGCTACTTCTTGTAGGAGTAGGAGGTGTTGATCGAACGTTTCCGTGATGAGTAACAGATCATCAAGGTACACGAACACTTGGTGTTTTAGGTGAGGTGGGATGACCTTGTCCATCAACCGAGTCATCGTTTGCGGCGCGTTACACAGGCCAAAGGGCATTGTGACGAACTGATATAATGGTCGTCCAGGCACTGTGAAGGCGGTCTTGTCCCTCGACCCCTCATCGAGTGGAATTTGCCAGAAGGCGTCTTTTAGGTCGAGACTGGTGATATAATTGGCTTTCGGCAGTCTCCCTAGTATTCCATCGATGAGTGGAAGAGGGTACGCGTCCTTGATGGTAACCGCGTTTACCTTACGGGCATCAAGACAGAGGCGGACTTTACCTGGCTTCACCACCAAGGTTACAGGTGATGACCAGGCACTTTGGGACTCCTCTATGACCCCCAACTCGAGCATCCTATCCAGCTCCGCATACATCAATTTCTCCATGGCCGGTGAGATGGCGTAGTGTCTCTGTTTAATCGGTTTACTATCGCCAACGTCGATGGCGTGTGAGACTAGGGTGGTGCGGCCAAGACCTTGGGTAGCGTAAGATGGGAAAGCAGCGATGGATGCTTCCAGGCGTTGCCGTTGGTTAGGCGTCAGGTCATGCCTATCGGGAGTAGAAGTGATTTCGTTGACATTTCTGGTTTTTAAAGACAAATCTGTGAATAAATCGGAGGCCAGTCCAAAGCGAAGGACGAAATCGACGCCAAGGTATACATTCTGAGTCAAAGACGGGATAATGTAGAAAGTAATATCTTTCGTCTGACCCCTGAACGTCACGGGTGTGGTTAGTTTACCTCGGATAGGGTGTTTGGTACCATCAGCTGTACTGATTTCAGTGCGCCAGGATTTAATCAAGTTCGGATAGTCTTGGAGTACCTTCGAGCCAAAGCTCGAGGCAAGGCAACTGATACTGGCACCCGTGTCGATCAATGCAAACACCGTCTCGCCCAACACTTTAATTGGATGATAAGGTCTGATCTCATTCTCAGCAACCTCCGAGATGTTACAAGAGTTTAAGGTTTGACGGCAGGTGCGCACTCTCTTGCGGAAATTCCGCCAACGACGGGTTGACCATTTTGTCGTGCGCGGGCGGGAAGTGACTACTTCGGAAGCAAATATTCGCTCTCGAGCCACCCGATATTCCTGCAGTCGAACATGATAAGGTTTTAGAGTGCGTATTTGAGGCTGCCGGGGTTCTTCTGGCAGTAACTGTGGTGGTCGCTTCAATATTGTCGTTGGCGAGGTCTCCGGAAGAGAGTGAACATCCGCAGTCATAGTGGTCAAGGCTGGTGGGTTAACGTCAAGTTTGTTGGGGTGAGCAGCTGGCTGAGGAGCTACTGCGGGGGCTTCGAGTACCGCTGAGGGGGTCGGGTACTCTTTTGGCCGTTTTTTGCGCGGCACATTCAGAACAGTCCGGGAAGTAAGTGTCCGGCTTGCCGCAACCGTAGCAGAAAACTTTACGCTCTGCTCGGCATGAAATGAACCGGTTTCCGGTTTGATGGCAATTCCAGCAGGTCGTAAGACTTCCCACTGCTGCTATATCAAGCTGGTCCTGGTCCAAATCTTCCTCCAGATCCATGGTGGTATAATCTGGGGCCAATTCCGCGATTCCTCGTCGAGGACCTGTCCTAGCTAGTAAGTATGGCCGGTCCCGGAGATCTTCCTCAAACCCTTCTAGGCGACGCACCGTTCTCAGCAGTGCCTCCATACTCTGTGGATCGGAGTTCACGATATGGCGACGAATCTCCGGCCTTAGATTGCGCTTTAGCAGGTGCAGTAATTGGGTAGAAGACAACGGCTCTGACAACTGGTCATTCAGCCGAAGGATATCGGCTCGATATTGATGGAAGGACTCGTCCGGACGCTGCCATCTAGCATTCATCTTGTCCAGTACTAATTCGTCCATGTCGACCGTAGGGTATTCCATGCGGAGTACCTCCTTCAACCGTGACCAGCGTATTGATGGTGGGGCCGAATGTATTCGCCAATATGTCTCAAGTGCTGCTCCCCTAAGCAGCATTGGCAAGTATCCTGCGAGCGCCGTGCGGTCTTCTGCTAGCATCTGCTCAATCAGCGACTCCACCCGACTAATGAAGACTTCCACCGTTATGATATTGGGTTCCCCGCTGAAATGCAGATTCCATCCCTGGATGATGCTGGGGATCTGCGTCGGCTTCAGCCGATACGTAGCGTGTGGATGGATGCGTTGGTCCGGCGGAATCACTGGAGCCTGATTTGGTAGCGGTGCTTGGCTCAATCGGGGCCGGTACACTGGAGCCAACGGATTCATTGCCGCACCTGGCCGGATTCGTTCGTGATGCGCCGCGAGTCTATCGGAAAATCCCACGGATTTGGGTCCGAATCCCACATAGGAGGTGTTCTTGGCCGAGGTGGTACTGGATTCTCCTTCTGGCTTTCCAGCGAAGCTACCCGAGTGGACAGGTCCTGCATGAGCGCCATTAAGTCTTGTAAAACTGTCGCCTCCACAGCCACAGTGGGTCTCGCCTCTTCCGCAGGCGGAACTGCTTCAGCTCGGCCCATTAAGTCAGGCTCATCAGCCGCTGTTGGAACCTGCTCCCGCCGGTCCTTTGTTTTGGGCACCGCCCCTTGAGCAGCTGGAAGCTCTAGGTGGCTGGAAGGTCGCTCCGCTGAGGTGGCTGGTTGTCACGCAGGCTTCATGGAACTCATGTCCGCATGCAACGTTTGTACGGACGTTCCATCATTTCGTGCTTGCTGGCAAATGACACACAATGCCGTGGGCCCTGCTTCCGAACGCAGCCTGCGCTTGTCTGGCGTGCGTTTGGTCGACATCCTAACAATGTTGACGCTAATAATAATAGAATAGGAAAAATGCTATAAAAGAAATAATTAAATATTATTAAGACAACACACAAAAAGCGGCCGAAAGTGGCGAACTATTCACACTCCTCACAAAAAAAAAACCGCAAGGTATGAAAAAATAATTTACGTTATCAAAAAATAATCGGTCTTTCCTTTCCGTCCTTCCTCCCAAGTATGGACACCTATGGCACAATCCTTCTAAAGCGTTTCAGGGACACTCTCTTGTGGCACCATGAAAATCAGGGTTCAGAAGTGATCCCTCATCCGCAAATTTTCTCAAGTTACAACTTGTTAGCCCAGGGTTGGATTCTAATCCACAAGCAGCGCGTGTCTTGTCATGGATAGTCATGGATTAGCTAATCAGCCAATCACATGAAATCAAAATCCATGTATTTTAAGACACCTAGGCACCGCTGGTTTGGGGAGCGAATCAGAATCTTCCGCAAAAAGTTGTTGGGATAATAACTTCCGAACACAAAAAGGGACTCTAATATCATTTGGCCTTACTAGTTATACAATGGTGGTAAACCACCAAAGTATAAATCAAAAGCAGGACCAAACGATATTGATGTCCAAAGACAACACACGTTCGAAAGTTACTAGGCTTGCTGGGGCACGATCAGTGCAATTACTCTCGGGAGTTATCTACCCGCCAATAATTCTAACACCTAGTGGGGACACCTAGAAACGATGGACTGTCTCGTGCTCACGACTGATGATACAGCCGGGCTTTTCGGGCCCCACGTTGGGCGCCATTTGTAGTGAATATTATGTTCAATATATCCGTGGACTGCAGCGATGGTCTGCTGCCTCGGCAGAGGAAGGTGTCGGTTTCTGCCGAGAATGCCCTCGTCTGGAGACGAGATTTTAACGTCATATTATCTTGTTTGCATCTACTTCTTCTTTCCTTTTTTTTTTTCGTTAAGAATCCGGTATTAAAAAAAATCTACAATTAAAAGTTTTAAGTCTGTACAATTCCATTGTAATAGCTGCACATTTTCTATTTGAGGTTCGTTTCAAATACTTTACATCCTTTAAATAAATTAAGTTTGGGGACGTAAAATAAAGAACAATCAAAATTTGATTCAGATACGAGATGCTGATAGAGTCGTTACTGTAATCTATTTCCAAAACTATTAAAAAATTCTTGTACCGAATGATTTTCAGCCTAAATCTTTTCTTCAAATGAAATTGAAAATAACGAATGCAAAATTATTATTTTCACTTGTTTTCTGGTTATGTACAAAAAAAAATAAATATCTATAATTTTGAACGTTTTCCCTCTTTTCTCTTTCCACTGTTCGAAAAGCAATACATATAATGTGAAATATTTTTTTTTTCTTTAATTTTGATTTAACTTCTTTGCATTGTTTTGTGTTGTACACCTTTTAACAGTAGTAAACGACCGTGCCTCTTATGTCAATTTTGCATGGGACTTTATACAATTTTCATTAGTTAATTTGTCTTTTTGTATCAATTGGCTTTTAATGACAAATGTAATAGGGATCTTCTGTACAAAACTTATAATCCATAAACATTCATGTTTATTTATTGGTTTTAATATTCTTTTACACATGCTGACTAATGTACGTTCTAAGTATTTAGTTACCTGTAGTTAGTATTATAAGACAATAGCTGGTTGGGTCTTATAAGAGTTTCGGCATTATGTTATCGTGGCTAAAGCTATGCCGGAAGGTGATGACATGGGAGATGGCGATGGAACCATTAAACTTGACGGTGTCGTTTCAGCGGTGAGAATTCGTTCTTCATATACTCGATCTGCACATTTGTCAAATTTAAATCTCTTCCAAATGGTAGTTTTCGTTTCCAACGGAGTTCCATCTGCGACATTATAATTTGGATTGGTGAACGTCAGTATTGATCGGCTCGATCCACGTGATGCGTGCTTTATTTTGGGGGCACTTCGCGTGACCAGGGTGCGAAAACTGAAGGCGTGAATGCGTCACCTGATGGCGGGTTAAATTACTCGGCGAGCCGTCAACAATTCCACAATGTCGTTCAAAAGCAGACTCCCCGACTTGCAATTAGCGTTAATCTCGCGGAAACTCGTCGAATCGGGACAAATTAGCACGCAATTTTTCACGAGACCCCCTAATCGTACTTTCTTCCACACCGCAAGCTCCCCCTAAAAAACCGCGCGACGACATCTGCGTCAAATTGACATCTAGTTCACCTCGCTTTCGTTTGTGGTGAATACTCCGCCGGTGGTTTATGCCTTCGATGAAGCCAAAATATAGGGTGTTTTTTAGGCTGTATACAATTTTCAAATGACATAAAATACAGATAAATTGTATTGATTGTCATGAAATTGGTTTTATTGGAAAGATAACTCCCTACCATTTTTATTTGAATATAGTTTCGGGTATGTGAGCGCCAACTAGCGCGGGGGGAAGGTGACTGAATGGTTACTCATTGTTAAATTGAGTTTGTGATGTGTGCCTGTGGCAGCGCTGGCTTTTAGAGCCCTACTCCTCGATTACTACAATAATCAAAACTGCAATGTCACCGGTGAAGGCACAGTGAAAATTAAAAACTTGATCGATGGAGTGTGGCAAAATACAAAAATCGAAAATGTGCTACACGTGCCAAAGTTACGAAAAAAATCTGTTCTCTGTCGGAGTATGTACTAAAAAGGGATTCCAAGTGCGTTTCGAAAATAATCAAGTTATCGTGGCGCGTGACAGTGAAGTACTTGCCACGGGAATGAAGCAAAACAAGGGCGTGTACAGAATGTTTTTCAAGGTCGCAAAACAAGAGAGCAACGCAGAAGCCAATGTAGTTGCGACGAATTTAACCGTGTGGCACGAGCGTTTGGGCTACGTCGGGAAGCGTGCAATTCGTGAATTAGCGGAAAAAGGACTCGTGAGTGGCGTAACATTTACAGACAAAAGTGATGTTTTCTGTGAGTCGTGCAGTCTTGGAAAAGCGCTCAGGTTACCTTTTAATAAGAAAATGGAGCGCGACAAGAAAATAAAGCCAGGTGAAAAAATGCACTCAGATGCCTGTGGGCCCATGTCGACGAACTCGGTCGGAGGATCAATTCTTTTTGACATTCAAAGACGAAGCAACAGGCTACAGGCACGTCTATTTCATGAGAAGGAAATCCGAAGTATTCGAAAAATTCAAAACTTTCGAGAAAATGATCGAGAACAAATTCGGAAGGAAAATGAAGACTCTTCGCTCCGACAATGGTCGAGAATTCTGTAACGAAGAAATGGACAAATATCTTGAGGAATGTGGCATCAGACGAGAAACAACAGCGCCGTACAACCTGGAGCAAAATGGAAAAGCCGAGCGCGACAATCGGACGGTTGTCGAAAGTGCCCGTACAATGATAATCGCGAAGAATCTTCCATTGACTCTATGGGCAGAAGCAGTAAATTGTGCATGTACGTGTTCAATCGAACCGTATGCACGAGTGGCACCGTAACTCCGTACGAAGCGTGGACTGGGAAGGTTCCGAACCTAAAGCATCTCCGAATCTTTGGATCAGATGCATACGTACACACTCCGAAACAATTCACGCGAAAATTTGACGCTCGAGCAATCAAGAAAGTTTTTGTTGGATACACGGAAGAGTCAACGAATCACCGGGTATACGATCCTGAAAAGAAAAAGGTCAGCGTTGTTCGAAACTTCGTATTCAACGAGAAAATCGGGCCGCCGTCGGTAGAAGCGAACGAGAAGGAAGATGAATATGAAATATTTCTTCCAATGAACGAGGCACGAGAAGATAACGAAGGACATGAAATCGACGAGGAAGAAGAACACGAGAACAACGGTGAGGACAACGTTGACATCAGAGAACGAGAAGAAGAAGATCACAACGAGGACAACGCACCAGAGAACGAGCAAGAAGAAGGAGATCGCGAAAATCGAAGAGTCCTGCGAGATCGAAACGCAATTCAAACTCCGAGAAGGTATCGGCACGATGCAAATGTAGCCGAATACGTGATTCCATTGACATACGAAGAAGCAACAAAGAGCACTGAAGCCACGCAGTGGGCAAGTGCGATTCATGACGAATTTGAAGTGTATGAAGGAAATCGTACGTGGGAACTTGTAACAAAAACGCCGGACATGAGGCTAATCGATTCGAAATGGGTATTCCGCGTGAAGACGGACGTCGACGGGAAGTCACACCGCTTCAAAGCCCGATTGTGCGCGAGAGGTTTTCTTCAACGTGAAGGGATTGACTTCAAAGAAACATTCTCCCCAGTCGTGAGATATGACTCACTAAGGATTCTGCTGGCAACGATAGCAGCGAAAAATCTCAACGTAGTGCAGTTCGATGTTCAAACTGCATTTTTGTACGGGAACCTTGAAGAAACAGCCTTCATGAAAGTTCCGGAAGGACTGAAGCTGAAAGAAGATGCAAGAAACGTCGTATGCAAGCTCGAGAAGTCTCTCTACGGGCTTAAGCAGGCTCCACACTGTTGGAACCAAAGATTTACAAAGTTTCTGAGTGAATTTAACTTCAAAGAATGTGAAGCAGATAAGTGCGTGTTT